>CM068381.1:46042467-46713826 GCA_034770075.1 Aralia elata | reverse complement strand
AAGCGGCTTAAGCCCCTCGTAATGATCCCCCAGCAGAGTCGCCAGCTGTCGACTACGCCGGGTTTCCGCTTCTCCTCTTTTTGGTCTGCTTTCCAATTTAGCCTTTTGGTTTAGATGAACGTTTGGAAAAGGTCGCAATGAGGTTCGACGGGGTTTTTGAAAGGATCCGTTTTTTAAATGATGAGCCTAATTAACCAGAGTCGCCAGTTGGATATATTTTGAAATTGGATGTACCAACTCATGCCGAGTTTTCGTTTTTTTTATAAATCGCTGGCTCCATGTGTGACTCCCCGAATTAATATGTCTGGCGAATCGAGATTCAAAAGTTTCGGGGGCTTGCTTAAGTGAGGGGAAGTTGTTAGGCACACCCTCGACCTTCCGTGAAACACGGTTACCGCAATCTTGATGCTTTTCCTATCCTGTTAATTCCATGAAAATGTGTGTGTGCGCGACGCTTGTGTGTGGGTGTGGTGTCGATGTGAATTGTTATGGTGAGTTTTGTATGAAAGAAGGTCATTTGGAATTTTAGGGAAAATCGTCGTTTTAATTTGAGTACGCTTCGGAATGTCTTTTCGAGGTACCACGAGAAAGCTTAATTCATTATGAGAAAGGTTTGATTATAGTTGTCCAAAACTATGGGATTTTCATTAAGTGTCCGTTTTTAAACAAAAAAACAAGAGTTTTAAACCTTCGTCCAAAATAGGAATCGAGATCTATAACGTTGCTTGCATAAAAATGATGGCAATTTTCTAGGATCTCTTTTCAACCCTATGCACAAAGGTTTAATAAAACTCAATTATATTATAAAAATCATTCGGTGTGTTGTTTTGGAAAACGATTTTTTTCTTTAGCTTTCTCGTTATATAGGAATCGACATTCATTAACGTTTCTCAAAATTTTAATCCTCGTGATTCTAATATCCTAACTTTGATTGATTTTTATGAAAATCTTATCATTTTAGCTTTGAAATCAATTTCGTGTCGTTCAAATCAAATCAAGCATTAAAATGCGTTGGGGCTATTTCATACGGGCATGTAAGCCATCAAATATAATCCCAAAACGCCTACAATCACAAGTTCGCACTAATATGAGGGCCTTAAATCCGGAATTCTTCGCTTTGGCGTCGTTTTTAAAGGCCCGACGGTTAACACGTTACAACAGGAAAAGCTACATCCTACCCGCTATAATTAAAATAACCCAATTCCAAGACATGTCCATCATCGGATTTGGACCACAGGGTCGTGTTTCCTAGGCTCACAACCACGATTATTACATACTCACAAAATCAACTACATTACAATAAATAACCAACGCGGAAATTCTACAACATATCACGACATCCTAAATAGCAAATTAAAGAACCACAAAACCAATACATCTCTCTTATACAACAAACAAGAAATCAAAACATGAATATCATCGGGTTATTAATAAGAAGAATATTTTTGTTCCAATGAGAACCCTCGCAAATAATCCCTAATTCATTGTTCAAGTAAGATTCATGAAAATTATATCTAATTTACCCAAATCAATAAGGACACTGAATTGTGCTAGAAACAATAGAAATTTTCTACCTTGCAATTAGATCTTCAAATGGATGTGAACTTGGTGTATTTGAATAGATAAATGATGTATTTGATACATAATCAAACTCTAAAAGAATAATTCCACTCTTTTTTTTTTTTCTTCTTTCTCCTTATTTTTGTTGCAAAATCTAGCTTATTTTCTCTCTATTTCCGTATTTTTTTGCTGCCTGCAGAAAATTCTTCTTCTTCAAAAAACTGCTGAGGCCCCCGGTATGCTTGCCGAACCTGCCTTAATTAGGCTGGCCAGAGCCAGCCGCAGATCTATCTTTGCGGCTGGCCAGCCAAGATAGATCTGCGGCTGGCCCAGCTGGCACGCCTCCCATCGCACTCCAGACTGCTGAGTGCTGAATTTCCATTCGGTTTTTCGTGCTGGCGCACGACCACATTGGCCGCCCCAGATCCTATCCGCGGCTGGCGGGCTTGACTTTCTCGATTTTTCGTGCCACGCCTCGATTTTCGTACCGCAACGTCGGTTTTCGGCTGACAGGGAACTCGTATTCCGCAGCATCCGGGGAACTCCCTGGGAGACGTGCCACCATCATCTCGGAAATGCCTTGCCTCGGACGGTTCATGACTGTCCACGTCCGACTTGGGCTGCCCCAAATCATTGCGGCGGACCGGGCGCCTCGCCCTTAGTGCCCACTCCTTTGCTCCCAGCAAGCAGGTTCAATTGACGATTTCGCCCTCACGTCACGGTTAGTTTAGAAGGAAACGCAAAATTTGGGTGTCCTAAACATTCTATAACTTAAAGGATCACCACCAATATTTTATCCCTGTAACACAACAATCAACAATTTTCTGTTTATTGAACATCCATAATCAACAGTTAATATTCAACAGCCTCTTATTGCACTACGTGCCAAAGATATTTATTTGTAGACATCACCGGTCATGATCATGCCTAAACGCCAGTTCATCTTTGTTTGCACTACGGCCAAAAGTATTTATTGTAAACAATCACCGGTCATCGATCAGGCCAAACGCCATATCATCTTTGCACTACGCCAAAGAATTTTCACACCATAAGCCTTTGTTTGTTAACACAAAAAAGTCATGATTAATACCGATACACAGTTTGGTCCAAAATCATGTCACGCCAGTTCATCTTTTGCACTACGGGCCAAAGAGAACTATCAACACAATTTATGTATAGAGGATGAGGATGAGGATGATGACAATGATACAGTGAGATTAAGGATAAGAAAAACCTTTATTAAATTTAAGTCAGTATCAAAGATTGGCCAAATAGCCAACACGATAACTAAATTGTGGAGTCAAATTCAAGAATGATATTCAACGAAAATTATTTCTCTATCGCTTTCAACTATACACGTATAGAAAGATCAAGTGAACAAGATATTAGATGAAAGCACACAAACTATTAAGGAATATTCTACTAATTTTCCAGGGATTTTCTTTCCATTTAAAAATAAGGGGTTTTGGAAACAAATAAGGATTTCCTTATCATAAATGGAGAAATGTGAATGAAAAAGATATCCCTTAAAGAGTACAAAAGAAATGATAAGTTATATGAGTATAACAGAATATATGAAACTCGCAATGGATTTTCACGCTGTTCATGCGATAATTCCTCAGTTAAAGAACAGATTATTTCCACAACAGATTAATAAATAATGAAATACGACGGATTATATCACCAGTATGCCGTCAATCCGCACGAACAGGTCGTATACCCATAAGAATTAATAAGGAATGAATACAGAAGGGTATTCACACAGGTACGACACTCGTACTTACAGGTTAATTCCCATAGAATAATAAGGGGTTGAATACAAAAGGATATTCACCAGGCAAAATGCGTCATAGACCGCACGGCCAGGTTATCCCCACAAATTAATACCGAATGAATAACAACCTTTAATGAGTATAATATCACTTACGAGACAATGAAAGCAAATGATATTATATATATGAGTATGAAAGAAATTGATATTCCCTACCTTCGTTAACTGGATGTTACTTTCTATGAAGTTTACTAGACTTCGGATAATACTAGTATATTCCCCCCCCCCCCCCCCCCCCCCCCCCCCCCCCCCCCCCCCCCCCCCCCCCACCCCCCCCCCCCCCCCCCCCCCCCCCCGCCCCCCCGCCCCCCTTCGCACAAATACTCACAATAGCCTAGCAAACACTAAGAGAACTTCAGAAATTTAGAGAGAGGGAGGAAGTATAAGCAAAATGAAGGTGTGAAAATTTCTTAAGCAAACTCTCCCTACTTTAATATAGGAAAGTCAAGGTGAGTGGGCATTTTGGTCTTTTCCCCGATAATTCCTTTTAATATCATCCATCCATTTTTTTCTTTCCATTAAATATCATCCCATAGCCATTTTTTCTTCCATTAATATCATCCATACCCATATTTTTCTTCCATTAATATCATCCCATCCATTTATTCAAAAAGATTATCCATTATCAACAAGATAATTCCATTATCAAAAGATAAATGTCCATTTTTCTGTATTATTTGTGTTAAATGTATTAAATATCACAGATAGCATAATAACTTCGCAACATAGCTGACAACCAGATTATTCCCAGGAAAGAGGGGGCACTTCCATAAAAAATGGCGCGCAATTAAATAACCCATTTCCTTGACAGAATTTCCTAGACATTGTCAATAATGCTAAAATATCCTATCAAATGATATAAGTTACAGTGTCGTGACAAATAGTAAAATATATTATGCAGATGCTAATTAACAATTATTGAATCAAGATACTATGCAATTGCTACTCTTATCAATTATTGAATCAATAATATAAAACACTGTGCAACATCGTGAGCTACTGTGGAATACCGTGTGCTACTGTGGAATAACGCGTTTTTACTGTTCTTTTTATTACCGGGTATTTTAACAGTTATCGGTTTAAAGTTTTGCCGCCAATTTTCTATCACTTTCTATATCCGACAGTTAACCCGTTGTGGGGCCCAACTATCATTGACAATATTGCCATTTCGGCGCCGTTGTACGGTACCGAATATAATATTCCCCGACAGAAAGAATATTTCTCGACAAAAGGAATATTCCCCGACATACTATTTATCAGATAATTTGCATATAACACCCTTAACTATCATTTATAACAATTAAGCACTTCACTTCACTTCATCTCGGATTCTAACTCCCAGGTCATTTCCTCAACATCATGGTTTCTCCATAAAATTTTAACTTGAGGTATAACCTTTGAGCGTAGAATCTGCTCCTTCTTATCCAAGACCTTGACAGGTATCTCTTCGTACGTCAAATCCTCTGCTATCTCGTCTGGTTCTAACTCAATAATGTGGTTTGGATCTTTCACATATTTACGTAGCATGGATATGTGAAAAACATTATGAACACGAGACATGCTTGGCGGTAAGGCGAGTCTGTAGGCCACAGTTCCTACTCGATCGAGGAATTTCAAATGGACCGATAAATCGAGGGTTTAAGCTTTCCTCTCTTTCCGAATCGCGTAACACCTTTCCACGGAGCAACACGTAAAAATACATGATCTCCGACATTGAATTCCTCGTCTCTTCGATGAAGATCAGCATAAATAACTCTTTTGTCGATCTTGAGCTGTTTGTATACGTTACCCCGGATCATTTGGATCTTTTTCCGTAGTCATACGTAATCAACTCGGGGACCCAAACAATTTTGTCTCACCTACTTCATCCCAAACATGCTGGAGATCGACACCTTCGTCCATACACAACCCTCGAAGGGAGCCATGCCTATATTTGCTTGATAACTGTTGTTGTAAGAGAATTCCCACCAATGGCAAGTATTTTGTCCCAACTTCCTTTGAAGTCTAGTACGCAGAGTCTTAATAGATCTTCGAGGGTTTGAATAGTCCCTTTCCGATTGTCCGTCTGTCTGGAGATGGTATGCAGAACTGAATCGTAATTCAGTGCCCATAGCTTTTTGCTTGCAAGCTGACCCAAAATCGTGAAGTGAATCTAGGATCTCGATCAGAAACTATGGATACTGGCATGCCATGCAAATCTCATAATCTCGCTAATATACAAATTAGCAAGACGCTCGAGTGAATAGTTTTCTCTCGTATAGGCAAGAAATGAGCAGACTTGGTCAATCTATCTATAATGACCCAAATTGCGTCTAAGCCTTGAGAAACTTTGGGAAGACCTGTCACAAAATCCATGTTGATGTGTTCCCACTTCCATTCTGGAATCTCAAGTGGTTGCAATGGACCCCTTGGTACTTGATGCTCCGCCTTGACACGTTGACAAGTTAAACATCTTGCGATAAACTCTGCAATTTCTCTCTTCATATTGGTCCACCAAAATGTATGTCGAAGATCACGATACATTTTGGTACTTCCAGGGTGGATTGCAAACGGTGTGTTGTGCGCCTCCATCATGATTTTGTATTTCAATTCAGGGTCGTTAGGAACACACAGTCTAGAGTTGATTCGCAATATTCCTTCTTCGTCGACTCTTGCTTCTGGAATAGCACCTTCTTGTACCTTCTTTTTCATATTCATCAACTCTGGGTCTGTAACTTGAGCAGCTTTAATTTTGTCGATTAAAGCCGGTTCTACTTGTATATTTGCGACCTTCACGTGGGTTCCTGGAGTCTTTAATTCTATCTCCATCGCTTGTAAATCATCCAAAATGGGCCTTTGAGATGTCAATAACGCACTCGTACTTGCATATGATCTTCTACTCAATGCATCAGCTACTACATTCGCGCCTTTCCAGGATGGTATTGGATGGTATGATCGTAATCTTTCAACAGCTCGAGCCAACGCCGTTGTCGCATGTTGAGTTCCTTCTGGGTGAAGAAATATTTGAGACTTTTGTGGTCTGTATAGATCTCCACTTTCTCCCCATACAAGTAATGTCTCCAAATCTTCAACGCGAAAACAACTGCTGCCAACTCTAGATCATGAGTAGGATAATTCCTCTCATATTCCTTGAGTTGCCGAGACGCATAGGCTATAACCTTCCCATGTTGCATGAGAACACAACCTAGTCCTTTGTTTGAAGCGTCGCTGTAGATGACAAATCCTTCCGATCCTGAAGGTATTGCCAATACAGGTGCTGAAATGAGCCTTCTTTTGAGTTCTTGAAAACTCTTCTCGCATTCTTCGCTCCATTTTGAATGTTGTGCTTTTCCGAGTCAGTTGAGTTAATGGAACGGCTATTCGAGAAAATCCTTCTACGAATCTCCGATAATAACCAGCTAGACCCAGAAAGCTTCGTACTTCGGTTACTGACTTGGGTTGTTCCCAATTTGATACTGCTTCAATCTTCGCCGGGTCAACCGAGATTCCTTCTTTAGAAACATCCAAGTGACCAAAGAATGCAACTTCCTCAAGCCAGAATTCACATTTCTTCAACTTAGCATATAACTTGTTTTCACGAAGTTTTTGGAGTATCAGCCTCAAGTGTTGCTCATGATCTTCACGACTTTTAGAATATATGAGAATGTCATCAATGAAGACAACCACAAAATGATCCAAATATTCCTTGAATATTCGGTTCATCATATCCATGAAAGCAGCAGGAGCAT
Source organism: Aralia elata (assembly GCA_034770075.1). NCBI lineage: Eukaryota > Viridiplantae > Streptophyta > Magnoliopsida > Apiales > Araliaceae > Aralia > Aralia elata. The sequence continues at coordinate 46,706,707 of CM068381.1, read as the reverse complement.
TGGTCAATCCAAAAGACATGACCAGAAATTCATAATGGCCGTACCGAGTTCTAAAGGCAGTCTTTGGAATGTCATCAGCTTTAACTTTCAACTGATGATATCCAGAACGAAGATCGATCTTTGAAAAGAATTGAGCACCTTGTAACTGGTCAAACAGGTCATCAATGCGAGGTAACGGGTACCTATTTTTAATGGTGACATGGTTTAACTCCCGATAGTCAATGCAAAGTCTCATACTCCCGTCTTTCTTCTTTACGAATAAAACAGGAGCACCCCAAGGCGATGTACTCGGACGTATGAAACCGCTGTCTAACAACTCCTGTAATTGGACCTTTAACTCTTGAAGTTCAATAGGGGCCATTCGATATGGGGTTTTGGAAATAGGTTTCGTACCGGGTTCAAGGTCGATACAAAATTCAATTTCACGGTCTGGGGGTAGGCCAGGAAGTTCTTCAGGAAATACGTCAGGGAACTCATTAACAACAAAAATATTTTTCAAATCTGACGTACTTTTATTTAAATCCGTTACATGGGCTAAGAAGGCTTGACATCCGTTTTTCAATAAACGAATGGCCTTGTGACTAGAAATGATGGTTATTGATTTCAATGGTTTGGTTGCTTGAATTCGCATAATAGGTTGATTAGGAATATGAAAACTAATAACCTTACGAAAGCAATCAATTTTAACATGATGAACAGTTAACCAATCAATTCCTAATATCACATCAAATTCATGCATGTTCAAGGAGATAAGATCAACAGGTAATGTGAGGGTGCCGATTTGAACAAAGCAAGATTTATAGACCGTAGATGTAACGAATGTTTGCGCTAATGATGTTTCGACAGATAAGTCAAAATCTAATTTTTCAGGAGTCAAATTCAGGCGTTGAGCACATGTTGGTGAAATAAAAGAGTGGGTAGAACCAGTATCTAATAAGGCATAGACTTCATAAGAGTTAATAAGTAGTTTACCCGTTATAACCTCGTTCGAATTCTGCGCTTTTTGTGATGTCACAACAAAAGCTCTCCCCTGGACCACAGACTTTGACTTGTCCGTGACCGCCTTCGGTGTCATCATCGCAGCTGGACTTGACTTCGCTGCATGACAAAAGCGAGCTATATGGCCTTCCTTTCCACAATTGTAACATACTTGGGATGGCGATTGTGTACAATTTGTACTGATGTGTCCTTCCTTCCCACACCTGAAACATCTAACAGGTGGTCGTTCTCCTTCCTTCGAAACTGGTACTGGTGCTGGTACTGACGTTGGTGCCTTTCCATGGTTGTTGTTGAATCTCCTCTTCTTGGAATTGTTGCCACTTGACTCACTCCTTCTGTTATCCGGGCCAGGATTACCACCGAAGTGGTTACCATTTCCGGTGTTGTGATTCCCTCCTCGCTGATTATCATTATTCCGATAATTGCTGCCACCATTACGATTATTACCGTGATTTTGCTCTCATGGTTGGGTGTTGCTTCCTGGTTGTAGTAGTCCTCTTTCCTGCTCCACTACTTGAGCCCTATCCACAGCATCTGCGTATATACAAATTTTATGAGAAACGAGATATTGGCGAATCTCTGGTTTCAAACCTCGTAGGAACATTCGTGTCATTCGTTTTTCAGTATCCACTAAATGGGATGCAAAACGCGACAGCTCGGCGAACTTGGCTTCGTACTGTGACACCGTCATGTTGTTCTGTTCCAGTTTGATGAATTCTACCTCCTTCATATGACGAATACTTTCCGGGAAATACTTCTCGTTAAATAATTCCTGGAACTCGACCCAAGACATCTCGAGTGCCGAGCGATGGGTACGTTTTCACTGATTCCCACCAATGATCTGCTTCTCCTCGCAACATGAAGGTGGCAAAAGGAACCTTTTGGTCGTCCGTGTGCAACGCAGTACATCAAATATCTTCGTTAATTGTTTAAGCCATGACTCTGCCTTGAGTGGATCTGGCTTGCCGAAAAATTCAGGTGGTCCCAATTCTTTGAACTGCTTGGCAGTGACCATCCGTACATTATCAGCGTTTCTGCCAGTATTATAGACAGGAGCTCTTCTCGCCTGGTTCTGCATGTATTGCATGAAGTTTCTAAAAAATTCATCATTCATCCGGTTGTTAGCATCATGATTAGCATCATGGTGTTCTGAGTTTGCACCCGTATTATTTGTGGCTTCCTGGTTTTCAGCCACAATAGTCTCATAGTGAATCTCTTGGTTTTCAGATGCCATTCTGAAATGTGATCACAAAACAAAGATTAGTTAAAGAAATAGACATGCAACATCTTGTCCCTATAACCAAACCAATTACTTAAATAACCAAAAATAGCTTAGGTAGGACACACTAACAAAGGATTTTACTCGTCTCTCCCCTCCTAGTTCTAATCCCAGATCTCTACCAAAGATCATATCCCTAAGCTCTGATACCAACTGTGACGCCCCCAAAATAGGTCCACACAACCCATTTTGAGTCGCCAATAACATTCTACAAAATACAAATACAAATACGAATTTTCCCATTTACAACTAATATTTGTCGTGCAAAATACGACCACACACATACTGTGACTTCCATACAAATATCGTACCGTATGGTACCACAGTATCCAAACCCAAATTATTACAATGCCGTAAAAAGACGGCAACACATGTTTAAAGTCTTCAGTACAGTTATTATTAAACTATGCCATCACTTGATGAGGACAACCACTAACTAACTTGAACCATCACTCCACTCCCCGGCTAGTCCCAGCTACATTTTCCTTTCCTGAGAATGGGACAAAACTGAAAAGGGTGAGCTTAAATAGCCCAGTAAGAAATATCATGACTAAGATAATGAAGAATAAAAATTATCTTTAGTCTTCAACAATAATAAATCAGAGATTTAAAGATATTATAATTGTTCAACAACAACAATTGCAGCGGAACAAACAATCCATTAGAAGAGTCAAGTAGATTATAATATCTACCATCTTCTATAAATTAAAGGATCACCACCAATATTTTATCCCTGTAACACCAATCAACAATTTCTGTTTATGAACATCCAAATCAACAGTTTATATTCAACAGCCTCTCTTTGCACTACGTGCCAAAGATATTTATTTGTAACATCACCGGTCATGATCATGCCAAACGCCAGTTCATCTTTGCACTACGGCCAAAGAGAATTTTCACCATACGCCTTTGTTTGTAACACAAAAAGTCATGATTATACCAATACACAGTTTGGTCAAAATCATGTCACGCCAGTTCATCTTTGCACTACGGGCCAAAGAGAACTATCACCACAATTTAAGTATGAGGATGAGGATGAGGATGATGACAATGATACAGTGAGATTAAGGATAAGAAAAACTTTATAATTTAATCAGTATCAAAGATTGGCCAAATTGCCAACACGATAACTAAATTGTGGAGTCAAATTCAAGAATGATATTCAAGAAATTATTTCATGCTTCAACTATAACGTATAGAAAGATTCAAGTGAAAAGATATTAGATGAAGCACAAACTATTAAGGATATTCTACTAATTTTCAGGGATTTTCTCCATTTAAAAATAAGGTTTTGGAAACAAATAAGGATTTCTTATCATAAATGGAGAAATGTGAAAGAAAAAGATATCCCTTAAAGAGTACAAAAGAAATGATAAGTTATATGAGTATAACAGAATATATGAAACTGCAATGGATTTTCACCTGTCATGCGATAATTCGCGTAGACAGATTATTTCCACAACAGATTAATAAATAATGAATACGACGGATTATTCACCAGGTATGCGTCAATCCGCACACGAACAGGTTATACCCCATAGATTAATAAGGAATGAATACAGAAGGGTATTCACCAGGTACGACACTCGTACTTACAGGTTATTCCCATAGAATAATAAGGGTTTGAATACAAAAGGATATTCACCAGGCATGCGTCATACCGCACGGCCAGGTTATCCCCACAAATTAATACCGAATGAATAACAACCTTTATGAGTATAATATCACTTACGAACATGAAAGCAAATGATATTAATATATGAGTATGAAAGAAATGATATTCCCTACCTTCGTTAACTGGATGTTACTTTCTATGAAGTTTACTAACTTCGGATAATACTAGTATTCTCACAAATACTCACAATAGCCTAGCACACTAAGAGAACTTCAGAAATTTAGAGAGAGGGAGGAAGTATAAGCAATGAAGGTGTGAAAATTTCTTAAGCAAACTCTCCCTATTTATAGGAAAGTCAAGGTGAGGGCATTTTGGTCTTTTCCCCATATTCTTTTAATATCATCCATCCATTTTTTCTTCCATTAATATCATCCATCCATTTTTTCTTCCATTAATATCATCCATCCATTTTTTCTTCCATTAATATCATCCATCCATTTATTCAAAAAGATTAATCCATTATCAAAAGATAATTCCATTATCAAAAGATAATTCCATTTTTCTGTATTATTGTGTTAAATGTATTAATATCACAGATAGCATATACTCGCAATACTGACAACCAGATTATTCCCAGGAAAGAGGGGGCCTTCCATAAAAATGGCGCGCAATTAAATAACCCATTTCCTTGACAGAATTTCTAGACATTGTCAATAATGCTAAAATATCCTATCAAATGATATAAGTTACAGTGTCGTGACAAATAGTAAAATATATTATGCAGATGCTACTGTAACAATTATTGAATCAAGATACTATGCAATTGCTACTTTATCAATTATTGAATCAATAATATAAAACACTGTGCAACATCGTGAGCTACTGTGGAATACCGTGTGCTACTGTGGAATAACGCGTTTTACTGTTCTTTTTATTACCGGGTATTTTAACAGTTATCGGTTAAAGTTTTGCCGCCAATTTCTATCACTTTCTATATCCGACAGTTAACCCGTTGTGGGGCCCACTATCATTGACAATATTGCCATTTCGGCGCCGTTGTACGGTACCGAATATAATATTCCCCGACAGAAAGAATATTTCTCGACAAAAGGAATATTCCCCGACATACTATTTATCAGATAATTTGCATATAACACCCTTAACTATCATTTATAACAATTAAGCACTTCACTATTTAGAAAAAAATAATCATAAAGAAAATAATAAATTTTTATTTCATAAATTCGGGGTCTTTCAATTTTTATTTACTTTACGTTACATTTTTATATTGTTCTTAAGGTCAGTTTTTTGTATTTTTTTTTTTTGAAAAAAAAGTACAGATAATTATTATATTTATCTTCGTTGAGATTTATTTATTTATTTATTAAATTTCCAAATTTCGAAGGAAACCTGTTGGCCTTCATTATGATTTACTATTTTGTCAGCTAAGCTACCTAACATAGCCTCCTATTTACTCTCCTCGTGGAATTGACTGCCTAAAAGATAACAACATGCACTACACAAGGATAAACCTGGCCATAGAAAAGGATGAGCGGCAAGGTTGAGTTCCTAACACAGTTATCACGGGGTTGCTATCTCGTTGTTATCAATGGAATGAGTTTTTCATTAATTAGGTTGAGTTCTTAATACGGTCAGTAGGGCGTTGTTATTAATAGAAAGAGTTTTCCATTAATTATATATTAATGGTAATTCTTTTAATGTTATAAAATGAGTAAACAGTTCGGATTCGATTCGTACTCGTTCGACTAAAAATTCAATTCGAACTCGACTTGAAATATAAATGATTCAAATATTAGCAAATTTTAAAATTCGATAAATTATTCGAATCTCATCAAATTATAATTTTTTATTAATACTCAGATTATATTCGTTCGACAATTTCAAACTGTTCGGACTCGATTCAAGATCGGACTCGATTTGGTAGCTAAACGAGCCTCAATCAAATTTTATTTTATACTCGATAAATTTTGTGAATCAAATTTGAATAACTTAATACTCGACTCGACTCGACTCAGTTCATTTATACCTTTAAATCCTTCTGGCTAGAGGAATCGGCATTAGAGTGAAAGTTATTATAGCAACTGTACTTTTGGAAGTGTGATGGACCAAATATTTTGACATTTTGTTTTATAAGAATTAAAATTTCATGCAATATCAGTGTATATACAAATTAGAGTTAAGATTTTGACACATCATTAATAAAATATTTATGTCAGATATCATTGTCTTTATTTTTTATAAACGTACAATTTTTTTTTAATTATTGAAGAAAAATTAAAATCCCATGCCAACACTTGCCTATAAGTTTTTTCTTAATATTTTTAAAACCACTATTACATTGTGTAACAAAAAAAAAAATTAAATTAGGCATGTTACCTGTGTGGTCAGTCAAAATAGCTGCCCAAGCATTTAAGAATCACGTGCTGCCACACGCAATTGAAATGTTGTCATTTTCCTACACTAATAAATATCTGCAAACTTCTTCAATAAATCTATAATGGAAAAGAATTGAGGGTACTGGGCATTTCATGGGAAACTATCTCAAATTTAGGAAAGATGGTGCAGGCTGATATAGGTTTAAACTTATATTTTAGATAGATAAATTTTTATTTATTTATTTATTTTTACGATGAGAAATGATTTAAGTCATTAATTGTATCAATTGGCACTTTTATTAAGTGGTTTATGCAGTTATCAGCGTTTGTGACAGTAGTGTTTGTAGTGTTTGGAAGTTCAAACGCATAACACTAATTTTGTTGTATTACGTTTAAAACCCAAACGCTGTATTTGTGAGTTAAATAAACTGCATTTAAAATAAATTGTTATTAAACAAACGAAATTTTAAATGCGTTTAAATTTTTAAACACTCTAAAAGCATCAAATATTGCCAACCTTGAATAATCAAATATGCACTAAATCTTTATTTAAAGACCGTGATAATTGGCACGTGTAGGACAAACGTCTGAAAATGACTACGTGGAGCAGGTTATATAAATGCACCAGAGTGAACCTTTTTTGATAATTAAATAATCAATTTTCTTTTTTATAAAAGAGAGTCCTATAGTCACTATATACCCGAATGTGTGTAGTTTTTATTGGTAGTGCACACAAATGTCCTTCTTTTTTTGAATTGATCGACAAAGATATTATTAAATTTTTTATACTCAATTTATAAAATCTTGAAATTTAAAATTAATATAATTTCGTTTAAATTTACAAAATAATTAGCAATACTCGATATTATACTGTGTTGTATGTGTAGTCTCAACTCTACTTCCTCTAGAGTACAATTACTTGTCACCGCTTTTGTTTGGACCTCTGATGGGCCAAATATGACCTAATTAGTGTCTTTGAGAGAGGAGTGGTATAGGACAAATATGAAACTTTATGTGAAACCTTGGGATATAGCCGTTGGTAATTTTGGGATGCGTGTATTTATTGAGAAAATTGTACAGCTTGGGAGACCAAGAGATCATCAAGTATTGGACTCTGAATATTATCTAATATCTTTATGGTAAAACTGTACCTTTTTTTTTCTTTTCTTTTTTTACTATATTGTCTTCAAGAGACAAAAGGAATTTACCCCTGGTAATTTAATAATCTGCTTGGGTGGATCAAATGACCCCAAACTATCATCATGGAGCTGATGTACTTTTTAATTACTGTACTGAAGAAAACATCCAAAATACTGCATGAAATTAACTTGGCCCTTTTAAAATTACTTATTCAGGTATTGTTTAGATGCTTTCTTGAAGAGTAAAAGAGTGTAACAAACAAAATAAATTCACTCCATTTTTCACCCGTTACACTATTTCAGTCGCAACATATTTTCTTGATTGGATCAGAAACATACAAAAGTGGATGCATTTGTTAGTTTCCTCTTGTATATATCTGGCTTAGGTGGTGTTTGATTGTATCCTAATACATCTTAACAGTTCACCTCTTAATGCATCTTAATGTTTTAAATTGGGATAAAAAATTTCCTCTAAATGTCTCAAAATCATTAAGATACAAATATGAGTCTAAACTATTCAGAGTTGACCTGACAATTTGATTTATAAACTGATGGGTGAACTTATATTAACTAGAACCATTTGGGTTGATTAACTACTTTAATTTTTTTGGATTAGTTAAAGTTTGAACCCATATTTTTTAAAATAAAAACAGGCCCAAACCAGTTAACTAATTTTGACCCATTTTTTATTTTAAGTTAGCTTTGCCTACTTGATTTCAGGATATGTAAAGGTATTCCAGAATTCGCAAGGTATTTGGAATACGTAAAGGAAGCAGGTTTATGGGATGTGAATTCAAATATACCTGAATCGTCTTGTTTTGATTTTTTTTTTCATGTACAGTTCCGTGTCTATCAAGGTGGGTGTTACTACTTTGATTGAATGGATTTTATGTTCAATTAAAAAAATTAAAAAAATTGTTAATTTAAAAATAATAATAATATAATAAAATTATTATAAGATTATGTCATTATATACCAAGCTTAATAAAAATATTACTCCCTCCGTTCCAAACTTAGAGATACATTTTGACTTTTTTGAATTAATTTGCAAAATCTTAAAATTCAAAATTGATATGATGTTATTTAGTTTTAACACAAACAAATATAACAATTGTAAACTACTAATTATCATCTTTATTGTTTCCAAAACTTGAACGAAATTATATTAATTTTGAGTTTTAGAATTTCGCAAATTAACTTTAAAAAGTCAAAATGTATCTCTAATTTTGGAACGAAAACAGTACTTTTTTTCTGAAAAAAATACAAATTGGACTCTTTTTAATAGTACAAGGTAGAATGCAACTATAAAAATGCTTATACATAATATTTGGTAATTAAAGAAAAGAAAAAAAAAATGTTACTTTGTGACGAATGGACTTTGAGAAATATATTATTAAATAGATAAATATTAATTAAGATTTTGAGAAGATAATTGTAATTATTAGATTATTATAAAATTTCTATTGCTTTCTTAATAGTCAGGAACATTTTTAAATTTTAAATTAATATAAATTTGATATTTTTACAAACCTCTGACATAAATAATAAATGAAACTCACGTTATTATGTATAAGCATTTTTAAATTAATGAGACTCACGTTATTATGTATAAGCATTTTTGAAGGAGAATTACGGCTTGTACTGGCTATATAGATTATGAAGTAGTGTTTAGCTAAGAAGGAAGAAAATATGGATTGACCTGGATTAGAATCATAATCATATGAGTCCAAACCATATTATCTATATTTAAAATGGATATTGTGATTTTAGTTTTTAATGGACCCATAACCCATATTGTGAAAACCATAACCAACTAAATTCATATTTTGCCAAGTCTAATTCAAAAGATCTCTTAATACAAAGATATGAACTGTTAAAATATATTAAAAAATGGACTATTAAAATACATTAAAATGCAATCAAATATCACCTTAATTTAACTTCCCAACAATGCATCAAGCAATCTCTTTGTAATTAGAGTTCAAATATTCAAACTGTCATTTAAAGGACACGACATGGATACACCTATCTTTAGAACTTTTTAGTTCATTTTCAATCTTACTGCCATGTTCAACATTCAAACCCATACACATGTTGTGTTGACACTGGTACTTCTGCATTTTAAAAGAGTCCATACAACACAATTTATCTTCATAAATTTTGACACAAGAACGTTTACTACATTTAGTATGAAATACAAAATCAGTAAACATATATAAAAGTTGTCCTACGGAATGATCAAGCTGTTGGATTTCTTTACAATCCTTTGAACTAGGATCATATCTACATAATAACAAAAGGCCTAGTATCATATAGTACTAGTACTGTTAAGTTACACAGAAATCCAAAGTTGCAAGACTTGTAATATGAAGGTTTCCAACTTTACTGCCTTAAGACTCAAGAGCCCTTCAAGAAGTCCATAACAGCAATGAAATAAATCAGAAACACGATAATATTTCGAACTGGATTCACCCTTGCACCCATAGATATAACCTTATCTCCTGTAAAATGAATAATAATAATAATAATAATAAGAAGAAGAAGAAGAAGAAGAAATTAATCAAAAAACCCTTAATTTGAATTATAATGTAAATATGTTAGAGAGAGAAAAATAAAAAATAAAAAAAATCTTACTGCATTCTTTTGGATGGCAAACACATTTCAACCCAACCCCACAATTTCCATGAGGCTTTTGACATTCATCACACACATTTGGCACATGATCAGGAATATCAAAGTAAATTCTGGTCCCAAGCTCAACCTTCTGATCAATGTTATCATGTAAACCAGATTTATAAACTCGGCTATAACGCGAGCAATTTAAATCCTTTGGATGAAAACCCGTGCCTAATTTTTCAGTATCATCCACCATTAAACATGAAGAAAAGGTGGCTGCATCAGCACCTAATTGTAAACTAGTGCAATTATGTAAAAATGGCGAATTCGGGTACGTTTGATTCGAGCAATTGAAGAGAATTAATGAGTTTGGTTGTGGAGGAGGAGGAAATCCAGCTGAAAGTTTTGAGGGAGATATAAAGTGGGATGAGGAAGAACTAGACTTGTGAGAAATGGTTAGTAGTTTGGTTGTATAATTAATGGAAGAGATTGGATAAAGTCCAATAGAGGTTCTAAAGTATAGTTTTTGAGATTTACATAAGATCATGCGGTTCAATAAGGACAATTTGGATGAATTTTGAGGTAAAAAAGGGGATTGAATTTGAATTTTACCACAAAAGTTGGTGGGGTTTTGTTGAGCTACATAATTTGGACATAAAAAGATTAGTTTGAGGAGGAGAAGATGAAACGATTGGAATTTCTTCAATTTCTGCATTTCTTTGTGTGGTTTTTCCCCTAAATTGATCTTTCAAGTATGGAAAAAAGAAAAGAAAAAACCCTGTTTAAGGGTTTAGCAGTGTTCTTGATGATAAGAAAGAATTGAAAAGATTAAAAGGTACTCAAACAGAGAATCCACTTTTTCTTTTTGATGAATATTATTTAATTTTTTTCCCCTAGTATACACATCTTTAGATGGATTGTTTGAGGACCCAAATGAAGAATCTTTTTTTTTTCTCACTTTTTATCTCAATTGTCAGTCTTTTTCAAACTTATCATGTTCCTGCACGTGAACTTTCTGAGAAATACCCTTTTTTCTCCTGGAATATTTTGACCTTTTACCCCAATCTTGCTGTAATTGCGTTTACAGTGTTTCCTTCCCTCTATCATCTCATTGCACATCTATTTTTATTTTATTTTATTTTTTTGTATTCCTGCCAGTTTCTTGCTACAATAATCCAAATTTTAATCATTTGATTCTCTCACATGTATCAAATTCTTAATCTTGCCTATGTTTGTTTCTTATTCTATATGACATTGAAAAAGCTGTCAATGGAAATAGTTGCAAGTTTAGGTTTTTTTTTGGTAAAAGATTTATTGGTTTTAAAAATTAACAACTTATTTTTCTAGAACACATTTTGCTCTAAACAAAGAGAATTAGATACCCCTAAACTGACTTATAGCCTTTCCAATTGCGATTCGAAATTCAAAAAACGCACATATAACATATACAGTATCCCTTAGTCAAGTGAAGTGGCAGACACAATTATTGAAATGGGACCTTCATAATAATTGTGGCAAGTTAAATCTTCTTGAAACATCTATTAATTAGGCAGTTGATACTGTAAGCAGAAATGATGTTGTGATCATAGCGACTAGTGTCGCTTAAAGTGTTTAAGTGTAGTTATAACATTTATTAAAATGTCATTTAATATTTTTTTGTTCTCACCTCCGGTTTTCAACGACATGCGTTAGGCTACGACTAATTTGGAATCGAGGTACGATCAACCAACGCAATTAATTAACATTAATTAAGATAGATTAGCTGATTAATTGGCTGAAGTTACAAAGTCTAAGAGTGATTCACTAAAGCAACATATAGTGATATGATCAATTTATTATATAAAAAGGATCCATAGATTCTGATACAAAGTTTGGATGTGAATCAATCCAACTACATTCATTGAAGTACACTAGTACTTATCCAAGAAGCACAAACATGAAAACAAACTCACGGGAATACATATATATTAGATACTTAAAAACATATTTATTTATAATTTCAGATAGGATAGGTAGTTTCTGATGTCTGATGATCTTGTTATAAATCAAGCAGGTGGCTTGACAAGAACAGCTGGAAAATCAAGCACCACAATCTTCTCAATTGCTGCTGAAAATGTAGTGGAAAACTCGACATGATTGGGATGACTCATAAAAGCAGTTAAGTCTTCCTTGCTGCTGAATGTCATCAAGAAAGCATGAGTAAACCCTTGTCTTAGCATGTCATGACTTTCAATATCCTGGCCCCTGTTAATAAAACATAACAAAAAATCACATATTTATTAGATGCATTGATTTGTTCCTAAGTTGGTCTTGCACACTTTTTTAATAATATCGTAGTTAGTGCTCAAGAATTCTGCAAATTATAGGGTTTGGGTAAGTTTAGATGTACGCAGTCTTATCTATATTTACAGAGAGGTTGTTTCCGAGACTTGAATCTTTATCAAGCATTTGAATTTATGTGAATACATACACTATTTGGTCATTTTGCTTTAGGTTTCAATCACCTTAAAACTCATGGGGGCACTAAAAAATCAAACTTACTAAAAAGTGTGTAGGAAAAAAAGAGAGTAAAAAAGTAGAAAGGACATACCACACAAAGGACTTGACAGTATCAATTTCAGAAGCAAGTTTTTCCAACCCTTTGAGAATCTCATCCACCACCACTTCTTCCTTGAACTTAACCACCACCAAGTGCTTAAATTCTGCCATGGTTAACAGCAATGAAGCAAAATGATCACCAATTGCATCAATATATATACACATACATTATATGTATATGTCAAGTTAATTATCTGTCACACCTGTTTTTTGTACCATGAAGTCAAGTCTCTTCTTTATTAGACAATATCTGCAACCAAATATTAAAAAGATATAGCTGCATGGGCTGACTGACCTATACGTGATTATGCACCTCAATTTTGCTCAAAATCCCACTGTTGAACTGTCCCGTTGCCATTGTTCTTTTTCACACGAATGGGGTCACTAGCTAGTTCCTGCCATTCTCCTATTGAGGACTAGTAATATGTATATTTCCAAGGACACTATCATCAGATAAATGACCCTTTTGTGTGCAATGAATTGGAGGGAACTTCATTTCCTATGATTTTTTGTGGGCAATCTCTTGGTTGATGGACTTTTCTCAGTGTCCTTGCTTACACAGTTGGTCCACTGTATTTAATATATTCTTTACATGTGATTATTGAACTTTGACTTATTTTTTTCTCTTTTAACTAGCTCAAATTTTGTTACTCTTTCACTTCGTAAACTTTTAATATTTCCATCCAAAAGTTACATCAATATTTTTTAGTTTTGTGAGAGGAGTGAAGGACATTTTAATAGTTTTATACCGCAATGCTACATCAACAAAAAAATCCAACAGATAATGTGTCAACCTTTTCCCCCTAGCTAATGGTGATAATTATGATCGAGAGACATTATAACCATTAGTTGTAGGTTCGATTTTTATTAAAAAAAATTAGTTGTAAAACTCGGTGAGATTTTATGTTTATTTCTATAATGAAGTTTGCATTCTTTATCATGTAGCAACGTAAGATATACTTATTGTTGAGAGATTAAGAAATTATTGAGATTACTACTGTAATTCATTGTAATTCATCGTACTTATGCTCATTAAAAACCAGCTGCCAAGTACTAAAGATTTGAAAATCTTCTTGAAAATGAAGAGACCTTCTCCACTCAACCAATTAACCCAAATATCAAATACTATTTCCTTAATAACAAATTTGAGTAGTACTTTTCATGCTGAATTATACACTTACTTCTAGTCCATTTATATGTAAAAGAAGCAACAAGCCAAATTCTTGTGGGATTTTTTAAACATTTAAAGTGGCATTTTATCACTCCAAATCATAGTACCATAGTAAGATACACATAACTTTTAACACTTAATGTAAAGCATTAATTGATGTATCATTTTTCGTACAAGAAATCGATGGGTCATAATGCTCCTGTCTCCTATGGAATCAAAAACCCCATAAAATGGTTTTCGCATAAGCCAAGTTCTTGCGACATAACGGGCCTCCCCTTGTGTGCATGCACTATATAAGCCTGGCCCACCAGTCTATTCAACCTTTTGTGCAGTAGTAATGGGCTTATGGGCCACTGTAGGGTAAATTTGTACGCTCATAATTCAATAAGAGTCCAGCTATATATTGCGAAAATTTTCTATTAAATTACGACGTATATCTATCTATACATGAGATTTAGTAAAATTATAAAGTTGGACTGCTATATCAAAATATATCGTTAAAATATTATGAATTATAATCATTCACGTAACTCGCGACAAAAAAATCAGACTATAAAGTCGCAAGATCTATCATTATCATTCAAGGAAAGTCCTTTACTTCACTCCACCAATTACTATTCTATTTCTGAAGCTGAAAGTATGGTCTGTTTGTTTAGTGACAAGAGATTCAAGAACATATATTTGGTGATGTCATGGCTTAATTTCCAGGCCTGCAACCCTCAAATTTATTTCTTCACTCCATCAATTTACTCTTCTTTTTCCTGTTGTATGTTTCAAAACCCTGCTTTTTAATCTTGTGTATTTTTACATTTAATTATAATTGCAGTCGTGATTTGAGAAATGAGAAACTTATTTCATTATTTCTCCATTAATTTTGTATAAGGGTAAATTTGTAAGAATATATGGTCACTTCTTTATTTCTGTTCTTCCATGCGTACAAACGAAAGTATGGACAATAACTTGCTCCTCTCCTAAAATCACAAACAGTAAGAAGAAAAGCTAATTTACATTCAATTGTTCTTTTCTTAGTATTTTAAACTTTTCAGCTCTTTCCAAACCAACAAGGGTAATGTTAGAGATTTTAATGCCCATATTTTCTCTAGGCCCTTAAAATAAAATTTATCTCTAGAATTAAATTATAATAATATACAATCTCTCAAAAAATAAAATTAAAAAAAATTAAGAAGAAGAAAGGAAAAAAAGGTAAAAAGATATGTAATTTTTTCTAGGATGAACAACTAATATAATGATAAAGATTATATTTAAATAACATTTAATATTCAAATTTTGAGAATCCTAACGGTTAATATCATCTAACCCACAAACATAATTTTCAAACTAAGTGATTGTATGAATGACACCTCACTTTGTGAATTAATTAATGGTCAAGATCGATTTAACTAAAACATTAACAAATGATAAAAAAAAAATTGAAAATTACTATTATGGTCGAATATTTGATCATTCATTGATTCAAAAGGTATCAAACTCACAATAGGGCCAACAGGCCAACAGGGGTAAAATAGAGTTATCACTTATCAATTTGCAAAACTGTTCCCTTACATTTGCCCATAATACGGCTCCATCGAAGGGGCGCTTTCCAACACTTGGTATAATCTAGTTATTTTTTAAATAAATTATTTTTAATTTCTTATTTATTTTATATATATATAATAATTATAAAATATTTTTTTGAATTTTAATTTAATTTATTATAAAATAACTATAAATTTTGTTTAAACAAACAATTATTAAAGAATTACAATTCAATATTAGTAATATGTTTATTTTTTTGTTGTTTTTAATTTAATATTCAATTTATATAGTTTTTAAATTTAATATTTAGTTTTTATTTTTAATTTTTTGACATAAAATTATTGTACATTAATAAGTTCCCATCATAATTTTTTATTTTTAATGGTAACTTAAATTTTAATAACTATATATAAGTGATATTTTTTTAGCATTAATTAACCAAAGATCTCCTATCTGAAATAAAATTAGTAATTAAAGTTTAATCATTAATAGATTTTGTAGTATATATTACACTTTTTAATATTAATTATTATTTTCTCATAATATTTTTTTCTATATGTTTAATATATAGTTATTTATGAATAAAATTGTTGTAGAATAATAAGTTACAATTATGACTTTTAGTTTTAAAAATTAACTAAAAATTAATCACAATATATAAGTCATAATTATTTTTAACATCAATTAACTAAATGTCTCCTATATTAGTTATTATATAATCATAATATTTTTCTTATATTTTTAATATATAGTTATTTAGAGTTTAAAGTTGAGTAAAGTAAAATTCTAAACATGTTTTTAAAATTAAAATTTATTGTATAATTACGTAATTAAAGAACTATAGAATAAAATTATTGTAGAATAATAAGTTAAAATTAAAATTTGTAAGATCATAAAAAGAATTATTATAATATAAATTAGATTGAAGAGCTCAGAAACAACACTCAGACCCAACGAGCAACATAAAGACATAAAAAATACTTTTGGTGTAAAATTAACGTGTTAAAAGTTAAAGCAATATTAAAATAATTCACTCCCTATCATAAAAAAATATAAAATATAAAAAAAGGAAAGAGAACACTTGCCAAATTTGTAAAATAAGTTTGTGAAAAACTACCGAGCATGTTTTAGTAAATCTGTGTTGGACGAAATGTTGAGAGTTGTCTTGTACTTTAATTTCAAATCATATGGAGTTGCAAAGTATTATTTTTATTGTATTTTCAAATAAGGTCCCAATTTTTAAAAACTTAACTTGATTTATAAAATTATAAACCTCAAAATGTGAATTCATTTAAGTTTTAGAAACTATTAGAATTTTCTTTTCATTTTCTTTTATTTTCTTTTTACTATTATCCAAAAGATAAATAAAAATTCATAGGGGTATAAGGGAGTGGGTTTTGCCAATGCCAAGTAGGCCGGGAGAATATCATAATGTTAATGGGCCTGAAATGCCCCAACTTGTTGGGGTTCCTTTTACTTTCCCTTGGGTTATACTAGTTTATCACTAAAAAAGGCTTGGCTGTCTGGGCTTCAATTCTCTATTCGGCAAAGGTGGCCCGATTTGAGACTTGTGTATGGAGCCCTGTATAGGAATTGGGCCTAAATTTTTTTAAAGTAATTTTCAAGTCAAGTCATTCGGTGAGGAAACTCTAGTGCTACCTTTTATTTTAGACTCATACCGTGACATTGATTTCAATAAGTACTGTGAAAATGGGAATATTCAATTGGGCACGTACTCAATTAAGTAAATTCTACATAATTTAAAGAAAATGTAAATGCAATATATGTGAAAAAGAAGAGACGACAAATATAGGGTAAGTCCGTATAAAAACTATCAGATTTTTTCTCGAAAGTCGAAATTACAAATTCGTGCAGTTTGAAAATTTTAAATTATTTTTAATTTTTTAAAGTTAACTTCAAACAATTTTAAATTAAAATTGATGTGATTCATTGATATTTTAATCGATTTAATTATGAAACATTTAAACTTATTTAAAAGACATTATTAATTGTAAAATTTATTATTTTTAAATTTTAAATAAATTATATAAATTTAAAATATCTTAAATTAATCTCACAAAAGTCAAAATTAATCTTCTCGAAACAAAAGAAACTATATGTAGTTGTAATATAAATTAATCTGATGAGCGATTCCAGTGTTCTAATTAAGTCCGCAATGAATTGTGATAAATTTATCTCGATTTATAATTGTGAAATTTATAAATTTATTAATATATGACATTGATAGAAATTATAGAAGGACCTCACTTATTATACATCTTTCTAAAAAAAATATCACTAATACTATTCACGACTAATAATTAAATAATTGACATAAATATTCGTAATATATATTATTTTCCTATTAAGATTGATGAGAATAACAAACCAAAAAAATTAACTTGAAAGATTTGCCTTTTATTGGGCAAATCTCTTTTTTGAAAATAATAGCAGGGATGTTGATGACACATGAGCACATGTGTAAATGAATCGAGTCGAATCGAGTATTAAGTTGTTCAGATTTGATTCATAAAATTTATCGAGTATGAATTAAAGTTTGATTGAGACTCATTTAGCTATAAAGTTGAGCACAATTTTGAATCGAGTTCGAGCAGTTCAAACTTTTTGAACGAATATAATCCGATTATCAATAAAAAAATATAATTTGAAGAGATTCATGTAATTTATCAAACTTTAAAATTTTTTATATTTAAATCGTTTATATTTCAAGTCGAGCTCAAATCAAACTTTTAGTCGAACGAATACGAATTAAGTTCGAACTCTTTGATTTGTAAATTTATTTTAAGGTCTTGCACATGAGTATGTTTGTTCTCATTTCCTTTATTGAAAGTTAATATCTTATCACCTTCGAGTTTTGACATGAATGCCACTTTAGACTTTTAAGGAAACTTTTGATCTACCCATTTTTTCATTCCAAAGATTAATTCTATTTTTGTTCTCTTATCACCTTTGAGTTTTGACATGTAACTATGTAAGCCACTTTAGACTTTTAAGGAAACTTTTAATCTACCCGTCTTTTCATTCTAAAGATTAATTCTATTTTTGTAAAAGTTAAATTGAGATAGTTTAAAATAAAATTAATATGAAATTATTTAAATTTAATTGATGTAATATTATTATAAACTATGTAAAATTATTGTTACTTATAAATTTTATTTTTTAAAATTAAATAAATAACATTAAAATTTGCAGAAAATAAAAATAGGTTATAGCTTATAATCAATTAAATTGATATATAATATATATATATATATATATATATATTCTAATTGTGGAGACATCTGTATTTGTTAGGTGGAGTTTGGTTCGCGGAATAAAAATTTAATGTAGTGCAATAGTCTACGTAATACAATAGAGTTGTAATATAATGATAATAGGGTATTACGATATATTTGTTTGGTTGATGCTTAATATTTGTGCAATAATATCAATGTTATTACATTATGTTCAAAATTATGTTTGGTTCACTAAATTATATGATTATATATACCGAGTAAAATAAATTGTAAGTTAAAATGTCAAATTAGTTGTAATCATTATTCTCCTATTGCATTACATAATGTAATGAGCTAATACATCAAATGAAAGATGTAATAAAAAAGTCAAAAATTGATATAATAGCATTATATTCTCAATAGATTAATACATGTAATAAGTGAACTAAACAAAAAATATGTCAAATCAATATAATAACTTATTACATTACAAAACTATTACATTAATTTGACGCGACCAGAACCAAGCGCCACCTTAGAGGAAATTGTCATAATGCAACGTGGTAAGTTTGCAGTTGAAAAACATGGTGGGTAATTTTGGGTCTTCCTCACCACTTTCCTCCCTTTGGAAATTTATATGGCATCTCAAAATACCTCCCGGTAAAATTATTTCTTTGGAGAGCTTGCTGTGGGTTAATTCCTGTTAGAGTTCATCTAAAACAACGACATTTAATTGAAGGGGCAAGCTGTCCGCGGTGTGGTTCGGAGGAGGAGACTGTAACTCACTAACTCATGCTTTTCTTACCTGCCCAGCTGCTATGGCTTCGTGGTTTATATGTTAATTTGAGTAACAAAAGAGCAAATGAAATCTTATATGGACGATGGAGCGAATGTCTTCATTGAGTTTGATTTATACTGGGAATATGGAGTTGTCTCCGAGTAGTTTTCATGTTAGCCCAACAGCATATAAAACAGTGAACGAATGACACAATGGGATGTGACTGTTTGAATTTCTACTAGTTATTTGTGAGAATTAAACATAACTTAAAAAGTTTAATTATGTGACTATTATAGTGACAATTATGACTAACTAATTGATTATTTTAACAAATTTTATTTATTTTGAAACTGATATAAGCATATGATAACGGTCTGAGTAACATACGAATTTTTATCTTCTTCTTTAATTGTGTTCTCTCAAAAAAATTACAACTTTACAAAGCAATGTTAATGGGATTTCTGTGAATTTGCTATTGATAGACACATAATTCATACATTTTATTATCCCTAATTTTGTCTTTTTAATTATATTAGTTTATTAAATTAATATGTTTTATTTTATTTTGTAAGATTTTATATTTTGTTGTAATAAAGTCAAAATCTTGGTGATCAAGCAATATTTAATACTCTTATTCATGTAAAGAAATATCCAAGAAGAATTCTACAAGGAAAAGGAAGGAAGTGGAACAATCTTGGTGTGCAAGTCAAATCCAATGAAGAAAAAGAAAGTTTATCTAGAAGATCTCTTTGTGAAGTTGATTGCCACTAGGAAGTTGAAACCTACATGGAAAATGGACTCTTGGGAGATTACCATGTAAAGATTGAAATCAAAAAGGAAGGAAGAGGAAAAAAGGGAACAGAAGTGACCAAGTTCAATGAATGTAAATTATGGCACAAATTTATTTTTCCTATAAATAGGTCTCTTGTTTTAGAGAGAAAAGGGGTATCAGTTTAGATTATGAGTAGAAGTAAGACTAAATTATTTTTTCGTCCTTAATTAAAGGGAGTTTTTTTAATTTTATTTTTAATTTTCTTCTTCTTCTTTATCTTAGTTAGTTTATTTATTTTCATGTCTAGCTAGTTTCTTTAATCTAGGATGAAGATGAAATTAAATAATTATTCATGATAATATTATTTATCTCTTCTATTATTTATGCTTTTATGTTTAATTGATTTCGCCTTCATGTTTCATCATTGAAATACCTTCGTTTTATAGTTCTTATGTGATTTTAAATTAATTAAGAGGTTTTGATAGATTATTGTTAAGATATGAGTTTTTCATAATCCATGCTTGCTCAAAGAAGTTTTGATGGGTTATAGTTAATCCTTAAATTTTCATAGTCTATGCTTGCCCACGTTAATTATAAAATTACTAAATTAAAGGGAAGGGAGATCAAAATCATAATTAAGTTATAAAAATAGAAGAGATTGAATTACTTGTTATGTTTATTATTTAATGGATTCGGATTTCTAGATTGCTTCTTTATTATTAGTTAGTTTAATTATAGTTAATTGATTCTCAATCTTTATTTCTAATTCGCCTAAAATAGATATTAAGGATACATTAAAATTAATCTAGTCTCTGTGGATTCGACCTGTACTTGCCAGTTCTTTAATTTGACACTGTGCACTTGCAGTTACATATTTTTATCACATCAGCTATCACAATAAATATCATGGAAGTATATTGTCTAAACTCTTAGCAAACTATTTTGATAAGGAATAAAAATATTTTAAAGATAAAGATTACCCATGTCTTCTTTATTCTATCGATTAAGATATATTTTTTCTTGACAAATGGTTCTTCCAAAAAAATCCGAAAACATGAAGACAAGTTTGTACAAGTATGAATGACTTAGAGATAATTAAAGATTGAGAAAGATGTGAGAGGCAATAATGAAGGAAACAAACATGAAGTGTTAGATTTTTTGGTTTATAAAATATGAAAGGAATTTTAAAGTCAAATAAATTAGTGTGTTCTATTGTCTTAGATTAAATTGCATATTGTTTAAGTTACAAAATCATTGAGTAAATTGATTTCTAGCCGTTGTATTGATTGAGTAATAGATTTCTAGCGGTTGTAAGACCTTACCTTTAAAGTATCTAGCCGTTATACCTTTAAGTACCTAGCCGTTATACCATTAAGTTACTAGCCGTTAGCTGTTACAAAATTTATTTTTGTTTCATAGCTTAGCCATGCATGATATTATATATAGTTAGGCTTTTTCTCTTATGAAGGGAGAGAGATTAGCATGCATGTCTTCTACTTCACATAAAATATTGCATTACAATATTTTCTCTTGAATCATCTTTTCTAAAAATCAAGAAAAAGTAATGGGTTGTTCATGTCACTTTCTCTATTTGAGTGCACATTAGAGAAGACGGAATTATTGAATCCTGGAATTGTTGTATTCGTTGTGACCTTTTGCACCGGTAATATATAATATCGGATGGGCAAAAATTATCCTTAAGGACAGTGCTCTACGCACGCCTCAATTCATTTTGATGATCTTTTTAACTCTCTTTTAATTTTTATAATAGTTTTTTGCATGCCTCAATTCATTTAGATGATATCTTCTTAATGTATTTTTAATTTTCATAGTATATTTTCAGTTATTTTAGAACATGAAGTTCATGCATGGCAAATTCAATCCGGCTCCTTAATTATTCAACTTTAGGTCCCTTTTCATCACTAGAAAAATGCCCCGTCACAATTTACACATCCAAAATACTAGGAAAATTGCTGGGCAGAAAAGGAAAAATGGTGGTCCAATGGTCAACTTAGCATTTGGTCATGATTTGACTATCATCCTCATATACAAATAGAATAATTTTACGGCGACCGGCCAATTTTTTTTTTTACTACTACTTAAATAATTTATTTGATTTATTGGAACAAAAATTAAAAAAAAAACAATAATTTAGATGTTATTTGGATATATATATATATATATATATATATATATATATATATATATATATACAAAACAATGTTGTATATGTAAAAAAAAATCACTTTTTTTTTTAAAAAAAATAGTGATTTATATATACAAATCACTGTTTTTTTTATAAAAAAAATTATTCTAATAAATCAGATAAATTATTTAGGAGTAATAATAAAAAATAAAAAAGGTTGGCCGGTCGCCCAACTAGGTCGCCGTAGACGGACTCATACAAATATAGCGAGTTTCTCAAAAATTTGTCTGTTATTAAACGCCCAAATTAACTGGTACTGTTTTTGTTTCTCTCTCTCTCTCTATATATATATATATGATTCTTTCTCCATTGACCAATTCTTTTTTCATGATCATACAAAGTAGAGCCCGCTCCAAATGTGTTTGTGACATTTGGCATGAACTCGTGTGGTTTTAATTAATGAAAAAAGTTCAGTGGTGTAAAACATGTTATAAATATATTTTAATCAACAAATTCAAACATAGTTTAAACTTTTTATAAATTACTACTAGTTATAAAAAAAATTTATTTTCAAAATTTATATGGAGTCGCATCAATTTAAATTTCGCAAACAAACTTCTAAATATCATATTAAATATTTTTCTTTAATTTTGTGTAGTGAAGTCTCTATGAGAAAAACGTTTAGGGTGAGTTGTTGGGAAATTCCCAAATTAGGTTTAGAAGTGTTTACAATGAGTTTCCTTCAATATGCAATGAATATTATATTTGATTTTCAATTGGCTTAATTCATTGCAACAAATTATACACGTACGGTTTATAGTAGTTTCAATTTTCTTTTCAAACATACAAGTTTAATAATAAATAAAAAACACACACATAAAGTAATTAAGGACATAGTTTGCTAAAAATTAATACTAATTTTTCTTCCAAAATCTAACTTAGATGGATATATTTTTATCCCAAATATTGTTTTTCAGTCACAATAAATATAGTGTTAGATAATATCCAACTAGATTAGGATAAAAATGTTATTTGGTTACTTCTACAATAATTTTGACCATGGGAATAAAATCGGCTTAAGATATTTCTTATTGGATGGGAGTAATTAACACATTACCTGCATATTTGAATGACTATGGGGATTTAGAGTATCTTACTGCCCGTTTGTTTATTTCTAAATGAATATGAATGCGTCAAAATTTAATTGAATAAGTTATTTAGATTGTTTATTTTAGAATTCTTAAATTTTGAATGCTTTTAAATGTATCTAAACGATTAATCTTTAAAAACTTGTGGCTGAATCAGTAAAAAATGATGTTGAATGATATATTTACTTATATACTCTTATTGACAATAAAAAATTACATTCAATATTCATCTTATTTTACTATTATAAACAAATTTTGTTATGTACAAATTATTTTTTATTTTTCTTTTACAAATTGATCAATAACCAATTTAATTAATGTTGTTGTAGTCTTTTATTTTGATTTTATGAATTGATACAATGTTATTAATACTTTCAATGTCTTATTCCAAAAATTATATAACTAATAGTATACTTCATCAAAAATTGTTCAAAAGTTTATATTTAATTTTTCTTAGATAACATTATTTATTTATAATTACATAATAAATTTATTCATAACAATCCAGAAGTTTGAAATAGAAAAATATACGTATTCATAGGCTTGACAATTTCTCCAGTACCTGATGAGGCCCGCCCCTAATGGGACCTGATTTTTAAACCCTATAGGGTTAGGGTCAGTTATGGGATATACCCTCTAACTTCTGACCCCTACCCCGACCCGATTATGTGTGTGTGTGTGTGTGTGTATATATATATATATATATATATATTTTAAATTAACATTTTGTATATATATAATTATATACTTATTTAAGTTATTTCATTATAAATTCATAACATTAGTAATATAATATGTTGCTAGTAATAGAGAATGTTATATGTTGTCTGATTTTGAAACAATAATAATTGTACGAAGTAATATAAAATATATAGAGAAATTTAATTTTAAAAAAAATGAGAGAAATCGGGTAAACAAAGCGGGGGCGAGGCGGGTATAGAGTATTATTTTCGAGGTCGAATGGGGTTCAGGGGATAGTTCCATATTGGCAAAGTGAGTATGGGGAGGGGTCCTTAGGCCATACCCACCACATTGTCAGGTTTACGTATTCAGAACTTCTACTCTATTCAGCTTATTTAAATTTTTATATATATTCAGACTTTTTCATTCACTTTTATCAAATAGCCCATTTTTAGTCTCAAATATAGTTGTCATGATTAGATAGATGATTTAACATCATTATATGTATATTGAGCAATCAATATAATTATAACATGTATTTTAAAATTTAAAATTGAAAAAAAAAACTTGTTTAATTAGGACTCCTAATATTAATTTACTCGGATGGAACCAGTTATGTCTTTATAATGAGTTTTCTCGAGAGATGATTGAAAATTAGTGCTTTTCCACTTTAAGTTCTTCATTCAATTCACCATATTATATGCATTCCACACACACACACACACATATATATATATATATGTTTATATATAATATGGTACACTTTTTTTAAATAATTAGTTCGTAAAATAATTCTTTGCTCACTAAAATACAGTTGGTAAGCACACACCATTTTAATTAATTTTATGAATTAAATAAAAGTTTAGAGTCTGAACTGTGTGGGAGACCAAGTTAGAATTTTTAGCTATGTTTGGCACATGGGAATATGAAGTCATGAATGACTATCCTATTCCCATACTCCTCGTACTCATGTTTGGGGGTTGTTATTAGTACAAATTTAGGAGTGGGTTTCTATCTCCTAATAATTAATGATACGGGTATCTCTTACTCGCGTGGGAGCGTGGTTTTGTAGAGTGTTGTTACGGTGAAAAAAAAATCCTTAGAAAAACTAATTTATAAAATGATGTGGTAGAATGTAATTAGTAAATAATCCACTATATGTGGGTGGACCTAGTAATAACAATCAACCACAACCAGCCACGTCATTTTGTAAATAATTTTTTGTAAGATTCTTTTGTCATCAAAGTACTATTAGGTTTTGTGATACCTTGTGGCGTCTCCAAAATAGGTTCACACAACCCATTTTGAATCGTCAAAATACATACTACAAAATTCAAATACAAATTTTCATATTTACAACTATTAATCTGTAGTGCAAAATACGACAACACACATATATTGTGAGTTTCAATACAAATATTGTACCGTATCTAGTACAACAATATTTACATCTAACTTAAGTTCTCAATACAATTATTACCACACTATTTTATAATGTATTGAGATATTTCTACAGTCTCGGATCATCACTACATTCCCCGTTTAGTCCCAGCTACACTCTCATTTCCTGAGAAGAACAATAAAACAAAACTAAAAAGGGTGAACTCAAATAGTCGAGTAAAAAATATCATAACTAAGATAATGAAAAATAAATTATTTTTAGCCTTCAACAGTGATAAATCAGAAATTTAAATATAATATAAGTTTTTAACGATAACTGCAACGGTACAAGCAATCCATTAAAAGAGTCAAGTAGACTATAATGTTTACTATCTTCTACAACTTAAAAGTTCACCATCAATATTTTAACCCTGTAACATCAATCAACAGTTCCTATTTAACAATTTATCTTTGTACTACGGGCCAAAGATATTCATTTGTAACACCACTTGTCATAATCATGCCAAACACCAGTCTATCTTTGCATTACGGGCCAAAGAGAACTTTCACCACAAGCCTTTGCCTGTAACACCAAATGTCATGAATATACCAATACACAGTCCCTGGTCATAATCAAGTCAATCACCGGTTCATCTTTGCACTACGGGCCAAAGAGAACGTTCACCACAATTTAAGTCTGAGGATTATGACAATGATATAAAAGATGAATAGAAACAATAAAATCAAGAATAAATATTAGAGATTTGTAATTCAATTTATTCAGAGTCCAAGAATGTCCAAATTGTCAACATGATATCCAGAAATTCGATTAGAGTTCAAGAATAAAATAAATAAGGTTCACAATTCAACTATAACGTGTAAAACGCAATAGAAAGATTCAGATGAAAAGATAGTAGATGAAGCACAAACTATTAAGGATGTTCTACTAATTTCAAGAATTTTCACCATTTAATAATATGATTATGGAAACGAATAATAATTTTTACCATAAATGAACGAGTATGAAAAAAAATGTTATCGCTTACGAGTATGAAAGAAATGATGTCCTTTACCTTATCTGACTGGTATAAAGGAGATTATCTTGAAAAAATCTTACACTATTAGCTACACTCAGAGTATCCTTATATTCAAAAAAAATACTCACAATATTATAGAAGAAGAATTTTGTATTTCTGGTGTGAGTTTCATTGCTCAACTGAGCAACCTATTTATAAGAAAATGTTTAGCACACCACGTTTGACAAATGCATCGGCTTAGCACACCGATGCCGAATTCGTTCGTCTGATATTTATTATGCAATAAAATATTCTAATAAAACAAATAACTTTATATATAATATAATATATTCTAATTATATTCTAATAAAACAAATAACTTTACATATAATATAAAAGTTTTATGTTTTATATAAAAAGTTTTCTGTTTTATATAAAAAGTTTTCTATTTTATTAATATTATTATAATAATAAAACAAATACTAAAAGAAAACTTTGCCGCCAGTTTTAATAAATTGGTAAGTAGTGGATTCATGGAATAATAAATCAAACTTACAACAAACGTTTCGTGACAAACTCCTTTATTTATATCAAAAATTGAACAAATATCTACTACACATCATTTATCTTTAATCAACACCTTTTATTCTTCAATTATTCACACCTTTTAAAATCTTTCAACAATTATTCACAATTAATATTACAGACTCACAATATTGATAATCAGATCGTTCGTAGGAAAGAGATGGTCTTCCGTATAAACGGCGCACAATTAAATAACCCATTTTTCGACAGAATTTCTAGATATTGTCAGTAATGCTAACTGATTTAATAATATTATATCAATAATATGAGTTAATGTGTCGTGTCAATTATTGATTTAATAATATAACATACTGTGCAAATGTTACTGTAACAATTATTAAATCAATAATATGAAATACTGTGCAATACCGTGTGCTACTGTTAGAATACCGCGTTTTACTGTAGAATACCGCGTGCTACTATTCTTTTATTACCGGATATTTCAACAGTTGCATGTGGTGATAGTACTGTTGACAAAAAGTTATTTCTGTCATTTTCAGTATCCGACAATTAGTCGTTGTGGGGCCACTAATGATTGGTTATTTCGGCGCCGTCGTACTTTACCGAATATAATATTCCCCGATAGAAAGAATATTCTCCGACAAAAAGAATATTTTTCGACATATTGTTTATCTGATAATTTGCATATATCACCCTTAATTATAACATTTTATCAATTAAGCACCTTATTGTTTAGAATAATAATCATAAAAAAAATAAACTTTTATTTCATAAAAGTCGAGGTCTTGCATATCTATTCCTACAACATCTTAATTTTTAACATAAAATAATATTCCGTCATTTTCTATAATCAGGCCGTAGATTACTTAGAAGAAAAACTCTCTCTTCTTCGAGGTAAATTTCTAAATCGTTTTTCTTCCTCTCTTATTAAAGGTTTCGAATTATTTGTAAGGCACGGAATCAACAATTTTCCTATTTTCAGATCCTCCATCTTTTGCAACTGCCTCTTCACTACATCCAATCCGTTTTTTATGTGCTATATTTTTTTAAATCTATTTTCAATTTCCCCCAAACGAATTGTTGGTTCAGTTTATCTAGCTATATATTATCGAAGGTCACAAGGGAAATCTCCTGTATATTATCGAAGGTCACAAGGGAAATCTCCATAAGAATTAGATACTCACATAGAAGGAAGAAGGATATGCGGGCCAATTGCGCTGCAGTCATATATAACATTTAAACTATGTAAAAATAGAGCTTAATAAGTTAAAATTTAACATATATTTATGTAGGTTTATGAATATATATATATATATATATATATATATATTTTTACGAGTTATTTATTTTTGTATGTCCATACTCTTTTCGTTCCACAAAATTTTTTGAACTCAAATTAATTTGTGAAATACTAAAAATTAAAATAGTCATGTGAATTTATTTTATTTTTCAAATAAAAAAATTGTACTTCATAATGTTTTTAATAGTTTGGAACATTAACTATTCCACTAAATACAATCAAGTAAATTCTTTCAATTTTTTCCAACACATATATGAATATATATATATATATATATATATATATATGGCAATGATCCATAGCATGTATTTGCTATGGATCAAAAATTGGCAAATAACATTTCTACCTTCATTACAATTATGAAGGGCTGAGATCAAAAAACAAACCTCGTCGTCCGCTAGAAGTTCTAGCGGACTGAATTAAATAATTTTTTGGACCATTATACCCCCAATCAGGCTAAGTCAGCGAAACAAAAAATACACTACGTCCGCTAGGATTCTAGCGGATTGTAATCAATCTTCCCCTGTTAAAGAATTGGGGCAAACAGCAGCAACCCTAAGGTAAAAGCATCCAGGCGAGGAGATTCCGAGCAAACCCTTCAATTGGCAACAAAACTTCAAATTTTGCATACAAGCGTGTTCGATTTGTGTTATTCATCAACTTAATCAACGTTTAATCGGTGAGTTTTTCGATTTGTGGTTCATGTCATGTTGCTTTTACCTCTTTAGCTTTAAGGTTCTTGTATGAAAACAAAACCAGATTTCAAGTAATGTTACTGCCTCTTTCATGATCTAGAATTTTAAGATGTTTTTTGCTTGAACAATCATTTATCTGCTATGAAGCATCTTAAAGGAAAAAAGAAATGCTTTATCAATTCATGAGTGATGGAATATGTGGATTTATGTTTGAGTTGCCGAGTTTTTTCAGTTTGTGTTGTGTGTTGCCGAGTTTCAGTTTGTGTTAATCAGAGGCAAGTTGCTGGATAGTGCTTTTTCCTTTTGATCAAGCTGTGATTTTGATGGGATTAATTTGAGTATTGGAGTTTTGCTTTGATTGGTTATAATTGATAATTTGATATTAACTTTCTCATGGTTAAATGGATATTTATTCTTCTGTGTTTTTATATTAATGTCAATTTTAAAACTTGTAAGTTATCAATAACTTGTTTTTATTTGTATGCTGGCATATTCTCAATCTGTCTCTATTAAGATTCATCTCTCAACTTCTCTTCACATCTCACATTTACTTTTCCTAATTTCTAAGTTTATTTTAAAAGTTTATTTGCTTTCAAATCCACAGAATTTTAGTTTTTGATTCCAAGAGCATACCTTGAATTCTGTTTTCTTTAATTTTGTCTAAAATTTTGTGGATGTGTATGTTGATAATTCTACAAATTAAAAATTACATGATGTGGGGGGGGGGTGAAAAATTACATGATGTCTCTCCTTGTATATTACTCCTGCTGGTCTTGATTTAGTGGATATTTGACACTTTGAGCTGTTTGAAATTGCTTTCCAGACCAAATGATCTGCTAGTTGTAATGGAAGGTAGAGATATTATTTACCAATTTTTGATCCATAGCAAATACATGCTATGGATCATTCTCCATATATATATATATATATATATAACTTGTATTATATACCATATACCAAGAGATAATAAATGACATTATTACCACTATTTGCATTTTCATAAATTTTTTTATTGTTTAAGAGTAACTTTAGGCCTTTGACAATTAAGAAAAAAATAGGACGATAATCATGACATGATTTAACGTAGTCATCGTTATTTTGGTTAAATTCTTTGTATTTTTTAACTATTGGCACTTTAACCCTTTTTAAGGGCTGTTTAAAAAAAAATATATTCATTAATAAATTATGTACTCTCTCCGTCCCAAATTAATTGCACAATTTTGACATTTTTAAGTCAAATTGACTATTTTAAAAACTAATCTTTTTACTATTTTTACAAAAATATAGGTGAAGAAATTATAACCAAAAGAAAGTATATACAATTTATTATTAATTTCAATTTTTATAATTTTAGAAATATATTTATATATGCTTAATTATTAATTCTAAAAATAGTCAATTTGACTTAAAATGGTCAAAATTGTGCAATTAATTTGGAACGGAGTGATATTAATTTTTATTAAAAAATAATGATAACTTTTTAATTAGACATTAAATAGAAATATCTCATTCCCATTATTTTTGGACATCGCATTACCATGCACGCGATTTTCATTCCTATCCACATTCGCATGTGCTAAACGTACGTAGCCTTGGTGTTTATAATAAGTCTCTAGAAGATTATAGTATATCATTGCTTTTAACTAGCTTGTCTTTATTCATTTATTCAATTATATCAAATAATATTATTACATTCCTTCTAAACTATAAAATTATTATTGATTTTTAAAAATTAATTTGAGATATTTTTAAATTTAAAATTATATTATAAATAATATTTTTTAAATAATTTATAATATTCATTATTAAATTAATTAAAATTAAAAAAATATATATTTAAAAAAAATCTAAATAGACTTTAATTAAAATAATAATTATAATTTTATATTTTAAAAGGAATGGAATATATCCATTTCACAACATAAAATTTTAAAGGTTTATGAAGGTACAATATTGTTAATTTCAAATCGACTTAACGCCTTTTGAACTTTCAAGTTACACAACTTTTTATTTTAATTTTAATTTAAAAATTAATATTTATATAAGAGAATTTAATAATTTTATAAAACTCGATATTCTCACATATAGATCATATTTATGTTATTAAACTTTTTTAAAAATATCAAAAAAAATTTATAAAAATAACAATTCCTTTAATACTTATTTTATGAAAATTCACCAAATGTTTAGGTGCATCAGTGTCATCATACAGCGTGTATAGAGTGTGTGTTGGCCAAGTGAAGTGTCTCCTCAGCGTGCGCCAAAAAGCCACGCAAGCTAACATCGGGACCGCAAAAAGAGCAAAAGACACGGGGGGACAATTTTTCCCTCCTAGGATAGAAAACTGACGGAAGTGGACCCCACAGCCGTCCTTCTCCGCAGTCTGTTCCCACACGTGTTTTTTTTTAACCCAATTAAAAAAAAACCCGCCCCACTTTTGTTTCACCACGTGCTCCAAATAATTGTAGGGCAAAAATCACGTGTTTCTGCGTGTTTCGCTCTGTGTTAACTGTTAACTGCGTGGAATCGTTCTCCTCCACAAATTCTTTTCTGCATATATATATACATATATATATATATACATAAATATATATACATATATATAATTATACCCTTTACCTCAGAGTTCTTCTCATAGTTCATGCGTTTAAACTTATACACAGTAAATATTATTTCTGTTAGCAATTCTCTCTAGCATTCATTCGTCATGAACTTTGAAGAGGATCATATTTCTGTGTCGTACTCGTCATCTTCTTCTTCAGCGGATAATATTCAATCAAATTCTGATACCCAAACACCGGAAAACGTGTCACTGATTATTTCGCAGAAGCGAAAGGCAGGGAGGAAGAAATTCAAAGAAACACGACATCCAATTTATCGAGGTGTTAGGGAAAGAAAGGGAGGGAAATGGGTTTGTGAAGTACGCGAGCCAAACAAAAAGTCAAGAATTTGGCTAGGTACGTTTCCTACCCCGGAAATGGCTGCCAGGGCCCATGACGTGGCAGCCATGGCACTCCGAGGTGAGGGAGCTTCCCTGAACTTTGAAGACTCTGCTTGGCTCTTAAAACGAGCCAGGTCAGATTCACCTAGTGATATACAAGTGGCAGCTTTTGCCGGAGCTATGGCTTTTGCACCACCCGAGACGTCCTCATCACATTATTTGCATGGCGAAAACCTAAGAAAAGTTATGAAACCCTTGACGATAAACTTACCTACTATGAAGGAGGAGAAGATAGGAGTTGAGGGAGATAACTCGGATAGTTCAAGGATGATGTTTGTGGATGAGGAGGAACTGTTTAACATGCCGGGTTTAATTGATAGCATGGCGGAGGGTTTGCTCATTACTCCACCAGCTATGAAAAAGGGTTTTCAATGGGGAGATACGGATTGTGACATTGACTTAACTTTATGGGGAGACTAATTATTTAATGTTATAGGTGATGCATGTAAGTGCATGCATGGTGATAGGGAAGAATCAAAGTATAAAATGATATGTGTATTGGTCTAAATTTTGGACATGTACCACCCTTTTTTAATTAGTTTACTCATATTGAGTAAATTATTTCCGATAAATCAGTAAACATAATGTCATTTTTGGATGATTCTTTCAGATGATTAGTTACTTCTTGTCTAGTTCAGTAATATTATACGTACTTCACCGTTTAGTTGATGTTTTTTGAACCATTTGTATTACATGGAATGAAGTTAGAATTTAGAGTCTCTGGCTAGACTTGCAGAAAAGAGTAGGGAGAGCTAGCAGAAAACAAGAAGAGATTTAAGTATTCATGCCCAATTCTGTTACAATTAGTTGAAATATATATTTAACAAATTAAGTATCTGGGTACTAAAATTAAAACTAGGGATATCATCCCAACCAACAGCCATACAACTGATCAATTATTCCCTAATTAATATTGATCTTTGGATGAAAACAACTGACTAAAATATATAAGTACTGCTTCAACTACCATTTGCCTTTCCGTCTTACCCTTCACATAGTCTACCTTTAGTTTTTTAGTGGAACAAATATATGCGAAAATCGTGTTTTAAAGTATGGAAAGTCTCATTGATACAAATATCATACACATTTATGCGCCGACAGCGCCGTCAAACTGTAACCATAGCTTACAGCAGTACTTTGAAATTAAATGGATGAAAATGAGATGTTTATTTGATCTTCATTGACACCAAGTAAATAAAGTACTGCGACAAATAAATGTATGTAAGCAATGTGGTCAGCAAAATAGTTATATGTTTAGTTTAACAACCGTATCTTGAACCGGGTCTAAATCAAGACTCATGCTATGTTTGGATTTCAGAAATCAACGTGGGAATGGATTGATTCGCTCACATAAAATAAAAAAGTTGTGTTTGGTTATTACATTAGAATGGAATGAACCATTCTCATTACTACCAAATTTATAAATTTTATTCTTTAGGAGAGAGTATAGAATGATTTATTCTAACACCGTCCGCAAAGAAAGGAAATGAAGAAAACTGAAGCCCAAGAGGGGTTGACACTATTTTTATCATAATTTTTGATTCGTTTAGAGTTAGGGACTCATAATATATCAAATCGAAGCTTATAACGAGCCCTACAAGTCTCATCTCCTTCAGCCATGTCAGACACTATTTTAAGCCCAAAAAAGATTGAGAAAGATGTGTTTGGTACTTTCGAAGTTTTTACCAGTTTTGAACTTTTTTGAATTTTTTCATAATTTTGTTATTCATTTCGTAATTAGAGTTTCAAGCTTATTGTTCAGTATTTAAAATATGTTTTCATGTGTTTTAGGGTTTAACTCTTATTATTCAAATTTTTATAAAACATTTTGTCTGCTTCAGTTTATCCAACTTAATTTGTAAATTCATGTGATTGCAAAGTTGCATAGATTCAATTTCTGTGATTGTTTTTATTTTTTATTTAGTCTTTCTTTGTGTCACATTCTAGCCAGAAATGAAATAAATCATTCCCCTCACCATTTCATTCCCTTATCTATTCTACTCCTTCCCCAATTCCATTCTTAACGTCAAAACGTAGCATGACTCAACTGTCACAAGAACACTTTGACCATCCGGATAAACAAAGAGCATGAGTTTTCTTATGGTGATTCAAATTACACACAAAATTAAACTCAAAAGTCATGACTGGCCAGTCGAAATTCGCTTGCAGAGTACTCACCGAGGAGGTTGACAGCATTTCGCGCTCATTCAACAAACCGCCGTATAACATATGTCTCAAGTATCTGACAGCCCTCAATCCTCATCATTAGTTTCCAGGCTCAAAATGAACACTATATCGAATATATATAATCTTTAATTCAACCATACCCTCTCAACAAAATAGAATATAAACTTCAATATATAATAATAAGAAGCATTTTTTTTATTCAAGGGGAAAATTGCATTGAATCATACTACCTTTGCCCAAAAAAAATTTCCATTTGAATTTTTTATGCCATGTTAAGGTTTGCCCTTCAAACCATATGGAAATCATCTTTTCAACAATTTTTAAAATATGAGATTTTAATACTAAGGATTGAAAAAGAAAATATACCTAGTATAATTACACAAATTAAAATTTTAAAAAAAATCTAGTATCATATCTGAACCATATAATATGTGCAAAAAGAAAGTCAAATAAGATTTCTCACTTTGAAAGAAATGAATTAAAATAAAAAGAAAAGAGAAACTATTGCAGCAATCCTATCATAGCCTTCATAGGAATAGTTTCCTAGCATAGTAGACAACCGTACAAAGTATGAGCATATCAAAATTCCAAGCACCATTATTGTGTCGATATAATTTCTATTGTAATATTATATGTTGGTCATAGGTTTAATGTGGTGCAATGAATCATAGTAAACCTTTTTCTTATAAAACATCTTTTATTTATTTCAAATAAATAAGTATCATTTAATACGGTTAAAATGTAATGCAATAAGTTACTCACAAAAAAGAAATTCACTTCATGACAAGAACAAAAAGTATATTTTTTACAAAAAAAGTCACGTGATAATGTGATTTCATTAACCACTAAAGCATTTCGCTTTTGCTTAGAAATCATATTCCTCATTGTGGGTTAAATAATGAGAAGGCTTAGGAGTTACAAGCCTTCTCATTATTCACATGAAGAAAACCTAAGGAAAGTTACGAGACCCTCGGCGATAAATTTACCTATATAGCTACAATGAAAGAGGAGGAGATAGGAGTTGGTCAGGAAGATAATTTTATTCACATGAAGAAAACCTAAGGAAAGTTACGAGACCCTCGGCGATAAATGACCTATATAGCTACAATGAAAGAGGAGATAGGAGTTGATCAGGAAGATAATTCGGATAGTACAAGGGTGATGTTTGTGGATGAGGAGGAAGTGTTTAATATGCCGGGTTTAATTGATAGCATGGCGGAGGGTTTGCTATTTACTCCACCAGCTATGAAAAAGGGTTTTTAGTGGGGAGATATGGATTGAAACATTGACTTGACTTTATGGAGGGACTAATTAATTAATGATGCATGCATGGTAGTTAGAAGAAGCTAATTAAGTATAGACAGAGAATTCGATTAGGGTGAAGTTGATATTAATTTTATCGTAATAAGTTTTATAACTATTTATTGTATGTGTTATAGAAAATATTGCATTGATCATACGTTTTATAATTGTTTATTGTATTGGTTAATACAACATTTTCTATAACACATGCAATGAAAAACTATATAAATTTACTATGGTTAAATTAGTGTCAACTTTATCCTAATTGGATCCATAAATTATGCATGCATGATGATAAATGTATTGGTCAAAATTTTGGACATGTACAACCCTTTTTTAGTTTACTGATGATATTTAGTAAATTCTTTCAAATAAATTAGTATATGTAGTGTAATTATTAGTTACTTGTTGTCTAGCTCAATAATATTTATTTCACCGTTTATTTGATGTTTCTTGAACCTTTTGTTTTGTATAACATAGAGGTTCTCCTTGTTTATGGTGTGTGTGTGTCTATATATATATATATATATATATATATATATATGTTGTTATTTGTTATATAATAGTCTTTTCGTTCTAAAATTAGAGATATAATTTGACTTTTAAGGTCAAACGATGACATATTAAATTTCAAATTGATGTGAATGTATTAAATTTGTAGTTGATATAATTATTATAATTGTATAGTATATAACAAAAACTATAAATCAAAAAATTATTTCATTTTAAACTTTTATGAGTTATACTAATTTTAAAGTTTAATATGTTGTTGTTTGACCTCAAAAGTCAAATTGTATCTTTAATTTTAGAATGAATGAAGTAACTAGAATTGAAATATTTATGATATTTTCACATGATTCTTCTCACATAAATAATAAGTAAATAAGTCTCACTTCGAGAGATAAGTTTAATTAAATATATTATATTCTCATTTAAAAATTAATACTATTAGCACGAATAAATAAATATAAAGGAAGGTGAGGGGAGCCGGGTATATCTCTCTTTTCCCTCTTTCTCTCTTCCTCAAATTCTAAATCCGGAGTTAGACTCTCAAAGATTTGTTCCTTCAACCTTTACCTCTTTAGTATTTCGTCCGGTTGTCATAATAAATATTGTCTTGGGCATTTTTAATCTCCAAACAATGAATCCACTTCAACTAATAAATTTATCAGTTCTAAATGCATGTAAAAAGTGGAGTAATAATGTAACCTTCAATATTTGCAGGCTCTAATGAATGAATTCATCAATTAAGACTCTGTCTTGGTTCAAATTTTGTTGCATGAGCAATTAACGTTGATAAATCTTTAAATTATGGTACGTGCACTGTTACTACAAAAGTTCAAACTCAATATGCATATTTTCTTCAAATTTTGTAAAACAATAATTAATGTACGTACCCACTTATAATTGAATTAATTAATTAATTAATTCGATGATATTTCAAGAATTATTCTGACAACACTAAAAAGATTCTAAACTTCAATTTGTCCAATATTACAATTTAATTTAAGCGATTGTGTGTTACACAATGACAATCAACAAGAGTCGAGGAGAAATGCTACATCAAGTTAATTAGATTGTATATGCTTAGACCAGCTGTGTTTAGGCATGAACAACCATATGTTGCACCCTCAAAAGTTATATCAACTGATGAATTGAATATACTTATTGATCAAGATGACAACAAGCATGCATCATACAGGATATATATATATATATATATATATATATATATATATATATATATATATATTATATATATAGATAGATAGATAGATAGATAGATAGATAGATAGATAGATAGAGAGAGAGACACACACACACTGCACACACAAAATATTGCATCGCATGAAATTTTTAATAATTTGTGAGTGTTTATTATAAGACATGAGAATATATATCTATGTATGTACTTTTGCATTCAATTAATTATTTACATCAAAGTAATTTCTTCGTAACACTTGATTGTTATTCAACTTATCCAAAACGTAAGCCAGATGCACAAAAAGACCCGTTTGCACGGGCTCGTGGACTAGTAAGTATTACTCCACTAATATACATTAATTTCGTCATATATATCTAGAGAAAACGCGATGAAATGAGTGCAACTAGGGGGGGGGGGGGGGGATGTAACCTTTCAACTGAAGTAAAAAGTATCGCAACATTCAAAATTTATATGGTCATTCGTGTGTCAATTCAAGTGTTATAGAATAATTATATGAGTCTACTTTAATTTTTTCAATCGAACAAAAACATGCCAAAATCGTGTTTGTGCGTGTTCTATGAATACGATTAGATCAATAGAAATAAGTATAACAGTTAATTAAACAGTGAAAAAGTAATACTCCTTACGTTTCGGTTCCGAATTATAAAGATGAATACGATTTAAAAGTCAATTTAAAATATTTTAAATTTAAAATTGATATGATTCATTTAATTTTTAAAATAATAAATTTTATAAACTAGTACTTCCTCCGTTCTAAAATAAGAGATATAATTTAACTTTTGAGATCAAACGGTGTCATATTAACTTTCAAATTAATGTGATTTTATTTAATGTTAGTTGATAGAATTATTATAATTGTATAACATATAACAAAGACTATTAATTACAAAATTTATTTCATTCTAAATTTTTATGAGTCATACTAATTTTAATGTTTAATATATCGTCGCTTAATCTCAAAAGTCAAATTGTATCTCTAATTTTAAAACAAAGATAATAATACTTTTTAAATAATTTATGCCAAAAAAAAAAAACTTTCTTAATTATAGCGATTCAAATCCCTATATAAAGATTAAATCACAAAAAGAAAAATCGGCCCGAGATCAACACGTATAACCGACAAGATATCAGTGCTCTTGGTAGACAATATCAGATTTTGGCACACCCAGAAGTCACGACTGGCCAACCAGAATTATTGCCCCGTCATTGAGGAGTTTGACAGCATTTTTGCGCTCATTCAATGAACCCTATAGATATCATAAATTCTGCGCAAAAATGAACACTGTCGAATGAATATTAAGGTTGTCCAAAAGTGTCTTCCATTTGAATTTTGTGTCATACATGTTAAGGTTTGCCCTTCATAAGACATGGAAATCATTTATGGATAATACCCATTTTGTAACCTTGGCTAATATTCTAATGAAAAAATTATCAAAACAATATTTTATTACAACCAAGACAATTATTAAAAAGGACAGATTTTGGTGACAATTTTTATTTGTAATTATAAAAAAAAGTATTTTATGATTGATTTTTCAAACAATCACAAAATAGTAATTAATACATATATGGTGATGCTTACTGATGATTAATTTTCTGATTTTATGACCGCTATTGTAATTGCTAAATTTTTTATGCGAGATCAATTTTGTTTGATAAGTCAATTATCACGTGTTCTTTTATACTCCCTCTGTTCCTAAAAGATTGTCGTTTTAGGAAGTAATTTTTGTTTCAAAAAGATTGACGTTTTGAGATTATCAATGCAGATGGAGTAATTTTTTCCAACTTTACCCTTATTTAAAGTTCTCTTACTTAATGATTTTTCTCAAAAAAAACAAAACTCTTCTTGGTTATTGAAATGTCTTTACAAATCTCTTCCCTTCCCAATACTTCTTCTTCATAATCTCATGGTTGGTAGTATACTCCTTTTTGGAATCTACAAAGTTAATAATTAGTTGAGATAATTAAAACAAGAGTAATATAGTATTTTTCATAAGGAGTAATTGCATTCCTTAATCTGCGTGAATTAACCTTAAACGACAATCTTTTAGGAACAGAGGGAGTATTATTTAGATCAAAGTTATAATCATGATATGACTTTTGAAACATGTAAAGAATTCAAATCGTACAAGTATTATTTAATATAAAAAAATGATTAATTAATATAATTTTATTAATCATCACAAAAGTATTTCGCATTTACATAGAAATGACAACCCTTTCCTGTGGGATAAATAATGAGAAGCCCTATGAGTAATAAGTCTTCAAATCACTGAGGAGGTTGACACTTGCACCATTCGCACTCATTCACCGAACCTTGAAGCTTATATTTTTTTAATTCTAATCTTGAATTAAAGCAACCCCTCATAATTGTACCTTTTCATAATATCCTAAAATAAATATAATAGAACGTGCAATTATTTATAAGCGTTTTTTTTTGTAAAAGGGAATAATTGCTTGGCATTTAGCAATCATACTCCCGTTGTCCAAATAGTCTTCCATTTGAATTTATTTTTATGTCATACTCCATTAGTGTCCAGACTCGAAATGAGACTGAAATATAAAATATAAAACTGACCCTTTTATTTATAAATTTTTTTGTAATTTTTTTTCAATTATTATTTTTTTTTGACATAATTCACCTTTCAATTTGTATAAGTATTAAAAAGAGGACCCTATTGACTATTAATAGTAACATGAGTAAGTAACAAATGTAAGGGTATAATGGAAATTTAAAAAAAAATAGAAAACAGTAAAAGCAAATACTATACACATGCGCCGCCAAACAGTAACCATAGCTTACAGCAGTATATGGAAATAGATGAATTGGATGTTAATCTTCAATAAAACCAATTAGTAAATAAAGTAATGAATGCATAGTTGACAAGAAATAAATAATAAATTTACACATCTCGAATCAGGTCCAAATTGAGACTCGATCTACTCCCACAAAAACACTTCACTCAACTGAATAAAGAGAGCATGAGCTTTCTTAATTATAGTGATTCAAATCAAGATTTTTCTGCTACTCTATATAAAGATTAAATCACAAAAACAAAAATAGGCCTTAAATCTACACCTATAATTGACGAGGTATCCGTGCTCTTGGGAGACAATATCAGAGTTTGTCCCACCCAAAACTCATAACTGGACAGCTGGAATTCGATCTAATCGTTGAAGAGTTTGATAGCATTTCGTGCTCATTCAAAATAGTGATTGATATTATGCGATGGATCATAGTGATGACTAATTTATTATTATTGTAGAGATTTTGTAATCGCTATTGTAATTATCAAATTTTATGTGGGAGTAATTTTGTTTAGTAAGTCAATTCTCATGTGTGTTTTTTTATTAAAATTATAATTATAATTTGACTTTTAATACATGTAAAGAGTTCAAATGGTACAAGTATCCTTTGATATAAAAAATCGTTTATCAATGTGATTTCATTAATTATCGCAAAAACATTTCGCGTTTACTTTGAAATGACACTCCTCGTTGTGGGCTAAATAATGGGAAGGCTTATTAACTTACAAGTCAGCCTTCAAATCACTGAGGAGGTCGACACTTCAATCAATTAAGTATGTTATAAATCATTCATCATGATGTGGGTCTTTGCTGTCTGTGAGAAGGGGCCTGGTCTTATCCCCTACTAATCAAAACAGGTTTTTATATTGTTGTCTTGTGGTGCATTTGGCTTCTAGCTATAACATGTCATGTTCCATGATATCCAAAAACATTTTTCAGTTTCAATGTATCCAAAAAACAGTGTCCAAAACATATCCTGTGCGGCATGATTGAGAGATACCCGAAGAACACTAGTTGCCAAATAGAGTTTTCAATAATAAGTGAACATGTAATGTAGTACATCGTTTCAAGCACATTGTACTCGCTCCGTTTAAAAATATAAGATCAAGTTTGATCAGTACCTGGCATGTCCAATTGGTGTTGGTAATGCGCTGAGCGTTACCCCAAAGGACTGGCCGGAGATTTATAATGGAGATGAGATCTGATTCGAAGACCTTCTGGAGTTGATTCACAATGAAATTTTCACAATATGGACAGAGAGATTCATACTACAGAGACAAGTTAACTTTAGAAGCAGCAGCATCATTGTCTGAAGTAGAATGAGATGAAAACAAGAACAAAAACAAAAACAACAATACAAAGGAGAGAAAGAATGTAGAAACTGGTTTAGCATAGGCCATTTTTGCTGCCTGATAGGAGTTGGATTATTGGCTGGACGTCATTTCTCTTCATTCCCTCTTTGATTATCCATTTAATATTGTCTTTTTTTTTCTTGTTTTTTAATCAACTTTATGGCTTTATGATATGATAAGTTTATTTTCGGTTCCAGAAGGCACATACTGTTGTAGATGGGCATGGAATTATTCCAATAAATAGGTTGGTTGAAATTTAATTACTTCTGGTGCATTTATTGTTATATGGAGCAAAAAAAGAAACTCAACCAGGAGCTCTTCAATATTTCATTGAGCTCTCCAATATTTTTGGAATTTTCAAAGTGTAAAGGTATCAAGATGCAAAGAAGATGACCGATAATAAGAACCTTATGATATTGTTCGCTGCACCAGATGATGAAAATGATAATTTTGTACAACCTTTTACTTGGTGGAGACATTTGAAAATGTAGTGAATTTAAACTTTTAGACCTATTATATAAATAGTAATAATTATTTTCCTATCATAGGATATATCATGCCATTGTATTATATAGAATCTATTATTACGTGAATACTTCAAAAATTATTGTCTCAAAAGTGTGGTATTTGGTTCAAAATTATATATATACCTTAGCTTGAATAATTGTTTGTTAGTGCATACTATATTACTTTTTGTTTATTTTTATATATGATTTGTATTGGCTTTAAGGCATTTTTTTTTAAAATATCATGAAGGTGTTTATTTGAATTTTAAATGCATAAAAATATTTTAAAAAAATATTTTTCTAGTGAGGATGTTCTTTTAGTTCTATTTAATTTATTTTTTCATACATTTTATAAGTTTGTAATATATAAAAAACGAAAAGGATCATTTCACATTTCATTCATAATGTAATTCATGTAAACCGAACACAAGTAGAATGGTGATTCTATTTTTGATGGAATGAATAAACAAACCAAACATAAAAATGAAAATGACCATTTCATTCTATTCTCATTCCATTCCTTAAGTCATTTCATTCTCATTCTATTCTTTAAGTAATTTTATTTCATATATGTTAAGGAATGGAAACCAAAGATAGTACAAGGTTGTCCAAAAGTGTCTTCCATTTGAATTTTGTGTCATACAGATTAAGGTTTGCCCTTCAAAACACATGGAAATCATTTATTTCAGTAATTTTTTAAAATATTAAATTCTAATCCAAATGTTTAAAAAGAAAATATTCTAGTATATATAATTACACAATGCACTACTAGAAAATCAAAAATACGTAATGGGGTTTTATATTATGACGATTTTTAAAAACAATCATAAAAATAAATAAATATATATATATATATATCTGTGTGTGTGTGTGTGATAAATTTTTTGAGTAATCACAAAATAGTGATATATATATATATATATATATATATATATATGATGACTCTTACTTATGACTAATTTTGTCATCACTGCTATATAATTGTGACTTTCATATCAATTACCAAAATTTTTACACAAATTTTGTTTTTGAGATGGATTAAGCTATCATTTATAGATAATACCCTTTTGTAACCATCACTAATATTCTAATGAAAAAATTATTAAAATGATATTTTGTGACAACCAAGACAATCATTAAAAAAAACAAATTTTGGTGACTATTTTTATTTGTAATCATAAAAAAAGGTATTTTATGATAGATTTTTCAAACAATCACAAAACAGTAATTTATACCCATGATAATTCTTACTAATGACTAATTTTATCATTATTGTAGTGATTTTGTGACCACTATTGCAATACTAAATTTTTTATGCGGGATCAATTTTGTTTAGTAAATCAATTATCATGTGTTTTTTTATTATTTAGATCAAAGTTATAATCATGACCTTTGACACATAAAAAATTCAAATCATACAAATATCATTTAATACAAAAAAGTGGTCAATTAAAGTGATTTTATTAATCATCACAAAAGCATTCCGTGTTTACATAGAAACGACACTCTTTTCTTGTGGGATAAATAATGAGAATGCCTATGAGTTATAAGTCTTCAAATCACTGAGGAGGTTGACACTTGCACCATTCGTACTCATTCACCGAACCTTGAAGCTTGCATTTTTTAATTCTAATCTTGAATTAAAGCAACCCCTCTTAATTGTACCTTTTCATAATATCCTAAAATAAATATAATAGAACGTGCAATTATTTATAAGCTTTTTTTTTTGTAAAAGGAAATAATTGCTTAGCATTAGCAATCATACTC
This sequence comes from Aralia elata, assembly GCA_034770075.1. Lineage (NCBI taxonomy): Eukaryota > Viridiplantae > Streptophyta > Magnoliopsida > Apiales > Araliaceae > Aralia > Aralia elata. Next base: position 46,663,011 of record CM068381.1, on the reverse strand, counting down.
CCGTTGTCCAATTGGAGTCTTCCATTTGAATTTATTTTTATGTCATACTCTATTTAGGATTGTCTTTGTCAAGTATTTAACAGCCCTATCATTAGTATCCTGACTCGAAATGAGACTGAAATATAAAAGTGACCCTTTTATTTATAATTTTGTTATAAACTTCTTTCTTTAATTATTTTTTTTTACATAATTCACCCTCTAATTTATATAAGTATTAAAAAGAGGATCCTAATGATTATTTTGTTCAAAATAATAACATGAGTACGTAACGGATGCAAGGTTATATTTAAGCCTAAAAAGAATAGAAAACAGTAAAAGCAAATACTATACATAATAAATTTACAGCAGTACTTGGAAATAGATGAATTGAGATGTTAATCTTCAATAACACCAATTAGTAAATAAAGTAATGAATGCATAGTTGACAAGAAATAAATAATAAATTTACTTAAACAACCACATCTCGAATCAGGTCCAAATTAAGACTCAATCTACTCCCACAAAAACACTTCACTCAACTGAATAAAGAGAGCATGAGCTTTCTTAATTATAGTGATTCAAATCAAGATTTTTCTGCTACTCTATATAAAGATTAAATCACAAAAACAAAAATAGGACCAACATCTACACCTATAATTGACGAGGTATCCGTGGTCTTGGTAGACAATATCAGAGTTTGGCCCACCCCAAACTCCTAACTGGCCAGCATTGAAGAGTTTGATAGCATTTCGTGCTCATTCAAATTAGTGATTAATATTATATGATGATGACTAATTTTATCATTATTGCAGAGATTTTGTGATCGTTATTGTAATTATCAAATTTTATGCGGGATCAATTTTGTTTGGTAAGTCAATTCTCATATGTTTCTTTTTATTATTTTATTGAAAGTTATAATTACGATCCGACTTTTAATACATGTAAAGAGTTCAAATCATACAAGTATCGTTTAATATAAAAGGTCGTTTATTATTGCGATTTCATTAATTATCGCAAAAGCATCTCACATTTACTTCGAAATGACACTCCTCGTCGTGAGCTAAATAATGAGAAGGCCTATTGAGTTACAAGACCTTCAAATCACTGAGGAGGTCGACACTTACACCATTCTTACTCATTCACCGAATCTTGAAGAATGCATTTTTTAATTCTAATCTTAAATTAAACCAACCCCTCTTAATTATACCTTTCCATAATGTCCTTAAATAAATATAATAGAACGTGCAATTAATTATAAGTTCCTTTTCTTTCGTTTTTGGGTAAAAGGGAGTAAATTCTTAGCATTTAGCAATCATACTCCCGTTGTCCAAATTAATATGGTCTTCCATTTGAATTTATTTTTATTTCATACTCTATTTAGGATTGTCTTTTCAAGTATTTGACAGCCCTCATCATTAGTGTCCTGGCTCGAAATGAACATTACGTTGCATATTAATCTTGAATTAAGATGTACAAAAAAAAAATCTTGAATTATGCCAACCCCTTTAAATAACTAATCGAAACTATTTTCACAATTTTTTTTGAGTTGAGGGAAATTGCTTAGAAAAGCGTTTTATTGTCGAGGGACAAGAGGTTCTCCATGCGCAATAAAAAAAAAAGGGTTCTAACCGAAGGTTCTTCCACAAAATAGGGGAAAAAATTAAATAGAATTATCATTCTCCCTTAATCCATAAATGAGTGTCTATTTGAATTTAATTTTTGTAAAATATTAAGGTTTGCACTTGGAACCATATGAACATAATCCTTTCAATAATTAATTTTTCAATATTAAATTCTAATACTAAATTAAGTTTGAAAAGACAAGTCTATTATATTTACCCAAAAGTCTAATGTCTTGCTTAAACCATATAATTTGCGTAAAAAGAAAATTTATAAGACTCTCATTTTGTTAGAAAGAAAAAGAACTCCCTCCTCTATCTCCAAAAGATGACTAAAAGTATAATTTTTTTTATTCTTAAAAAGTACATAAAGTAAAGAGTAACTAAGTCATTTAGTGAAATTCATTAGTATGAAAAATAAAAGTACTCATCATTTTATATAATCTTGTGGGGCTATTAAAAATAAATTTAAACTTTTAATCTCTTTCATCTATTTTTACTTTTTTTAATATGCGTACAAATTATATTTTACTTATTTGTTGGGGATAGAGAGAATATTAAGATAAGGTTCAAGCTTAAAAATCATGGGAAAAAATAACTAATGTAGCAATTCAAAGGTATAAGAAAATCCAAAACACTATTATTGAGTCAATACAAATTTCATTGAGATATTATTTATATTATAAACCGATCAAAGGTCTAATGTGGTGCGATGAATTAAATTAATTTTTTTTAGTTATCTCAAACATAGATTTCATTTTCAATATTAGGAATTTTTTAATTATTATTATCGAGAAAAATAACAGGGATTCAACCAGCGTGATAAAAAGGAATAGAAAAAGGTAAATCTTACTATTATACGTTTTGTTCAGAATCACGTGGACATAATATTTTCAATAATTTTTTAATATTAAATTTTTATACTAAAGTTTGAAAAGACAAGTATAGAAAAAGGCAAATCTTACTATTATACGTTTTGTTCAGAATCACGTGGACATAATATTTTCAATAATTTTTTAATATTAAATTTTTATACTAAAGTTTGAAAAGACAAATATAATATATTTACCCAAAAAAAGGTCTAATGTCTTAGGATTCGACTCTTCCCGAGTTTCTAAAGAATTCTAAATTTTAGAGTTCAAAAGATTTAAATTGTTCATCCAAAATTAACAGTTGAGATTAAATAATTTATGGAGTAAATCAAAAATTTATTGAAACTACGTAGTATTGACATAATAAAAATTAACGTCTAAAGGTAAAGAAGACATTTGACTTTATGACTTTGTATACTTTTCCAAATCAATTAGATGCGAATTTGAACTCCGAAGAAATAACAGCCATACAACTTTGATGCTTGTAGATTACTAGTATGTGTAAAATTTGATTAAACTTATCAAAAAAAGAAGGAAAGAAACATAATTTGATTGTATGTTTACTATATATATATATATATATATATATATATATATATATATATATATGAATCCATATACTAGTAATTAAGATTTGTATTTTGAATACCACATCTTAGTGAGCCCTCTAAATGTTGCTTGAATACCAGAAAAGCTGAATCCACTCCTTTCGTTCCATTTAAAGAGTTTTATTTTTGGAAAAAATATATATACTAATTGTTATTGCTTGATTTTTGTTAAGGAATATATGATAGTAATAATGGTAATATAATCTATTCAAATTTCTTCTCAATTTAAGTGCATGTGTAATGGATCATATTTATAATTTAGACAATATTGGTTACTTTCAGCTCCATTTTATTATGACTATACCAACATTTAAGAGGTGTCAATGCCCACAAAAATTAAGTAGTTCAATCGGTTTGTTCTTATTTTGAAGTGTATGATCTCCAAAAGGAGAACATGAATATAAAAGCTGAATATGTTTGTCTTATTTAAGCATTAAATTTTTGAGTGTTAATTTAAAATTTTCAATCGATTTTATCAACTCCTAATTATTATTATTATTTTATAATTCTTTATTAAATTGCTAATGCAAAATAATGGATAGTACGATTGGTGATTGGGTACCTATGGTTGGCATGCAGTTTGACACCATTGATGATGCATGGATGTTTTGGGTTGTTTATGGAGAAAGATGGGTTTTAATGTTCGTAAACATTATGAAAACAAGAGCAAAAAAATGGAGTTGTTATTTCACGAAAATTTCTATATTCAAAACAAGGTAATAGGAGAAAAGACAAGCGTGATGATTTTACCAAACATTCTAGGCTGAAACAAGAACCAATTTTCTACTGAGAGTTGGTATTTTATTAAATCAAGAAACAGAAAAATACCAGATTCACGAGTTCATATCTCGACATAATCATGTGCTTTAACTTCAAGAATGTTGCCATAGGATGCCTTTACAACAAAAACTGACAAAAGCCCAAGTAATTGAAGTTGAGTTGGCCGATGATTCCAAAATTGCTTCCAACGACACATAAGAGTTTATGAGTAGACAGATACGTGGAAGGGAAAGCCTTGGATACACTCGACAAGATCAAAAAAATTATCTTCGAACGAGAAGACAATGAGACTTGGAATATGGTGAAGCTGGAAGTTTATTGAGATACTTTCATAAACGTATACCGAATGATCCATCATTTTAATTTGAATAAAGAACATTTGTAGTAATAATATTTTTACTATTTTTTTAGTGGATTAATAGCTTATGTGCAACTAATAATGTCTTACTTGTTTAAGGGATTTACTTCGCGACATAGTCAACCAATGTCAAGTGCAGAAGTTAATGGTGGATTCAGTTGTAAATCATCGAATTCTAGAGTTATGCCCTTTCAGTGAAGTTGCGTTACCATTTCATAGTGTGTCTCACGTCCCTTTACAGTTTTCAAACATACCTCAAGTTCCATTCCAGGTTGAATCTGTGTCACAAGCTCCGTCACTATTTGGAGGGTTGCTTAGTGTTCAAACCTATTCATTTCGTGAAGAATTTAGCAGTACAACAAATGAAGAAGCCATATCACCATATGCAAGACTTAGGGATGCAATCAATGATGAAGCAGGTTCAAAAGAAAGACATGATTTTTTAAAAAATAAAATAAAATAACATGCATATGTTTGTTATTATTCTGAGTTTGTGAGAATTTAGTGGAGAAAAAAAATTATGAATACTTGTTATTGTGTTGGATTAATGTTAATTTGAATTGTTTTCGTTATGCTACTTAATTTTGAGGTGATTGCTTATTGGTTAAAGATGCTTGTGTTTTTACTTAAGAAAGAACTAATGGGTTACTGTTAATTAGTTTAAGCATTTGAAATAAATAAAATGTGCTTATTTGAAGCTTTAATTGCTATTAACAATATATAATTCTGGACATAATTTGATATTTTAGTTGATCCGGTGAAACTTCATCTTTCTGAAACTGGTAATTTATGTCCCATGTAGTATGAATTTTTATAATTTATTTAGAAACATGGTTCCAATTTTTTTTTGCGTTCTTTTTCTTTTCTGATAAGTAATTGGTTTATTTGTGTTTTTTTAGTAACTTCCTTATGCAGTTACTTTTGCTCAGGTTAGTCTCTTTGCTATACGGTAACTATATTCTTATCTAGATAATTGGTGAAAAAGAGAAAGGCTAGGCAGGAACTTATCCAAAAGGGAAAAAAAGAAAAAGAAAAAAGAAAAGATAGAGACTAAGTGGGAATGTACATACATGTATGAGCAAGAGTTGAGACTAATTTATTTTATAATATTGGTTGACCAACGACTTTTAAACCCAACTATTTATATATTTTATTTATGGTATTGAATAATTACATACAACTATTGCTTTATCATTATGGTTTTACTTGAAATGTAATTTCACATAGAGCGTGAGATGTGTTAATTTGGATACATGGATGTTAACATGGACAGACGCATGATCTTTAGAAGTGCAACTTGTTTGTGACAAAGCACTTCATGAGTATGTAAAGGTCTATATTTTATCTCTCCTTATTATGCATCTTGATAGATATTTTCTAACAACAACCAAGTTTACACAAACCAGGACACCAAGTAGAGCAATAGCATATATTGAAATGACTAACTATTAACAATCAAGGATGGTGCACTTGATTTTACAAATCATTCATCAACAAGTTTAGAGAGAGACATGAAAATAAGCTCTGGCACTCGAGCATATTTTATTGTTACTTACTTTACTTGAAAATGAAGTACAAAAGTTGGATATAAAAAAAAGAAAAAAAAGTAATACACAGTTGTTACAATTTTCGCTAACTAATTTTCCTTCTCTAATAATACTATTTTTTGAAATTCAACTCCACTAACATGATTAAACTTGCTAGCTGAACATGACTTGTATTTAAGTCCATTTCAGTTCATTCTTTGCTTTGGTCAACTGCATGTAAACATTGAGATAATTGAATTTTTATAGAATGTTGAAGCATGAATGCAATTAGCACTTGTTGATTCTCCATTTGATGTGTTGGCTGTCAATACTAACATTATCCCAAAGATTCACATCACAGAGAAGAACATGTATACTTAAACAAGCACTAGAAATAGTTGACACTGTAAATTTCAAACCCCAAAATAAAAAGAACCAAGCACACTAATAAAGATAATATAATTAATCCAGAGAACCCAATATTAATATCAAACAACAAATTCAACCCCTTCAATTCCTAACACACCCATTAACTCGAGTCTTAGTTTCTCTTAGTCATTTCTTCAAACAGTTTCCTTTCATCATTCTCAAACTGCCAAATCCTTGATATATAGGAGATGTAATTTGGGAGAAAAACGATATAAAAAAATAATTTTGAAGATTAAAAATAGCTTAAAGTTCAAGTAGAAGAGAGAATTTGTTTCCCTATTGCAGCATGATGTACATCCAGCAAAAAATGAAACCGTCAAAGGAATAACCTTTAAACTGTCATATTCTAAATTCACCATAAATATTTTGATTGAGACCATCACCTGTAATATCATATCTTTTTTTCTGAAAATTTGTAAAAAGAGCAGGTAAAAGAGAGAAAATCCCCAACATGGCATGTAGAAGAGACGGATCGCATAAAGCAATAGAAAAGATATTTGTGAACAACTAACGTTATTTGTTTAAACGTTAAATTTTATTATATAAAACTACGTAGTTTCAATAAGTTTTTACCTAACTCCATAAATTATTTAATCTTAACTGTTAATTTTGGATGGACAGTCTAGATCTTTTGAACTCCAAGGAGGAGCCAAATCCAATGTCTTACCTAAGCCATATAATATGCGTAAAAAGAAGGTAAGTAGAACTCTCACTTTCATAGAGAAAAAAATTATATGAAAGTTCAAGCTTAAAAATCATTGGAAAAGAAATATGTATTGTAGCAATTCAAAGGTTTATTAATTATTGTTCTAGCACAATAAATTATCGTACAAGTAACGAGGATAAGAAAATTCAAAACAACATTATTGTGTCGATATAATTTTCATTGAAATGTTTTATATATTAAAAATTGATCATAGGTCTAAATGTGGAGCAAAAAATCAAATTAAATCTTTTATTTATTTCAAAAAATAGATTTCTTTCTCAATAAGAGGGATTCAACCAGCATGATCATGAGAAAAAGGAAAAGGGTTAATGTTGATGCTCGAATTTGTCTGCACGTTCAACCATCAGCTTGGACGTAAACTTGCACAGAAATAATCATCGAATAGTACTTGATGATTTGGGTCGTCGAAGGATACCTCCAATGTGAGATTAAGAACTGGTCTCAAGTAGATTAAAATTGGAGGTGACAAATATTTAGTAGGCTAAAATATTGTGTATACTTCGATTGTTAACCATGTATTTATAATTTAATTACACAAACTCAATAGAGTTATGATTCCTAGTTGGAATCATGTAAAGAGATCTTCCTAGAAAAGATAATCATTATACAAAAACAATATTGAATATGGTAACTGAGTAGTGTCTTAGATGGTAAGGCGGTGGCCCAAGCCTACTAGACTTAAGAATACAATATAAGTGGGTAAGGCATAGTGGACTGTTAACGGCAAGGCACAATATTGTTAGCCCACTTATGCTAGTAAATACGCAGGCCAATAGTTAATATTCTAAAGAGTAAATTACAAATAACCACGTATGGTTTATTCAAAATTACCTATAGGCACTTGTAGTTTAAAAATGAACTTTCGACCACTTATAATTTCAAAAATATAGCATACTCTCATTTCACTAGTAACGGCGTTAACAAAAGTTAGTGGATGGTGTGTAAGTATTTTGTTACCCTCCATGTGTGTGTGTGTGTGTGTGTATATATATATATATATATATATATATTAAAATAGTTCTAATTAGACATAAACAACTCAGAAATGATCTAGGGCTTTTATAGGCAGTTGCTGGTTTTTTCGTGGGCTTTTATAGGCGGTTGCTGCTTTTTTTGTCTAGGGCTTAAAAAATATTAAAAAATCACAACTCAATTAGAAGGGTAATTTGAAAAGAATATAGGCAAAAACAAAAGGGTCACAGTTTCGAATATAAGGTACAAATTTAAGCTTTTTGTAATTTTTTTAAACAAAAGTTTAATGCAAGCCAAATGTCTTTTTTGTGTTTTTCATTTCTTAGCCTGTTTCTCAACCAAATGCCACTTCTAAGCAGGTTTAACCACCAGGAGGTTTAGTCCAATACATGTGAAGAAATTTCATCTTCTCAACCACTAAAGTCATCAAATGCAGCATCATCTTATCAGCCTTCATTACCAAAAAAAAGCATGCAACCAATAGTAAAAAGTTGAGTAAATGTTTATTAAGTCCTGCCTAAAGGTGTTTCAAACAAGAAAATTAGGGTGTTGGTGAAGTGTTGAAAAATATTTTCTTTTGTTTAGTGAAAATGATGTAATTTGAATTGTGATTGGTGAACAATGCCTTTGTTTGGTTAACATTGTTCATAAATAAACAATATTGTTTTTGATTAAAAATGATGTAATTTGCATTGTCATTTGGTGTACAATATTTTTTCTTGGTTAACATTATCAAATGATGAATAATATTTTTAGTTGAAAATTGTCATTGTCACTTGGTGAATTTAATTAGTTATTAGCAGGATATTGAAATTTATTTACAATATCATGTGTTTTTTTTAAATTGTCAACACCCACAGCATGGAAGCACTATTATTTAAATTCTGGAGAAACATTCACCTAACTGAATTGCTTTCCATGCCAGAAGTAATCCTGAATACTGACTTTGCCATTTCCGATTGAAGTCCTCATTCAATATCCCATTGACTAGAAACATGTTTAGTTTTTACCAGCCCATGAAGCTCGAATCCTCCTGATCGATGTAAATTTTAAAGGGTGTTCAAGTTATTAGTACAGACCTTAACAGAAATTCAGGTGAAAAAATCATTGAGCGAAATTCAGGTGAAAAAATCTTTGAGCACGTGATTTTTAATACGTTTTGACGGTAAAAAAACACCATTTGACTTATACTGTTTTTGAGTTTGGGATAGAAAAGAAAAGAATGAAAAAGTTAATTAATAATGGAAAAGAAAAGGAAGAAAACTTGTCTGTTTTCTTTCACGTTGTTAGTGAGTTTATAAAAAAAACGATTAAAATATAGTTTGAATCCAAAAATTTATAGGGTTGTTAAGGTTTACACCACAATATTTAAAACGTATCTAAGTGCACCCTCAAAGTTCTTTTCTGCCAAACAAAATGCACCCTCTAAGATTTTTAACTGTTCAAAATGCATCTCAAAGTTCTTTCCACTAAAGAAAATGCACCATCACTTTTGGGTGCAAACTGTATTTTCTTAAGCGAACAAAAATTTTGGAGTGCACTTAGATACGTTTTAAATATTAAGGTGCGAACATCAATAATCCTACAAATTTTAGGATCCAACTTGGTCAATAAAAAAGTATGTTTCACATTTAAGTCACTAAGTCACCCTTTTGTTAATTTTATTATATTTATAATCGAAAGGGTATAATAGAAATTATAAAAGATGATGTTAGGTTATTTAGTTTTCCATCCAAATCTGTTGGATGGAAAAGTTTGGCAAGAAAGTGGTTAAGTTTTTCTCCATTTCTTTTTTTTTCGTGTATTAAAAAATTCAGTAAAAAATAAATTAGAAAAAAAAACTAAGTTTTCCGTTCATTTCTCTTTTTTTTATCCATTTTAAATTTTAGTATTTGGGTGTTAATATACACCTAATAATACAATAGTAAATTTATTTGATTTTGATTAATACAATAGTTAATATTATAAACTACTTAAAAGGTATCTAACTACAAAATTTTTATTTAAAATTTTAAATAAACTAGCTAAGTGTCCTGTGCGAAACACGAGTTTATTTTTAATTCCTTATTTATTCTATATATATAATGATTAAATATATTTTTTAAATTTTAATTTAATTTATTGTAGAATGACTATAAAATTTGCTCAAACAAATAATTATCAAAGACTTGCAATTGAATGTTAGTAATATGTTTGTTTTTTTAATTTAATATTCAGCTTATATAGTTTTTAAATTTAATATTTAGTTTTTTATTTTCAATCTTTCAAATTTATATATAGTTATTTAGAGTTCAAAAAGTAAATGAGTGAAATCTAAAAACCTAAACTTGATATTTAAGAAATCCTATATGACATAAAATTGTTGTAAATTAATAGGTTACCATCATGATTTTTTGTTTTTAATGGTAAGTTAAATTTTAATAACTATATATAAGTGAGATTTGTTTCTAACACTGATTAAGTAAAGATTATTAAAGTTTAAGCATTAATATATTTTGCAATATATATTACATTTTTTAATATTAATTATCACTTTCTCGTAATATTTTTTTATATTGTTAATATATAGTTATTTATGAATAAAATTGTTGTAGAATAATAAGTTACCATTATGACTTTTAGTTTTAAAAATTAACTAAAGTTTAACCACAATATATAAGTCATAATTAATTTTAACATTAATTATCTAAATGTCTCCAATATTAATTATTATGTGATCATAATATTTTTCCTATATTTTTAATATGTAGTTATTTAGAGTCTAAAGTAAAATTCTAAACATGTTTTTTAAGTTAAAATTTATTGTATGACTAATTAAATAACTAATGGAATAAAATTATTGTAGAATAATAAGTTAACATTAAAATTTATAGGACCATAAAAAGAATTTTTATTCTCTAACATTAACTATTAATTCTTTTTTTAATAGCGAATAATTTCACAACTTAACTTACTAATTGCATATAATTTATTTTAATTTTATTATTTCATTGTTTATTATTAAAATCTTATAATGTTATGTCATGATCATATTTTGTTGGGGTTGGAAGACAACCCTTTTGAATCAGATAGATTTATATCTGAAAGAGGTTCATCAAATAATATAATATTAATTATAATTATAGTAGACAATTGGATGTGGTTTGTATTTATTTTATTTTTAAGCAAATGTTGTAATCATTCTAATATCAATAGTAAGTTAATTTGTGAAATCAATTTTTTTTAATAAACATCATATATAAAAAAAATAAATATTAAAAATAAATGTTATTTATAAAATAAACATATGTTTTGCCTTCTTTAAAAAAAAATTTAAAAATACTAAGCATTTATACAAAACTATCATTATGTGTCGTTATAAGTTAATTCTAGTTAATTATTACGATTGTATATTTTAGTATAACTATATTATAATAATTTTATTGTTTATCTTGTAAATAATAATTCAAATTACTCCAACTTAATATAACTTACTTATATTTTAATATTTTAGTTTGTGGCTAATTATGATATAATAGTAGAATAATTTGTTACTATATGATATATAATTGTTAAATATATTAACAATGATCCGTAGGAGTTTTAATTTAAGCTCATAAAAATCAATATTAGTAAAGGACTTCTGTAAAAAAATAAAATTTTTATACAATAATAAGTTACTCTAAAATTTTTCAGGATCATAAATAGTATTTTGGTTCTAGTTAAATTCTAGGTTCAAAAAGTGTTTTAATCGTAGTTAATAAAATAAAATCAAGTGATTTTAAAAAGTGTTTTAGTAGCAGTTAAATTCTAGTCTCGTACCAAAGATCTAGGTTAAAAAAAACTTAATTTTGTCTTATTATATATGTATATAATTCAAATTGCTCCAGCTTAATATAACTTACTTATGTTTCAATATTTTAGTTTGTGAATAGTTATGATATATTCGTAGAATAATTTGTTATTATATGATTGTTAAATATATTAACAATCATCCGCAAGTGTTTTAATTTAGACTCATGAGAATCAATATAGTAAACGACTTCTATAAGAAATAAAATTGTTATAAAATAATAAGTTACTCTAAAGTTTTTCAGGATAATAAATAGTGTTTTGATTCTAGTTAAATTTTAAGTTTAAAAAATATTTTAATAGTAGTTAATAAAATAAAATCAGGTAACTTTAAAAAGTGTTTTAGTAGTAGTTAAATTATAGTCCTATACCAAAAATTAATGACCAGAAAAATTTATTTTTGGCTTATTATATAGGTATATAGATATATAGATATACATATATAGATTTATAGATTTATATTTACATCACAACTTGAATTTTAGGATTTCACAAATTAAATTTTATCAATTTCAAATAAAATTCCTTTTGCGAACAAGAAAAAATAAGTTGTTAGTTAAATAGTATGGTATGATGATAAAATTATAATAACAAATTTGATAATATTAGATTATTTTATATTAACCTCTCTAAAAAAGTAATCCTTTTGATGAAAAAAATTATAAATAAAATTATTTTAGTGTAAGGGAGGGAATATCACAAACAATCAACATAACAAGCATACTAAGCAAAACAAAAGGCATTATGTTGATTTGGAAAATTTTAGCTAGATTAAAATGGAGAAATTTAAGTTAGAAATATTTTTTCACCTATGTAAAGGCTAGCCATATAATGTCACAATAATAATTATACTGTTATAACAATAATTATATTGTTAGAGCTATAAATGTCGTTGAAAATTTAAAATACAGTTAAAATAAGTATAAAAATGTTGCTAAATACTCTCTTCATTCCAAATTATAATATCATTATTGTCTTTTTAAAAGTCAGTTTTAAATTTTTTCAAACTCAAAATTGACATGAATTAATTTAGTTTAAATCAATACAATTATGAATATCATAAACTATTTAAAAAGTAAAACTAGTTATAAAATTAATTATTTTTGAAACTTAAATGAATCATGTCAATTTTAAATTTAAAAATATCTCAAATTGACGTTTAAAAAGTCAATATTGATTTTATAATTCAAAATAGAGAGAGTACATATTTGTGCTGACATCGTAAATATTGCTATGATATTATCTAATATCAACTGCCTATGTAAAAGTATTTTAAGTTATTTTAGCTTCTATTCATCAAATAAATATCACCAAAAAAAAGAGTTCTCCACAGTTTCAGGACTTCCAAACAGAACCTAAATGCAAAAGGAGAACCATTTCTCTGATATCCTCAGTATCCTACAGTCTTCAACGCTCTCTTCTTTCACGCGACTAGGGTTTGGATTCAGAAGCACATTCGCAAGTCAGCTCTCTCTCTCTATATATATTTATACTTCGTTAAATTAAATTACGTAGCCTTTTCTTCACAATCGGTTGATTTATTGTTTGTGATTATGTTGAATTGGTCTCTGTTTCTAATCTGTTCGTGTGTTTGCTTAAAAAAGTACGAATCTGAGCTAGTTTCCGATCTCCACACTTGTTTTATTCTACAGTTCAAATTAAGCCCTTATCTTTAGTACGAAGATCTGTTAGTTGATTTCAATTGGAATTTCACTTTGTCTCCAAATTATATTGGTACACTTAATTTGTATGTAATTGTTTTTTGTCATAACTCTGATCAGTTGTTAACATACTGCACCTGCTATTACTCTTGATTTTTGTTTCCCTTTGTGAATTTTCCATACTAAGAATAAATAGCACCAAAAAGAGGAGGTGTAAAGATGATTTATGCATATATTGTGTGCTAAAGTAATTGAATTTATGTTCTCGGTGTCCCTCTTAATCAATTTATAGTATTATTATTATGTCTTCCATTTGAACATAAACAAGTAAGGAGAGTGAAACTGTGAAAGCATATTTGGAATTGTTAAATTTCTTGAATTAAACTCTTAACATTTCGACACTGTAAAGATCCTATGCAAGTCTTTTGAGCTATGAATGGTGGTCTATGTAGTGGATATAGGACTTCCCAATTTGTTCCTTCATTCACTTGATAGAATTTTCTATTGATGTTTATGTCAGTGTGTATGAAGGAGTCCAGGCTTTTCTGCATCATATGGCTATGTTCTGCTTCTATAACAAAATTCAGATTAATTGTTCAATATTAATTTATTTATTATTAATTGTCTTCCATATTGCATAACTAAAAAATAAAGAGGGAAAATCTTTAGTTCAATGTATGCGTAATTTGTCAAATCAAGTTGATGTGGAAATATAGAATTACTCAGGGTAGGAACATTAGCATTATCTAGCTTCTATTAATGTAAGTTTTGAATAGTTCATGAAACTTGTAATTGTTGTGCTTGTTCTTGCATGGACATCAATATGTTGAACTAGGGGAATAGGATTTGCCCCCTTTATGTGCGCCTTTAATATACTAGTTCCCAAAGAGAAAAAATGGAGCTCAGTTTGTTCAGTAGTTTCGACTTGTTTGGTTGTTTGTTATGTTTCAACTTGAAATATTTCCATATGATGCTCAATTGGAGTTTAATTTTTATGAAGCTTGTTGCAAGTGCATCTGGAATAGTGAAATCTTTTAATTTACTTGATGAATGCTGATGATTTGTCTTATGCACGTGACATAGGTGAAGAAAACTAATGTATGCATTGCAGTAGGAATAAGTTATGTTTGTCAAGGGCATATATATGTTTTTGTTCTCATTCTCAATGGATAGGTGATATTTTTATAAGTTACACCTCCTTGAGATCAGTTTAAAGAGATCCAGTTCCACTGTTTATGATATGTGCTTAGTAAGATGTAACAGGATTTGGAAGATTCCCTTAGTTGAGTTGTTTCATGGATGCAACTTTCCTTTTCTCTTGGAATTCTATAATCTCTCTCTCTCTCTCTCTCACAGACACACACACACCACATATTGAAATTTGATATATCTTTCATAATTTTGCTATAATGTGAAGTTTAAGTTTAATTTTCTCTTTTGTTTTTATTTATACGATTGTGGGGCTTGTCAAACAGAAACATATTACGATTGTTGATTCATTTGATTATGTACTTATTTTATGTAGTCAACCTATAGTCAGGAAATTTGCTGTCTTTGCCGTTAATTAGCATTATGATACTCCCAAGTGCTTTATTGTGTTAAATTGCTATTTTAATAATCTTAAGTCATTTGCCATAGGTTCAACTTAATGCACTCTGAGGCTTAAAAGCGACTCCTTGAAGTCTTTGAGCCCGGCCTCGGATATTAGTTTCAGAACACCTCTGCGCACTATGGTCTAGTTTCAAGCTCCTCTAGTGGTTTAGCCTCATATTCTTATACAAGTGCATTAATAAATTAATCTATGACATGGAAGAAGAAAGGGCACTTTTCCAGCAAGTTCTATTAGCATGCTGTTAAACAATAATAGATGGTAGTTTGAGTATGGAAATAAAGATTGCTGAATGTGATTTTTGTGGCAGGCTTTGGTATTAGAATGCTTCTAAATGTTGGGGCTTATTAGTTGATGATGTTTTATGGCTGGTATTTGAGTTTTAGGAAACTAGTTGCCACAGAGGCTTTTCTTATTTTAGGTTTGCTTTTGTTAAAGGAGATCATGAATTCATAGTTAGGATGATTTTGCCTTTGGTAAGTAGAGGTTGAAACTGAAAATTGAGGCTGCTTTGATTCAGTTAAGAAATAAACTCCAAGAATCTTACCCAGAATTTTCATGCTCCACCGTAAAAATCTTGGCAATGTCACATAAATACATTATCAAAGCCTCTTAGTTGCACTTTTTCTTCGAAAGGTTAGGGTTCATGAAGTAGATAACAGTTTATTGTTGTTATTTTGGGAATTTCAGGAAACTCGTTGCCTCAGAAGTTTGCGTGTTTTAAATTCTCTTTTATTAAAAGAGATTCAGACGGAGCTGCAGAGTAGTTAGGATGATTGGGGCTTTGATTCCAAGTATCTTACCTAGATTTTTCATGCTCCACCCTTGCAATCTTAGGCAATTTCACATAAACAGTGATAGTTACATTTTTTTTCCTGAATCTAAACAAGATTATTATGGCTACTTAGGTTCTCCTATTCCTGACGGCTCTAAGACAAAACTAGGCATTCTAAACTAACACAAGCACCATAAAAGTTTTCAAAAACATTGCCTAGACTTGGAGGAAATAATTCAACACTCAGAAACAGGTATGTAGTTGATATTGTATTGATCATACGAATATGTTCAAAAAGAAGTGGCTTGTGATACAGCCTTGGCTTCGTTATGCCTTGAAGATATTGACATGATTTTATTGATGGAGCATTGAGTTTTAATGTATATTTCTAGCTTGTTCCCAAGGAAGTAATATTATTTTATTGAAGCATTTGGTTTTGGATGATGTATTGCAATCTTGTTCCAGTTACCATGCAAATAAATATTTCTATGCAGAAATATATTAGTTTAGTTTGAAATATCTGCAAACCTATAGGCACCAAGTCGTGACAATTAGAAGTACACTTTCTTTAATGTTTTAGAGGTGGAAGGGAGCCATCTTTTCTGCTTCTGAGTGGTCCAATGTGGTTGTTCTTATGCTGCTTTGAAGCTACTAATACTGTAAGAAACTTGCCTGGTCATTTAAAAAGGATTTGCAATTGTGTAGTGTCCTTCTGAACTGAACTGTAAAATTAATGCAAGCTTAAGTTTGCTTATTGTTCTATTTCCCTACTAAAACCCAGTATTCTGTTTTGCAGTATGAATTTGCTCTGTATTGAAATTGGGCACATTATTTGAGAATCTTAACATGCACAAAAACAATGCATACACACAAACACATGCATATGCCGGGGAGCCTGGGGAGGGGTGTAGGCTTTACAAGTTGTTAATACATTAATAACATGTTATAAATGTTGCAGGATGTCGACAGAAGCACCTTTCAGGCCAAGAGAAAAGCTCTTTGAGAAGCAAAAAGTATTTCAAAGCATCCATAAACATACATATCTGAAAGGCCCTTTTGATAAGGTCACATCTGTTGCCATTCCTCTTGCCTTGGCAACTACTTCTTTGTTCATGATTGTGAGTTCATTTCCGCCTTTTCTTCTTTCTTTGGTACCATTTCTTCTCACAAAAATGATAGCCTTAAATGATTGTTGTGCATTTTGTTCAGGGGCGGGGTATCTATAACATGTCTCATGGGATTGGAAAGAAAGAATAAGGAGATTTCTGATGGATGGTAGCTCTTTTCATTTTCAAAATCACATGCTTTTGGACTTGAGGCATTCTTCAAGTGGTTTTAGCTTTTACTTCACTGCTTAATAATTGCTTAGTTGCAGACATCATGTCATTGCTGGGTGTATGATTTTCTTTAGTAATGATATCATGGCAACCTTTTGTTCTTTTGCATATTGCTTAGATTCCTGGTAAAGTGTGTCAAATATTGAAATTTGGATGATGAATATCCGC
The DNA here is from genome assembly GCA_034770075.1 of Aralia elata. Classification (NCBI taxonomy): domain Eukaryota; kingdom Viridiplantae; phylum Streptophyta; class Magnoliopsida; order Apiales; family Araliaceae; genus Aralia; species Aralia elata. The sequence continues at coordinate 46,645,760 of CM068381.1, read as the reverse complement.
TAAAGTTTAGTGAGACTCGATGATATTATCTCGCCTTTTGTTTAATTTTGAAGGAGTCTCTATAGCTTGTTTATGGAAAAGCTATAATAAAGTGTGATGAAGATATAATACGAATTTTTTATGAGCATTCTGATAATTTATCTCCTTAACTGCAATACGAATAAACTTTGGAAAGTTCTGCTAGATATCTCACAGCTAAGGTGATTACAGTACTTGTAGTATGATGGCTGGTGATTAATGAACTGATAACCTGATTGCATATTACCATTTCACTAATGAACTTGCCATTTCATCTGATGCAAGTAACACACAAAACAATTTATCTTCAGCTGTGTTCTCTTCTTTGGGGCAGTTCATCTTTCCTGTCTGATGATCTGAAGAAGCTTTTTGTTGAATAAATTTACCAGCTCTTATAAAGCGGCATTTTGTGCTAGGAAAGTTTGTAGGCACAGACGTGCAGCCAGATCTAAGAACTGTGAAGAAATTTACTAACCTTGTCACTCCATCAAGATCATCCAATGCATAACTCAACACCCTAATATGATGGAGCAATTCTTCAGTATGTGGCCATTATCGGAATGTAACTTCTTAGGGCGTTTGTCTTGAGAATTTGTAGTGAAAATCTGCATTTCCACGACAGTTCTTTGGTAAAATTTCTAGCTACCAAGGAGCAGTGCCGGAAATCTTAAAACTTTTTCATTGTTTAGCCACCAAGAGCTGATTAACTTGAACTTGTTAAAGAACAAAAACTCTTCCCTATTGACAACAAAGGGCAGCCATGTTCTCTGCATTTATCATATATTACACTAAGGAAATGTGGTGATCTACTGAACTAATTAGCAGGGTCCGAACCATAGTTTTGAATGTTAAAAGAAGCAGCTTTTGAAGCACTGTGCATCTTGATTTATGCTTTGTGCCTTTTTTTTCCCCTGACTATTGCATAATTCACCAAATGAAGTTCATTCATCCAATTCTTGTTGGCTTCCTTTTGAACGGCATGCATAGGTTTAAACGGAGTTTTAGCAGCCAGTGACAAATAAGAAATGTCTTTTAAAATTTATGCGTACATAATTATATAATTTTTTCTAAAAGCTATGAAAGTAGAATTTTGAAAATAGAACTGTTGATCATTTTTTTTATCCATGTTTTTATTTTTTGGAAAATATTTGGTCCATGTTAAGAGCTTCCGCGCATTTATAATTTTGTTTAATGTAAATATAGTCGTGAAAAGGACAAAAGTAAAAATACATTTTTTTTTTTTGGTTTTAGAATAAAATAATTTCTTTAAAGAGATGTTATTCAAAACAATTTCACAATCTATTAAGGATTAAGGAATACAAATCATATAGTCCAACACACCGTTATACCACTATAAGAATTTAGTTAGTTGAAGGATATAATTGAAAACATAAAATAACTCAAGGATGAGATTGAAAAGACAGAATGGTAATCAGAAAAAACGTAACGACGTCGTAAAGATTCTTCGATATATAAATTATTTAATCGACCCCTCTCTCTTCAGTTTGTAAATAGACAGAACTTACAAGAGCTTGAAGAAGCTCTCTGTCAATGGCGAAATCTTCTTGAACCATTCTCTCTCCTCCCTCCACTGGACTTCTGGATAAAATGCGCTCTAAGGACAGGATTTCCTACTTCTACGACGGTATAATTTCTACGTTCTCTCTCCTATTTTACGGTTTATATACAACCCCTGTACCGAACAAGGAGTTCTATTTTATTTTTTTTAGTCTACAAATAAACTGGAGCTCTTTCTTAGGGAATATTCAAAAAGAAGAAGCATTCAAGTGAAATTATCCGCTAATGTTTTTCTCACTTCGTTTCAGTTCGTACTTCTTATCAGAAACCCTAGTCTTCTGGCAACTGCACACACAAACATATGTGTATATATATGTCTATGGGTTTGTGCCAATTCGTTTGGACCCCAATTTAGCCTTCCCAGTCCCAAAATCAGTCCTTTGTGTTTGTTGACTTGTTAAGAGATGCTAAGGTTAAGGTTTGCATAGGAAAGATATTAACTTTCCCAATCATAAAATTTAGTTTTAAATTTTATTATTACAAAATCGTGTGGTTTTTTGTATTACTTTGTTGGCCAAATGTGTCTTAGTTAAGGTTGGTACATGACACACTTAAAACATATTTTTCTGGATAATTTTCCCAATCACAAAATTTAATGTTAAATTTTAATATTGCAAATTCATGGGATTCTTATTTTTTTTTTGGTCCGAATCTCTCTTAGGCAAATATTAAAATACTTAAAAAATATTCTAATGGAGCTTTCTTTTTGGACGGACTGAGTTTGGTTGTAGTTATGTAAAAATTTTAATGGGGATTTTAATCTTTTTTTTTTTGGAACGGACAGATAATCTGTGTATTTATGTGATATAGAGAGGGGTTTGCATTAATTTGACTAACTGTAAAAATGGGTGCTGCAGGGGATGTGGGTAGTGTTTACTTTGGGCCAAACCATCCAATGAAGCCGCACCGGTTATGTATGACTCATCATTTGGTTCTCTCTTATGATCTCCACAAGAAGATGGAAATTTATGTTAGTTTTTATTATTTTGAAAAGTTGTAGCTGTAGCTGTAGGTTTTTGTTTGTTTTTTTTTTGGTTTTTTGTTTGTTATTATATTAATGTTGTATGTGCTTTTTCTGGTTGTTTATTGTAGAGGCCTCACAAGGCATATCCCGTTGAGCTTGCTCAGTTTCATTCAGCCGATTATGTAGAGTTTTTGCACCGGATTAACCCTGACACATTACATTTGTTTCCAAATGAATTGGCGAAATGTAAGAGTTAGTTTTGATGAAACTCTATGATTTGAGTGTATGCTTTATGTTTTAATACTTGCTAGAAAGTGTTATTAACTTTGTAAATCTTAATCCTTCCGTCACAAGAATCAAAAAAAGGTTGAAACTTGGTGAAGATAAGAGTCCGGGGTTTTCAATTTTTAAAAGCTCAGTACTCTCTACCTTCCTCCCAGTTTTGATGGTAACTAACTCTCGCTAACTCTCGATAATTTAAAATGGTTAGACACCACGACTGTAACACCCCCTTTCCGAAATAGAAAGAGAGGTTATGCACAAAACCATAACAAAACGAAAGTTCTATGCTACAAAAGAATAGTCTCATAACCAATAAATATCAAATGACAACCCATAATAAATGCCGACCCGGCTCAAACCATAATCTAAAATAATTATTACAACTCCAAACAAACTAATGTATCACAGTCTACACATAATATATTTAAACCATTGCAAAGAAAGGAGCTCTTATCACACTTGTCCTTGATCCCCTTGATTACCTGCCGGAAGGAAAAACACAACATGAGCCAAATACCCAGTACAGATATAGAGTACAAGAATATTGAACTAAAATAGCTAAATTAATGAACTGAAACGAACAAAACTAACACAATAAAATAATAGGCTGAATTAAATGGTTGGGTGTTATTTCATACCGAGCTCAGAACAAAACAGAAATATACCTTACCACACAGGCAAGTCAAAATAGTGCCACATAGGCATAACATACATCGGACCGGCCGGATTCAAATGCATGCAAAATCGGAAGACGTGTTCGACACAAACATCACCAATCCATAGAACAGAACAGAAAACTAGGGTCGACCTATACGCCTCCCACAACAAAATCACCAAATGACCAACTCCCACCGGAGCACAAAACGGAGACGCCGTAGACTGATTACACTGCCACGGAAGGTATCATGCCTCGATGCCAAGAGGACATGTATGTGGTACCTCCACAGGTGGTTATAGCTCAAGTATACTCTACGGTAAATTCTAACAAAATATCATGTCACAACACATGCGACATAATATCAACACAAAGGGGTTCTAATATGTACATGTTAAATTGAAACGAATCATCAACACAAAGTCTCCAAAAAAATATATTAACATGTACATTACTACAAACATCAAGTTAAATTCTGGACATGATGCACTAGTTTAAAGAGTACAAATATGAGTTCCAATATCAATGCCAAAATGAAACTATCATAATGAATTTGACAAGGAATAATCATGAGAGGCAATATTAAATTTCTAAACGAGTAGCAAAACGAATAAACTAAAATTAAAAGAGTCTCGTTGAAAGAGTACGGAATCCGTACCTAGAATAAGTAATGTAATACCCAAAATTTATATATAGTTTTGTTAATCTCCTTCAATCCGATCTCATAAAACACAATAATTTAGTACTGTTAATTTTCAATTTTAATGATTTAATAATTTAAATTTTTATGTAATAATAAATTATAATACATTATCAACATCAATCCTTCCAATTCGTGTACTACTCAGAATCATGTCATAAGCCTCACAAACACATTAATTATACATGTAACTTAAAGAAATCAAATGCTGCTTAAATTCATTAACTTAATAGAAGTCAACCTTTCATTAATTTAATAAAATCATTTTTCACTAGATTAGTATCATCCCTCTAAACACTGTTTGTGTGAAATTGAGGACAATCAATTAACTTGATGTTGTTTCTATATGTTTATAGACTATATGTATATATAATGCATGTATGGAATCTGAAGGCAATGGCTATAGACTATATGTATATATAATGCATGAAGGCAATGGTGTGAAGCTAAATTTGACTTGACAATTAAACATGAAAGGGCTTGACCGTGAGGTGCCGCCACACGTTAAGTTCTTTGTCCATTATGTTTGTTTGGTGTTTTGGTGATGATCCCATTGTGAATGCCTTTTCGTTCCCAAAATAATACATATGAGGTTCATATCAGAAACAAAATCAAGTAGTCATAACTTACCGATTGATCTTCCTGAATACTTCGATTAGTTCTTCTTTTTCTCCTTTATTTTTTCTTCTGTCGTCTCACGCTCAATTCCTTTCTCTCAATTCGTATGAAATGTAGTGCGATGTAGTTAGGTTTTATTTATTAATTCTCTTAATTATAATAGGATTAATATTACCCACATATAAATTAACCTCAATTAGTTTTAAAGGCCCAAATTAATGTAATCACTTACTTCTTATAGTCCACATAAATTAAATTCCATTTGACCCAAACATAAAAAAGCCCAATTAAAATATTTAAAATATAGATTTAAATGTTTTTTTTTGTTTTTTTTTTCGGGTATTACAACGACAATCACATGTTACATAAAATGTTCAAGTTAATAGTAACTTTGGAACATCGTAAGCTTTTGTAGCTTAGTTTTTAATGAAAGACTCTGATTTTTAGACTTCCCAAAATGGATTGAACTCTTAAGTTGGGATGGATGGAGTACTCTTTATGCTTTGTTCTTCATTCATAAGGAAAATGTTAACCGTTATGAGTTCCATTGACTCATGCTTGTTGACAGATTTTTGCTAATTCTTTTAATATTTAATTTTTAATTACCGGAAGGTCATGTTTGGCGTGATGTTCAAGTGCTCACTTGTTGATAGCTTGGTCTCGGGTTTAAATCATGAAACATCCTCTTTGTTAATAGAGGTAAGGTTGTGTACGTCTAACCTTCCTGAGACCATGCTATTTGTCGAGGAGTCTTGTGCACTGATTACGACCATTACAACCTTCACTATTTGTTAGTATCCGCTATAATGTTTTTCTTGTTAAGGTGTTGGTGCAAGTATTGAGTTTTAGATTATTTTTATCTAGTTACTTAGTTTTTTATTCATTGGTTTTCTCCCTTGTCTCTTTGCGCCTTTTCATTAAATTCTTACTTATATTTTTAAAATTAAATACTTAGTTTAACATGCATGTTAGTGCTCAACTGCTCATAGAGAAAAGGAAGTTAAATCAATTGAATTTTAGGTACATGGAATTAGGTTATCTTCTATCTATGTCTTTTTGGCGCTGCAGATAATCTTGGAGAAGATTGCCCTGTTTTTGAGAACTTATTCGAGTTCTGTCAAATTTATGCTGGTGGGACGATAGGTAACTTCAACTCCTAATGGCTAATGGTAATGTGTTTGTGCTTCATGTTCATATTCTTTACCACCGGTAAATGTTGCCGCAGATGCTGCACGTAGGTTGAACAATCAGCTTTGTGACATTGCTATCAATTGGGCTGGTGGACTGCACCATGCCAAGAAGTGTGAAGCATCTGGATTCTGTTACATCAACGACTTGGTTTTGGGGATTTTGGAGCTTCTAAAGTATCATGCACGTGTGCTGTATATCGATATAGATGTACATCATGGTGATGGTGTAGAAGAAGCCTTTTATTTCACTGATAGGTATCGAGACCTAATTTTAAATTCTGGTTGTAGACTAGGAACGTATGCGAAGCTTTGAATTCGCATTCTATGAAGAACGATAATGTGAAAGTAGCTCTGTGCTACTGAATCAAATAATCATTTATCTGTCAACATTGAAGATACAGCTATACCTCGTCCACTTTTCAAAAGTTCTAATAGAAAATTTGAAGGTGTATGGGTTAAACGGGATATGCATAATGATCTATTACATCCTTACTATCTTGTTTTAAATAATGTGATAGCTATAGGCCTATAGCTTGTCCTTTCTTTAGGCCTTTTAGATCCTAAATTATAATAATAATAGTAATAGCTCAAGTCTATACCACAACATAGGAGATATTTCTTTTCACAGAGCATCACTTTATGCCCATCATTCATACAAACATACATGCAACACAATCTACAAATTATCTCAGAATGTTTAACTGGTTTGTAAATGCTCAAGAATAAAGTAATAGCTGATGCTGAAACTTTGAGCAGTTGGTTCCTTGTTGGCAAATTGAATGATAGCTTCGAGGGTATTACTTCTAAACCATGTGTGCTGTAATATGATTGGTCATCTGATGAGTTTCATAAGTTATTTGGGTACCTCATTTGGACTTGGCATAATGAAGAAGTGAAGTAAATTTTCTTTTTTAAGTGATTGTCAAGTTTAGTCTTTAGATAGTTTTTCCTAGGGTTTAGTGCCCTAATTAGACTTCAAATGCTTCTAAAGAACATGAATTAATAGGTTGAGGTTCTATATGACAGGGTGATGACTGTTAGTTTTCACAAGTACGGGGATCTTTTCTTTCCTGGAACCGGTGAGGTGAAGGTAATTTTACTTTCCACTGCTTGATAAAATTCTTTGGCATAATTGTTGAAATCTGTTTGTATTTCATTGGTTAATTGAAATAGAATTTAATTCATTTTATGCAGAGACATGTACTTTATGCGACTAGACTTTTAGAATAGATTGAAGAACTAAAAATAAATGAAAATGAAGTTTCTAGCAATCGATCTGATACTATTTGTCAAGCTCAAACTTAGTTTAAGCTCAACTAAATGAGGGTTTAGTTGCTTTGTGACTTAGAAGTGAACGGATTTTCCAAATGGGTGGAAACTTTAACATCTCATTTTGTGCTCTTTATGGTAATTAAGTGATGTGGATATTTGATTACAAATTTGGTAGTTTGTGCTTTCCAAATGTTTACTGTATCAAATTTTGTGGGTGGTCAATGGATGTTGGCTTACTTTGGGATATAGTGTCCTTCTATGCATCTCTTTGTGCTTTTCCCTCGGGATCATTCCGAGGCACTTCTTTATTGGATTTACACAAGCATTGGCAAGCTGTGCTCCAACCGTTTGTTTCATTTTTCCATTTTGGATGAACTTCTTTTCCTCCATTTGCTTTGTAGTTTCACTTTCTCTTCTCTAATAAAATATTCTTTTATCAACAAAAGGGGGGGAAACAATTTGGAAACCTAGTGCGAATGATATAATAGTTAATTCTGGTGTTACATTCCACCATATATTTTGTTTTCTTTAAGACATACTATATGGGCCCATCTCTAGCTTCTTTGTTTGCAATGGTGTTTCCGTATTTTTAACTTCTACTTGTTTGATTATGTGAATGTCATGAAGGCTGACTAGTTGTCTTCCCTTATTCTTTTTTTCTTCTTCTTTAGGTTCACATGAGGACTAGAGGCATTCCATTGAGGAATTTTGTATTTTTTCTCACTTTTATTTAGTTTTTTACTTGGAAACCTATTGTCCCCTTTTATTCTCTCTTCTAAATCAATAAAATCTTCTTTTTTTATCTTTTAAAAAAAACAACTGTACAAGCCCATCAAACAAAAATTTTAAAGCGTGTAATAAAATAAGACATATGAAGAAAGACAGGGAGAAGAAATATAGAATTAAACCCTTGTTTGCATAAGTGCATTATGAATACCCAATTTCCAAATAAAGATGACTCTACCTTTCAGCTGTTATTCTAGTTCATGTTTTTCTTTCTTTGTTTCTGTTGATATCACATTACCTAGGTGACTTCTTGTAGGATTTGTCCATGATAATGTTTGGTTTATTTGATTCTCGTCTTCTCAGTCTTTCTACATGTTATTCCGAGTTTTATTGCAAATCATAACTGATAATGATTTTTACATTTTCGTTTATTGTGAAGGAAATAGGAGAAAGAGAAGGAAAGTTTTATGCTATAAATGTTCCTCTCAAGGATGGGATAGATGATGCCAGCTTCAATCGACTATTCAAAACAGTAAGTTGTAACTGTAAATCACAAATTTTCAGGATTCATGCCTTTCTTCGAGTTTTGTTAGTAAGTTTTGACATGACATGTCCATTATGTAGATTATAGCGAAGGTTGTTGAAACATATTTACCAGGTGTGATAGTTCTACAATGCGGGGCTGATTCACTTGCAGGGGATCGCTTGGGCTGCTTCAACCTCTCCATTGATGGTGCTAGTCTACTTGTAACTGAGATCTTTGTGTCTTTTGGGGTTTCTACTACTCCCCCCGTCACAAAAAAGATGACTTAAGTACATTTTTCACGCAAATTAAGAAACTTAAAGTAGAGAAGAGAGTATAAATAAGTTCCATTTTAACCCATGGTGGATCCTACATATATTACACTCAGGAATCTTTTTCTTTCTTTTAATTACTAGACCCCACCTAAGTACTTCCGAGTACAAAATTGTCTTGTATATCATTTTAGAGTGTACTTAAGCCATCTTTTTATGGGACAAATTCTTTTTGTACTTGAGTCATCATTTATGGGACGGAGAGAGTATTATGTTATTACAGTATTACACTACCATATTCTCTATTTTTCTCTTAGGATTTATAAGAAGTTTATAACTAATGCTTGGCTAATAGGAATTGACTTTCATTACAATGTTTACTTGCTGATGATGTTGTAATTTTAACAGGGCATGCTGAATGTGTTAGATTCGTGAAAAAGTTTAATTTGCCCTTACTGGTATGTTTATTATTTGAATAGCTCCTATCCTTTTTTATGCTTCGGTAAGAGGCATCAAATCAGGCTGACATTGGGTGATTTCTTCCTTCAGGTAACTGGAGGAGGGGGTTACACAAAAGAAAATGTTGCTCGATGTTGGGCTGTTGAAACAGGAGTTCTGTTGGATACTGAGCTTCCGAATGGTACAAACCATAGTTCTGTTTCCATTTTCGTATATCTCGTCTTCTTTGATGAGCAGCTATGATACAAATGATTAATTCTTCAATTTAGCAGAAATCATTGAAAACATTTAAATCCTAGGGTCATTTCACTTTCAGACGGTCGTTAGTCAAAATAAACAAGTAATAGTGGTGGCCTACATATATACTGAAATAAATTTTTGTTTTCCCAGTGGCAGTTATGATTAAAATAAATATGTTGAAGATTTATATAAGAAAACTTGTTAAAATGGAAAAATCAATGCACTGTTACAACCTGCCCACTAAGTACACACACACTTTCACAAATTTGGAACCAGCAAAAGTTATGCTGGTGCCTATCTACCACACACTTTCAGATCAAGCTCATTACTTCTTTCTTGGCTAGAAGGGTGCTGATCTTCTGAAGCAACCCTTTATTTTGTTGTAGGAAAATGGTTTCGTGGTTTTCCTTGTTTTAAATTTTGGTTTGTGATAAGTAAATTTGAGCATTTCCTATATTTTTTTAAAAGATATATAAATTTGAGATTTTATTTAACATTTGCCCTTTGTTTGGGTCTAGTCTGAATGGTGAGATCACTGACATCTCTCTTTTCTTTGCAGAAATCCCAGAAAATGAATATAGTAAATATTTTGCTCCAGACTATTCACTAAAGATTCCAGGCGGGCACCTTGTATGCTCTTTCTCCTTTTTCTTTCTTTTTATCTTTATAACCTTGATTTAATGCTGCATATGCATTTTATTAAATGGAAGGATGCCAATTCTTTTTTTTTCTGAAAAATATTATGTTACTATATACTATTATGGTTTGAAATAACACAACTAAAACTGAACCAAAGAAGGTATACTTGACAGTTTTATTCAGGTCAATAATATTTTTGCATTACGTACAGAAGTTTGAAACCCCCTTTCCTGTCCTAAATTTATTTCACAATGTTGATTGAGCAGGAGAACTTAAATAGCAAATCATATCTTGGCACGATAAAAATGCAAGTGATGGAAAATCTTCGCTGCATCCAACATGCTCCAAGTGTACAGATGCAAGAGGTAAGAGCTGGCAAGAAATTTTTTTTGACCAATCTGACATATTGCTCTTAAGAATAGTGGTTTTGAGCATCTTGTGCATATTGTTACATCGTAGCAGGATTAAACTTTAAAGTTTTCATTGCCTTTACAGTGTTGATGGAATTGATTAGGTTTATATGTGAAAGCTTATTCAGGTTTGGGTCAAGCTTCCATTTGTGTTCCCTGAGCTCATTTAGCTCACACAGAACATTTGTACTCCTATTGAGTTGATAGCTTTTATTCAGCCTGTACAATATTAAAATATATATTTGTCAATAAATGTGGTAAAACTTGTATTTATTTGGTGCTACAGCTTAGAATAGTTTAGTCAAGTAACTCAAGTTTGACTCGTTTAAAGTTTTAAACTCAACTCTTAAATAAGGAATTGACTTGAGCAGAACACTTGTTGAGTTGAGTTTGAGTCGCCTCGTGAGCAGTACTGGTTCATTTAACGCCCTATAATTGTTCCATTGGTAGAGCAGAGCCCTCTGTCAGCAATAGATCCTCTCATTTTACTTGAATACTCTTGATGATAAATCCACTCGGCAGGCTTTGGATGTCCGAATGAATTGATTAAATTGGTCTCCAAATACTGTTCAAGATGAACTGTCATAGTAAAAAGGTCTTGCCTCGTGCAAAAGATTTTGTTCATTGCCAATTCGATAGATCATTTTTAATCCTTAATGTGTTTCACCTACAATGTAAGATATTCAGGTTAACCACTATAACCATCCTAAAAATACAATGTAACTGCACCATTGAGTCGCTATATATGCATACTGCATCCAGAAACGTTGACCACTACTTGTCAGTTGGTTTAAAGAACCATTAATGTTCTGGGTGTAGCATGGTCAGTAGTTAAAACCGTTCTGCATTTTGTTTCTGTGGGACCTTGTTAATCTGGCATGCAAAAGTTAAATAGTTGACAATGGGGATTGAACATATAACTACAATATGCATTCACTATATATTGAATATTGGTGGACTAAGTAAGGTCCTTGCTTTTGAGTTGGCAGGTTCCACCTGATTTTTATATTCCTGATTTTGATGAAGATGAGCAGAACCCTGATGAACGCATGGACCGTAAGTAAAAGGGCACATACACAAACTTCTTCCCACTAAATAATTGTTGAAAGTTATTTTGATGTATGATACTTATTCCCAAATTCTTGTGTCAAATTGTTTTTGCAGAACAAACCCAAGACAAACATATTCATCGCGATGATGAATTTTATGAAGGCGATAATGACAATGATCATAATATGGAAGATGGCTAAACTTTATAGTTAAGATTGGTAGATTTTTTAAATTTAAATATTTTTTTGTTATGTGGAGGAAGACTAGGTTAACAGCAGAAAGATGTAACTAGGTACTGTACACCAGTAACATTTCTTTAGGAATCTGTAAAAAGAAACTCTGTAACCAATACGTTCTTAGTGTTTACTTGGGTTTATTTACTTTATTTTGCTGTAAATTAGCTTATTTTCTTCTTTATTTTACTGCAAACTAGCTTGAAGGAATCACTGCCTTTTGTTTTTCCCTTGTTTAGTTTTCTAGCTCGAGTAGCAAAAGCACATGAGCTTGCTTAACAGAGACCTTACAAAAGGAACAAGATCCACCAACCTCCTTGATATCACAAGAGGTTTAAGATTTTACCCTTGCAAAACCTATTTTTTTCTTAAAAAATAATAATAATAAATTAAGATCCTATGCTATTGCAATTTAATTATCAGTAATTCATGGGCGACCCGCGACCCTTTTGGGCGACCGGTCGATTTTTTATTTTTTGTTTACTGTATAACATTGTTTTGTATATATATTTAAATTACACTTAAATTATTTTTTTTTATAAAAATTTTAGTTTCAATAAATTATATAAATTATTTAGAAGTGAAAATAAAAAATAAAAAAATAAAAATAAAAAATCGGCCGGTTGTCCAAAAGGGTCGCCGACTTCGGTCCACTTAGAATCACTCTTTAATTATTGTGATATTAGGATTTAGAGAAAATTTTGGGGAATGGGTTAGGAGTGGAATTAGGAAACCTTGGAATGGGTCGGAAAAAATTTATCTTTTTAAAATAAAATAAAAAGGTCTCGAGACATTACCACTAGACTTGTCACTTTTGATTTATCTTAATAAAGACTAGTACTAATAGTTTAATAAGATCGTTGAAGTGGTAAAACACAAATCAGCCTTGAGATTTGTTGTTGACAGCCCACTCTAAACTTTGAACGAGGCAAGACATTCATAATGGAAAAATAATATATATGGTGAATATCTATATTGATTATCAATTATAGATAAATATTAGTGGTAATTTTTTTTGGAGAGATATGTAATAAGTGGAGGCTTTTTTATAATTTCTATCAGTCTCATGTATTAATAAGTTTCGTAATTATAAGTCGGCATAAATTTATCACAATACAGTGCACAACACAGATTCCTATTCCAAAAGAGGATGAAACAACATGGTTGAAAAAGAAACGTATTCTTGCACTCTTTCCTGCTGTCCATCTATAATTTTACGAAAAACAAAAATTGAATCACGAGATCTTGTAGCATTTATCAATGAGATTTTATCGATTAGTGTTACACAAAAGAAAATTTTGATGCGCTGAAAAGCATACTTATTTTATATAGTTGCATTCTTTTCCATCTATAAAGTTGAATTTTGTTAAAACATTTAAACTCAATTATATTAAGGTCATTCAATGATATTTTAGCATGATGGTTTGAGATATGTAACTATTGGATTTGAAATTTGATTCTTGTTATGCGTTTTATCTTATTGTGGAATTTTATTTCACCTTTATTACGGGAATTTATTTATTTTTTATTGTGAGCTTTGTATTTTCACTCTATACCTCAATGTTGAAAAATTCAAAAATTATTGAAATTATTACATAATTCATTGTACTTGTACTCATATCCTTTTAACACTGACTGTGTTTAAAAAAATATTATAAAAGGTAGGATATATAGCTTAAATATTCAAGTTACAAATATACTATAATTTAATGATATAACATTTAACGTGACATACTATATAGTTTATATAAAGGTCCATTCAAAACGATCTAGATTAAATTGATGAATAATTTATTTGTAAATATAGTTACATCCAACAAAATAAAACTAAATACACATAATTACAAATATGTCACTATTAAATATTAATTTAAATTACAGTCATTTTCTAGATTATAATGTGTCGTACTAAATGTTATTTTCTCATATAATTAAGAGGTATATGTAGACTATTAACTTCATTAATAAAATTTATATTCGACCAAGAGAATATACCTACTGAAATGGATTGCCACAATCGTCTAATCACATATATAAAAGTTTAGTGTCGTTATATATATAATAATAAATTTATATTCATATTAAATAAGAAATATATAAATATGTGAGATAAGAAAAAATTAAATAAAAAAGTATATATTATTATTATTATATTTATCGTTTACATTTCTATATTAATTACAATTCACATTCGATATGTAAATTATTTTTCAGAAGTTTATTATCATTTTAGTAAGTAGGGTATATGGAATAAATGCATAAACTGAATCTGTTCTCGGGAGTATCTTTAAAAAAAGAAACATTTTTTCTCCCCAATCATTTCGGGTTAAGAAGACGTGAAAGTGCCTTTCTCTCTATACAAACGGAATGGTGCATTTCCGAGGTGTGAAGTGGGAGAGAGGAGATGTCATAATTAGGGTTTTGAATAAGACGACCTTTTGGTTATTTATTTATTTATTTTTATATTGAAAAAGAAATAAAAACGCCAATTTTAAGAATGAGTGATTGCCTATCTCCGACCCTTACTACCCAACCTAAGAGCGGACAGTTAATGCGTTCTATTTATTGAACAGGGTTCTATAGTCGGTCCGTGACCCCTGGATGCCGAATACGTCCTTGGGTAATCTTGTAGTTCCTACGGAGTGGAGATAATGGGGTCGTCCATGAGTGTAAATAAGATTGAAAAAAGAAAAACGAAAAAAAAGTGAGCATATTTTACTCGCGGGTTATGTTTGTTTGTAAAAAATATGCTTGAGATTAAACTATTTATCTTAATTCAATAATAGTTTAGACTATTTTATCCCATGATAAAGGATTAATAGTCCGTTAAGTAGTCTCATGGACTATTTTTTGTCATTCATAAGGCTATTTACGAAGAATTATATAACTTTATGATAAATGTAGAATTAATAGTCTCTCTTATTTAAATTATCAAATAATTTTATTTAACTAATAATCTCATATCAAGAAATTAATAGTTCCTCGTCAAAAAATTAAATAATTTAAAATAATATTAAATTAAAAAAAATAATCTAATCTTTAATATGTTTTTTTATAAACAAACACTGCCGTGCAGCGTAAAAGTGAAAGTGTTGTATGATTTGACTAATACGGAATTGCGGACCAAAATTAGATAAAAAAAAGAAAGAAAGAAAAAAAACGATATCAATTCTATATTTTCTTTCTCCAGTGCCGTCTTAAAAGGTGTTCCAGTTTTTTACACGTGATATTTCGTGTACATCACAAACAAGTGGTGGACTCGATTCCCCTATCAAATCAAATCAAATTAAGTTGCCGGAGTTCCGGCGGAGAAATATTTGTCCAAACCTCAGCTCTAAATTTTAAATTTCCCCCAGAAAATTATCTAAACAGTGTTGCAGATCTCCCCTCTAGGCCTCAACTGCGGTTAATCAGGTGAGGAATTTTCTTAAAGTTCAAATGCTTTATTGGATGATTAGTTCACTATTTGAGCATCAATTGAACTTTTTGGTGTGTTGTTCATGTCTTTCAAATGCTCCAGTGGATAATATTCCAGTATCTATCATTTCATTTTTATTTATTTTTTTATTTTTTGAGAGAGATTTGATCTTACGTTATTAATTTTGTTTGGTGATATTTTGTGTGAGAAGATTGAAAAAGTTCAATTTCGTACCATTTGTTTTGTTAGCTTCAACTTGTGCAATTGTGCAATAATGAAGCGTTATGATTGTAGTGGAAACATTTATATTTATATGTTTGGATTGCATAGTTTAAAGGATTGTTTGTTTTGTTGTTTTAAACTTCATGATTGAACTGTGCAGTTTTGCATAGGTACAAGATATTAAGTTGAAGGCATCATCACCCTGGTCCCTGATCTGTATAGTGTCATGAGTTGTACTTCAGAAGCATTTCTTCAAGTTCTTCCTGGGGCAGGAATTCGCTTTTTCCATAAGGATTTATGCTATGTCAAGCACAATTTGTTGCTTTCGGACAAATACCGAGGAGAAAGAGGATGCAGGTCTACCCTGTTCAAGAATTTGAGGATTCAAAATTGCAGTAGGATTTATGCAAGTTGTAGTGCAGATGGTATTAATCCTAGGAAGAAACGAAATGAAAGTTTGGAGGGTTTGACTTGCAAATGCCAAGGGGCACAAAATGTTGGCGAGGCAACTGCCGAGAAAGGAAATAGAACATGGATAAATGGCGTGCTGAATGATTTGGATGGTCCAAAATTTGACGTGGCTCAACAGTTGAAAAACGAGAATGGTGGTGTATTTTCCAATATTCAGTTAGGGACAGCTGAGACAATTAATGATAAACTGAATGGGGTTACTACAGATTCCATTGAGGATGAAGCATGGAACTTGTTACGAGCATCCATGGTTTATTATTGTGGTAATCCTATTGGAACAATTGCAGCTAATGATCCGAATGACTCTAGCATTCTCAATTATGATCAAGTCTTCATACGTGACTTCATACCTTCTGGGATAGCTTTCCTTTTGAAAGGAGAATACGACATTGTACGGAACTTCATCCTCCATACCCTTCAATTGCAGGTAATATACTAGTAAAGCATGTAGCCAAAACATATAGTTCTTTGCATCATGTTCGCATTTAGCAATTTTCGCAATAGTCTATATACTTGTGATAACACTGTGTAGTCTTCTTCCCCTTCTCTTTCTCTCTCCCTAGAAAACCCTTCAAAATAAGTTTTCATCAGATAAATAAATCCCTTCGAGCAAAATTTCCGTGGCATGTTTTAAACAGTAAATTTTAGGTTCATTTCTTTATCGAGATATTGCCTTTTCTCCTGTGTCATGTTGTTTCTTGTCACCATCTGTCTTATATATTTTTAGTAGCATTAGTATGCGTGATTAATACCCTTTCATTTCTAAATCCCTTGGGAAATCATTCGAGGTTCTCCTCCTTATATTTTGTCTCCTGATTACTTTGTTCAAGTTTTTGTCTTCTCCATTTAGTTTGCAATGGTTTATGAGATGTTTAAGATAGTTGCACATGTTGACCTTTTTATCACACAACCAACAAATTCAGATTCTCATGCAGGAAAGTCTAAGAAATCTAAAATGTTGCTGCCTTATATTGGGTCATCTGCTAATGTTAGATTTAATTGGGTTAAGGAAGATGAATTTTGCATCTTTAAGCTCTATATATTCATAAATTGCGGCTGCTAGACTCATTGACTTCCACAAACAAGTGCCTCTGATCTCATGTCGTCAACCCTCACTGTAGTCGAGATAGTACAATAGCTTATAAGGGGTTGTTCCTTCTTATCTTGTTTGCCATCAAGAAATATATGTGAAGTTTGATAGACAGAATTTCAGTTTAGTAGCGCAAAACCCTTCCTGAATAATCGCTGTAAAAGTTGGTACTTCCAGTTATTCATGAATCTGTTTCAGAAGTTGTGAGTATTGAGAAACTGTTATTTTCCCGTCATATATCTGCAGTGTATGGTAACCTTGAGTGGCATTCATGATGCAAGTTGTTATGCAATTTTCTTTTCAATAAAAAACGTTGATATGATGTTAGAGTACCGTATATTTGTCATTACATTTGGAATCCATTAGCAGAAAACAGAGATTTTTGAGCAAGGCTCTCTTGGAAATTGGAAGCATGAACCTTTCTTGTTAGAATCTTTCATATATAAAGCTTACTCTTTACTTAGATTTCAACTTCTTTCTAGTAAATAACTCACTTTCTCTCCAGAGTTGGGAGAAAACAATGGATTGCCATAGTCCAGGTCAAGGATTGATGCCTGCCAGTTTCAAGGTACGCACTGTTCCACTTGACGGTGATGATTCAGCGACAGAAGATGTATTGGATCCTGACTTTGGTGAGGCAGCAATCGGTCGTGTTGCTCCAGTTGATTCTGGTAATTTAATCATCATGTTCATTAAGATATTTTTTACAAACTTAATTTGGTTTTATAAATATTTTGTGATATCCCTTACATCGTTCGATATTTACTTCAGGACTCTGGTGGATTATATTGTTGCGAGCATATGGAAAATGTTCAGGAGATCTTTCTGTTCAGGAGAGGGTTGACGTGCAAACTGGAATTAAAATGATTCTAAAGCTATGTCTTGCTGATGGTTTTGATATGTTTCCAACTTTATTGGTGACGGATGGTTCTTGCATGATAGATCGGCGTATGGGTATTCATGGCCACCCACTGGAAATTCAGGTCGTTCTTTTCTTAATAACTATTTATCCATCTTTGGTGTATTTTTTAATTTTATTTTATGCATATCAGTTTAATGGCATTCATTTTTAGTTTATTTGTATAATAAGGATTGTTTCCTCATCAGTCACCTATCAAAAAAAGCCTCATCAGTCATCATATATATTTGTTCGTAAGTGTAAACCAACTCTGGGTCTGGGATTATTCGTGAGTAGTTCATTTAGAGTGACTTCCTAATTATTTTAGCTATATTTATTACGAGATTTAAGCATTTGATGATCTGCTCTCTCTGATGTAAATAATTACATCCTGTAATCGAGTTCATCACCCCAAAATTAGTACTACCTCCATTCTACAAAAAGAGTCACATTTCCAAAATTTAAGGATATGTTTTTGTTCCATGTTTACCCTTGAGTTATTTAGTGTTTAGCTAAGTAGTAATGTAATAATAATGAAATTATGATGGTAAACTTGAGAAAATCATGTCATTTTATACTAACATCAAAAGAAATGGTACTCTTTTTTAAGGAACAAATTTGGTAAATGGGACTCTTTTGCTTATCAGAGGTTATATTAAAAACAAATGGAATTTTCGATATGCTTGAAATAATGGATTTCAAGTGCTACAGTGATCTACTGCCGAAAGGAACTTAGGGGGTTGTTTGATAACCCTTAATGGACACTTGTTTGGAACAAAAATTATTTGGTCAAAGTGGTGTAACACAAACAAACTTCAACAAACAAACTTAACTAAACCAAAAATGCTTATTCGGTCGGCGTAGTCTTTCTAACTTTATAGATCAGTGGAGTCACTTAATGATAATTATACCAATTTCCCTCAATTGCATATTATTTATCTTTACATCTCGTTTTTACTTTTTAATAATAATTAATTTAATTTTGTAACTTAACATCTTATTTAATTTAAAATAGTACTCATTCTGTTTCACAAAATAATCTTATTAATAATTTTTTTGTACCACATTTGTTCCACAAAAAAGTCAACCTTTGAATAACAACAGTAGTATAAAAGAACATAATATTGTCAAGTTTGCCATTTTAATTTAATTATCAGATCATACTATTAAACTAGTGAATTATTTTTTTAGAAGTATATATAAAACAAAAATATATTCTTAATATTAACAAATTTGCAAATGATACTCTTTTTGTGAAACGAAAAGAATAGTAAATATAATTTTTTTTACTTAACAACTTTTTTACTGTGAAGTAATTTGGATATTAATTTTTATATGTTTGAAATTGATGTTTTTATTATTACTTTTGAACTAAATAATTCAGATCATTTTTCATTATATTAAAATTAATTTACTTTAGATAATTAAAATGTTATACTAATAAATTTTTAGAAGTCCATTCAATAGCATTTAATTTAATTATAAATTGTCAAACAAACCTTTTAAAAATAGTTTAGATGGTTAAAATTGAAAAATCCTGTCATTCGGATGTTTACAGACAATTACTTGTATTCAGTGTTCAATTTGAAACAGAGGGCTTATTCTATTCAGTTCATTAAGTATATTTAAGCATTCAGAACTTTTCATTCAGTTTTGTCAAATAGCCCCTTAGTTTCAGAGATGATGTTTCTGGGATTAGTTTTCTATTGAAGAAATACAATCCATTCCATGGATTTTTAAGTTTAATTTATGTTTTTGCATGCATGTAGTCTTAAATATGAAAGTCGTGCTTACCGCTATGGTCAAGACTGTTGAGTGTTCACTTGTTGAATGCTTGGTCGCAAATTCAAATCCTGGAAATAGTCTCTCTTGAATAGAGATAAGGTTGTGTACACCTAACATTTTCTGGAACCTACTATGTGTGGAGTCTGGTGCACTGGGTAGTGGACTAGACGTTTTCCAGTCTTGTATATGGTGCGAACTTTTCCAAGTTAGCAAATTGAATATTCTCATAGTTTAATTCATTTAGGGAACCAACACAAGCATCACAGTTTAGTGTTTATCCCTTCCAAATTCAGCCCCAATTTGTAATTGTTGAGATATGATAAGGAGGATAAGAAGAGTATATCAAAAAATTCAAACTACAATATCACGTGTTAACATATTTACGTATGTCTCTAATTAGGTCAAAATTATGTGTTTTTTATTAAACCTGTAGATATGTTATCTAGTGTGTGGGGATGAAAGTGTTCATTTTGCCTATTAAGAGACTACTTTGAAATTGATGGACAATTTAGAGCGGTATGTGTAACTTAACCTATCATTTTGACATTTTATTTAGAAATATTAAAGTTTGTATAGCACTCACATAATAACGAATTTTTGTCATCAAAGCTCAAATCGGGAAAAATGATAATGAAAATTTTGTCTGAGAGTAACATATGCAAACCTCAATATTCATAGAGAAATTTCAGCAAAGATTTAGTACTCCTTTTTTGGGCCTTAGGGACTAATAAATATAGTGAATCTTGTGGATAATATTGTTGTGTTTAAGCTTATGTTTGCGGCAAAAGGGAAGGAATCATTACTGAGAAGCCATTCTACATGGGTGAGACACTCAATGGAGTTTCTCGTTTACATATTGACTAGTGTGTGTACGTCCGGGGTTAAATGAGTTGGAAAGACGAAAGATCCATGAAGGTTAGGATAGGCTAAGTAATGAGAGCTAAAGGGAGGAAAATAGGCGAGGATGACAATAGCAGTAGGCAGAAGTAATGTTTCTTTTTCTAGAATTTCTGTCTATAGTGTCTTGTGTATGAATGCTTATTCATGTCCGTCTGTCAACTCTTGATTGATATATATAGAGGAAGCCTTGGGCCGCGTGACGCGATAAGGTTACGCCACGTGGCAGGTACGTGCTTCACTTAAAGTCACATGCCTGAGAGGGCCCCACATTACTGTCAAAGCCATTCAAGTCCGAGAGAGGGCTCCCTCTCGGCAATTCTGTTTTCCTAGCCACCAAGTCAAGCCCTTAGTTAGGTATCCCATATTATCCTCAAGCGTCCTAAGGCCCTCTGCCAGGAGTTCCAGAAAATGTCAGAAGTATTCATTACAGGTATTATTTAAGTCTATAACGTCATCATAGAAGAGGCCCACGTGGCCGAGCATGTGGGGTCCACATGGCCAAGCCCGAAAGGCCTGAGAAGCCACATGGCCGGGCTCGCGAGGTCTTATATAGGTGTGGCATCGTCGTTGTAGAAGGACGGCCAGGAGGTCGAGTAGTTGGGGCCCGTGAGGTCAAGCCCGAGCATCCGAGAGGCTAGACCTTGAGACCACGTGGTCGAGCCCGCGAGGTCCAAGTGGCCGACCCAAGAGGCCTATATGGCCAACCCAAGAGGCCTATATGGCCACCGAGAGGCCTATATGGCCGATACAAGATGCCTATGCGGCCGAGTCCAAGATGCTGCTTGTGAGAGGTTATTATTAAAATGTGCACATTATTTTATGAGACCCCACGTGGTCCAATCTGCCAGGCCGCGTGCGGAGTTGTGTGGCCCCGTCTGCGAGGCCCTGCAGTTCCCCGTCCACGAGGCCCTGCGTGGCCCCGCGTGTTGTCAAACTTTCTCGCATGGGGTCCACGTGCAGTGCCTTAACGGGCCCAAGCGCTTATCGGTAAGTCAGGGTGCACAGTGTGTCAAGTAGATATTATTTTCCCTGTATATGTAGTGTTGGTAACATGGAATGATGGAACCGGAAGAACAAACTAAACCCTCTCTCATAGGGCCATTACAGCCATGTCCGCAGCCATCATGTCGTTCAATTCTTCGGTTGGATGATCCAACGTGAGAAGCCCTACAATATATGTCATTCTACAACACCTTGTTTATTTTACAGCCTGCTATGCACTCTGAGTATTAAATTTTAACCATTTTTAGATGCAGACTTTTCTTCTGCCAGAAGGCAATGAAAATACACCCAAAATATACAATTAGTAGATAGGACATCTACAACTAGAGAAGAGCTGTGAAGTTTAGACTACAGAGGCTTTTTGGAATCTTATGGCCTATGTTTCTGAGTATCTTTTTCTTACATAGTACATAGTTCAAAACTTTTTCAACTGATATCGCATAATTTTGCAGGCATTATTTTATTCAGCCTTACTTTCTGCACGTGAGATGCTTGCTCCTGAGGATGGATCAGCTGACCTTATAACAGCACTTAAAAATCGTTTAGTTGCATTACCATTCCACATCAGGGAGTATTATTGGGTTGATATGAGAAAACTCAATGAAATCTACCGTTACAAGACTGAGGAATACTCATATGATGCAGTTAACAAGTTCAATATCTACCCAGATCAGATTCCTCCGTGGCTGGTCGAGTGGATGCCTAATAAAGGAGGCTATTTAATTGGAAACCTGCAGCCAGCTCACATGGACTTCCGTTTCTTTTCTCTTGGAAATTTATGGTCTATAATTAGCAGTCTTGCAACAACCGAACAGTCGCATGCTATATTGGATCTTATTGAAGCCAAATGGGCAGAATTAGTGGCTGATATGCCACTGAAGATATGTTATCCCGCTCTTGAGGGTGAGGAATGGCGAATTGTTACAGGCAGTGATCCCAAGAACACGTACTACCCTTGTCTATTTATGCACAAGATGCTACCTTCTTTCTTTCTTTTTTTTTCGTGTATGTGTAGCAGGCCTTTCCTGACCACTTAATATGAATATTGATTTGTGATGCAGGCCTTGGTCTTATCATAATGGAGGTTCCTGGCCAACTTTGCTCTGGCAGGTTAGTTTAATGTAAACTCTTAGAGGGGTTACTTCTTTTAGTGTATAAAAGTTGAAGATTTTATTGATGAAGAGAGAAGAAATTAGAGCGAATGTGGGGGACTTGGAAGTCCTAAAAGAAAACCAAAAGAAAGCAAAGAAAATGAATGGGAAAATATCCAGGCACTAGTTAAGCACCACCCTCCAATACACAGGTCTGACAATAAACTCCTTGAAAAAGCTCCCAATGCACGAGACCAAAGAGAGAAGAAAAATAAAATAAAAGAAAGAAAGACACTTTATCTCAACAACAAAAAATCCTAGCACTCCTTTAAATCCAACACTCAACAAAATGGTGAAACAAACACACTTAGCACGTGTATTTTTGTCCAGGGTTGCTACGTCCATTTTGGATTAGTTATTTAAAAGTTCATTATCGAAGTTTTTACTGTTATGTGCATCTTGAATTTAGCCCCATAGTCTTGATTTCTGCTTGGTTGAGTTTATAATTGGAATATCTTGCCGATAAACTGATCAAGGAGCATTTGCAACATTCTTGACCATTCAATTTTTTTCCTTTTGTTTTTTCCATTTGGCACCATTCAATGTTTAGAAAGAAGTCTCATTTAACATTCATATAGACTTGAATGTTGAGTGGTATACAAGAGTAGGATTAGAGGAACTATAATTATATGTATTTAGTGTTGAACGATGGGCTCTGGCTGAATTTTTTGTCTCATTATATAATCATGTGCTTCCCCAAACAATAAGTATAAATTGTTCGTGTGGTTTTTTTCCAGCTCACCGTGGCATGCATAAAGATGAATAGGCCTGGGATTGCTGAAAATGCTGTGAAGACTGCTGAGAGGCGCTTGTCTAGAGATAAGTGGCCTGAATATTATGACACCAAGCGTGGAAGATTTATAGGGAAACAGGCACGCCTCTTTCAAACTTGGTCAATTGCAGGATATCTTGTCTCAAAACTTCTCCTTGCCAACCCAGAGGCAGCAAATATCCTGGTAAATGTCGAGGATTCGGAGCTGGCAAATGCCTTTTCTTGCATGCTTAGTGCCAATCCCAGGAGAAAACGATTACGGATGGGAGGAGTGAAAAAGAGCTACATTATATGACTACATATAAACCACCACAATAAATGTTCGAAAAACCATGCCCATTGAAGGATACAACATAAAAGATAAATTTAAGCATCATATGTACAGGTTCAATCTTATGGGATGATATAATTTCCCTTTTGCTACGCACACCTTATTATAGCTTCAGCCATATTACTTCACCTCAGATCTTGTAACCAATTTTTCAGTTACAAGTTGTGGACATACTTGAATGAATGATAAATAATTATTGAAGACTTGGTCTGATATCTATCTTTGTGTCCTTGGATTGTAAACTACCCCTTCTTAAGGTGCTTTGTGAGTGTGGAACATCTTGCAGGTAGCTGATTCACTGGTTGTCAGTATAGTCACAAGTAGAGTAACAAAATACTTTCCATATTTTGACAGGGAGGGGGAGCTTTTTGAGAAGTATTCTAGTAGATGTCTAAATTTCTTTGTCAACTAAAAGTAGTATATATGTAGTTGGGAGGAAAATATCTATAGAGGATGATTAATTTGGGGGGAAAAAAAAGCAGCACTTCTTACAAATATAATAAGCCATCATTATTTTTTGGCTGAGGTATTATTTGTAATAAAGGGGAAAAAAAGGCATATTTGATCTGCCAAAATATGTAACAGGAAAATAATTCAGAATCAAGTAATTGACTGAAGATGCCTCATGAAGTCTTACTGATGTTACAAGGAAAATAGTATAGTAATACAATCAATTAGATTAGATTGTTTCTTTGTCCCTGTCTATCTATGTGGGCAATAAGACCTCAGCCATTGCCTTCACAAAGTAAAATTAACTATGAGCCCAAAGTTAAGTTTATCCAGAAAGAAAAAGGACAAGAAAAGCAATTATTGGTCAAATAAAATAAAATAAAAAGGGCAAATAAGCAATAATAAAAATTTCCATTCATGGTTTTAATTAATAACTCTCACTCACTTTGTTAGACTCTGGTGCACAAAAGTATCAAAAAGATGGCACTTTTTCTATTTAGAAGTTTAGTATGATGCAAAAGTATTACTAGATGAACAACAAACCTCTTGACCATCATAACTAGACTATCTAGAGTCAATGTTGATTTTACATCATAAACAAGAGGGGCATACAAGATTTGAGCAATTTAATAAAACATTCTTCAGCAGAACTAATTTTTTATCCATGACAAAGCATTGTCATTGGGTTAACCAGCTTCCACTGAGTATCTAAGAATCTGAAATGCGACTGTTCTCTGCCAGAATGCTTCCCAGTAGTGATTCACAAGCATCTTCAAGTAAATCTAAAACCTGCCAACCAAATATATTTGATAGGGTCAAGCATTATCTAGAAAGTAAAAGGCTTCTCAACAGTAGCTTCATGCATATACAGTATTTTGAAATTAATCTGGAGGAAGCTAAAAGTAGGATACTAACAAATAGTTTATGTTAACTGAACCAAATAAACATGGGCACATAATCAGCCTGGACTCTCTCACTTAAAAAACAAAGTCGGACGGGAAGACTAATATCAATGACATCATTGTACAAGCTCATCTGGTAGAACTTCAAAGAAAGCCAGAGAAGCATACAGGCCTTAATAATTTGCTAAATTTCTGATGTTCAAGAATCACAATTGATGACATTCAGGAAAGAACGTTAACAAAGGGGCAAAGACAAGAAGGAAGATTAACATCAATTGAAAAAATAACTTGAAATGCAGCATAGAAAGGTCAAAGTATAGAGAAATAAATGAAGAGGCAAGATTGCACGGCAGCAAGGAAAGTTGTAATCTGAGAAAAGATATGACAACTGATAAGGTGGTCTGAAAAATTTAAAATCGTAAGCAACCACTTTTAGTCAAATTTTAGGTTAAACTCCATATATATACATATATATGTGTGTATGTATATATATATATGTGTGTGTGTGTGTGTGTGTATATATATATGTATATATATTTGTAGGTTCTAAAATATTTTTTGGTTTAACAATTGAATAAACTTGAGAAAAACTCAACTGTTTATGCAGATGTGTCTCACTTGTTAATGTTATACAATGGGTTACAGAGTAGACAAGATGGAAATTTTTTGAACTATTGACAAATTTTAATAGGTGGAATTACACTATAGAGTAACTTGGAAGTGCTATCCAAATAAGTGCAAAGTAGACTGCCTAGGAGAATAAGGTTTCAAGAGAGTTACAATTTGTTTGAGGTTACATATCGACTAAATCACTATTAGCTCTACCCCATTTAACATAGCTCCACTGGACTTGGTATTTTCTTTTCCATTTATTTTGCTTGTTGGATGGAGAACTCATTGTATTCCCTCTTTGTACCCTTTTTGATTTCTAATAATCCCTTCATCGTATTTTAGGTATCCTCCTTTCTTTCTTTCTTATGTCCCACAAGTCCAAAACTAAATCACCTTTGAAAACTAAGCTCTACAACATCAATTAACATTTTGACTTCACCATGAGCTTTAAATGTGTCCATAACGGATCTCATCAACTTGGATAAACAAGTCGACTTTTGTGTTTTCATTTAAGGGGGTGACTCTACAAAAAATAAACTGGAATATCTTTGTATTATTCTCCTTACATTCTTAAGATGATAGTTATCTCAATGTGGACACCTAAATTGGGGGACAGAATAATATAGTCTTTTATCTCAAGAAAATGAAAGTAATAATGCTCTAAAAAATTGCAATGTTCCTTTCATGAAACTTCTTTAATTTCATCTCATATTTAAAACATAAGAGACTAATACCTTCTCAAAACCTTGTGGCCCATCATAGTAAGGATCTGGTACTTCAGTTTCATCATGCTTCTTACAATATGAGCACATTAATTTGACCTGTATGATCAAACTACACACATTAAGACTAGTAAAACTCAAAATGCACAACAATAGAACAACACCAATCCACAAACCTTCTTATATGAATCAGGCAGCAAGGTCTCCCTAAAGCTCCATCTCTCGAAAGCCGCAAGTATATCATCTACATATTATTTATCATAACTCAATAAAGTTAAAACATATAAACACACACATATATAGATACAAAATAACATATGTAAAATTCGCTAGCAGCTTAATATTGTACAGAAAACCATCCAATTTTATGCAAGGCCAAATCAACAAGAATTTCAAAAATAAAACCAGACTTGTAACGCTAGTATACTATCTAAAAATGATCCCACCTCTGTTCTGCTTGTCCATTGCAAGAATTAGATCAAATTCTTTAAAATCAGACGGTCTTATTGGCCTTGATAAGGAGGTTATCTGAATTCCACGCCGTTTAGAGGCAGCCCTCATTCTTGGGTCAGCTTCATTACCCTTTTAAAAAAAATCACAAACACCAATTTCAAAGAAAACCCAATATTTATCCACAGCCACCCACTACAAAGTAATTTGGGGCACACATTTTTATCAAAACAGAAGAAAAATAAAACACACAAATGGGTATTTATAATATACCTCATGGTAATCGATGGTACCAGCAGAATCGATGATAAAGTTGGAATCAAGACCCCTTTTCTTAACTAAGTCTCTGAATACACCCTCAGCAGCTGGGCTTCTACAGATGTTACCCAGGCATACAAATAGGACAGAAAATGGCTTTGTGATTGTGTTCGTATCTGTGGTTGATGGTGTTGCAGCCATTGATGATGTGATAAAGGGTCTTTGTCTCTGTTTGTGGGTATGAAAAGTGTATGAATTTTGGAGAGAAGGGTGTTGTTTGGGAGGGAGAAGAGTGAGGAGAAATGGGGATTTTGGAGAGAGAAGAGGAGGCAGAGTGTGGTGGCAGAAATGTAATTTGGGAGTGTTTGAGACTCCACTGTGCAATGCCCTCATCACTGGCTCCTGCGACTTTGGAGAAGGAAAGATAGAAAAATGAAAATAATTTAAGAGAAATAGAGAGATTTGATTGGTTCAAGTTTTGGGCCTTAACTCAGCCCAATTAAATTGGAAGATCTAGAAACCCGGATCGATAAGTAGGACAATCATATTGTTTCTTTTTTACTTTTAGGATATTTTCGTAAGGTTACTCACGCAAATATTAATACGTGTTAACTATTTATCTATAAGAAATCTTGTGAAATTAACCGTTTTTACTCTCTAAAAAGAAGTTAAATTTATCACTTTATTTAGCTTGTAAACATAAAAAGTGGGACTCCCACTTAATTAACTCGACTCCTAACAAAATAGACTAACACAATATAAATATGAAGTTATTTAAGCTCGATTTGAGATTAATTCATAAAAAGTGGGACTCCCACTTAATTAACTCGACTCCTAACAAAATAGACTAACACAATATAAATATGAAGTTATTTAAGCTCGATTTGAGATTAATTCATGTGATAACTCAGTCAAGCTTGAACATCAAATCATGCTTATTGAGATTGAATTTCGGAGCTTATTATGTCTAAAAGAGAGAAGATTGGACATCCAACGGTTCACCTTAACTAGTCTCATGTTTTAACTTTTAACTATTTCCTCTGTCCTACTTTAAATGTTTACTTTTTTATAAATAAGTGAAAATTTTATATTTATCTATTTTTAGCTTATATTTTATATAATTGTTCTTGAATTCTAATGAGTTACATTAAGAAATATAGTTAAGAGGTTTTATACAATATATTTAACTTTTCAAATTACATATAATTTACCCATCAATTTTGCAATAATAGATTGGTAGGGGAAAAAATATCAATACTTGATTATTATATATGTATATATATATGTAATATGCCAAATACTGACATTATGATCAAGATGATTTCTTTTGGGGCTCAAGAGAATGAGAGATTATGATTTTGTTTACACTTTATACCAAACCCCACTACAAGTTGTCATGATAAGGTTATATCTATCTTCTACTCATCCACAGGTCAAATATAAAAACATGGCTCCACCCGGAGAATTTGTCAAGCTATGAAAACATGGCTCCACCCGGAGAATTTGTCAAGCTATGAAAACATGGCTCTTCAACGGATACTCGGGTAGCAGGAGATGGAATAGTTAATATTATTGCCAAGTTCTGTGGCAGATATGCTACATTGCCAGGCATTGCTTGCAACTTATTCTGCAAAAAGAGTCAAGTATGTTCCACGAGAAGAATCCCCTTTGGTTATTAAACTTTCAAAACTATACTAGCAATTTTTCAGCTGCAAATTTACCAGCTATAATGAAACATCCAAATCCTAACCATAACAGAATGAATATCAGCAAGGGTAAAGATCGGCAAGAAATCTGGTAGCATCCAATTTCCTACCCCTAATAACACGGGGGAATTTGAACCCCACCAATGTTGTAAACTAAAGGCCCTGACAATATAAATAATTTTTAACAAATAAACGAACACAACTCTTATGTAACTGAGCTTAAAACTTATTGGAAAATAGCTAGATGTTAATACTTTAGCATATTTTACTAACTTCACTCTACCTCCAACTTTTTGAAACATATACACTATGCTATATATATAAAAGATACAACAAGGTTGGTGTGGGATCTCAAGTTAAAAGAACAAAAAAAGAAAACCCGTACATTTTCTATCCGGCAACTTCAGAAATTTTGCCGAAAAATCTCGGACTCCAGTTCTCCTGTGCCTTTGGATTCTTTTGCATACATATCCTCCTCATTCTGTAAACATGCATCTAGAGTGGCACTCCTTATGTCACAGATTTTTGGAAGCTCGGGTGGTACTGCACACCGTATCAGAGCCCAGTTCAAGCCAACAAAAAACGAATGCTGCTTAATCTCTGCTGCTCCTTTCACAGAACCTAGCCTACTCTTGGGTTCCTTTATTAACAGCCGTCTCATCAAATCTCTAGCCTGTGAACTCACCATGGGACTTTCCGGGAACTTGAGACCCTGAGATACCACATTGGATAATGTATCCTCGTTTCCGAGACCTTTGAAAGGTGTCTTACCGTATAAAAGCTCGTATAGAAAGATACCGAAGGTCCACCAATCCACAGGACTCCCGTGACCTTCCCCTTTGATGATCTCTGGAGCCAGGTATTCATGGGTTCCAACAAAGGAATTGGATCGGGCGCTTGTTGGCTCCACTACAAGCTGTGGCAGTGGGCTGACCTGGGCAGCTAGATCAGATTTTAGCTTTCGGGTTTTTGTTGCCACAGATTGAAGCCTAGGGGTGAAGCATGGAACTTGCCATGCTGGTTGGAGGCAGAAAGGATCTATGCAGCTATAGGCTGTGCATGGTCTTGAAACACTTTTCGGGGGCTCGACAGGGGGAGACGATTTGAGTAGGGTTGGTGTAGCAGCACATCTGAGTGACAAGTCAAAATCAGAAAGCATGATGTGACCATCTTCTCGGACCAATATATTTTCTGGTTTTAAGTCACGGTACACAACTCCAATCAAGTGAAGGTACTCCAGTGCAAGGAGGACCTCAGCAACATAAAATCTGCATATATGACAGGCATGAAATCAGACCAACACAAGTTTAGAAGCCAAATGTCCCAAGTTTAAAGCAGTTTTATTAAGTATTAAGCTCAAATTTTAATGACACTTGAAAAGCTGTGTTAAGTACTCTGGTCTCAGACAAAAACTCAACACGGTAGTGGTTGCCTGATATGAGATGATCTCACATCCATACATCCGAAGACATACCAGAGAGGCCTTGCAACATAAAATAGGACATAATTCTAATCCCGCTGCAGTGGTAAATTTTCTATAGGCTAGGTCAAATTTATCTCAAATGAAACAATTACTGTCACTTCAGGTTCTGATCATATTTGATATACAAAAAAAAGTGGAAGCTGATAAACAGACTTGTCCGGTATCAGACTATTTTAACTGTAGATGGAACCAGCACTTATACGCAGAGCCTTACAATAATACATGAAAACATCAAGCACTAAAAGAATCACCCGAGCTGATCAAAACATTACTTCAACCAATTCCCCAGATAGGAGGCCCGAAAGGCTACCAATTATCCTATTTGTAGTTGCTGCTTTAGAAGTTAAGCAAGGAAAACCACAAACATATGGAAGGCATAACAGTGGGTTTTTAGTATCTGCTGTTTGCCGTTTTAAGGCTAGTTTGATAACTGTTTTGCTTTCATTTTGCTTGAAATAGCAACAAAGAACATTGTTTGGCATCTATTTTTGCTTTCTAGATATTGGAAGCAAAAACCCTTTTGGCAAAATGAGAAAGCATAAAAACGGTGTTTCTTCAAAATTGGCCACTCTCCAGCTTTAACCCAATAGTGACCTCCTTTTAACTTACCCAACAAAAAACCACCCTCCCATCATTATTTTCTCCCTAAAATTTCTCTCTCCTCTCTTCCCACATAATTACCAAACAATTTTTTCTATTTTTGTTTTTATTAGTTAAAGCAGAAACATATGAAAGCAACAATAAAAGGCAAAAACATATAAAAGCAATAGCAAAACGAGCCCATAGCTTCCATATCTTAGTTCCACATTTATTAGTAGTGGTTAACAATTAGAGTTTCGCCTTTCTTTTCTCTTCCACAATTTTTTGCTGCTTAAATTCATTTAGACCATCAGTGACACAAATGTATCATCAACTAAAAAGCTTCCCTATCATCACTTAACCTCAGAAATATACTTACTTCTACAACCCAAAATTGAACAAATGGTTTTTGATCTTTCCCCAGTTATGGTATAAATTTACCCTAGCAATTTCCACTACAGAAGCAAAACCATTATATGAATCTTCTTTTAAAAAAAATGTTTTGACCTCTTAGAATAAGGCTTGGAAGCTCATTTTTTTGCAAGTACTTATATTATAAAAAAACGCCAATGAGGATGACCCAACTACACCAGGAGTGGGAACTACTCTATAAGCACAAGCCCAAATAACCGTCAGGAAAGGTGCCCCTACAAAAGACAGCCAAAAGTTACGCATCAAATATCAACAAGGCAGAACCTTTACAGAAGCCTATACATCCCAAGACACTAGGATGCCATAAAATTAACCAAGTGACAATTCCTCCAGAGAAAGGTTTGGATGTTCATTCTTCTGAATATGGTTATAACTTGATCAATAAAGAATCAGGCAAGGGGTAATGAAAAACACATGGCACAATATAGCCAAATAGATCTTTCAGAAGAAAATTTTAAAGTGTTAATCTGATGGGGAAAAATATATGTGATACACATGAAAACAATTTAATTTAATCAGATATCACAAGAGGTATTTTAGCATGCAGCTCGTCATATGTCAAGTATATTGGATAATAAACTCAAAACAAAAAAAATATCAACTATCAGCAAAGTGAATCAACATGAAAATTCCTACCTCACTGCTTGTTCAGAGAAACTTTTGCTTGGTTGCTTTTGCCGAAGAACATGCAGATCTCCACCTGGACAATACTCCATAACCAAGCACGAGAACTTATTTGTTGTGAAATGCGCATAAAGTGTAGGGAGAAATGGGTGGTCCAGCATTTGCAATATCTCTCTTTCAGTTTGAGCTCTGGGCATCTTCTTCTTGATAGCCAGGAACTCATTGTCCATCACTTTCAGAGCAAACAGGCAGTTTGTACCAGTAAGCTTTCCCAGGTAAACAGTTCCAATATCCCCACCACCAAGTTTCCTGAGCAACTTGAAATGCCTCAAACCTAAGCTCTCGTGCTGATCCTGAACACAGCGAATGGCATCCCATCTCATGTCTTTTGACATGTGAGGCCGACAGCAACTACGACTAGACCCACTTAAATTGCTTTCTTCACTAAAGCTTGTAGAACTGCTATACTCACAATTGCTACTCTTTGAGCTTTGAGAGAACTCCCCCCTTGATCTTGATTTTTCATCAGCTTTTGTTACAACAGGATTAGGTCTGTTATTAGACTCGGAAGTAAAACCTGATTTATTAGCGCTAGAGTCTACAGAACTTAAACTGAATTTAATGCTAAAGTTTGTACTACTTGAAGCAGGAGATGCTTTCTCATTTGCTTTGCTTACACTCTTCAAAGCAAAGTCTGGTGTGTGATTAACCATTTTACTTGTACTAGGACCCAAATCATCATCAACAACATTACAACTCTGACTGGAACTGCTTTTGACAGAAGCTGAATCCAGCTTCATTTTCCTTTTAACAAAGTTCTTGTTCCTGAAAGCAGGCGTGATTAATTTGGGGCCAAAGCTTGCAGATTTGGTAACCTTACTGTCAGCTTTAGAGCCAGTTAATGAAATTGCAGAATGCAACTTGACTTTCTGCCCCTTTCCTTTCCCTAGTGATTGAATCAAACCTTCAACTGAGGCAGGAATAATCTCATCTAGCACTGGGAGTTTCTTACTTCTTTGAGTGGCCGATGATGAATGACTTGATTTCAGTTTTCCACTCTGCCCCAACTCTGGAGGTGAAATCTTACAATCAACACCAGCTGGTAAAGGAACAATCTCTGGTTGCAGGGGTATCTTGGTGACTTCTGTTTTTTGCGATGATGCATCTGCCAAAAGACCAGAAGAATTAGCACTCTGGTTGGATAGTTCTACTTTGGATGAATGTCTGGATTTAGGTAACTTCTCATATATATTTGATTTGCTTGTTTCTGGAACAAGGGAGATCTCCAACAAATTCCCTTTACCTTCGTTAAGGGGATGACCAGATTCACTGGCCTCAACTACCACTGCCCTGTACAAATTTTTGATAGTCCCTGCCTCTGAAACCCGTGACGAGCCTGCCAATTTTGACAATCTCTTTGTAGCAGCCATTTCTGATGCCTGAGAGATGCATAATCCTCTAAGTGCCTGCTTCAAACTCACAGGCTCTGAAATTCCGATTCCCAATGCTTGAGAGGAACTAACTCTAACTGGTCTTTTCATATATTTCTTCTGTAAATTCTCTCTAAAAACTTGTGATGGAACTGAACCCCTACCCGATGCCCTGATGTCTATTGCTTCAAAAAGTCGATTAATATCATCCTCAATGGAATATTTTTGTCCAGGTTTCGGTACGTGATGCTTTCCATCATTA
Organism: Aralia elata; assembly: GCA_034770075.1. Taxonomy (NCBI): domain Eukaryota; kingdom Viridiplantae; phylum Streptophyta; class Magnoliopsida; order Apiales; family Araliaceae; genus Aralia; species Aralia elata. The sequence continues at coordinate 46,611,981 of CM068381.1, read as the reverse complement.
TCATCTAGACATGCCTCAGAATCTAATTCTTCGATTGATTCAATTTCACTTGTACCACCCATAATACCCATCATTCTGAAATTGCACTCAAACTTAAAAATGGTGAATGAAACCCTCTTACTTGTCTGAAATATTATCTTGAAGACAGAGAAAGATCAAAACAGGAACCAAATTTCCTCTAATGTTATCTTCAATCATATTCCGTTGCAAATCTAAAGGACACTTGGAGATCCCAGGACTCTTCACAAAGTTAAACACTCAGATCCTGCCACGAATATAGAAATTCAGAAATATACAAGCCACAAATCATATACTAGATTGCAATGAAAACAATTATAAATTGGAGCGAAACAGAAGTTAAGTGTTAAACATTAGACTGACCAGCTCGCAGTCAAGCACACGATTTACTCTATATTCTACTTGCATATCCTTTTCAGGTGTTATGCAATTGTCTTAATATCACAAAACAAAATCCTAAACTCGAATTGTAAACCCAAAACTTCATAGTCATTCTTTGTCTTAACACAAAAGGGGTAAGAGGAAAAACAAAATATATCACAACCCAATCCATACTTCATTATCGAAGTTAATTTGACTCCAATAAGGAAATAGCCATCTATCTTTCCGGACATAATTGAGGTTTACATTGTGCTAGTCTCTTTGCTAGATTTTCTTAGATAATTACCGTTTTGGCTGGTAGAATGCATCTACTTTGAGTTTGCTAAGCCTTATCGCAGAGTAGAGGGTTTCATAAATCATAAATGAGGTTTGGGAAGGTGTCCTTTTTGTTGCCCCTTTGCTTCTGCTTGTGTATTTAGTATGTACACGGGTTTCATCCTCTTTTTGGCACTTTAATTGATATACTTGTCAAAAATAAAATTTGACGCAGACAATTTCTCAGTTTTCACCTTGAGGCCTTTTCAAAATTTTACAGGATTACGATTTAACCATAGCTTCATTTTCAGGTATTATATAGATCAACGGCAAACAACTGTGATGGAAAAAACAAACCAAAATAGATACATGTACATATTATACCACGTATCAAACAGTTCCAAAAAAACAAAAGCAATAAGATCCCAAAATTGAGGGAAAACAGTAATATACAAGCAAGTAAACAGAACCCAAAAATTACACTTTATTTGAATTAGGAATCAAACTCTAAAAAAGCAATATAAAATAAGGGCTCACATACTAGAAATTAGAAAAGAAATGAAATACAAGAACTTGAAAAAAAAATTGAAAAAACTGAGCGTAAACAACAACTTCAAGAGATAAATAAACATATATAGAGAAAGTAAAGAGAAATTGAAGACCCACCTGGAAAAAATTGGAACCCGGATGAATTGAGACTTGAGAGAAAGAGGGGGGGGAAGAAATTTGAGATTTTAGGGCAGGAGAGAGAAAAGGGGTGATGATGGTTGGGATTGTGAAGGAGGAGAGAGAAACGGAAGGGGGAAAAGGAAGGAGAAAGGGGGAAAAATTTGATGGAAATCACGAGAAATGTCGCTGTTTGTTTCCTCTGGTCTATTGGTATTATTATTATTAAGGTGTAAATTGGCGGAAAATAAAGTTGAAGTCTTGAGGAGAGAGGAGACTCGTAGCAGTAGCAGTAGCAGTAGCAGTAGCCAGTAGGTAGGAGTAGAGTAGGCGTAGGAGTAGGAGTAGGAGTAGCTAAGCCGCCTGACATATAACACAGGATACTTGCTCTGTGTTTTTGGTTTTGGCCAAGAGTTGTTGATATTCATCTCACTCACATTATTATGGACCCTCACCCTCTATGAGTCTATGACTAGGCAGGCTCCTTTCAAAATATCTATTTTTTTTTATTTTTTAATTTTTTTTTACAAAATAATTGGTATAAAATGAAGATACTAGATCAAATTAAAAATTGATTCAAAAAATAAGAATATTTATATATTTTCTTGCGATTTAAAGATGTGAAAGTCAAACATTTTATATGGAAAAAAATTTCAAACTACGCAAAAATACACTAATTTTCACTTTATTTTATAAAATTGAAAATTTACGAGATATTCTATATTTAGTTCTTACTATTCCTTCCGTCCCAAATTAATTGCTCAGTTTTAATTTTTTAAGTCAAATTGACTATTTTTATAATTAATAATTACGCATATATACATATATTTCTAAAATTATAAAAATTAGGGTTAATAATAAATTGTATATACTTTCTTTTGGTTATAATCTCTTCACCTATATTTTAGCAAAAATAGTAAAATGATTAATTTTAAAAATGATCAATTTGATTTTAAAAAGTCAAAACTGAACAATTAATTTGAAACGGAGAGAGTACTATCTATGCCACTATATACTTTCTGCAATCTCAAATAATTGTGTTAAATTTTCTATAAATTAATATTTTCATGCATAAATATCAATTTTCGTATTTCATTTTGAATAAGATTTCAAAGCCCTTAACTCTCAAAGAGCTGGCTAAGTGGTTAAATGATTATTGCAAGATAAAGTTTAAACTCTTGTGTCCCTTGAGCAGGACGAGTCATGAACTTACTTGTCATGCAATAAGAAAAATCATTAGGGTTATGCTTATAAAAATATTGGTATTAAAAGTGTATACCAAATAACGTGGTTAAATGTGAATACTTACTTGATCATGCACCTTGCATGTATGAAGTATAACTCATAGTAGTATATTAACCCATGTTTTTGTAACCAAATTGTTATTCTCTCCACAAAAATTTGATATTTTTATAAAAATTTGTTCACATAAATATGAATTTCTTTTATTATTATGTGAGATGAAACTTGTATAATTATCAAATTCTCTTGTAAAAGTATCATTTTTTTTATAAGTGCAACGCTACTTTAAAAAAGTTTCACTAGTAATGTTTGAAATGCATATAGGGTTTTACAATGTTGTATTGTTCAACAACGTTCGTTGTGTCGAATAACACATTATAAAGCTCTCTCCCCCTTTTCTTTTTTTATAGAGTTCTTCTATGCCGACATGATAATTGGACATGAACTTTTTATAATTTTACTTATTTATATTTTGACTTTTTATTTTTTATAATGGGAGATCAAAATATAAATAAATAAAATTAAGAGTTTATGTCTAATTATTATGTTCATATAGAGTTTATATTTGTTATGCTATTGAACCTTTAAAGCATTTCAATTTTTTCATCATTACACTAGGGGGAGGGAGGTAGAATTTGAACGTTACCCAAAGGCATGAGTGATTGCTTGCCCAGTGCACCATTGGGCCAACTCTTGATTCTTTATAAAGTCATTTCGGATATTTCTGTCACCAACAAAATTGGGTATAGTATTATAAGTGATATTGTGATTTTTCATTGATAATATGTATGAGTTTACTTGTAGTACGTATACATATAATTGTAGAATTGATGTCGATTATAAAACATTATTTTATATATATATATATGGCTTTTACGTACAATTATTGTACTTAGCTTATATTTGTCGTAGTTAATTGGTAAATTTTGAGAATCCCAAAATAACTTAATTTCAAATGTTAAAATAATATTAATTAATTTATATAATAAATGACAAAACTTTCAATAATTAAACGTATATTCTTCTAAACCATTGTCAGACTCAAGTACGTGTAACAAGCATAGACAAACATCCCCATTTTTAAATAAATTATAGAGGTAGAGCTTTCGAATGCTATTAATGGCTGCATGCCTGCATGTATGTTGGTTTGTTTGGTTGCTTTCTCGGTTTTAAGGTTTTTCAGGAGAAGTTGGTATGGCTTAAATACCAATAACTACCGCTCAATAACCTGAGAACTTATAACCAAGTTTAAATTTGATTATTTATTTATTCTAATAATCCTAATTTATGCTGTATCCAATTAACATATTGAATTATACTATACAATAGTTAGTTACAAAATATGTTAAGATATGAGCATATTTTAAAAAAGTAAGGCATTATTATTGAAAAATAAGTTTTATACATATCAATTATTAATGCAAAATATTTTCATTATATTCAAATCTTAAACGGACACATGTTAAGCTAAAACAAACTCGATCTTATTATAAATCGAGTCCTACATTTAAAATCCAAATTCACACATTTTTTTTTTATTTTCTGAGAACTCCAAATTCAAACATTGGCTCTTACTATTACTAGGGTATAACTTTTAATCAAATTCAAGTCAGTAAAATATTTTTTTTGGGTACAAAGTCGGTAAAAAAAAATTAACCTATGAGTTTTTGACCCCATGCCACAAGGGAGCTTATAAGTGAGTAGGCCTGGCAAATTAGGCCCGGGCCGGGCTGGCTAGCCCGTAAAAATAAGGCTACAGGCCTAAGATTTTTAGCCCATGAAAAGTTGGTCCGTATTGACCTGGCCTGGTTTTAGCCCGGCCCGTGGTGGCCCGGCCCGCCCCGCCCGTGTGTTATTTGTTTAAAAAATACAATACCAATTGCTTCCATGAACAGTCGAACCCAAGACCTTTCTAACTTACTAAATAAGTGTTTTAACCAACTAAACTACAACAATTTTAAATCTTAACTACAATCTTATTAATGTATATACATTATTGTTATATATATTATTAACGTTTATATATAATAATATTTGTTATTATTTATTTTTTTCTCTCTAAGTTATCTTTTCCTTTCCTAAGATTTTCAAAAATTTTACAAAAAATATTATATATATATATATATACACGTTATTGTTATATATATATAATTATATATATTATTAACGTTATATATATATATATATATTATTAACGTGTATATATATAACAATATTTTTTACTATTTATTTTTCTCTCTCTAAGTTACCTTTTTCTTTTCCAAAATTTTTAAATGTTTACAAAAATTGTTATATATATATATACACGTTATATATATATATATATATATATATATATATATATATATTTATATATTAGTAACGTATATATATAATTATATATATTATTAACATATATATATATATAATAATATTTGTTATTATTTATTTTTTTCTCTCTAAGTTACCTTTTCCTTTCCCAAGATTTTCAAAAGTTTTACAAAAATTATTATATATATATATATATATTTATATATTAGTAACGTGTATATATATATATAATTATATATATTATTAACGTTATATATAACAATATTTGTTATTATTTATTTTCCTCTCTATAAGTTATCTTTTTCTTTCCCAAGATTTCCAAAAGTTTTACAAAATTTGTTACATATATATGTTATATATATATATATATATAACAATATTTGTTATTATTTATTTTTCTCTTTCTAAGTTCTTCTAGCTTAGTTGGTATGGGCTCTTTTTTAATAATAGGAGGTCATGAGTTTAAATCTTTGTAAATGCATTATTTTTAAAAATAATAGAAAGCCCGCGGGCTGCCCCGCCCGGCCTAACCCGAGCCACGGGCCTGTAAATTGCAACTCATAAATAGCTATGCTTTTTTGGCCCGGCCCGTTAGTAACCCGACTCGTCTTTAGCCGGGCCCGTTTACCAGGTCTATAAGTGAGAAAGAGATGATGAACTCAAACGGGGTTCCATGTTGCAGCTTATATATATAATGGTAGTGGGTTATGGTTCTGGTGGGATGACCTAAACCATGGGCCTAGGCCTTAAACATATCCACTTACTGTGGATAATCTTGGCCCAATCTTACGAATCTCATTGAAGGGCCCATTTTATAATCTTAAGTTTAGAACTGAAACTTGAAAAACTATATTTATTCTCTGGGCGCATGAGATATGTGAATCAGTCAATGGCACAAATTGTTCTCTCTCCACATACAATACACACATTTACTGATACTTTTTTCTATATTAACTTGAATATTCATTTTGATGATGCCCCTCGTTTCTCTTTATTTCTTATTCTTATTACTCTTAATAACGAGTGACAAAAAAAGAGCAATCATGTTAAATGTCAATTATTTTTTTGATGTATGTGTCTAGACATTGCGAAAGGTCATGACGAGATATCATTTGTGATCCATAGATCTTTGATTGAAAAATTGTATTCAAGTTCCGTTGTTAGTCTGTGTTTTCTAGATTTTAAATTTAACGAATTGAAACATCATCTGAATAGTTAAAGAAAAAGAAAATTAACCGAGACTCCGTTTATAACGACGAACAAGAGCGGATTATGGATTTAAAAAAGAACATAATGAGGTGCAAAATGTATTTATGTCCTAGAAAAAAAATAATATTCTAATATATTCACATCTCCTAACTAATCTTAGCCAAAGCAGACTTTAAAATCTATGCTTTTTAGATTTTAAATTTAATGAATTGAAACATCATCTGAATAGTTAAAGGAAAAAAATTAACTGAGACTCCATTTATAGTGACGAACAAGAGCGAATTACAAATTTTAAAAAAAAAAACATAATAAAGTGTAAAATGTATTTATGTCTTAAAAAAAAAAAAATTTAATATATTCACATCTCCTGGTTAATCTGAGCCAGGGCAGGCTTTAAAATCCTCTGGTATGCTTTTTCGTACTCATATCTATTAGCCCAATTAAATTTTCTATTGGCTGTGAAGTCCGAAAGATTTTACTTTTGTCACATCGCAAATGGAATTATTTTAAAGATCATCATTCTCGAAATTTGGCGTGGATAAACTTATACCTTCAAGTAATAATCTTACATTATTTTGTAAATGGATTATTTTTATGAAATAGAGAAAGTATCATTAATTTTATAAATTTTAAATTTTTTAGAATAGAGTGACACCCAATATTAGGATAGTATAGATACTAAAAAAAATGATAAATTAATTCTCTTATATATTTAATAAAAATTGTTGAAAGGGTAATGTCACATTTATTCGTTTTTTTATTTGTCTTATTAGAGTAAAAGTTATTCATTCTTATATATCCTTTGTAGATTTAAAAATTTTATTAATAACTTAGTTTATCGTATTATTCTTACATTAAATATTAATTGTCTATATTTTATTTTTTAATAAATTTTAAAAAATAATATTAAAATTTTATATTCATTTTAATCAATCAGATAAAATATTAATTATAATTTGTTATCTTTATATTTTTATTTAAAATGTCAATTAAAAAAGAACAAATTTAAGAGAAGTACTCATGAGTATATGAAGAAGCTTATATAGTCAATAACTTACTCAATAAGACAAGTGAGGATCTTCCTAAACATATGCGTTCCCTCAATCTAAAAACTGCTATTCATTTAATTTCTCTTTATTTCTTATTCTTATTACTCTTAATAACGAGTGACAAAAAAAAAGAGCAATCATGTTAGATGTTAATTATTTTTTTGATGTATGTGTCTAGACATTGCGAAAGGTCATGACGAGATATCATTTATGATCCATAGATCTTTGATTGAAAAATCGTATTCAAGTTCTGTTGTTAGTCTGTGCTTTTTGAATTTTAAATTTAACGAATTGAAACATCATCTGAATAGTTAAAGAAAAGAAAATTAATCGAGACTCCATTTATAGCGACGAACAAGAGCGGATTGCGGATTTAAAAAAGAGCATAACGAGGTGCAAAATGTATTTATGTCCTAGAAAAAAAAAATTCTAATATATTCACATCTCCTGACTAATTTGAGCCAGAACAAACTTTAAAATCTGTGCTTTTTGAATTTTAAATTTAACGAATTGAAACATCATCTGAATAGTTAAAGGAAAAAAAATTAACTGAGACTCCGTTTATAGTGACGAACAAGAGCGGGTTACGGATTTAAAAAAGAATATAATAAAGTGCAAAATGTATTTATGTCCTAGAAAAAATTAAAATTTTAATATATTCACGTCTCCTAACTCTTAAAATGATATTTATATTTTGTTTGAACTTAGTGAAATGAAATTTATAATTTTTTTCATGTATTTTTTTTGCTAAATATTTTGGAGAGTTTGAAAAAATAAAAAAGATTATAATTACAAGTCTATTTTTTCTTATACTTGTAATTATTATCTTTTTATTAAAATCCTCTAGTATGCTTTTTCGTACTTATATCTATTAGCCCAATTAGATTTTCTATTGGTTGTGAAGTCCGAAAGGTTTTACTTTTTTCACATCGCAAATGGAATTATTTTAAAGTTCATCATTCTCGAAATTTGGCGTGGATAAACTTATACCTTCAAGTAATAATCTTACATTATTTTGTAAATGGACTATTTTTATGACATAGAGGAAGTATTATTAATTTTATAGATTTTTAAATTTTTTAGAATAAAGTGACACCCAATATTAGGATAGTATAGATACTAAAAAAAAATGACAAATTAATTCTCTTATATATTTAATAAAAATTGTTGAAAGGTTAATGTCATATTTATCCGTTCTTTTTTATTTGTCTTATTAGAGTAAAAGTTATTCATTCTTATATATCGTTTGTAGATTTCAAAAAATTATTAATAACTTAGTTTACCGTATTATTCTTATATTAATTATTATTTATTTATTTTTTTAATGAATTTAAAAGAATAATATTAAAATTTTATATTCATTTTAATCAATCAGATAAAATATTAATCATAATTTTTTATTTTTATATTTTTATTTAAAATGTCAATTAGAAAAGAACAAATTTAAGAGAAGTACTCATGAGTATATGAAGAAGCTTATAGTCAATAACTTACTCAATAAGACAAGTGAGGATCTTCCTAAATCTAGAATCCCATGTCCCAAAATTAATCTAAACATAAAAACTTTGTATTCTTGTGTTAGCAATGGTTGGTGAGGATTGAAGAAGGGAGAAATGATTTCTTTTCCCTTTTCTTTCTTCTTTTTTCGGGAGGTAATTATTCCACTAACTCAGCCAATCTCAGCACAACAACCGAGTCTTCCCTAATTGCCTCTACCAATATTTCAACTTTATAATTTTTATAGTGATTAACAAATTATAATTTTTTTTTAAAAAAAAAAAATCAGAGTCTCATAATAAAAAAAGAATAATGCTAGAGACAAATTATTTTATAAACTGATTGATGTGACATTGTTGTAGTGGGGATGTGTTTTTTTTAACTATCACCAATACAACAGTGTCACATTAGCCAATTTGTAAAATATTTGTAAAATAATTTGTGTCTCTAACATTACTCATAAAAAACATATTTTCTAAACGTATGCGTTCCCTCAATCTAAAAACTGCTATTCATTTAATTTTAATCAACCATAAATATTATATTATCTAAAAAGTATGAACAATACTAAATAACTAGATGATAGTTGTTTAGACGGATCTAATTCTAGACACATCTAGAATTGTATCTATAATTTTGTATCGTACGATTCATGATTGTCCGATAATTTGTAACAACTTATTAATAATTTTATAGATTTATCTAGACAAAAATTATTTAGTTATCTAATATTACTCAAAAAAATTTATTAGGTATAATTTTGTTTATAATTTTAAATGAATTTTATCAAATTTAAAATTAACTATTTAAAAATCAATAATAATCTTATATTTTATATAGAAACAAGTTAAATCTCAATTCTTAAACAACAGTGTTAGAAAAATATATTTAGTTATGTTGCATAATTTTAACATTGAAAGCAAGAAAAGTAAGGCCGGCTATCGTTCTCAAATGAAAAGAGAATTGCGATTTATTTATTTATTTGAACAATCTATAATCTAGTGGTAACAGCTTTCTTCTATAATCTAATGGTAACATCTTTTTATTTTATTTTATATTGTGTAAGGTAATATGTAAAAGTTTATCACTTAGTAAAATCATCAATACATACGCTACAGCCTACATGAAGGTAAATTTTCTCCGGTTTTTTATCTTGAACCTCTCCCCAAGTTCATCCATAGGGTCCTAGGATTGAAATATATCATAAAATTACTAAATCATAATAGTATAAGTTCTAAAAAAATGTTTTAATACTAGCTACTTAGGAGAGAACTTGGAGTTGGGGACCAGGAGGAAAAACTTAATAGAAATTTATCTTTGTTATGGAATGCCTTATTGAATCTGGTACTAAATAAACTCAAATTTATGACTTTAATCTGGTCTTACGATCTATACTTAAACATACATAATCACTTCTTATAATTTTTTACATACAAAACTTCACTTATAAAAACAAGTACTGAAAAATCATATAAGAGCTCCCCAAAAAAAGAGAATAATTTTCTTATATTATAATTGTAACTATTTTTCATTAAATACCAATAAAAATAAAATCAAGAAAAAAAAAAGAAAAGTGAACCTCTACCAAAAGCCCAAACACCCACCCCCAACATAAACAGTTGTTAATTTGTAATCTCTACTAAACAACACAACATAAAAAATCAAAAAATAAATAAATAAAATCAAAAGTCTGAACAAATGGAGCCATTTTGTACCCAATTAAATGTCTCACTAACTGCCCCCAAACTCACCGCAACCCCAATCGCCTGTCTCCCCCTTTCAAATCCACTTCTCTCTCTATATTATACTCCTACTTACATATATATAAGATATATATATTTCATAAACTGACTGCAACACAGAAGTGATGGAGCCACCATGGGTGGACGATCTGACCGACGACCTCGAAAGCCTGAGTTTCAACTCCACAGCCACCACCACCACCACCGCTACCGACATCAACCGCAGCATAAGCTCCTCCTCATCCTCTACCACCACCACCAAACCCCACCCGCTGCCCTCCGGCGACCCCTGCTGGGACGCCATCCGCCACCCCAGATCCTCCTCCTTCGGCCAGCCGCAACCTCCGCTCTCCCTCTCCGACCTCAAGTTCCTCCACCGCCTCGGCGCCGGCGACATCGGCTCCGTCTACCTGGCCGAGCTCAAGTCGTCGTCGTCCCCCAACGACGCCGTGTTCGCGGCGAAAGTGATGGACAAGAAGGAACTGGCGAGCCGTAATAAGGAAGGGAGGGCGAGGACAGAAAGGGAAATACTGGAAATGCTGGACCACCCGTTCTTGCCGACGCTCTATGCGTTTTTGGACTCGCCGAAATGGTCGTGCCTGTTGACGGAGTTTTGCCCCGGCGGCGACCTCCACGTCCTCCGTCAGCGTCAGCCGGCTAAACGCTTCCACGAATCCGCCGTCAGGTGCGCACGTTAGCTTTAACTGTTTTTGCGTATATGCATTTTAGATATGATTCACTGCTTCGCATGTGTTTGCTCACTTGATAGAGTTTCCAAAGTAGTAATAATTTTCGTGAAATTATGAGATTTTTTACAAAATAAAGTTTTAGAATGATCAAGTTATATAACCCCTTTAACAATAAATATTCTTTATATATATACATATACGCAATAATTTTATAAGTACATTTATTCTTTTATAAAAAAATTTAAAAAATATATGTATGTTGATTAATCTTAATATGTGGATTATTTTTTTCGTATATTTTTATCCCATGTATTTATATAAGTTGATATTTAAAGTTTACATGAATTTATCGCTACAGCAACACTTAAAAATATTAATTACAATAAAGTTATACTAATTAGAAAGAAAAATGTCAAAATAAAATTCTAAAATTAAGAAAAATGGTAGTATAATTTGTGGTGGTGCTTAATCATGGACATATGTGATCTTAATCATTGTGATGATAGTGGTTATGGGTCCATTACACCTGGCAGGAATCAGTTGTTGTCAGATATAGGACCCACTTGTTGTAATGTTAAGTTGGTCATTGTCCGGCTGTGGTGAACAGGGAGGGTCTGTTGTGTTTCAGTAGACTGTCGTACACAGGATCATTATTTTCTGAATTTTTTGTGAGGTAAAGTAAAAAAGTGTGATGGTGTAAGATTGTGGGTGATGTGATCACGCGCGTGCTCGAGTGCACGTGACTTTAAGATTGTTTTTAATCGCAAAGTCAAAATTGTTTTCTTCTCTCTCTTTGGACCAGCTCCTTGTGGCCACATGCAACTCACGTGTATTTGCCTATTTGGTGCCCCATGTTGATGATCATTTTACAGTATTATTTTCGTAAAATTTTTTCGAAATTGAAGAATATATATATATTTTTTCATATTTATTTCTAAATTTAATTTAGTCAGTAAACTTGACAATATTACTATTTCACTTTATACTATTCCGATAGAAATTTTACCTTGTTCTTGAAATTTTTTAACAAGTAAGACTGTAGAGAGTACTACTAACTCTGTCATATTTGTCATGTTAGTTCAGAATTATTATAAAAGTAAAAAAGGTTTATAATTTTAATGGATTATATTACATTTCAACAAGTTCTTTGAGAACTCATCATTTAATTTGATTTGCAAACCTAAAAATATAATGCAGTATACTCTTTCTGTCCTAGGTAACTAATGTTATCTTTAAGGTTAGTTGATTGTGAGTGCTGTAGATATCTTATTGCACTTCTTGTAAACTCTTAATATTTTCTTCACTTATTATCTTCTTAATTTGATAGCTATGTAGCATTATAGTGTTAGTTATCCAACTTACATACCCAATTGGGTATTTTGTTTCTCTTAAAATTTATTAGTGGAAAAAGAGTAAATTGGAGATATGGTGACTGGATATGCATGTACCGAGTCGTTTTCTATTTTTATTTTATTAAAAGTATTTATGTCAAGTCACTGTTAACAATGTAATTTTGCAATGAACTGGCATAAATATTCTTAACAAAATAAAAGAAAAACAAATGCTCTCTGCACATATAGGTTTTTGTTGGTTGAAAAAAAATCATGTTTTAAGTATTTATGTAAATCTTAACATTAAGGGGGGGGGGGGGGGGAAGAGAGACGATTTATTTTTAGGATAGGAGTATATATTAGTCAAAGACAATGGGACCTTTCTGAATTAGAAGACCCACAAGTACAATGGTAAAACTAGTTAAGGATATTTATGGTTGACCTATAATTACTCTTTCACTAGTTAGATTGGCATTGATTGAACAAAAGATGGCTTTGATTACTCGCATTTCTTCCTTTAAAGTTTACACATTTATTTGTATGCATGTGATTGAAAACAACTCAATCACATGGAGCACCTTATTTACTGTTGATTGTTGGGATGGGAGGGTATAAATTATGGGAATATGGGATTTTTCTATTCTACCCAAAAATGGGTACCATGAAATCCAATATCATGGGGCTCCATTTAACTTATGCCAGGATTTCTGGGATTTGAAATTTTTTTGAACTTACCTCTATCTATGATATCTGGTCCCTATAACTTAGCCATATTTGTTGTTGGTCCCACTATTTGATTCTCTTTTTTAACAAAGAGAAAATCCCATTTGTCTGACTTAATTTGGACAGCCATATTGGAGATTTACTCGAATAATCTGAAAGTTGTTTGATTTAACGTTTCATTTAATTTTTCTTATTATCAGATTAAGTGAAGAATAACTCTACATAATAAAATGTATTCAGGCACTCGATCTCTTTTCTCTTAACAGCGTATAAAATATGTCTAGTTTTTTGAGTATTTTTAGTCATTTTTAGAGCAGCTAAAGTGCAAACCAAATTTTTGGTTGGCTACTTAACACCCAAAAAAAATGGGTTAGCCTATATATAAATATCTACACAGTTTTTGAACCAAATAAATGGTACTGCCAATATGCTTATTTAGAGTGTCAGAACTGTAGTGACTTTAAAGTACCAAAACAAGAATCAATTGCTTGAAATAAAATCCTAAAGAATGGAACAGAGAAAAATAAGCATAAAATCAGTCAGAATACTCCATTGTATAGAAGACAAAAAGCAAGCACCTGCTTCTCCTCATTGCATGGTTGGGATATTATTGGATGCTAGACATCCCATACAATAAAGTTTATCCATGAGGGAACACATAGGCCCCCACACCATTTGGTAGATCTTTCCCTCTATTTTTATTTCAATATTTTTACTAGTTTTAGTTTCTTGGTCAAGTACAATTAAGTAGTAGTATAATTTATACTTCATGACAGTTTAATTATAAATTAGAGGATGGATGATGTGAGAAACTCTATATACATGTTTTGTTTTATTAGTTCTAATCTCGAGTGCTTTTAGTTAATTAATGTGACAACTTATGGAAAATTAGTCAATTAGTTAAATTAATCTTCATTTATTGGTGTTTCCAGGTTTTACGCATCAGAGGTGATAGTAGCTATAGAATATGTTCACATGATGGGAATTGTTTACCGTGATCTCAAGCCTGAAAATGTTTTAGTTCGATCGGACGGTCACATTATGCTCACTGACTTCGACCTCTCATTAAAATGTGACAACTCTTCATCAACTCCGGCGCAGATTTTCTCCGATCAAAATCCCCCGAAAAAGCCTTTAAGTGAGTATCACCTTGATCCACCACCATTTACCTCATCCTCCTGCATTCTCCCCAATTGTATAGTCCCTGCAGTGTCCTGTTTCCACCCTAAGCGTAAGCGCAAGAAGAAGCCTAGCCATCATGGTGGGCCCGAATTCGTGGCCGAGCCAATCGATGTCCGGTCAATGTCTTTTGTCGGGACCCACGAGTATTTGGCACCGGAGATTGTGTCCGGCGAGGGTCATGGCAGCCCGGTGGATTGGTGGACATTAGGGATATTTATATTTGAATTATTTTATGGTGTGACACCCTTTAGGGGAATGGACAATGAGCTTACCTTGGCTAATATTGTGGCTCGAGCCCTCGAGTTCCCGAAAGAGCCGACCGTGCCAGCCGCGGCTAAGGACCTAATCTCGCAGCTATTGGTTAAGGATCCGACGAGGCGAATGGGGTCCACAATGGGTGCATCAGCCATCAAACACCATCCATTCTTCCAAGGGGTCAATTGGGCACTTTTGAGATGTACATCCCCACCTTTCATTCCTCCTCCTTTTACTCGAGATTTTCTATCGGATGAAAGCTGCCTTGACACGCGGTTGGACTACTACTAGTGTCGATAGATTAATCTTAGAACAGTTACACAATTGGTGGGTTGGTTTCTAAATTATGATACATCCGGCAAGCACATTTTGATAATGGCTAATTTTCGTTTTTGGCACATATATGCATTTATCTTACTATGTACGTTATGAATCTATTGTGAGGTAAGGTAAAGAAAATATTCCACTTGGAGATAAATTTAGAACACCCATTTTTCAACTCACTAGCAAGAGATTAATGGCTAGCAAACAATACGATTAAAGTTGTTTGGCTTGTTCCTTTGTGGAGTTACTTTTGAAAGTGACCGTAATTATGTTGTGCTTACAAAATGTTGTTTGTTAGCCGATAGTCTCTTGCAGTACCAGCCAAGAGGTGATGGATGTTTCTTGTTCTCAATGTGCATATAAGTCAAATGCCTGACACATTGATTTAAAGAATGATACCGACGTGCTCGAGAAGGCGGTGGGGTGGTGGGTGTTGATGGGTGGCCGGGTTGCCGTGGGAAGGGTCAAGGAATGATGGGGGAGTTAGGCTGGTGAGTGTTTGCTTGCGGAAAACCATGCCCCCACCCATGTGAATTTGTTTGTTGCTATAGAGGAATGGTGGGGTTGGACTGAACTTATCCATAAATATGAAGCTATGAATCTTATAATTATAATAACATTTTATGTATAAAAAAAAAAGATGAGCGATTGCTAAAAGGTTTTTCCTTCTACAATCCTTCATTGTAGGTTGTATCATATACATCGCAAGAACATTAAAATTTAAGGTATAATTTACAATAAAAAAGTATAAATTGTAAGGCATGATTGCTAATAGAAAATGGTCAAATAATCAATGAATGACATATTCCATTAATCATTATTTAAATTTCATACATAATTCATCTTAAGTAATGACCTTTTTATTTACTTTTGTAGTTTTTGTTTTATTAATAATTGTACTGATATATTATTTTAGTCAAAAACATGGCTTTCTTTGTGGGCTAGAGGGGTTGGGTTGGGTTGGGGTCGGCCGGTGGGCGGTGTCAAATTGTCAATATCGGTGGGGGGGTGTCAAATTGTCAATATCAAGACAATAAAATCTCTAAAGTCTTGGAATTGTTACATTTTGGGATAGTAGTAAATAGGACTGCAATCAAAAACTCATTTGCACCTAACAACCTTGAGGATAGGATGAACTTACTATGATAACTAAGAATGTTACTTTAGATATATTGGATCCTTTTTATTATTGGTATTATTATTTTCTAAAAATACTCTTCTGTAATTGTCACACTATTTTCGTTTAACTAAAAAGAATTGATTTTTTTTTATTTAGGCTATATTTGAAAATTTAAAATTTTGAGGGAAAAGAGAAAAAGAAAATGGAAATAAAATCTAAAATTTAATTGAAGTTTTATATAATTTTCATTACACTGTAGTTTAACATTATACGTGATTTAGATCTTCTAGAATTGTAAAGAATTAGATTTATATTCATTGGAATAGTTTTTATTTATATATTTATTCTTTTTTATTATTAAAAAAATCTTATTTAAAATTTTAAAATTTGTAAAATCTTAAATTTTAAAATTGGTGTAAATTCATTAAAAATTTAAAATAAAATTTATTATTATTAGTACTTTTAGATAATTTACAATTTCAAAATTATATTGATTAAATTAAATAAATTCATATTAATTTTAAATTCGACAAATGCCAGGACTTAAGTCCAAATAAGACACCCTTTTTTCTTAAAATGGAGAACTTTATTTATGTTTTCTTTTGGAAAAGAGACGTGCAATAAATTTATGCCAAATTATAATTGTGAAACTTATCAATGCATGGGATTGATAAGAATTATAAGGGGCCCTATTTATTACACATCCCTCTAAAAAAATATCACTAATACTTATCCACGTAACTGACAACTCAAAAATTAACATAAACATTCGCAATATATATCATTTTCTTTTAACCACTAATACTTATCAACGTGACTGACAACTAAAAAATCAACATAAACATTTGCAATATATATCATTTTCATTTAGAAAATACAACGATGTTAAAACATTGGCATGCTATCAGCATAACATAATTTTGACCAATCTCCTCCCAAATTGATAAAAGTATTGAAGCATCTAACAATGTGGGACTTTATATCTTAACACGCTCCTTTACTTATGGTGTAATTTTTAGTCAAACACGTGGACAATTTTAATTGGGTGATGTGGAGCATGTGGACCATGAATGATGCATGTTCTGATACTATATTGAAGCATTCAATTCAAAATTTATTGATAATGAGTGGAGTAATCTCTCAAGTTATATATTAAGTCTACATATCTTAATTACTCGGAGTGAAACTTTATATCTCAACAAAAAAAAAAAAGGGAATAAAACTTCCTTAAAGACTTAAACAACAAAATCTGTCATCTATAAGGATATCTTCAAAACTGGTCTAGTTCGCCCAACCCACAAAAAAAAACATAAAATGGGTCAAATAAAGTGTGGTGTAAATATACACCCAAATAGAACACAGTTAGGTCATTTAGACTTTGAGAGGTGCCCGCTTCATGTTACTTCAGAAAGGCAGCTTTTAATTTGTTAGAAATTTCAAGTTGTTTCATGTCAGTTTGTTCACAAAAAACCAAGAAAAAAGACGGAAAAAGCAAAAGAAAATTGATGATTTCACAATCATCTCTAGGGACAGTAAGAACTTATTTTGCAACCAAAATTGCACACAAAATCACACCAAAGAAATTGTCTCGATGGTTGCTAATGACATATTGTGATTTTTTTAGTTGGAACCGCACTCCCTCACGGTTACAGTTGTAGTTTGGTATAGAAACTGCACCTTTAAGAAATCGCACCCGTTTAGAGTTCGAAGTTATTTAATATTTTCCATATTTTTGTATATGTTTTAGAATTTTTTAAGTTTTATTTTGAGTATAAGTGTAAATTTAATTTTGGAGTATTGTAATTTTACATAGTTTAAGACTAAGTTTGAAACAATGGTTGTATTATAGTAATGTATGTATATTTCAATTTGAGGAATTAAAAGTTTTGAATTAACTTGTGATTAGTTTTCAAGAATTTAACTTTTTATAGTTGGGTATTATTTATAATAGCAAGTTAGTAATGTTTGAAATTTATTTAGAATTTAAATAATATGACATCTTTATTATTTTCTTAAAATTGATTTTCGAACTAAAACCGCACCATTTAAAACCGCATCGCATTCTTAAAAATCGCTCTGCAACAATCCAAACGATTTCATGTTGAGGTTTTTGATTTAAGCAACCGCATTAAAACGATTTTATATACAATTTTTATTTAAAACCGCACTAAACCACACCATACTCGCCCTTAATCATCTCTTCATAAAAGTAAATTTCACCTACTATCATACAAGGGAATTAATATTTCCCAAAAAAATAATTGATATTTCCCAAAAATATACTAATAATTTAAACATTTATTCAAACTACTCAGAAGTATTGCTATACTTAAAAAAAAAAATTTACAAAAAAAAATTTACAAAAAATAAATGTAACAAAATATAATTAATAAGCAATCCACCATACATAAATGTACAGCGCCCTTTGATACGTACCACCCGCATGCGGGTGGTAAAAAAATTACTTAGAAAAATAAAAGCAATAAACCTTCGTATTGGACTAACCCACCCACCTGCGCGGCAAACAAGGTATAGCAAAATTCTTTCCTCATTAAAAAAATAAAGAAATCTCCCAAATAAAGAAATAAGTCTCTCGCTCTCTCTCCTTTTTTCCTCCCACCAAGAACAGAGGGTAGATAAAAACAAACAAACAAAGAAAGGAAGGAAGCAAGCTCATTTAATTCAACCTTCTCGTCCGAAGCAAAACAATATCAGGAGATGTCTTCAAAATGTCTCAAAGATTAGCATTCACCCTAACGTATTTTCAAAAATAAAAATAATACAACAAGTATAACCGGCATTCATTCAAATATGTACTCAAAATACAATTTTTTTGAATAACATAACAGCTTTGATGTCCAAACTTGCAGCAGCATTAGCATCTTCAATAATTTCATAGGAACTTCTTTCTTTGTTTGTTTGTTGTCCAAACTTGCAGCAGCATTAGCATCTTCAATAATTTCATAGCAGCTTCTTTCTTTGTTTGTTTTTATCTGCCCTCTGTTCTTGGTGGGAGGAAAAAAGAAGGGAGAGAGAGAAACTTATTTCTTTATTTTGGGGATTTCTTTATTATTTTAATAAGGAAGAAATATTGCTATACCTTGTTCGCCGCACAAGTGGGTGAGTCAGTCCAATAGGAAGGTATATTGCTTTTATTTTTCTAAGTAATTTTTTTACCACCAGCATACGGATGGTGCGTATTGGAAGGGCGCTGCATAAATGTATCCAATAATTATAATAAACCACAACCATACATAACATTTTGTATATATTTTTTATAACTATTCTTTAATCACCATAAACTTCTTTTAACATAGTTTTGGGGCAACTCGATAGAGCATACACAAAAATAGTTAGTGAATGATATCTATTTATATTTTCCCGTTAATGCTCTCCAACAAATAGTTAGGGAATCCCACATCCATATAGGAGGCACATGTAAAAATATCAACTTCCAACTATTCTTTTTTTGGCAAGCAAAGATGGTTTTGGTGCAACTCATTTTAGAGTAAAATGCCAGAATCAAATATAGTAGAAAATCAGAAAAGCCATTTACACAATATTAAAGGATAAATGTTACTATGGAGCCCTTCATTTAAACAGCCACAATTCAACAACTTGATCCAAGATACTGAAGCCACTATTCAATAAAATTTAATCAAAAGAGACTCAAGACACTGTTCACCAACTTAACTGAACAGACTGAAGCAGCTATTCAATTTAATAAAAGAGACTGAAGAGACCGAAGATACTGTTTAACTACTTAATAGAAGAGACTGAAGAGACCCGAAACAATATTCAACTAGAGACTGAAAAACAAAACCGATTCAACTACTTAATCTGAGAGATTGAAGCCACAATATTCAACAACTTAATCAAAGAGGCTGAAGCCCATATCCTGCAACAAAATCGAACAGCAAGTCAGATAATAAAACACTATGTTCTATTGTTCTAAAATGTACTACAAAATATAAGGGAATTCTGTTTCAAGGTGAAGATAGAAAGGCTTACATCATCCGACTCCTCTTTCTCTTCCACTTTCTCCTCTTTCTTTGCCTCAGCAGCAGGTGCAGCAGCACCGCCACCGCCAGAAGCTGCTGCCGCAGCAACAGCAACACCACCACCGCCACCAGAAGGAACTGAAGCTAACTTCTCCCTACCAGATGCAATCAGTTCTGTGATATCCTTTCCTTTAACCTCGGACAGTAGTAACTCAATCTTATCATCGTCAGCATCTGCTCCAACTGCAATCCATCAAAAGTTTTTCATTTTGTTAAGATAAGTGCACCAATTTGTTTATCTTCATATTTTATACAGGGAAAAAATGGTGAAAGTAAAATTAAGTCCAATAAACCAGCATTTAAGAATATACATGAATTCAACCAGCTAACATAAGACTAACACGTTTAAAACTAGCATCCCGCAAACAGCACAAAAGTATCTTTCTCATGCAAACATCTTTCTAAGCAGCATAGTAAATGTGCAAAATCACAGCAAGTAAAAAAGTATCAACATCCTAATAATTGTTAAGTAGAAAAAATGCTGAAAAACATATTAAAAACACATAAACAACTATATTTAAATGAGACAGTGATTAAAATTATTTATTACACCCTATAACAAATAATAGAACTAGTGAATCAACTCTATAATATATACAAATGACATGACAAAAAACACAACAAAGGCTCAGGTCTCAGACATCCAAGGAAGGATTAAAGCAGCATAATCTCTCAAGCCTGGCGAAGGCGAAAGATCTTAGGCGGCCACTGCGAATGTTTCTGAGAAACAAGCCTTTGGATCTATCATCATTGACCATTAGGCAGAATTTGAGAACAAAAATAGAAAGTATCATTAAAAATAAGAAAAATAACAATACAGAAAACTGATATCATTTGTTCCATCAACTGATGATCAGCAATAAATAAAATCAGGAGAGTTGACCGCGAAAAGATTGGATAAAAATTGCATATTCAGGGACTTTTTCATCCCTCAAGCAATTAGAAATTATGTAAAGGGGCATGAAATCCAATAACAATCCAATAAAGTAAAATCACATTTTCACCATATACAATAAATTCATATACATCTTCAAGTGTAAACTATGTTTTTCAAATTAGAAGATAGATCTCAAAATCAACATCTTAAAGAGAAATACATCAGCTAAACAACACATGCGCACACACACAGAGGCATGCCGGGGGTGGGGGGAGGGTTGAAGCTGGGGAGTCTCAGACATCCAAGGAAGGATAAAGGCAGCATAATCTCTCAAGCCTGGCGAAGGCGAAAGATCTCAGGCGGCCACTGCGAATGTTTCTGAGAAACAAGCCTTTAAAAGTTATCATCACAGACAGAACCCAGCTCTGATACGAATCAGAAAATAAATACTACTATATTCATACACACGTACATACATATACACACATGCATGCACATATATAAATCACAGAGACTATCTTGACAACAAACCAGATGAACCAAATACCAAACATCTAAAAAAGCAATATACAACTACTATAAACACATAAATATACACACACGCATGCACATATATAAATCAGAGAGGCTGTCTTGACAACAAACCAGATGAACCAGATACCAAACATCTAAAAAAGCAATATATAACAAACAATTCATATAAAAAAACACACGAAATTCTTGAGTTTAACATCACCCAGAAACCCAAACCAAAAATATAACTTCACACAACTGATAATCTTAGAAATACATAATCCCATACTTTTCAACGTCTTAGGGAAAAATTAACCTCATCTACAATCTGTAATCATTATATTTAGCTTAATTGTTTCTACATTCATTTTCCTCTCATCTCTATCCCTGCAAAAATAGATTCACACATAATCAACTACTTTTTAGAGAAGTCATTCAATTTCCAAACAATTCATTAATCAACCTCCAACTACAGAGCATAAACATAAATCAGCTAAATCTAAACACACACAAACATTTATTCATATATAGAACCTAAACATGAACTCAATACAATAAACACAGGATAATGCTACCCATAAATAATTGATAGCAAATTTAAAAATGTGTGTACATTACAAATATATGAAGAAAACTGTAGTACCTGAACCGAGAATACGCTTCAGATCTTCAGCGGTTGGGCAGGTGTTGCCACCCAATACAGCCAACAAGTATGCAGCAATCACCTTCATTCTGATTTCTGCCCCAACAAAATTAAAATCAATTGGACTCAAACCACAAACTATATTATAATAGTTATATGTAAAGAGATTACTTACTGGGAGATTTGGATTCCGAGAGAAAATTTTCCAACGACGCCTGCGGCTGCTTCTAGGGTTCTAAAGAGGAGGAGAGAGAATTCTAGAATCTGCTATATATATAGATATGTATATTTCTAGGGTTTTACATTTCCTTAGCTTGGGCCCAAGCTTTATAAAAACCGTATACAAGTCTGGGCCGGTTTGTGCTTGGGTCAACAAGTGAAAAATTAGACGGATTTTTACCCATCATGTTTTATAACGACCCAAAGAAAAAAATTGTTATTCAAAATTTTGTAAAATCCTGAATTGCATAATTTTCTATTCCGAAAAAAATATGGAAGACATAGTTGACACAATAAATAGTCAAAATGTTGCTTTTAGACTTGTAGTTGTTCAAGTTTGGATGGACTTTTGATTTTTGCAACATAATTTGATGGAGTTTACAATGCATTAAAGTCTTAATGTAATGATAATGTCTTATTTCGTTGCCCTATTTTACGTCCTACGACAAATTTGGGTTGAATTATAATTACGAAATTTATTAATACATGGGATTCATAGGAATTATAGATACATCTCTTCAAAAGGATTATCACTTATACTTATCCACATAATTGACAATAAAAAAAGTAACGTAAACAATTCGCAATATATATCATTACGTTTTGATTTATATTTGAGAATTGTGTAGCATGTAATGGTAATGTGTCTTTCTTCTTTTTTAATTATCTTTTTTAAAAAGGATTTTTATTCTTTTCTATTTATTGTTTTAGATTTTAAAAAGAATTAATTACTTAATTTTTAATATTATCCCTCAACATTAAATACAAATTTGTTTCTCTCTCATCTTTTCAAATAATTTTAAAAAGTTAATATTAATATTTTATATCCAATTCAATCAATTAGACACAACATTAATTATATTTTTTGACCTATGACTTGTTCCTAAAATATCACTTAGAATATTGGATGGAATATTACATTACAAATATTATGAGTTAATGCAAAAGTGATCTCAATATTATAAGAGTATTTAGATATTGTGCCCTTTTTTTTGGTCAATATAAAATACAAAACGAATCTTTTACTATTTTATGAGTAATGTTATAAAGATAAGCAACATCGACAATAATTAATAACCGATAAGTAATTACTACAGCTTATTAATAATATTCCAAATAACTAATATGTTGTACTAATATTAATAGTCTTAGTAATAACTTCCTAAAAGATAAGATTAATGTAAATTTAATTGGTAAGCAAATGTTTTGTTAGTACCGGAAGTATGAGATGTTAACTTCAAATCTTGAGAGGAGATATTTTTGGGCCAAAGATGTTAACTTGACATGTCAACTTAACACGTGAGGTTCACAATCTAAATTTTCAGATAAGAAAGAGTTTGTTTTGCATCGACCAAAAACTGTCACTTTTTCATTTTACTCCAAAATATTATTTGTGCCACTGCTTGTTCATTCTATATATACCTAATTTGACTCCAAAACCATGACCAAATGGAAGAACTCAGGTTTGCGCAGCGCAACTGTGACCCATCAAAATTTAATCACAAAGAAGAGCCAAAATGTGAAGACCAAAATCAATTTGTACTTCTAAAATATATTTTACTAATTTTGATGTTTGTGACATACAAAAAACTCGATACAAACTATATGTAAACTGGTGTAAAGTACAGGCTTCACCACACAAACAACGGCCTTATGCATGTCTGTATTCATCTCCACAATCACCAATTACTCTAAGCAGATCTTTTCCTTTCTTTGAAACTTCTTGAATGCTGTTAACATCTTCTTCATCTAGAACAAGAGAAAACACGGCATTTGTATCGTTGACATGCTCCGCAAGGCCAAGTCTAACACCTATCATCGATCCTGCCACTGCTGGCTGAAATTCCGCAAATAGAGTAGATATATAGATAAAACTGAAAGGGAAATTATTTTTTGGTATCTAACAAAAGGACACAATCAACTAACTACTTGGAGTATCGACTTCACCTGATCTAGTATGTATCTAACAGCAACTGTTGGAATTGAGACCCCATGTTTTGAAGCCACTTTTTTAAGAGTCTGAAGTAGAACTTGGAATTGACTCCATCCTCCCCATGCATCAACCATCTGCAGTATATTTTGTTGGGAATTCATTAGATTCATCACCAGAATATGAATATTTCGGATAGCTGTCAGCATGAAAAGATTCAACCTCCATGTGCATCCTTGATACTAGTATATACTGGTATTCTTCATTGAAAGAAATTCATTTTTTTAATTTTGTGTAACTGATTCAAAAATTTGTCACAATCTTTGAAATTCCTCAATAATGTTTGAGGTTCTTGATTATTGACTACTCCTGAGACAATATAAAGGCCCAAATTTTTGTACTCTAATCGTGTGAAATTCCTGTTAGACCTTCTGTTCTTTTCTCCACTATAATTATGATTGCAAAATAATAAACATAAAGATGAATTCAAACCCAGCCGAATCCCCACTCATACCCCAGTCCGCGCGACTCTCATTATTATTAAATGTTCATGAAAAGAATACATACTCGTTTGTACTTCTGAAGGGAAGGAGTATTTAGTGGAGAACCGGCAAATGGAATAGACAAGTTGGTGTCGAGGAACTTTTCAGATAACAGGCCACCCATTACGGTCCCATACCTGCACATAAAAATATATCAGATTTGGAAAGAATAATGGATGGAGAACGTTAACGGCAAAGACACTAAAATTCTATTATTTGAAGCCTGTGTTGTATCATCAACTTTTGCATTACTCATAAATAAATTAGAGTCCCCGACAGGAACAAAATGAAGAAGTTACACTGATAAGCTCCCCATTCGGTTCATTTAAGAGCTAGTCAGCTAGAAAGATGTTGGTTTCATATAAAGAAAATGAAGGTGATTAAGTGAAATATACAATACTTAATAAAGGCTATACTGGGTTGCTGTGGTTCATAGTCCACTAATGTGGTGGACTAAGAAAGACATTACCACACACATATACATGCGCTTGCACAAAGATTCGAACGAACATGTACAAATTCACGCACACGTATAGAGAGAGGGGGAGAGAGAGAGAGAGAGAGAGTGAGGGAGAGAGAGACGTTATGAGCTTGACTCCTGTAAGCTGGCAAAGCTCAGCCATCTTCTGTTGAGGGCGCATGTCAACAATGGAATGTTGCACCTGAAGAATGTTACAGTACCAGTTGCCCATCATAATGAGTATAGTATAATTAAACACACAAAAGGCATATATTATACACATATCATCATATATGAATTTATTTACCTGATTGCTAACCACTGGAATCTCATTTTCCAGGATAATTTGTAACCGCTCAGTGTCAAAGTTTGTTAAAGCGACAGTCTTAATCTTACCTGCATGCCAAACACTGAAGTTGTCCAGTCCAATCAAGAAATCTGCGCTAATCTTTGAGGCATAAAAGACAACTGAAATAAACTAACCTTCCTCTTTGAGATCTGTGAGATGTTTTAGAGCATCAAGGTAGCCAGAATTGGAGTAATCCCACCTGGTTCAAGAAGAAATACAAGAAAGCCATTTTCTAATTGTTATTGCACTTTGAGTTTCATTATATATGCTTCAAAGAACAAGAGAGATAATTCAATACCAATGAAATTGCAGCATGTCCAAGGATGCAACATCCATTCTCTTTCTTGAAACATCAATGCTATCACGGACATATTTACTTGTCATCTTAACTGGTGGCGGTACCCATTTGGTGAGACTGCATTGCAGAATGAAAAGTCGAGATTAATTTAATAAAGTTTCTTATTGCATTCATGATTTTTGCCGAAACTTTCTACCCTCTCGTTATGCATGTCACCTAGACACCTATAACGATCTAAAGCTCACTTTGTTTCAATTCCACAGGCTAAGATGCATACTAAACTAGTGCTTCATGTTCAGAAGAGCAATGCCAACTACAGATATTTTATAGTACACCAATGCAACATCAAATATGTATAAATGTAGCCCACCCTCTGATATTTTCTAAAAACTCCGGTGGGCGCTCTCTACGGACTCGATTGATGAAAATTCCGTAAAGATCTTCTGCAGGACCATCTGAGAAATTAAATAAGTTCATTAAAAACTGAACAGCTAAACATAATGCTGAATATATGTAGTGTAATATAATCTGAAATATATCATGAATATAAGTTTTGTTAACATCTGAAGTTTGGTAAACCAACACACTGAATAATCACTGTCGCGGTTTTTCTCATTTAGGAGCAGCGAGACTACAAGCTGCTCAGAGTGCAATGAGATTGCTACAACTCTTCAATACTACTAATATATAATTGTTCATCTTTATGACTTTACCATCACAATAATAATTTTGCTGCAGGCAACATAAATTCATAAAATTATCAAAGGGGGTCGGCAAGATTCAACAAAAAGTGTATGAAATTTATATATCCTCCCTTTTGTCTTACATATATCGGCCATATCAAAAGTAGAGAGTCCAGCATCAGCATATCGAAGCATAGCATCAACTGCGCTGTTTCGTTCAATCTTGCCCCATCCACCACTAGTCTGCCACATCCCATTAACAACGCGGCATATATCCAATGAATCTTTCCCGTTCTTAACTACTGCCTGCCTTTTTTCTTCAGTTAAAACACATTGGATTGGTCTTAAAGGAGTTTTTTGTGTTTCAGCTCCTTTAATAGATGTTGTTATGATTGCGTTGAAGGTAAATTGGCTGAAGGAGTGACTCAACATCTCTGCCATTCAAGGGATGAAGTACCAGAATTTGCACTCACTCACAGATGCAGAAAGGCAGAGAGGAGAGAGAGAGAGAGAGATAGAGATGCCAAGTCCTAAAGTTAGTGATGGGATTAGAAAATCAGTCAAGGAGTAGCTTTATCCTATGGGCTCCATGTGTCATTTCTCTACCATAAGTTTATTTAAATAATTATGTGGCTTTTAGTATCCACTACTGTTTTGTTTTGGACGCTTTCTAAATATTTCACATATTTATATTTTCCATTCACTAATTTGTTAAACATTTTTTGTAAGAGAAATTTTTTCATTTGACCAAAATACCCCAACTGATATAGCAATTTGTTTCTAAAAAGTAAAAACTACAACATTCACAGTAAAAAAAAACATAGGAAAATAATCAACTTAGTGAAATTCAAATAAGCTTTCTAAAAAATTAGAATCAATAGTATAAAATATATTATTTCCCAACCATAAAATTCTTAAAACCAAAAGGGTAATATATATATATATATACTAGCTATCACCCGTGCCTACGGCACTACACTACACATGCCTAAGATGCTTGATTTAGCCCTAGATTTTCCCAAGCTTAATAAGGTAGAGGGAAAGGGGTTTCGGCCGCTAGAGAAGGAAGAGTTGGGGTTATATTTGGCGACAGAGAGGAGGAGAGATGTCGGGGTGTGGGTTGGCCGGACGGTGAGGGGAGAAGAAGACTGGGCTCGGCAGTGAGGAGGAAAAATGAAGAGAGCTGAGGCTCTTATTTATAGACTTCCAAATTCTTTTTCTTCTCCGACCCAAGTTCCTCTTCTTTGTATCTCTTCTTCAGCCGACTTCCCCTTCTCTTACTCGGCATATAAGGGTTTTAGGGCTTTTTAATTTAGGGCTAGATTTGGTCGGACGGAGTAGTGGGGAAGAAGATGACTGGGTCGGCCAATGGTGAAGGAAGAGGAAAAAATCCCTTAGGGCATAGGGCTTGTGATCGGAAGATGAAATGGAATGGGGGATATAAAGAAGAAATCAAGGATATAAAATGAAGGGTGGGATTTATCCCATTTTTTTGACGGTCCTGATTAGAAGTTGGATGAACGGGAATATTTTTTTCTTTTCAAAATTCCTTATACATAACAGGTTTGGTCGGACGGAGTAGTGGGGAAGAAGATGACTGGGTCGGCCAATGGTGAAGGAAGAGGAAAAAATACCTTAGGGTATAGGGCTTGTGATCGGAAGATGAAATGGAATGGGGGATATAAAGAAGAAATCGAGGATATAAAATGAAGGGTGGGATTTATCCCATTTTTTTGACTGTCCTGATTAGAAGTTGGATGAGCGGGAATATTTTTTTCTTTTCAAAATTCCTTATACATAAAAGGTTTGGTCGGACGGAGTAGTGGGGAAGAAGATGACTGGGTCGGCCAATGGTGAAGGAAGAGGAAAAAATACCTTAGGGTATAGGGCTTGTGATCGGAAGATGAAATGGAATGGGGGATATAAAGAAGAAATCGAAGATATAAAATGAAGGGTGGGATTTATTCCATTTTTTTTACGGTTCTGATTAGAAGTTTGATGAGCGGGAATATTTTTTTTTTTCAAAATTCCTTATACTTTGTTATGTGTGTATGTGTGTGTGTATATATATATATATATATATATATGTGTGTGTGTGTGTGTGCTTTTTTGAAAAAACATAAAACTAAAAGGGTGGTATATTTAGAATTGGGGCTTCCATGAAACAAGTGAAAGACCCAGAAAATGCGACATCCCCAATTCAATTAGTTTAATTAGTACCTAAAATAGTTCACATTCCAAATTCCCAGTTAATCAGGAAACATAACCCAACCCGACAAAAAATCATAATCAAATTTGATTAGAGAAGAGAAGAGAAGAGAATTTGGAATTACAGTGATCGGCCATGTCGAAGGTGGAGAGACCAGCATCAGCGTACTTTAGCATAGACTCAACGGCGTCGTCTCGGTCAATTCTTCCCCACCCACCACTGGTCTGCCACATACCGTTGAGAACTCGGCATATCTGAAGAGAATCATTGCCATTCTTCAGGGTCACCTGCCGGTTCTTCTCGGCTACTCCGACCTCGCACCGGACCTGTCTCCGAGCCTCAGGCTTGGCCTTGGGTTTGGGATAGCTGATGAAGCTGAGATTTGTGAAAGCACGTTGTAGGGTTATAGCCATTTCTTTTCTCCCAACAAGTGTTTGATGAAATTCCAAGCAGCAGATAAAAGAGGAAGAAGGAGAAGATAAGGTTTACTGTATTTATTTGGCGGGTGCTGTGACTGTGTACTTGTATCATCTAAAATGCAAAAGAATCTTATTTAAAACTTTAAAAACAAATTACTCCTTAATTTAATTTAATTTAATTTAATTTAATAATAATAATGATATAATAATAATACATTATTCTTAATTCTTAGTTATATTCCACTCCGCTCCACTCGTCTCATAAAAAATAAAATACTCGACTATATAAAACATATCTAAAGTATATAATTCAAATCAAAGCATTATATAAAATCTATTTTATTATCAAAATTATTTAAGTAATGTTCATTATCTTTAGAAGAAGAAAAAAACAGAGAGAATTTTTGGTATATTTACACGTGTTTATGATGGATATTTAAAAATATAAAATTTAATTATTCTATCTCATCTACTTTAATTTTTTTTTTAATTATGTAAAAAATGTACTTAAAGATATATTTTTCTTTAATAGGACAGAAGTGTAAATTTTAATTTTGTATATATATACATATGAGTTTGTATGAAAAGAATTCGTACGCTTAATGAAAATATGTGTATATTTATTAATTTGTAATCTATATCGATATATCTATATAAATATATAATAAGACAAAATTAAATTTTTTTGTCTTTAATTTTTAGGATGAGCCTAAAATTTAACTACAGCTAAAATAAAGTCTCTCAATTTTTATTTTATTACAAATATGTAGAATTTATATATATACAAAACTTAATTTTTTTGGTCATTAGTCTTTGGTATGAAACTAGAATTTAACTACTATTAAAACACCTAATAAAGTCTCCCCAATTTTATTTTATTTATTTTTAATAAATTGAATTTAACTACAATTAAAACATTTTCCCTTCACACGATTATTTAGTAACAAATGACGATTCAATAAATTACTTTTGAACTACTAATTCATTCAATATTCTTGGCAAAAAAGGAATAACTTATTATATTACAATAATTTTATTTCTAAATAATTATATATCAAAAATATATTAAAAAATTAAGAGAAAATAATAATAAATATTAAAGTAATGTAATATATATTGTAAAATTTATTAATGATGAAACTTTATTTATCAATTTTATTTTAGATAAGAGATCTTTAATTAATTAATTAATACTAAAAAAAATCTCGCTCAAATATCAGTCATTAAACTTTAGTTACATCTTTTAAAACTAATAAGACAAAACTTAGTTTTTTCGCAGTCTTTAGTACGTGACTAGATTTAACTACTGCTAAAATACTTTATAAAGTCTCCTAAATTTTATTTTTTATTTATTTTAAACAGGCTTAATTCAACTAATTAAAACAACCCCTCCCTCCCCACAATTATTTGGTAGTAAATGACGATTCAGTAAATTACTTTTTAACTATTAATCCATTTAATATTCTTGGCAAATAAGGATTAACTTATTATATTAAAATAATTTAAAAATAAATATGATATAGAGTTATAATTTAGCTTAAATATTGAGTTTTTGTTTGTGTAGTTATTTTTCTAAGCATTTTATTTTGTATTTTGATTAAATATATATCACCATAATGAATAAATAGTGTTGTTATTCAATAAATAAGTAAATGAGGTTGTGTTTTTTTTTTATTTAAAATTTTTAATTTGAACACTATAAGATTAAACGGGTTGACACGTTTAATACTGTTAATAAACAAATTAATGTTAGTACTTCGGCTTAACTATGAGGCTAAAAACTCTTTTGCAAAATGGCCCTAACATGAAATATAGTAACAATAACAATTTTCAAAACTTCATTTATAAATGATAAAATTTTCATTTCATCATTGAAGAAAATACACAAGAATAAGCAATTATTATCACACTTTTGAGGCACATCTTTGTTACTCACACAAACAAGAAAACAAATTGTAAAATATTTTGTTGATAGACAACATAAAATTTTTTGCTTACACGACATTTAGGATAAAAATACATAATTGATACTTCCACAAGCATTTTTAATATTTCAACAAACTCCCAAACATGATTAGTCCCACCCTCAAGTTTGTACTCGTGAAAATATCAAAATATACGCGTGACACAATCAAAAAAAAAAAAAAAAATCCTGTCACACAGCATTCTAAATATTAAAATTAGGAAACAGCAGCTGATATAGCAAATAGAAAAAGTTGGTTGGCGCATATAGTATTCTAAAGATCCAAATGATTAGGTAATAATATCAGCAATCACAATAACCACAGCAGAAATAGCAAATAGAAACAGAGATTCACTCCGGAAAATCAACATGACAACCACCACTATTAAGGCGTTAAGTGAACTAATGGAAATTATCCAACCATTGTTTCATTTTTATCCACAAACAGAAGACTAGAAATTAATCTCCATTCCTGTTCTCCAACTCGAGCTTGATCACATCCAGTTCCATCTGCAAGTGTCACAAGAAGTAAACTGGAATTAAGTTATTGCACTTTGGTAAGTATTGGACAGAAGTAACAGAGCTTATGTAGGACTAAAATGAAAAGAAGAAACAGAAGCAGCTAATCAGGCCAGCAGGTTTCCAAATTGTGAAGGTGAACACATGGTTCTACCTGCTGTAAGGAGTTCCAATGGTTACCCGGACAATAATAACCACCACAATATATGTAGTAACAGAGAAGTTGCGATTAACTTCATATACAATTGATGGTCAAAAATGTTAAAAATGGCATCTTAATTTGCCTTAAACATTCTACTTAAAACAAGCAATCGTTGTTAAAACTTAAATCATCTTTAAGAGGTATTAGAAATTTACAGGCTTTGGAGCTAGAGGGCAAAGATCAGCTATGAGAACACCCATAATATTGCAATACTTATCTGTGAAACTGTACGGTAAATGTATTGAATGGTGGATATCATCCCCAGGGGACAGGTGGAACCAGGAATTTGAGTCAGCAACGGCAACATATAGCACAAAAAATTAACATAATAACATTGATTCAATTGGCATTGACATAATAGGAATATTTTGTCATTTAAGGAAGATTCCATGAATACCCTCTCGAGGGACTTCAGGTCGTAAATCGGCCCAAGGAAGTGTGGCCAGAAGATGAGGTCGAAGATGGCTAGTTTTCTTGCTTGAAGTACTTTGCTTGGTCAAGGAAGAACTCTGAATCAACCCTCAACTCAGAATCATGAGAAGCAAAACTAGTTCAAGATTTATTGCCTATCTGGAGTCGACTTGGTGATTAAGGAATCTCCTATACTTTAGAACTTGAAGACAAGTTTTTTCAATGGAGAAGAGAATCGTGCGGATCAAGAAAAGGGATTGACTATTATTAATTATTTTATATTATATTTAGATATAAAGAAATTTAATCGGTAATTATCTTTTATTTATACTAGGTAGTTTATTTTAGAACTTTCGATTATATTAGTAGGATATTAGAAGATGTTTTTTTAATTAAATTAGGTTAATTAATAGTAGATTTAGGGTTTCCTGTAGGCGATATAAACAGATGTTATCTCAGTTCTTAATCAGAGTTCAGTATATTATTTTCTTGAGATTAAAGCTTTGTGCTTTTATTGTGTGTCTCTATCGAATCCCTGTGTAGATATGTCCTTCACCATTCTTCATCTTTATTTTAAACCTTTTCTGAATCCTGTCCTGCATCAGTCTTAACAGTATTGTGTTTTTATACAACTTTGAAAAAAGATAATACATCACACATCCTAAATAAGAAACGAGGAAGTGCAGAATAATCAACGTTTCTTCATAAACATTTATAATGCAATTTAACTAGAGTGGAGGTGATGACAAATACCTGAACGAAGTTGTCAAATATTCTCTTCGTATTTGAATATTCATTCTTCAGGCAACTCAGGTCTTGAGAGACGCTGTGACAATTAGATTTCCACAAAATAAGAGAGAGATTTTACTGACTAAGATATACAGATATGATAGTTTAAAACAGGGAAACAATTAATACCATGGTCTCACATAGCAATATTCATTACAGAGCTGGCTCAAATTAACAGATCAAGGGAAGAGGAAGAGAAGATTTAAAACTTAAAAGAAACAAAAATATGAGTAATTATTGAGTATACATTGTTAGTGAATGGAAACAAGAATCACCATCATCTCTTAATTCATTGTCCGCTGGCAAGGCAGCTCTGGTGCTCAGTTAAGGGAGAGCTGGGTTTGTCCAATTAGTGTGGACTTTTGGTGGCAACAAGGATGGTAAAGTTTTGTTGAGATGTACATGGTTCACAGTATTATGGAGTATTTGCTCAAAGAGAAATGCAAGGATCTTTCGTGGCCGGTTTACAGGCTTTCGCATGATTGGGTTTGTGGTTTCTTTCTTTTGGCATCCTTGGGGGATCTAGTTATAGGTCCTCTCCACGTGGTGTCATTTTACTTGAATACATAAAGATTGGACGGCTGTTTTCTGCTAATGTTTGTGTCGTTTTCCACTCGTCATGTTTTCTTTCGTTTTCGTTCCGGAGGACATCTTGTCCTTCCCCTGCTTTGTAATTTCTCTATCTTTCTAGTAAAATTTCTTTTATCATGAAAAATAACTGAATTCAGCATAAGGAAACACTGTACAATCACCACTAGATGGCTAAAACAGTCAGCTCCCTGATTAAAAAAAACATTAATGATAACAATTTTAGTGTAATGATATTTCCAGCAAAATTTAGCATTTCCAGCAAGTGCAATGTACAGTTTTTAATACCCATAGTATAACTGGCATCATTTGATCTGGAAATGGAACTTTTGCATTAAAAATATCAGCTCCCTAATTTTAGCATGAATTTTAACCTATGTGCTTACACATTACTTAAGATTATACCAACTACAAAGTTCACCAAAAGAGCTTTGGATTTAAAATAAAAATCACAGCAGAATTGCTTTTCATAAAAGAAATTCGCCTCACTACACTCATCTGACTTGACACTGGTGCATTAAGGGGAGAAACAAAACCTTCAAACACATTATAAATGATAGGTGTCTTACGTTTGCTTGTGCCTTGTTTTGCAGGCCTGTATCAGGAGATTAGCTGCATATTGGACATGAGCAGCTCCAATACTGCAACATCAATCACAAAATAAAGACCATGTATGATACATTGTTAACAAGATATTCAAGAAATATAATACAGCATGGATTAATTTATCGTATAACAAGGTGAGGCATAGACAATCAAGTCATACAGACATATGTAATGAAATTCAAACCTTGACCAACTTTGACAAAACTGAAAATAATAATGTAGGAGCTGGGCACAATTCTTAAATAACCAACCTGCTGCCGATGCAAAAATGTTCACACTCTCTGCAAATTAACAATTTTATGACTCACTCTACATCTGATACCCAACTTTAATCTTTCGGAATGAAAAGTTTGGAGAAGAGAGAAGCAGTAAATGCTGGTATAGGTGTTCCATATTCAAATTTGTAAAGGAAACACTATTATGTGCTGCAGTTCAATCTTTGGTCTGAACTTCTTCCTTAAGTAAATGGACCATGATAGCAGGAGTAGAGTGCTCGTTATAAAGACTTCATAGAATATGCATTGTTTTACATAACATATCCTTTACTTCTAGTTCTAGATATATTCAGAAAATCCAAAAGAACGAAAACACAGAAAAGAGGAAAGAAGAAAGAGAAATCAATGAGCCAAGAAGACAGAACAAGAAACAATATCTTTGTTGCTAGTTAATTAGGAGTTGACCATGAGAGGTGAAAGTAATGGGTGTGTAAAAAGTAGCTTAGGCATCCAAATAGTATTTAGAATGCCATCTCCTAAAATAAATTACCTATTACTTTCAGAAATCCAATATTATAATAATGTGCACGTATAAAATACTTGTATGTAATTTCAAGAGACCAATAGCATGTCCATAAAGAAAACATGGACAGAATCACCAAATAGATTTTTAAGGAAATAAAACAGTACAGCAATATGATCTGCATAGAGGCAAACACAAAATGAAATTTCAATACTCCACACCAAATCCAATATGGATACTGAAGAAAATTACGATACTCATTTTAAAAAATATTATGATTATTATAGTGGGTAGAGGGGGCATAAAATTTAACTTGAAACTCTAGAGGAAAAGTAGTCCACATTGACCAGAAAATAATGCCTCCACAGTGGTCAGATCATATAAGGACTCCACTCAGACTCTAAACCTAACCACTCCCACCTAAGGGAGAGACTGATACCACTCTAGTTAGATCTCATTGGTTTGACAATCATCAAATAATTCAACTTACAATGACAGAAAAAGAAGGTGCACAACATTTAGAAAAGTAAGACCAGAAACACATGATATATAGCCTCTAATATACTAAAGTAGGCACAACCAATTTAAGAAAGCATTTAGAAAGAACATACGTGGTGCTGCCTTAAAAGTAGCTTCATACAAGTCAAAATAGTTATAATCTACAGAAAAGGTTACCAAAACTTTCTCAAGAATCAAATCATTATCCTTCATCAGTTCCCAAAATCTCTCCTAGTCAACCTTCCTTAAATATTTCTACACATCATAGTATAAATCTTTTAGTATTAAATAAAGCCGGAAGAGTTATTTGGTGTTACCTCTTATTTGAAGTTGCATCATGCATTGTGTATCGAGTATTATAAAACAAGATCTTCATAGAGGGGAGAGAAAGAGGGAAAAAAGATACAATTATTCTCCAAATAATATCCATTGATGCTACACAATTGCAATCACCGGTCAAAGTATAAGAGTCATAAAGCCTTTTATATAGACTCCTACAACCCTAACCTAATATTCCAAGGCCTCATTGCGTGCAATCAAAGACTATCCAAACTATTTTAATCTCTTTTAATACTTTTTTATAAAAACAATCTTATTCTTATACATATCTTCTCTCACTACTTTTAAGATAAACTGCTCATACTACTAATATGGTCACTTTATGCACACCAAAAAAAAATAGTAAAAAGATTACATGTTTATTTATTT
This sequence comes from Aralia elata, assembly GCA_034770075.1. Classification (NCBI taxonomy): domain Eukaryota; kingdom Viridiplantae; phylum Streptophyta; class Magnoliopsida; order Apiales; family Araliaceae; genus Aralia; species Aralia elata. The sequence goes on along the minus strand of CM068381.1, from coordinate 46,575,763 downwards.
ATCGACAAGTAAAAGGAGTAAATTTACATGTTAAAGAAGAAAATTGCACAGACATGGTGTGCTCCATAATTGCTAGTGTCATATTACTAACCCAAGCAATGTTGTAACTTTTCCTCTGGAATCATTTCTTGGAATACATATGTGGTAGTTCTGTCAATGTGCCCTTCTTTTCCAATGCATGGACTGTTATGAATTAAAATCATATTCACATATATCTAATATCTCAATGTCATTAATAATTTTGTGGGTTATTTGTGGAAAGGATATAACACTCTATCTTCTCTGACTTTCACATTCCTTTTCTGCCTTCCCAGAACTACATTTAAGTTCCCAGCCCTACCATAGCATATAACACTGTCTCTTTCAAATATCATTACATATTTAATTGCGACTTTGCCTTGGGATAAATCGTAAACAAAAGCAACTCTATATCTCCCACTGAACCAATTCAACCTTCAAGAATTAATCTTCTCCCCTCCCATTAGTTCTCTCAATGATTTACAGACCCTTTTAAGCAGCACATCTAATTTATTTTTTTCCACTGTTTATGAGTTTTTGTGCATTCAGACAGCAGAAAAGTGACCGCAGAACTTCGTGTCTTGTATAATGATTGTGATATCTTCATCAGACTTTACCTATAAATGGCTGGATAATTATTCTTTTATGCAAATTGTTATGACAAGCTAGGAATCTCTTTAATATAATTCAACGCCCAACCTGTCTGCGTTAGCTAGCTCACATATTACACAGACCAACTAGAACAGAATTCAAATGATTACTTCTAGTACTATAGATGAGACAAGGACAAGCCAAGTTAGTTACAGGTACCACAGCTGGGAAATTTTTTTTGCTGATTACCATAAGCTTTCAGATTCAATCCTGCGAGCCCTGGCCGCCAGCGTGAAGTAATTAACCCATGGCAGATTACTGCAGATAAATTGTCAGAGTCAGAAGTAAACAAATTATATAAAAAAAATTAACTTTTTGGAATTGAATTTCATTTGTTAGTTTTCAACGATGTACATGGCACTTTCAAGTTCTGCCAGAGTCCATTCAACTTGATAGCAGTATTGATCTATTGCTTGCACAATGTAATATGGATTTTGTTCATCCTTGCAAGCTTGAGTATGTAGAAATTCCTCATTAACATAACCCTGCAACGAGACGATAAAATCCCATTAGTAGAAACTATGAAGTCTCTTTCAAAAAGTGTCTAAGAGAGTACAGGAACAATTCCATCTATCGTCAAACTTTGTTCACGCTGAAATACAACTGCATGACATGCTTAAACAGAAGTCATATAATAACTACAATAAGATTTTTCAACTTGAGAGATTACAAAACAAAAAAGAAAATATCCAATAGTATGGTAGGGTAGTAAAGTACAATTATTTACATATTTAACACTCTCAGACTACTGAGATAGGTCTTATAGCATTCTAGTGAGCCTAGAACCAATTATCATGGATTCTAACACAACAATAACCAGGAAAAAAAACTACAAAGGATTAAGAATGTTTTTCTTTCTTACATTAAAGAACAAATTTTGTATATAGAAAAGAGAGAATACAATAAATGGGGACAAGAAGTCCCCATTACCATACACAAGAACATCAAAATCAAAAGAGCACTTAAAAAGACTGCAACCCTCCAATCTCTGCACAAATCAATCACAGAAGTACCCCTAAATTCCCTAATAGAAACCCTAAAAGCCCCCATAGAAACCCTAAAAGCCCCAACAGAACTAAGTAGCCTAATTGTCACAAAGAACTAAGCATGTAGAGCTACAAGAGTGACAAAAAGCCACAACCAATCCCTTAAATTCAGTATAAAAGAAATTAACCTCATCAAGCATTACATGATACACGAATCCTTGGAGGAGTCTCTTGCGAATAAGCAATGCCATTAGAGTAAACTTTGAATACAGGAAAAAAAGGCTTAGAATGAGACACAACCACCTAATGGCATGTTTATAGGCAAGATGAGAAGAAAACAATTTTGTGACCGACAACCAGTGTGATTTAAATGCTGATCATGTGTGGATTGACTTTTTAGAATCAAAAAATAACTTTCAAACTTTTGCATTGTGCAAGGTGCGAAGGAAGGGGGGGGGGGGATGATTAGTGTAAGCTTTTGAGCTACGGACAAAAGATAACTTAGTATGAGATACAACAACCTAAATAAGAAGAAAATAAATTTGTGAGAGACAGCTAGCATGATTATCATGGTGATCATGTTTCGATTGGCTTTATAGACACTTATTATTGCTGTATAGAATCAAAAAAAAAATTACTTTGACTCATAAATTGGTTTTTTTGGGGCCCAACACAATCAGATTTTGCCAAAATCTGAAAGGAGGAGGGGGGCACAGTCAGCCGCTGCATTTGTACTTTATGCATCATTTTAAAAGCTGCAAGCCACCCAAACATACCTATATGTTAAGTCCAAATCTCCAGCTCCCTAAGTTCCTCAAATACAAACACTCAACAGTTTAACATGTATGCCACTGTTACAACAAGTCTTAATCACTAATGATAAAATGCTATAAAAATAGAAAAGTTCTGAAAACTTTCAAGTCTTAAGCTATCAAGCTACCTTTATTAACTGATGTATGCTAGGTACGAGTACCATTTATTTCAATTAGTTGGACATGGGGATAACCAGATAAGTTTTTAAGTTTTAAACACAAAAGGTCATATAAATGCTTTTATTGACAAATATATTGTATAATTGGTATGTTATTCCTAAAATGTAATGTGTAATTTAGTATCGTGTTGTGATCAATTGATTCACCAATTAATTAAGACACCACAATTTGGTCAACCTAGTCAGTAGATGATAGAAACAGCAAATAATGAATAACAATCTGTTGTTACCTACAAGAAACCATCAAACTTCTAAACCAAAATCAAAGTATCCTTTTCCCTTTCCAGAAACCGGAATTATTTTTTTAATTATTTCACCAAGGAAGTAAGAGCCAAAACAATTGCAAGCCCATTACCATCCAAATTTCGTGATTACTAAGGTAAATGCATAACAAGTACTCCTCCGTCCCCCCAAAAGGATAATGAAGGTACACATTTCACACAAAATAAGAAAAGTAAAGTAGAGGAGAGAGTTAAACAAGTACCAAGTATACCCATAGTGGACCCATGGGCCATGGAAGCACACAAATGAAGTTTTGTCTTATTTAAAACTAATGGACCCCACTTACATATACTTTTGAGGGTAATTAGTCTTTGTTCATACTTTATATACAACTTTTGATATTATTAACATCCTTTGGGGTGCGGAGGGAGTGATATAAGTTGATCGTATTGAATATGATGTTCTTTTTTATATATATATTGTGCCTGTTTGGTTTCACTTTCTTTTTTTGCTTATTTGCATTATTCAAATTATCGAAATAATCTGATTATTGTGATTGTAGAAATACATTAAAAAGTTGTTGGGTCTGAATTATTTGGGGACACTTTTGCCTTAAAGAGCGAAATCAAATCTGGTTATCCGGACCAAATAAGTTGACCTAAAATCTAAAGTTTAGTTCTTGATTCTAAAAAGCAATAATCAGATTTTAAAAATCAAAGCAAACAGGCTATCAAAGCAAACAGGCTTATTAGCAAGCTGCATTGCTATAATTAATGGAGATAAGACTAGAGTAATTGCCCACAACTTGAATTTAAGATACTAGCAACATCTTTCATAGGTGATGATACTTTTAAAAATTCTACAGTATTGGAGTGGACCCACAACCTAACCCAACTACTTTTGGGATAAAAGATATAGTTGAGTTGATTAATGATGTGGGTCCATACCACGCTGTTTGATAGCAGTCATATGGGGCTTACCGCACTCCATTGGAAGTATTATGGGTTAGTGGGGATAATGCACCTGGTTTCGTAGGATAATACAACCCATAAGCTGACCTCGTCCAATTGAGGAGTATATTAACTCATATTAATAATGCTTTGGTGACTAAAGAATGGCTACAAAAAATGAGATACAAAAGGATGTGTCTGATTGTGGTTGGTTATAACCATTAGGCCGACCCATGTATGGTGGAGCATTTACTAATTACAATTTGACGCATCATTTAGTATCTATTTTTTTGTAAACGCCTTTTGTAATAATACTGTGTAATACTGGAAGGCCCCAATGTTTAAAATCCCTCTATAAAATGAGCGGCAGGACTGTAAAATACTTACCACCAGAAGGAACCAATGGTGTCATCATGGTTCTAGGTATAATGATATCAAACAACAAATATAGGGCAAAACTTAAGAATCAACTCTACACCTAAGTGATAAGAATCATAATCTTGATACAAACTATTACTAGGCTTTAGAAAATGTTTAATTGAAAGCTCTTCATAAATTCAACAAACATTTAAATTACAACTGACAACAAAGAACATTTTACTAGGATTACAATATGAAAGTCAACCTTACTATATTTAACACAATTTAGTGGTTGTTTGATTGCCTTTTAATGAATCGGATTGACCCTAAATCTAAATCGGTCAGATTTGAAGGCTGTTATATAAAAATCTAATTGACATTTAATGGTTGGTAAGGCTCACACGCCCGACTTATTTGGTCAGACCTACCTTTTAATGGATTTTTTACTTCAATGTCCTTCCAATATTCAATTAATTATTGTTAGAAGCTTAGGGAGTACATAACGAAGATCTTAATATAATTTTGTTGAACACAACTCGACTCGAAATTCAAGCTCATAAGTCTTAGGCCAACCTAGTATATTAAAAACTTCAACTTCACACTCGGACACCCGATGTAGGAATGAGCCAATTCACATGTTAACTTAACAAATCTTCCCCTTCACATGTGAGTCCCAACTCCGTCAAATGGCTCCTTCTCAAGTGTGAAGTCGTCTCTCTACACACTGAGGGCCTGCAAATTACTTCAGTCCGTCAGGATCTTTGGATCAAGGTTCTGATACCAATTTGTTAAGGAGCTAGGGCAGTCCATAATGAAGGCCTTAATATAATTGTTGAACCCAACTAGACTCAAAAGCTTAAGCTGATAGGTATTACGCCAACCTTGTACATTAAACCTTCAACTTCACTCTCGAACACTCGACGTGGGAATTAGTCGATTCACATATTGCATTAACAATTACATTCCACGTCCTAAAATACGGTGATGCCACCACTCTTTTATCACTATGTACCAACTATCTCACATTCTCCTATAACCACCTTTTTGGATCCTTAATTGGTGACATATTGAAAATCTCGCCGGAATCATGAAAGGTCACATGAGTAGAAGAATTGAACCCACATCAACAAAATATTCCCCTAGGACAAAGACACCATGACGTTAGAAGGAAGACTACAACAATTGCTTGTTAGAGACTAGAGAGAAGAGAGAGTAGCCAACTACAATGACTATAATTATTAATAATTTTTATATTATTCAAAGGAGTATAATAAAATCGAGGAAATAGAGGAATAGATTAGTAGAAACATCAGCAAGTGAAAAATCAGAGTTGGGTCTTCATCTTTCCTTTTTTTCACTTTACAAATGAAGACAATTATTTGGGGTTGGGGTTGGGGTTGGGGTTGGGGTTGGGGCGGGGTGGGGTGGGGTGGGGGGGACTTATTTATTTAAAATTACTTTTGTGGTCATTTTTCTTTTGAAAATGATTATAAACTTGTGAACAATAGATAACCAAGGAAAAAAAAAGATGTTGATATTGTATCTAAAAAAAACTTTATATAGGGTTAGACTTATAACTATACAAGGAAAGAAGATTAGTAATTACCAATGGTACAATTATGCACCACTAATTACTAGTACAATAATGAGAATAATCCTTAGAATCTTTTAGATTTCTCTAAAACTACCCCTTAAGTTGGAAGTCTTATGTCACAACTTGCTTGTTTTAAAACATTAGTGTTCAAAAAATCGTTAGGCGGACCAAGGAGGCGGAGGGGGTGCCTAGCGCCTAAGCTGCCTAGGCGTTCTCCTAGGCGAACTAGGCGTTTTCTCAAACGGTCTCATTTATATATTTTTTTTATTGTACATATTTGTTATACTATACAAAGCATACAATACATGTAATTTTTTTAATTTTAAATGAAACATTACCAAAAAAATAATGTTTTAAGACTTAACAAATTTATTTTAAGTATTAAAGAAGAGGTTTGATTATGCCTAAACGAGGCTTTAGGCGCTCAGCCAAATTGAGGTAGTAGAGTCCCGCCTAGGCGCTAGGCTGGATTAATCGAATCTAGACGAGAATTTTTAGAACACTGCAAAACATATCCCAGAATTGGAAATAAAATGGTATAACACAATTAAACATAACAAGAATTAGATTGAGTTCCCTCTTCAATTTGCACGAACTAAAAGGGCTTGATGTTCATGTTCAAAGTTAATTTATCACCCAAAATACATAATTTCACACATCCAAATTCCAAGGATATTAACTAAGGTTGGAAATGAAAATAAGTAACAACAACAAAAGCAGAAAATGAAATGAAACAATGAATAACAATGGAAATTAGCTAGGGATTGGAAGAAGTTTAGGAAAGAAAAGTTGAGAGCAAAGTGCCATTTTCTCGGCCTATATTCCCACCAATGTGAGCCCATTATCCCATCTTTTTTCGCAGTAGATTTTTAGATATTTCATCCTTGGCGGAATTCATTCTGGCACCACCTTTCGACACACCCTAATGGGATGCCCCATTATGATTGGTATATCATGATAAAAGAAAATCATTTGCACCAAGCGTACCGACTGAATATGATAAAGCCTATAAAACAACAATTGCTTATTAGGTAACAAACAGGAAAAGCAAACAAAAAGGGGCCATCAGAATTCCGACTCAATTCTGTGGATTAAAGCCCTTCTTAAACAGCAACCAACAGGTAGCGTTGTGTTGTAAAACAACATTCGGGCTGAGGCAGCCCCCGGGGCTTGCATGGCGCAACAACCTAACCCCGAAGTTCTAAATAATCTACTGATCAAAGGCTGTATGGGCAGACCCCCTTCGACTTTAGTCTCTCGCTTTGTCCGATATGGAAGGCCTACTTTCGTAGAGGACCAAAAGGGAGAGGGTGGTCATTAAATCATTTACAAGTCGTCATACATCTACCCATGTATTTGTTTAGAACTTCCCAACATGCTATAGAGTGCCAAAATGCACAATATGGTACTAAGTACCCATGTGCAATATCATTTCTAGAAGCTTAGTTGCCAACTACTACTCCCTTAACTTCCACTTAAGCTTTTGTTCTTTATCGTATTGAAAAGTTCCTTATGTCTATCAAAGAAAAAGACATGTTCAGACTTCAGATCAATGATTCCGAAACCAAGGGTTAAATCCTATGACAAAGAAATTTGGCTCAAAGCTTCCCGCGGTAAAGACTTTTTTGTGCCTTGTATACTCGTATTCCCTTTCCTAAAAAAGGAGCAATAATTGACTTTAATAACCATATAGGTGTAGTTTATAAACATAGGTTACTTTCGTGGCCTCTTACACTTGAGTTGAAGGACTTGTATCATAAGTTTGATAAATGAAGCAGAAGCACTATTGAAAATTTTACTAACATGAGACCTATAATAACAAAACAAATCTATGGCAGTAAACTATGTGACAGATAATCAAAAGAATCATGTTATATCATGCAAATAATAATAAATAAATAAAAAAAGTACAAGACATAAAGATATATATTGGCTGTATACATCAGTAGTTTATGCATATATTATATGCAGAAATAACAATTAGTTATATTGGCTGTATTTGTTGCATGAAAAAAATGAAATGCTTGAATACTAAGAGTTTTTACATATCCCTTAGTTCAATTTAATACTGCTACTAAGCACCTCAATGGTGGATCTGTGATGGATATTAATGATTATCTTATTTATGAAAGCACGCATACAGCAAAAAGGGACAGCGAAACGGAAAAGGAAAAGTACGTGAATAAAGAAAAACAGTCATTAAATAATAAATCATTACTTAAATGGTTTTCACTGTCAAAAGGCTGCACCAATTAATTAATCTGTCAGTCTTGAATTAGTTCAATGCCAAAAGTTATATGAAACCTCCAAATGTGAAGGAGCTGTATCATACATGCAAACAGATATTCTTGACAATGCCACTCCATTAAAAGATGCAAAACACCAAATTTATAAATGTTTTTAGGATCACATGTAATAACAAACTTTGCAATTCAGAAAGGACCTAGATGTTGATAGCTAAGAAAATCTAACAATGTCAAGTATGAGAGCATATCTAAAGAAATTGTGAAGTACCAGCCAAAATATAAATCTCACTATGTAAACCCAAAAACCATGTAGATGTTCAAAATAATACCTTGGAAAGAAAAGTACTGGTTCAATCTACATCAGATTGTCACGTTCACTCTGAGAACTTGCAGCCAACAGGTGAAGCCATCCTTTTGATTGCTTAGTATCTCCCCTTGCCCTACTCTTCTGGAACAAAAGACTTAGACTGATAATTTGGTATATAAAGAATAGTGTTGTCTTTCTTCAAAAAATTAAGATAGTTCATTCAGAAGCCTCCACCTAACGGTGCTTTTTGAAAGCTGGTCACCAGTAGGCTAAGAACCTGTCTATATTCGACACTGCATATAAAATAAAACAAAAAACAAAACAAAATCAATTAAACATACATATTCAAAAGCTGGTATGCAAATTAAAAATTGCCATAAATGTTTATGAGTGAGAAGTAAATGCCGCTTTTCAATTGAGATGAGAACAATTATGCACCAGTCTAATTTAGAGAGGCCATTTGTGCAAACTGAATGGAAGGCTTGAATAAATGACAACCAGAAGGCGAGCAACTCAAAAAAACACAGCACTGCATATAAAGACACAGTATTAATGAGGTAAACAATGACTTCAAAACCGTATCACAGCAGAATATTGGAACCCATGCTATTAAAGGGTGTATCGAAACCTCATTTATACATGTAATTGCAGTTATATTGACAACAGTATTAAAATAAGAAAATGGAAAAAGAAATTAAAAAAAATGACAGAAATTGATAAAAAAATCCTCAAGGAGGACAATTTTTCAACATCATCACAATGACTTCAAAGTGATAGTAATAACGATGCTTAATAATTGTTTTATCCCAGCAAAGGATATGATCTCCGGAACTGTGAGTCGAAAAGTGCAAATAAATTCATCAAACAAGATTAAAATCCTACAGAAACAGCACAGATAAAAGAATCTCTACAGAAAACAGCATTGAAAGTTTCAAGACCAATAATAGATGGAGGAACAAATAATGAACAACCGCCAAACTCTCTAGATTCTAGAACTGTATACACAAGTCCGCATCAGATAATAGTACCAATGTTCATGAAAAAAAAATAGTACTCCTTCCATTCTAAAATTAGAGATATATTTTTCTTTTTAGACCGTTCCATAAAAAGAGAGAAAATTTTATTTTAGGACTATAAAGTTACATGATATCCCTTATTTGCCATTACTTTGTTACTATCATTCTAGAATCACACCACCACTGCTAAATACTTCGACAATACTAGGGATACATTTGGAAACATAAAATTATTCTTAAAGTTGTCGTTTTAGAAGTATATCTTTAATTTTGGAGTGGATTGAGCACTAACTAGCTTGACAACAGAGAAAAACACAACAACCACCAGAACTGCAAGTTGATCTATTCCAAAGGCAAAATTGACTGAAAGCCTACAGAGCACTTGCTACCTTTCCTGCTACACTTCTCAACACGTTTAAGATTAACCAACAATCTAAATATTCCTTTGGTCGATCAACCGTTAGAAACTAAAAGTTCCAAATATTTCAGTTGGACCTTTTTGTTCTCAACTTTGGCCAATGCCTTCTCCCACAACCCACAAAACAAACTATTTGGTATCTGATGCAAATTGTCTCTTTCACCCACCTTATTATCAATTTGGTTGTTTAAATTCCAGAGTAATCAACAAAACATCATTGCTGAACAAGTTCACCCCTTTTCAAGAAAGAAAAAAAGAAAAAAAATACAGAAGAAATGAATGATATATTCGGTAAAGATTCCAAGCAAAACCAATATGAAACCCAATTTCTCACGTACAAATATAAATATACTTAAACTATTACTTGAGCAAGATTGAGTTCTGACAAAAGTTGTCGATACATTTATTCATCTAATGGCATAAGAAGATCAAGGTAGGTGCCTTAATGATGATGGGTCAAACCTTTTGTTCTCCAAGGAAGGCAATCAAAAGTTATTCTCACTGAAACAACTTTTATGATTTACCAAATCTGTGACAAAACAGGCTCAGAGTGTATTTCTTATAAGATGATGACAAATGAAGTGGGGCTAAAATCACTATCAGTGTCCAACCTAAGTACATACATAGTAAATGAAGCAAAAGGAAACCATCACATACCCCTTAGCCTATTGACTGGGTTCTAATCAATAACATGTTCTTTCTATCAGATTTTGTTGCATTCAGTTCCCATGAAAAAGAAATAATGTGCAACAGAATCCTAGACTTCATTTGGAACTTGGAAAAAACCGAGGAAATAAAGGAAAAGGAAAACAAAAATAAATTTAAAAAACAAAAAAAAATCTATCTAGATAAATCTGGCAATCCATACTTTATAAAAATTTAATATTAGAACAATGCTAAAATTTAGTGTAAAAATTAATTAAAAATGCTCCAATAAACTTTTAGAGTTCATTTCTCAAGTTTTCCAAGCTCCAAACTGAGAATGAAGAGCAATCGAAGCCAAATAACAAACAAATGACAGAGAAATGCTATAAATTGAAACAAACTCCACCATCTCATAAATGGTAAACAATATTTAACTGTAATTGCTAAAAACAGAATTGAAAAAACAACAACAGTTAACATTATTTGTAAAAGAAGCACAAAATGCAGGGGAATACCCTCCTTGTCAACAGTATCAACGGTCTTCATAAATATCTGCACTCGTCCCCTCAATCGAAGCACCGAGTTCGTGAATCCATCTTCCGATTGTTTGCCATCTGCTGGTCAGAGGTAATTATCCCCTCCTTGTCCTGAACTTTTCCCCACTTATATTGTCTACTGCAATCAGATTGATGAATTTTACCAGTCGGGCTGTTCACGAAGAAGGCTCGAATCATTTTTAAGATATTACGGTAAGAAAAATATCACTCCGTCTCTAGCTTTTTTTTTTTAAAATGAAATTGATTATTTTTAAAATTAATAATTAAGTATTTATAAATATATTTTTAAAATTATAAAAATTAGGGTTAGTAATAAATTGTATATATATTTTTTTTTTGTAATCTCTTCACTTATATTTTAGTAAAAATAGTAAAAAAATTAATTTTAAAAATGATCAATTTGACTTTAAAAAGTCAAAATTAAACAATTAATTTGAGACGGAGAGAGTAATATATATTGCGAATTTAGATATTTAATTTTTTATTATCGAATAAATTAATAATATTTTTATAATTTATTAATACGGTGGGCTATCTTATAATCGTATTAATATACACTATAATCATAATTTTATAATTAATCTTATAAATATATTAATATATAATGTAATCGTAATTTTATAAGATATTATTGTAAAGAAAATAATATATATTATAAATTTAGATATTAAATTTTTTATTATTAAATAAATTGATAATATTGTTATGATGTATCAATACGATGAGTTAATTTTATAATTGTATTAATATACACCGCAGTCATAATTTTATAGAAATTTTTCATAATACAAAATAGGATTCAAACTAATTTGTACGAATTTGCCGATGAAGTGTCAGCCAACTCATTAAAATTGAGCTTTATATGTCTAGTTTAATTTTTATTTAAGTGATTTTCTTGATGTGAAGTGTGTATTTTTTAGATGAGATTTATTTTTTCTTAGTTTAAGATTATTTTTATGTGAAGTGTATTTATTTTGTTAGGCGAGGCTTATTTCTTTTCTAATGTGAGTTTTTTTTTTGAAAATTTTCTTATTTCTCATTTGAAAATTAATTAATTCTTAATACTATTATATTAATAATAATGTACTTGATTATGTAATATTATACTCTCCAAAAAGTGAAATAAATGGGATAGTAATTATATATACTGAAAGGTGTTGAAATAATATATACACCCATACATAATTTTATAGTACTTCTCCTTTTTAATTTTTTTTTCTTCTTTAAAGTGAACTTAAAATACTTCCAAACTCAACATTTATTATAATTTTTTAATTCCATTTAATGCAATAATAAGTATTACAAATTATTTGAAAATTATTATTTATTATAAAATTTATTATTTTATTTTCCATCACAGGATAAAAGTCCTTATTACTATTTTAGATAGTTTCAAATTAAATATCTATTTACTTTAAATAATCTATTTTTTACAATAATTTATCTATAATACCCTTAGTATTAATTGTCATCTTGCTATTCTATATACATATTTATGAAGTATCACTAGTCATGTACATAAAATTATGTAATTAGATGAGAATTAAATATGGACAATTTTGTTATTTTATTTTTTTCTTAATATGCGTAAAAAGTCAATCATGTCTTTTATCCTCAAGACAGATAAAGTAATTTTTAGTAAATCCTCTTTATTTTGAATTTAAAAATATATTTAAAAAACTTGAAAGTCACCAATAATTTTATAATTTAGAATATAAAAGTATATGTTATTTTCTAAAGTTAGAAGCCAAAATAAAATGAATGTGTAACATTAACGTGACCTAAATTTATTAGAAACCTACATGAATGAATGTGCTCATAATTACTTTTAAAATGGAGTAATCCCTCAAGTCTTCAAAAGAATGTTTGAATTGAAGTATGGAAATTTTTATTTTACACAAATTGTTGTTGTTCAAAGGCCAATGACCAAAAATTTTGTGGTCCTAGAGTAATATTTTATCAAACATATAAATTGTTTGATGTTCAAAGGTCAATGACCATATATACTTATTATCCCATTACCAATATTTTTAAATTTGAGATTCATGTGAAAATTTTAATAAATAATAATTAATGAGAATGTGAGTAAACACATGCATGGATAATATATCTAATATCTTCAATCCCTGAAATATTCACATCCCAAAAAATGGATTCAACCGAAGCTTTGGACTCACTATCTTGCAACTAACAGCAGATTATGAATCTTGAAAATTATTAAACTTTCGTGCATTGCCATGGCTTCTGCAAGCATATATATTATAAGACACCATTACAGAGAGAGAGAGAGGCCAAGAAGTGTTTATATATTTCAATCCCTGAAATATTAATTCACATCCCAAAAAATGATGATTTTTAATGAAAATTTATTTTTCAAAAGATTCTCTAACATTTGCGAAAAATATATTAGTGGTGTTATGGTAGTACTCAATCTACCTAAAATATATAAATAATGATATTTTAAGAATTTCATCTGACTTTACAGTTTAAAAATAAAAATATACCTTTAATTTTAGAATAAACCAAAGAGAAAAATATATATTTAATTTTTTAACGGATTGAGTACTAATTAATCTTCAAATCAAAATTGTGACATTACAGAAACGAATTTTTATCTATTTTATCTAAAGTTGTAAACCACTTAAATTATCTAAAAAATTGTGTTCCATTTCTTGAATCACTTTTTTATTTTATAGTTTTTGTTTTCCATTTCGATCACAAGAACCCAAGGAATTAATAATGTTGCTGGCCTTCAGTCGACTCACAAGAAATGTACCTCCTGCAATTATACTCACTAGTTGATAATCCGTGCAATGCACGGGCTGGGTTGAATAATGAATTTAATAATTTGTTAAACATTCATGTCAAAAAAGAAATCGAAGTATACAATCCATGTAATTACTTGTATATGTGAACTTGGGAGGATAGAAATGTCAATGAAAGATCTCCCTTCAAGCTGTACATACGACTTTCATCGAATACCGCAAAATTCTATATGTATATATGAGATTGAGTATAGAATTATGTTAACTCACTTGAAATTTAGTATTTGTTTCTCTCCTTTTCTTGGTAGGATTGAAAATCCTTTATTTTACATATTCATACGATCGAGTCATTGGGTTTCCAAAATAGTGTAAAAAGTAATTCGAAACATTGCTCACGAATTCCATCAATAACATTCAGAAAATAGTACAATTTGAAACAACAATCATCACAATAGGCCAATCATTCAAATGCTTGGAAGCTACTTATTCAAAAACTAAGTTAAAAAATTACAATAAAACTGTGAATTGCACATAGTAATATAAAGTACTACCAACTTGAATGAATTGCATCACAAATAAGGAGCTAAAGAAGAATCTATTCAAAAGAAAAATAAAAATGTATTAGAATAATGATTGTAAATGCATAATTCAGTAATTAGTTTTGCTAGTAAGTGCCTTTGCCAATCTGCTCTAATTTCTCGAAACAGTCCACATTTCGAGACCCCCATGACGGTGATTCTTCAAGATTGAGCTGACCATAATTATCAGCGCCTTAATCTACATTCCCAATACTTATTTTTGCTCAAAAACATAAACGTAAAAGCAAAACTATAAACATGTACTTACAATTCTTAAATAACATGGATCAAAAAAGAAATGTACTTGCTATTTTCAAGCAAAACTTTCCATCCTAAAAAATGTGTTATGAAAACTATTAAAATTGAGATCATTCAAATGCTTGGAAGCTACTTATTCAGAAAAAAATTAAAAAATTGCAATAAAACTGTGATTTGCACATAGTAATATAAAGTACTACTCGTTTCTCAAAGAAAGAGAGGTATATCTTTTAAAAAAAGTAGTAATAAAAACCTGCTAGGACATTGCTTATAGTTTTCTTTTTTTTTCATGTGTCAAACAATAGACAATGAGATCCAAAACCGGAAGTCCTCTTTATCATAGACCCATAGTAAACGACATGATCACAAAGTTGGGATCTTTACCATACTGTAGCCTCAAGTTACATTACTAAGCAAAGTTGGCATCTGGAGTCATAGACACTAGAGTTCAAATCACATTGTATATACAAAAAATAAAATAAGTTATAAAAACCAAACCACCAACGGAATCCCTCTTATCAAGTACACTGATAATACGTTCACTCCATGAGAATGATTTACACCTTTTGCTACAGAAACTTATTAAATCAAGCAAATTACCCTAGAAACTCTGAATAGCATTGTTCAACATACTGTGAAGATGATGAAGGCGACTGAAGAGTGAGAAGAGAAGAATGTAGAAGGAAACTGAAAGCGGAAGAAGAGGAGATAATTCCTAAAATTTTCAATTGATCGATCGAGTTAACTCCTATAATTAATCAAGGATCGACTCAGCGAATTTTCCAATCAATTGAGGATTGCTTACATCATCATGGTCGTGTCTTTAGATATGTGTAGGGGTGCATATAAAGTTTTGATTTTTCATGTGATTGACGACCCATTCTAAGCTTCCATCATTAAATGGTAAAAATAATTAGAATGCGACAAATTAGGTACAAACTTATACACTCCTAACCAGAAAATAATAGAGTTTCTTTACCAAAATGATGTATATTTTAAACTACTTACTGAAATGTGGCACCTTTAAAATATTTATTAAACTCATGCTCTTGTTAAAGTTATTAACAATGACAATTTCAATTGAAGTAATAATACTTCTTTAAACAGCTAAGAAATTCAACCAAAGTGCGCCAAAAAAGAATCAATTTTGAACCAAGGATTCTAAAGAAAAATAAAAATGTATTAGAAATAATGATCGTACATGGTTTAAAGAGGATAATTTTTTTTTAAAAAAGGGAACTAAATTGTGGATTGTGATGACAACATATATCCCTTTTTGGCATTTAACCAAACATGTAATGCGCACTATTCTAAACAGCCAACTAAAGGTCAAATTGGATTAACAAAAAATAAGATTTGGGGAAGGTAAAAGGATTACTGCCATGGAATGTATGCAGAGATTCTCAGACATCGCCGATGTCGAAAACCAAAATCTCTCTTGACACCGCAAAGGAGGAGGTGGATTGAGAGATCGACACTGGTAAGGAGGAGGTGGGTTTTGTTGTGTTGATGTGGGAATTCAGATTAACAATCGGATAGACAATATAATACCAATGTATAAACGAAAATTATAAGAATGTAGGGAGCTGACAACATATCATCCATATAAATATTAGTAAAACAAGATGAAGATACCTGGAGTAGGCTGTTTTAGCGTATTATCTTGAACTTATGCACACTTTTCCTCTAGTTCCTGAACAACCTCTTCCATTGAACCCTAAAAAGATTCATATGGATTCGTTCGAATATCTGAAAGATCAAAATTATGTCTTTTGCATGT
This sequence comes from Aralia elata, assembly GCA_034770075.1. NCBI lineage: Eukaryota > Viridiplantae > Streptophyta > Magnoliopsida > Apiales > Araliaceae > Aralia > Aralia elata. Next base: position 46,559,421 of record CM068381.1, on the reverse strand, counting down.
GTATTAATCGTGGCAAGAGAGATATAAACAGAAGGAAGTAAGTAATGAAAATACTTTATATATATCAGCAAACTTACCAAAATTATGGATACAACTGATGTATCCACAAAGAACCTTGTCAAGGTCTTCTTCATGTATTCACATGTGTCAATACATTAAAACATATGAACATTTTCTCAAACTCATTTTATCAAACACATAAAATGCACTACCCAACCATGCATAAACCAAAAAAACATCTCAAGCAATTACACTATTTAACACAACAGAAGGTCAGTAAAATCTTTTCAGTTACATACTTGCATATATTACCCCCAAAAAATCATTTCATAGTCCTCCAATTTTGGAATACCAATACCTCTACTCTTGGCCCATGCGTGCACCTACACATATTTACACCTCAACAAAGCTAACAAATTTAAAGGGATATATAAAATTGATAATAATTCAATCAAATGAGGCACCGAGTCAACTAATCTCTTATTTCGAATGCGTATTTAGGGTTTGAATTAATTACTTAAATTAACATGTAATTAAATTTTGTAAGAAAATCAGCATTCCCATTTTGGGAAACACGCAAATACATTTAATCAAGAGTCTTGCTACATACACTAAAAAATTATGTCCATATAGAGGTATATAGATACATGGGATATGAGAGAATGAAGAAGACCCCGCACTAATTTATTTGTAAAACCCATAAGAGGGGTAGGTAATTACCAAAGTTTTTGATAGAATTGTGGTCTATACAACATTCAGAGAGGCATCCATTTGGTTTGTGATGTTAGCAAGAGCAGACCGCTTCGTCGCCAATTGGGGCTTCTTCACTGCAGGAGGAGGCGAGTGATTGAATTAAGTAACGAAAGGGCAATTGAACCGTTTTGACAGAGGTGTATTTCATCAATTACGAGAATCGTTGGGAAGGAAAGTGTTGCTGCGGCAAAGAGAAACCAGAATTAAAGATATAAAGGGGTAATTGGGAAGTGGAGTCGGAAGTTAAAGTTATTCAAGGAGTCGGAAGGAGAAGGAGTCGAAAGTTAAAGCGATTGAAAGAATCGGAAGTTAAAGCCGAAGAGAAGAATCTGAAGTGGAGAGGAAGACCAAGAGAGAGGATTCAACGAGGAAACGGAAGAGGAAGAGGAAGAGGAAGAGGGTTGATCGATTTTGAAGAAGAAGAGAAGATGAATTAACGAACAGAATAAACAAAACCACATGTAATGAGTTAACTCAGTGAGTTTTCAAATTAGAAGGAACGATTTTTCAAATTGGATACGAATTAATTTTCAAATTGATTAAAGATAGGATCGGTAATAGTTGATACGCGTGGGCTCCACACACACACACACACACACACACACACACACACACATATATATATATATATGTTGTGTGTGGAGAATGATTCTTATAGTACATACACCATTTATATCATTGAAAACAAAAAAGAACGGTCAAGATTGAAAATTAAGTGGACGGTAAAAAAAACACTTAGTGTCCGCTAATATTAGCAGTGGACGCTAATCAGAATGGATTTGACTTTACCAATAAATATTTAAGATTTACTAATCAATGTTTAAGATTTATTAACCAAGCCCTGATTAATAAAACCTAAATCATGGTTAATAAATCCTAAATTCTAGTTAATAAACCCTAAAGTCTGGTTAATAAATTTTATCATTTATTGGTAAAGTCAAATTTATTCTGATTAACGTTCGCTAATAATAGTAGAATGAAAAATATTTTTTTTACTGTCTGCTACTAATAGTAGTGAACGTCGATTTTCAGTTTCTAATAATATTCCTTATTGTTTTCAATGATATATATAAATGATGTATGTTCTATAAGGATTCATAATAAATACATATTATATATTATTACCTTTATATATATATATACACACTTTCACTCGTGTAAAGTTGCCTTTGAAGCTCAATTCATCGGGTTCCCTTTCTTTGAAGTCCTTAGCCAAAAAAGATCGCTTTCAGAGAGGAGGTGTAGACTGTGTAGTGCGACAGGCAACCCAACGGTTATTATAAGTGCCAAGGAGTAGATTTTTTTTTTAATTTAATTTTAAAAGAAATTACTAATTACTCTTAACTACATATACAAATGATAATGTTCACGCGTAGATCACGAAGATGCTTTGAGTACATGTGTTCGTGGAGGTTATAAACAAGGATCATGCATGTTTAAAGTATTTCATAAAAAAAAATAATGTCACCATGTTGTATGTAGAAAAGTCTACTAAATCTATATTTTAGACACGTTCACATATATAGAGATTTTGTAAGGGTCAATTTTAGTACGTGATATAACTCTCGCCTAAAGTCGCTTAACTCGTGATTTTTTTTATGGCATTCTTGTTCACAATCAGCTGGTTGGTAGTTGTTACCTCAATTATTATGAAATTATTTATACATGTGATAATTACTATATATATATATATATATATATATATATATATATATATATATTAGGCCGAAATCTCCAGGAAATCAATATATTGGACTGGACCACTGCTGGGTTGTCCACATGACATTCCTTGATCTCCCTACCATTTCTTTTGCATAGTAATTGAACTGATCAACTCTATATATGACTCGATCACGGAATCTCATTTTCAGAAAGCTTTTGGTCCACCATTAACATCATACACTTAAAATAAGAAAACTTCAACTTTATAATTCAAATGAAATGTCGCACCAAAAAATATCCTCTAGGGCTTATTAGGCGAATTCACTCAGAAAATTGTGTTTCACCTTAGCTTCAAAAACTTGAATGATCGCAAAAGACAAGCATATATAAAAGAAATATGATATTTTCACATTATTCTTTTTGCATGAATAATAAGATCTATATTCATATCATATAAAATTATGTAAAAATATTATATTTACGTGTGAACATATCAATTTCGTAAATAAATTATATAATAATTTTTTATTTGCATGGTAGCCCTTATAATATATACAAATAACTTATAATTAATAACTATAAATTATGCGTGTATAGGTTGTGGTCAACTATACATTTTATTGACTATATTTTTTTGGGTCAATGATTACCTATTGAAGGAATTAATTTAGATTTTTTTTTTAAACCGACACTGCACGATATCTTATATATCCTCGATGAAGAAAGTTATACAACTCATGAGGGCGGCTATGCCTACATTATCTATTATCCATTGTATATGGGCATCTAGCTAGGGTTCTAGATTCATGGAGTAGTTTCCCAATTTATGATCCGTAGATTCGTAGAAATTTATTGCATTCTTTATATATTTTTCTCATCAAACGCGTAAGAAACTCTTGTTATTTCAAATTTCATAAATTCATATACACTTACGTGCGATAAGTTGGGAATTATTTCATAATTAAATTCCGGATCTAGCAGCCACAACCATTTTTTGGCTTTCACATCTTCAAAACATACTTATTTGCAATTAATCATAACATATGGGTGGAAACATTTATGAATCTCGCGGTAAGTACATTGCATCTTTATACCATATGTATTAGCATATGTATTACCGTACAACATAGTGCGGTTGAAAGTTCAAACTGTACATGAAATTATTTGGGTGCAGTTTTAATTGGTTCGGTTTCAGTTCTAGAATTAATTGGCATAGTTAACAATAATATCCAATAAATTAAATTCATCTTTATGTATTAAAAATCATACATGACATTAACAAAATAACATTAAGCAACAAGTTTTAGATTTGAAATATGTTACTCATGAATGTTTTAACATTGCTCAAACCATTACAATTCAATTAGAAATATTTTTAACCATAAACAAAATATTTAAAAGTGCATAACATAATCAAATTGCCTATTATATTTTTAGAAATTTAATTATGTAACTTTTAAAATTTATATATAATATATAAGAGCGGTGTGGTATGGTTTGAGCGGTGCGGTAGCCTCCCAAAACTGCATATGCGATTTTCTAGCCATTCTAAAACCGTCACATACGTTGGAGCCATTGGTGCGCTTCAATGGGTGCAGTTTGGTCGATTTTTAGTACGATTTCGAGGCCAATTTCAATTCCTTACTCAGCCCTAACATGTATACTTCAGTTTTATAATCCATCAATATAAAACCTCCAACCCAAAATAAGAGTGGTTAAATATTGACTTTTTTTATGCTTATTATGATTTGCTAAAAGATAAAATTTACATAATTTTTTGCCAACACACACACACATATATGAGAAAATAGAGCATGTATCTTAGACACACAACTTTATGTGTGTCATAGTATTTTAAGATATTTTATTAATGGTATTTTTCTCATTTCACTATTTTTATTAATGATTAATGATTGTTTTGATATTTCACAAATTCGTCAATCAAAACTACGTCGTATTAAGTACATAATATATACAAACTTGTGCGTGTCTAAGAACTACATCGATCTTTCAAATTGATCAAAACTTTTTAGTTTATGATTGTCTCTCTATGGTACTAGTTGTTATTTCATTGAATTTGCTTCGTATTATCAACAAAAATTAAAAGTGAATTCAAACCTTTTTTTTTTGAGTAAAAAGTTAAATAAAGCTCACTTTTAACTTTAGGACAAAGAAATTACTTTTAAAGTGCTGGTATAACATTAGTCATTTAATTTTGACTACCGAAACAGATTGTACATGTTGCAAATTAAAGAGAGAATGTATATGTATCTATTAGTTCATTTATGTGTATAATAGGGCCTAATTAAGATTCACAGGTAAAAATTTACATAAGCTACATAACGCAGCACAAGCCTATTTTAGTCAATCTGCACATATTCCTATTTTTTTTCCATTCTCACCTATACATGATAACATGATACAGCGCATGTTAGCATTAGACTAATAATATCTCTTGTAACATGCAAATTCTGAGAATGGCGTAATTGGAGGAAAATATAATTTTAATTAAATTCTTCTTTCTCGAATCGTCACTGGAAAACCACCCCTCATGGTGGCCGTTAAACCGGGTGCGAACAGCATTGTACTTGACGGCGCCACCGCTTGGATATCGAACTGTTGGATCAACGCCACCGCAACACTCTTCATCTCCATCAATGCCATTTCTTTCCCCAAACAAACCCTAAGACCAGCTTGAAAAACCGGGTACTTATAAGGGCTCTCGGCTTGAAAAACCCCATTTTCCAACCATCTTTCGGGCTTGAATTGGAGACAATCAGAGCCCCAAATGCTCTTCATCCGACCCATCGCATACGGGTGGTAAGTAACCCTAGTACCTTTCCTAACAAATGTACCATCCGGAAGAACATCATCTTGTTGACAAAACTTTGAATCAAATTGAACAGGCGGATATAATCTCATACTTTCATATAATGCCGCCTGTAAGTAATGAAATTCTCTGAGTTGATCAACGCTAGCGAGTTTGTGGTCCTGTCCCCCCATAAGTACTCCCGATCGGCTCAATTCGTCCCGAATTGAAGTCACAACCCCAGGGTGCTGATCCAAGAGCCAGAAAAAACTTGTGAGTGCGGATGCCACCGTGTCACGACCCGCCAACAAGAAACTAATCACAATGTCCCTGAGGTACTTATCGTCATTAATGGAGCCCATGAATCTAGAAAGAAGATCATCATGTGTGGAAAAGCCCATTTGCCTCTTTTGCCTAATTACTTCCTCAGCTAAAGCATCCACTTTCTTGATAGCTTCTCGGAGCTTCTTTTCCGACCCCAAATTCAACAACCTTTTCACCTTCCAAACCAGGGGCGACGCCGTCAGCGCCCGTTGCGCTGATAATTTCGAGGCCAGATCAAACGCCTCCGCAAATTCCGACATGGGCAATGACAATTTTAAACATCCGGGGTCCACTCCGAAAGAAAATTTGCAAATATTATCAAAAGAGAATCTTCGGAAAATGTCTTGTAAATCAAGAACTCCTCCACTTTTTTTACAATTAACAGAAGAAGATAATAGCGGAATCAACCTGTTATTAATCTCCGATGTAACCGTCTCAAACGCATACGATCTTATCGATAAGCTTCCCAGCTCCAAGCTCGCCATTTTCCTTTGAAATTTCCATTTCTCGCCGTCGACGTTGAAAATGCCTTTCCCCAAAAGATCACCCAATATTGTAGAAAAGGGTTTCCCTTTTGGGTAATTGTCGAAATTTGTCTTCAGCATATACTCCACATTTTCGGGGTTTGAAGTAATAATATTGTCAAGAACATGAACATGAATTGTTCCTGTGGGTGATTCTTGAAGTAGATGAGTGTACCAATCGCATAAATTGTTGTACTTGAGATTCCAGCCGGCGGACAGAAAAGTCCGGCTGGTTTCACAGCCGCAATACGTCTTTAGCCGGAGAACAAAGACGATAATTATTGAGAGGAGAAAAGAAGTTATAGTAAAAGAAAAGAACATGAAATAAAAGAACTCCATAGGGATTTTGATTAAGAGAGAGATTTTAGGGGGGTTTTTTTTCTTAGAGAGAGAAAGTAAGGAAAGAGGAGAGATGTTAATGAGAGATACCGTGATGGTGGGTTAGGATAGATTATATATACAAAAATGGTTGGTTGGTTGGTAGTTAAAATGGGTGTAGAGTGAGACAAGTAGGGCGCGTAGACAGAGGTTTGACAGTGAAAAGTGGACACGAGGGTCGAAATAGGCATTAAAAAGGCGTGCGCTAAATAAAGAATACTACTAGCTCTTGATCATGGCTTATTCGATTTCCAAATAAGTATAGTAAGTAGCATATATAATACACAATCCCAAAGTTTTCCAACCACGTGTTCTCTTGCTTTTTTTGTCTTGTTCTATGTCAAATGTGGGGTAATGTTAGCCGACTGCTAATGAGAATTTGCCACGTATAATCACATTTTCTATGGACTTGTAGACTTTTATGGATTACTTATTTCATTTTAAAATTATGCATGAGTATTAAAAAATAATTATATAATATTAAATATAATATTAATTATTTAAATTATTCTTGTATTAAAAAAAATAGTGTTAATTATTGGACAAAAAATAATAAAAGAATCAAAATTATATTTAATACTTAAAATAATATTAAAAATTTAAGTAACTAATACTTACTAAAAATTCTCAATCGATAAATATTAAGAAATAAAAATATTTTTTTAAAACGATATCCAAAACAGGACGAAGGGAGTATTTAGATATAACTGTTGTCTTATGACCGACCCTGCGTTCCTTTTTATTCAATTTGTTTCTTTTTATCATTGGTTCGTAAATTTTAACAAAACCCATTATAAATTAATGAGATATCCCTACATTACATATTAATTTATTTATTTTTATCATTTTAAATAAATTTTAAAAGGTAATATTGAGATTATATATACTTATTTTAATCAATGAAATAAAATATTAACTATATTTTTTAATATTTGTATTTTCTTCTTAAACATAAATTAAAAGAGAATTGAGGGAGTAATACTTAGCAATCTAAAAATTAAGTGCAAGTCACTTCCTACATCAAACCTGACGACATACAATAGACAGGAGTAAAATTAAACATGAGACATAAATAAACAAAAACTCTAGGGCGACATTTTTTTGTGGACATTCTAGCGACATTTTTTTTTTTTTTTTTTGGTTTTTTTTTTTTTGGCTATGACTCTGTACAACACTATTTTGTATATGTATCTAAATCACACCTAAATCACTGTTTTTTTTAAAAAATTTTTGTACCAATAAATCATATAAATTATTTTAAAGTCATAGCCAAAAAAAAAAAACCAAAAAAAAAAAAAAAAAAAAACGTCGCTAGAATGTCAATTCAACAATGTCGCTGTAGAAGTGCTCATAAATAAAACTAAAACTCATCTCCTTTAGTTGTCCAATTTGTTATTATGGATATTAATTTTTTATCTATATTCCAAGAAGTTCTTTGAGGTCGAAATAGTATACACGTAGTGAAACTTTATGGCGAATTTTCTACAGTAAAAAGGAAAGCTGTTTTGGTGTATTTTTTTAATATCCCCTAGGTTTGCGGATTAAGGTGCAGTTGTTTAGCCAATATAGGGACAGGAAACTAGGAAAGTTGTCATTATAATATTCTTAATTATATATTGGGAAATTTGTTTGGTGCTCATGCATGTGACACTCATTTTCATTTACAAAACATACCTTTAATTGGTAGTATTACTTAACAATATTAATATAAATGAGAGAGATTGAAGTGAACACGTACATGTGAACAAACCTTACCACAAGATCTAAAAAATGAACTTGATGCCATCTCAAGAAAATAAACATTACACTTTTTATTTTATTTTATTTTTTGGTATCACCAAAAAGAAACATTACACTCCAATACGCTAATTCTATAAATTTCTAAATAATTTAACTTTATCGTACGTGTGGACCACCACGCAAAATGGAGTATATAATTATGGCATTTTTTTCCCTTGGTACCCCAAAGCTAGTGGTCACTCCCTGGCTAGCTAGCCTAGCTACTAGTTAGTTAACCCAATCCACTAATCCAGATCAAACGAATGGAAATGTTGTATTTATTATTTATTTATTTAATTAAGATATCAGAATAGCTCGTGACTTTTGAGCCGTTTCATTTCTATTGGGTTAAAACAACCAAAATAATACTATAACATATATATCTATATACAAATTCAAATTGTACACGTACTCAAATATAAAATAATAGTAATTAATTATGAGACTGTTTAACTCCAACTACCCCGGAATTAGGAAGGAAAAATAAAATTTGAATTTCCATCTATCTCCGTGTAGATCTCTCTCGTAAAAAATAAGGAAATAAAACACTCAATCTAGTATGGATATTCGACATACCCATGCACATAATGGTGTGAATGTCATGAAGACATGAAAATCTTAATCGAAAGAGACTCTTGAAAGTGGACAATACATAAATGAGAAAATGATTTATGGGAAAAGTTGAAGAAAATATTAAAGTTAGTAAATGAAAAAAAAATAACAAAGCTTTTACTTTTCAACAATTACTCCAAATACTATTCAGTTGGAAGATATATTATGTCGGGTTAGTCAAATTAAATAATAGCAAAGCTTAAGTTTAATAATATTCTCTTACGTTATTTTAATTCACTTTGAATCTATTTAAAAGATCACGGTGTACTATTTATAATATATAAATTTAAGACCTTTATATACATATCAAAATGACTCAGATATTTACGTGACATTTACGTCAGGTCTGAATACAGTTGCATGATAATTTGACCAAATTAATCAACTAAACTTTTAAGAGAGTAGAAATCAAATCATTCAAATGTTCAATTGTTTCAATATTTTTTCTTACAATATTTTGACCAAACACAAACTCACTTAAAAGTTGAAAGATAATTAGTAAAATTATTAGCAGTATCTCTCCCACTCAAAAAAATTTCTACTCACAAAAAGTTAAAAGAGTAGAAAGAGATTTGAAAGTTTCAATTTTGGAGAGGCTTAGCTTCAAAAAGTTGTAGCACCATCATTTTCATGCCGTCAAAGATTATATAACTTGTGGCCGTAGTCTTGATAGTTAACATTAAACGTTTCCCACGTTTCAAAAAAGAAAAAAACCTAAAAATATAGGAATCAAAGTTGAACTAGCTAATTGAAGAATCAGTAAAGTGGTCCACTAGTTAACAACCCATGTATGTATGTATGTATGGTCACTGTAGCTGATGAGGTTTAATGGACCACACTTCTCAGCCAAGTGCCATTACGTGTCTGATAATTAAGAATATGTTTGACGTTAATTTTATCGTAATAAATTTATATAATTTTTTATTATATGAATTATAAAAAATATTATATTTATTAATATAATAAAAAATTGTCAAACTTATTAAATATGATATTTTTCAGAACTCATATAATAAAAAATCATAAAATTTATTAAAATGAAATTGGTGTCGATTTAACTCTAATCGAATTCTACATGTACTAGTCATGTATCATATATACGGGTATTTGGTATTTAGAAAGGGTAATATAAAAAATTTTAAATTTTTTTCAGTCAAAAATGGTTTATGTAATTGTGGGCCCAAGTGCATATTAGGGTTCACATGACCTAATTGAATTAAATGTACAAATTAGGGTTTACAAAAAACCTAATTAAATGTACAAATTAAGGTTTATGTGACCTAATTAAATGTACTAAACCCGAGGAAGTCTCCACGTGTTCCAAGGCAGAAGACTCGTGGATGCGACCCATTTTGGGAATTGATTGAGGGATTGGATTGGTGGCTAGAAGAACAAGGCAATTTGGCCATTACTTTGATGATTAAAGGGCATTTCTGGAATTTCTCCTTTAAAACATAATTATAGGGTATTTCGGGAATTTCCCTTAAAACATATGTCTGACATTTGACTATTTCCCAGGAAAACTCTATAAATAGCCCCTCTATTCTAAGAAAAGGGGATCGCTCTCAAGACATTACACTTAGACTCTTGGAAGTTCTAAACACTTGAAACTCTCTCTCTTAACTCGAAGACTCAAGAAGGCTCTTGGAATCCCTGCTACCCTAACCCGGTTTCTAGATTCTGAGAGTTATGCCACGTGTCATTGGAGTAATTGCCTACCTGTTCTTCTCCCCTCTGCAATCAATCAATTAGTTCCGTACTCTTCGTGGATTTCTCTCCTCTCCAGCCAACACAAAACCCTAACCCTAGCAAGGTGTAATTTTCTTACCTACATTTATTTGGCGACTCTGCTGGGGAGGTGTAGAATTCGTGAAGGGTATGCCCACAACTCGAAGTGGGAGAATTACAAGAAGAGTTTCACCGACAACAAGCATCACTTCACCGGATCCGATTTCAAGCCAAGTGAATCCAGTGCTCCAAAACGCGAATCTGAATTTTGATCAACCCATCTTAGAAGACGTTTCAGAAGGAAGTTCAACATCACCTCAAATGGCTGATCAATAACAAACCAGTGCTAGACAGCCAAACGCAGGAAGGCAAGGTGAGGAAGTCACTGGAACGCAGACAACTGCGAATGCTGTGCAGATGGAGATGCTCAAACAATTACATGAGGCACGAGAAGGCCAAGGGATGATGATGACCATGATGCTGGAAATGCAAATGAAGCAGGAAGAGATGGGAAATTTCCGCCAGCAGTTGATGTAAATCCCCACTTTCAGGGCTATGTTCCCAGGAAGTTTGCAGGGAGAACGAGCAGAAGTGGAAGACAACAGCAATAACAAAGAGAATCAGACTATGCCTCCAACAACGGAGAGTCAGTCGATTCCAATCATCAACTTGGAACCCCAAAATAGCGGTGATGTGCCACAACTCAGATTGGAAGCAAGTCAGCCTCAGCCCAACATCATCCCGACCACTCTTCCAGCATTTTCACAAGTGCAGATACCGACCATCCCTAGCCATATCCAACCAACAAGCCAACAAGCACCACCGATACAAATTGTGCAGGATGCAAGTGTACACCAGCCAACTTCCTTACCATACACACCACCTATGCATCAATACATCACAGCTCCTCAGAGAGTCCATACCACGAGTCAGTATATGACGAAGGAGGATATGATCGATGTGATCAATCAACTTCGCAAGCAGACATCCCGACCTTCAGAGTTGGACTTTACTCCACACTACCCGGCACACATACGGAGACAACCTTACCCGACAGGGTATATTGAGCACCCCCCGCAGTTCCCAAAGTATAACGAGGAGAAAGGGAATGCAAGGAAACACATTGTTAGGTTTGTGGAGTCGATGTATCCATGGTTGGGTTATGATGGGGTGAATAACCATAATCTGTTGATGAGGGAATTCAACAAGACCTTGATGGATAGTGCCTTCAGTTGGTACTATAACTTGGAGAAGGGATCAGTCCATGATTGGGATGATCTGAAACTGCAATTTTTTAAGAAATTTTTCTATGTGCAGAAACAGGTAACTATTGTAGAACTGATGCGATTCTAGCAGAAGCCGAATGAGGAGCTGTCAGATTATGTGGACAGATTCAGGGCCCAAGCACAGAAGTGTGCCGAGCTAATTGAAGAGAAGAACTTGGTTAGCATATGCAACAATGGTGCTCTAGACTCCTTCAAGCCCCATCTTATTACAAAGGCCTGTGATTCATTTGCAACCCTCTCATCCTTCGCACAAGATTTGGGAGGAATCGTGACAGTGCCCATCAGCCATGCGATGGTTACATGGAAGGGTAAGAGAACGACAACTGTGGCTTTGGCTGATTCTCAGTCAAAACCACAAGGGGGCAAGAGGGAGAAGAACGAGCAAAATTTTGAACGAAGTAAAGGAAAACTTGGGGGCAAGTATACCAGGATGTCAGTTCCAGAGGCTATCACATGCAGTGGGAAGACATTCAGGGGCCTGTACGAACAATGGGTTGAACACGGAGTGGTGAAACCTCTAAAGCCTAAATTTATGGTGACGGAAGAGATGAAAAGAAGACCGGATTTCTGTGTGTACCACCAGTACGCAAGACAATCCACTATAGACTGTTACAGTATGCGGAGGATATACCATGAGAAGCTGGCAGCCGGAGAAATCGAACTGTGAAAAGAAAAGTACCGTGTATGAAAAGCCACTTGCAAACCACAAAGGAAAAGAAGCATGCAACATTATTACCCAAGAAGTCAGAAAAAAAAAATCACCCAAGATGGTGGTCCACTAGAACATGGTGGTTGAAGTACTCAAGAGTATCCATTGCCAAGAAATTTGATGACCAAGGGAGAAGACACAAGAATTGACGAATTAAAAATCCACCCAAGATGGTGGCCAAGTCCTCGTAGATTGCACTTGCCAAGAAATTGGATGACCAAGTGACGAGGCATGCAACTTAAGCCCTTATAAAACCCTATACGCCAAACAATTGACACGACGTACCAAGGGATAAGGCACAAAGTTATACTTTGAACTCTAAAAGTAATCGAGACACCTGACTATAAGTCCTCAAAGTTATACTTTCAACTCTAAAAGTAATCGAGGCACCTGACTATAAGTCCTCAAAGTTACACTTTATCTCTAAAAGTGGCGAACGTTATGCTTTATCCGATAAAAGCAGAAATCTATTATTATTATCTTTATAAATTTTTTTTTGAAACGTTGTGCTTTTCGTTAAAAGCAATATGATTATTAATAAAAATGTCAAACTTTCACTTATACTTGAATATTTTTTGATTTTAAAAGTATGGATTCAAGTGTTAGTTTACGATAAATCAAAAAATTGTCTTGGAGTATTAATTTGAATAATTTATGATTCAATGCTAAACATTGGGTCTTAAGGAAAAATTCAAGTTAAAGGCAATCAATAATGCTAAAGAAATTTTATTATGATAAATGACGTATAAATGAGTTCTTTGATACAGGAAATAACAAAAAGCTACAAAAGCCATACCTAGAAGTAAGGCGAGTTGGCAGAATCAAGATGAAGAGAGTCAAATAAGGCGAGCCCCTCATCGGGCAAAGAGAGTAAAACATCGATGCCCCCACCCAAAGAACTAGCAATTGTACCCTCCCTGTCAGGTGAAGCCTCGGGCGAATCCTTCTGGGGAGGATGGAAATCAACAATAAAGTTTTGAAGGATTCCCCCTTGGGGGAGGAGGATTAACTGCAAGCTGTCATGAGAGGATGTTATATGTGGGCGTGAAGATGGAACTGTACTAACCACAGCAGGACCTAAGCCTACATCAGACATAGAATCATCAATATTAAGGCTGACACGATCATCATGAGGTGAGGAGGACTCGACAACGATCATGTTATGCTAGGGTGGCTCACAACTAGTGGAGGTCGCCACCTTACTTACCGTACCCATAAGAAATCCAATGGGAACATCATCATCATCATCATCATCATTCTAGGCAATCTAAACACAAGGATTCTCAGCTTTACTTTGGAGCCAATAACTCTCATCTCTCCGACAGCAGAGGATCCCAAGGGAGGAACTCGAGGAGGTACCCGCGACGAAGTCTGGAAGGATCGTGTCACCATGAAATCATGAAGTATAATTGCCAGCCCGCTTGACAGCCTCTATCAAGTATGCAATGCACTCGGTATCCCTAGGAGACAATATGGATGGGCTACAAGAAGCTGAAGCAACAACATGAAGACTGCAAGATATAGAATAAGAATGTAATTTGAAAAAAGAAAAGGAAACAGACATACTCTAACGTAACGAATGTGCATGAAGAAAAGCACCCGTGGGAAATCAACACAGTAAAGGCGTCATGATACGTAGATCCCTACATGGTTGAATGCCCTACATGGTTGAATGCCCTACATAGCTGAATGCAGCGATATATGCCCGCGCTCTTTAGTATAGCTTTATACTCAACATCCCCAAAGATTTCGTCAGTCCAATGTTGCCATCCTTGAAGACGGCTAGATGAGTCAGACAAGAAGCGAAAGGGACTGAAAGGGTATTCTTGTTTCTCTATGCACATGCGGGGAATTCGACCGGAATGGGGGAAGTCATCCCAACCTCTGCAAGCCGCGACATAAAGAAACAAGCCTTCTTTATCTGGTGAAGGAAAAGTTGTGCGATCGTAACTCTTCAGAGCATCCGGTAGACGAGGCCTGCAAGTAAGGAAGACTCCACATAAGGGTACTAAGGATGTCAAGTAAAGCATATGAACTTGAGTAGGCTTACCATGACAAGGGGAGAATTTGAGCTTTTCACTTGAGAATACCTGACAATAAGAAGAAATGGAGTCAGGGAAGGATCAAAATCACAATTATGAAAGAAAAACAAGATTTGAAATTTTTCCAAAAAACTTCGGACAGCCAAAGTGCATCCTTCGGAGCCATTTTCGCATTATTTTGGTATATGTCATGGCCGTTGGCGATGACTTTTGAAGATCTCGTCGATACGGTCGTTTTGATATATTATGGGCCCCGAGACTCCAAACGGAACAAAAGTTATGGTCAAAACAGCGATCACGATTCCCAATGTTTAAATTTTGGTACATTTTCTCCTAGGATTTGCTCCCTAGGGTTCGGCCCCCTAGGGCAAAAAAAATAATCTCCTAGGGTTCGGCCACCCTAGGGTTCGCCCCCCTAGGGCAAAAAAAAAACTATATTTTGTGTACCTTGAAAATTCTGGTGCCCCACAGATTAATTTTTTCGGAACGGATGCTTCTTTGTCAATAAATATTGTGTTTTTCTTTATTATCCGAGGGAACCCTACCGAGATATAATCCAAGTAACGGGGCTCGGAAGACAAAAGAAAAGCTACAATAACCTGAGAAGAAACGTAGGAGAAGCAAATCAAGAAGAAGTTCGGCAGAAAGTACTCAAATAAACTGAAAAAATTGAAAGAAAGAGAAGAAGAAATTATTTTTTTACCTCGTTCCCAAGCTGAAGACTGTTGGCTTGACGATTTCTTGGTGATCTTCAGACTTGAATGAGGAGAGGAAAAAATTTGCGCGATGAAAAGAAAAGCCTAAGTGACTTGGGAGATATATATATATTCAAACTGCAAGCTTGCAATAGCAAAGGAATCAATCTTTATTTTCCTCTTGCGAAAGATTTTGTAATATAAAGATAAGTCTCCTTGAGTTTATTTTTTAAATAAACACATATATTTTTGAAATTTGTTTAAATTTGGTATTTTAATGGATTTTCGAAAAATATATATATTTGATATCTGATATTTTATTCCTACCAATAGACAATTTTTGAAATTGATATATATATATATATATATATATATATATATATTATATATTGAATATTTGGTTTTCCTAAGGAAAAAAGATCTTGTTTTGCAAAATTTTAAAATAAGATTTTGTTTCCAAATACTAAATTAAGATTTGATTATTGGATTTTATTTAGTGATATCTGATGATCTTCTTTGTTTTAATTCTCAGAAAATAAGGAAATAAATATTAGACAAAAATGAGGAAGCTTTCAGATGATCTACCAAGAGGTTCAAGGAAGAGCCCTTCTAGGTCTTGCCTCCTTTGGGTTTAACCCTAATGGTTTGGTCCCTAGGGGTTTCCCTTTTCTAGAACTCTTGTGTTCAAGACTTGAACAAGGGAGTCACACAAAATCATTCGAAAACTTGGAGTATTTTGCACGAGCGTCTCTCAAGAAACCGTGACTCTCGCGCAGGGGGCAAATGTGGGCCCAAGTGCATATTAGGGTTCACATGACCTAATTGAATTAAATGTACAAATTAGAGTTTACAAAAAACCTAATTAAATGTACAAATTAAGGTTTATGTGACCTAATTAAATGTACTAGACCCGAGGAAGTCTCCACGTGTTCCAAGGCAGAAGACTCGTGGATGCGACCCATTTTGGGAATTGATTGAGGGATTAGATTGGTGGCTAGAAGAACAGGGCAATTTGGGCATTACTTTGATGATTAAAGGGCATTTCTGGAATTTCTCCTTTAAAACATAATTAAAGGGTATTTCGGGAATTTCCCTTAAAACATGTGTCTGACATGTGACTATTTCCCAGGAAAACTCTATAAATAGCCCATCTATTCTAAGAAAAGGGGATCGCTCTCAAGACATTACACTTAGACTCTTGGAAGCTCTAAACACTTGAAACTCTCTCTTAACTCGAAGACTCAAGAAGGCTCTTGGAATCCCTGCTACCCTAACCCGGTTTCTGGATTCTAAGAGTTCTGCCACGTGTCATTGGAGTAATTGTCTACGTGTTCTTCTCCCCTCTGCAATCAATCAATCAGTTTCGTACTTTTCATGAATTTCTCTCCTCTCCAACCAACACGAAACCCTAACCCTAGCAAGGTGTAATTTTCTTACCTACAGTAATAATATAACATTATTACATTAGTTGAGATCTTTATGATTAATTATATTATAAAGTTTCATATATTTCATATATACCATGCATAACAAATTAATTAAGACAAAAAAATTAATACCCATACATAATTATCTATTTAAACTTAAAACTATCAATATCACAATACTAAAAGTATACATCTACTCTAGTTCTCCTTTATGTTATGGATATTATATAATTCCAATAAGTGCTCTGGGGTGGATTCGTGGAAATAGTATACACGTAGTGAAACTTTATGGCGAATTTTCTATGGTGGAAAAGGAAAGCTGTTTTGGTCTATTTTATTATATCCTGCTACGATGAATTTTAATAATAAAGGCAAGAATAGAATAATCGTATTTTTATTAAAAAAAGTATATTTAATTATTCTATTGAGATGAAATAAATTATTTTTATTATTACTAAATTTATAAATTTTATTTATTAAAAGAGAATGAAAATATGAAATGATTCATTTCAATTAAAATTAAATAAGTCATTTTATTTTTTATTTTATTTTTTTATTTTCTATTCCATTCCTTACGTCAATACACAAGGTTAACCGAATAAGGTGCAGTTGTTTAGCCAATATAAGGACAAGAAGCTAGGGAAGTTGTGAATATAATATTCTTAATTAATAATTATGTACCAAATTATTTTTTTAAGATGAAAGGGGAATATTAAAAGATGCATACAAATTATTTGTGTGTTTTGTTGTTTGTCTTTTTGCCATTGAAGGAATTAATTAAGTTTGTACAAAATTCTTGAGAGATGGGGAGTAATTAATGAGAGTCTTTAACTCTACCCACTGGCCACTGCCATTCAGTGTTACTTTAGAAGTCTGCATGTTGTTACATGCATGCATGACTGCTTCAGCTTCAGATAGAGATACGGAATAAGTATATATAATATATAAACTAAGACAAGACAAGTCTGTACTCATCTCAACCATTCATGGCATATCTACGTTCTAAGATCCTTGCCTTCCTCTCTTGTCGGCTAAAGCATAGGATACAATCGACTCCAAATTTTCTGCCTCATATTATCTATAATTCTAATCAAGATTCAAAAGTATTGAAATTATTTTACTTATTTATAGTTAAAATTTTAAAATAATTAAATATTATAAATTATTGGACAATATTACATAGATTGAGATAATGGATGAAACGAAGAAAGGGACAATAGATCTGAATTCGAAATAGTCTCATCTTCGTATTCTCTCCTCTTAGTCCAATTCTTGTTTTGTCATTATCTCTTAATTATTTCATACTATGTATTGCAGGTTTATTTTAGTTAGTTATTTCGAATTAATTTTTTAAATAAAAATATTACTTGACATTAATAAGAGAAATGAAACATAAATCAAACAGGATATATCCTTTATTTAGTTATTTATGATTAATTTTTTAAATAATAAATATTATCTGACACTAATACATGAAATGAAAGCGGAGACAGAAAAAATAATAATTTGAATTCCCATCAACATATATATCCATGCACATAACTGATTGAATTAATGTCATGAATCTTAATCAAAAGCGACTTTTGAAAGCTATGGAAGTGGATAATACATAAATGAGAAAATGGTTATGCATGGGGAAAGTTGAACATAAGTAAGTAAATGAAATAACAAAGGTTTTACCTTCCTCCAACTCCTAGTACTTTTCAGTTAGAATATTAGAACTTTTATTTTTTTATAACATAAATAAAAATATATATAAGCATTTGAATAAACCAAAATTTATAAATACATACAAAAATGTATTATTTAAGTATGAGTTTTAGTATGAATTTGATTCGTTTAATAAATGAATTTTGTGTCGACTCAAGCTGGGGCAAAACTTTGGTGAGCTCCTTTTCAAGTGCTTCTTCAAAACAAACCAAATATATATATATATATATATATATATATATATATATATATAATACTGTAACATTATATCATAAATGCGATTTGAATAAATATATTAATTAATTAATTATTATTTATACTAAGGCTAAAAGAATTTAAATGGGTTGGTCTCAAGTTTACCATGACGCAGTTCCAATTTAACTCGTTCATATATTTAAAATACAAATGAACTAGTTCAAGCTTGATTCGCTAAGAAAACTCAATCTGAATCGAACCAAGTCGGATTTAAGCAAGTCCTTTAATGTCAGGTTAAGTTGTAGTATATTATTGAGTCTTCTTAATCCACATTGTGCTCATCCAAACGATCACTACTAAATCATAGAGTAGTGATGTCAGGTTAAGTTATATTATTTCAAGTCTTTAATGATACATTTAAATTGAAAAAATGAAACAGAGTCGAGAATGAAATAAGAAGTGAAATGACGGTCATTTCAAATTTTATTTTGACCAAACATATAATTCACAGATTTATTAAGACTGAAAATAATTTATTTTATTTTAATAAAACAATTAAACATATGCTTTTAATTTAATAAATATGAATCATTTTATTTTCATCTTAATTCTATATTTTATAATTTAAACATAACATAAAAGCATGGACTTTGAAAAAATGAGAAACTTTTCATGTGCTTTCCCATCCTTACTTGCACGGCAACTAACACTCAAGAAAGAAAGTGGACTTCCACTCAAATTTCTACCCCACACAATAAGTTAAGAGAGAGAGAGAAATATTTGAAAGTTTCAATTTTGGAGAGGCTGCAAAAAGTTGTCTTAGATTAGACAACTTGTGGTCGTAGTCTTGATGGTCATATTAAACATTACCCATCACCCATGTTTTAAAAATGCCAAAAACTATTTATAATTAATTATGAATCAAAAAGTTGAAACTAGCTAGCTAGTAAAGTGGTCCACTAATTACGAACACATGTAATGGACCGCAATCTGAGTCAAGTGCCATCACCAGTCTGATAAGAATATGTTGTCCAATCTATACTAGTCACGTAATATTACCTGTTGGTAAAAACAAAATAAAATTATTGTCCCTTTTTCAAAATATAAGTCTAAATTTATTTTCTTAAAATTTTAAATTTTAATTGTTTCTTCTACTCAACATGGATTTTTTTTATTTTTTTAATCAATAATTTAATCAATACCACACGCCTGAAAGGGAAGGCCAACTAATGGCCATGACTTTTTAAGAAAGATCCTGAGATAGGTAATAATTAAAAAGGATCTCAGTTTAATTTATTCTATCGTATCACATATACCTCTACGTTGGTCGCAATCTAAATTCGTCAAATATTTGTCGACATGTATATCATTTTTCATAATGATCAAGAAAATAATTTTTTTAATTTTTGTGATTAAATTAATATTATTTTTAAGTAGTTTTATTTTTAATTTATATTTCATCCTCTTCTTTAGTTAATCATGGTCTTTTTTTGACAATTTAAATTGGTTTACACCGGATCGTGATTAAGAAAATGAATATATATACATATACACTTCATAAAAAAAGACATATATTACTCTTATCTTAATTAAAGAAGAGGTTAAGAATATTTCATCATAGCATTTAATAAGCTGAAGGACTGCAATGTTTAATTGTTCAACGTGACTATACATATTTATTGAATATCATCTAATTAATAAGTACCACGCTTATAAACTTTCAACCCAAAATCTATTTGTCAAATAATACGTGGAGTATAGCACACTCTTTTTATAGCTTTCGCTTTATAATACACACATTGTTTTTATATATTTCAACAAATCGTTTAGTCACGTTCATTTTCGATGTAAGAGTGTTCGATTAGTGAGTTATTACACATTTTTTAAGGGTGGCTACTTATAGGTAAATCTATTGGTTATCTCTGCACCCCTATGTCTACTTATAGGTAAATCTTTTGGTTATCACTGAGTGGTTATTTATAGGTAAATCTTTTGGTTATCACTGAGTGATTATTTAGGAGTTTTAACTGATGATACGGGTTGTTTTTCTCTCGACGATGAAGTTTATCTCCTATCGTCTCATTGGCCGACCTTGACCCCAATTATTTTAAAGTCATATTTAGTATTCAGAATTTACCTCGATTTAATACCGCTCTCACGACCCACACCGAAAAGGTACTTTATCCATAGATGTCTAGTCATCTGATGTGTCTCAACGCATTTCGAGAAAAACCAACTAGCTCTGAGTTCGAGTGATATCTATCTGCAAATGAGAGTAATTATATTTTTATTTGTCTATAGGTAGAGTAATTATATTTTTTCGAGTCGAACCAAAGCGAATAAAGAGTTGCTAAGATTCGATTAGGAAAGTAAATTTTTTACTCGGATTCGAATTGTATTTGAAAAACTCTACTTAGATAAAACCGCTCCGAGAATTATACCGCTTGACTTATATTTTCTAGTATCGTGAGTTGTCAGAATCTTCCTTGTCTAAATCAAATTTTTGATCTTTTCTTATCTTTCGGCAAAGATCCCTTTTTATGACTTCCACTTATCGATCCCGGCTTGACAACTATAACAACAAGTCACGGTAAACTGTTAAGGCTTCTATTGTAGTGTAGCACCTGGGTTCAGCCTTCTTCTTGCTGAGTTTCATCGCCCGCAGTTTACTACGATTTTCGGGTGGGAAGAAAGTCATTGCTAGCTATTGTTCGGCAGATTCCCACGCATTATGCACCCGTTCGCTACTTTGTTCTCAACTCTTCTCACCTCCTTGGCGAGACAAGCTACCATCGCCCCTAAATAAAGAGACATAACTTAACAAAACGACTCATCACATCTTGGTCAATCAGTCGGTCCGCTGATCCACGATTCTCTATCGTGCGTGATCACTCACAACAACAATCCTTTCTTGTTGAAGGAAATTCTACGTGATGTTGATCCATGAACCCCGCTTCGCCTCTTGATGAGAAAGCTCCATAAGCTAGCTCTTCGTTGGTTGGCCTCCCCCCGGGTAAATGAATGTCAACTGTTAATGGATTCTGTGATCGAATGCCACTAGACAGAGAGGAAATCTATCAAGAAGAATGAGAAATCTCCTTTCTTAGGGGAAGATAGAGGGAAAAAGTTAAAGCTAGCCTTTCGCGGTTGAGTAAGCTTTGAAGTAGGGCGCTACTGGAGCCACAACTTTCGAAGGGGCCACCAACTGCCCGAATCACTGTCGCAAACCCCTTTTTACTTAATGGATAACGCTTATTCTCTTATATATATATATATATATACACACACACACACACACATATATATATATATACATATGAGGGTGATCCATAGTCAAAGTTGGATGGGAGCTCTATCATCCAATTGTGATCTAGTTGTCTATTCTAAGATCCAAAGGCTGATAAAACTACCATCCACACAATAGTTGTGCGGAGCTTGTCCCACTTAATACTCATTTTTAGTAACGAGCAAGACTAAAAATGGGTTTTAAATAGGGGTCTAAACGAGTCGAACCGAATCAAATAGAGAGTTACTCGGAAAGTAAATTTTTTATTTGAATTCAACTCGGATTCGAATTGTATTTGAAAAACTCTACTCAGATTCGACTTAATTCAAATATTTATTACTCGAATTCGATCTGACTAAGATCAAATTATATTCAAACTACTCGCGAACTTCGAATTCAAGCGTGAGATTCGACTTAACTCAAATATTTATTACTCGAATTCGATCTGACTAAGATCAAATTATATTCAAACTACTCGCGAACTTCGAATTCAAGCGTGAATTCGAGTCTTTACATAGTAAGTAGTTTTATAATACATATAATTACTAATTAAACCTATTATTTACTTAAAAATTAGAAAATATATTTACAACTACACTTTATAAATAAAAAAATACAATTGAAATTATAAAAACAAAATAATAAATACTCCCTCAGTCCAACTTTATTTGTTCTGGTTTGATTAATGTACACGTCTATTAAGAAAAATTTTTGATCTCCAAATTACCCATCTTAATTACTTTATTATCATCTTTTATATTTTATTTAATCTCCCAACTTTTTCTTGGAACAATAAAATAGAGGAGAGAGAGAGAGAAAAGGAATGAGATTGTGATTCTAATGTCAAAGTTAATAGTGCTACTTTTTTCAATGCATGTCATGTTGTTTTCAATTATTTTTTTATAAAGTTAAAATAAGTGTATTATTGAAAAAATAATGTCAAAAATTACATTAAAAAGGAAAGTGAACAAATAGATTTGGACAAACCAAAAAAAAATTTAGAACAAGTAAACTTGGGCGGAGAGAGTAATAACTATTTATTCTAATTTTATTAAATTGTGCATATATTATAAGAGAATGTATTGAGTATCTATTCAAATATGTATCAATCGAGTATGTATCAAAAAATGATCAAGAATTCGAATAGTTTGAATCTTAAACGAGCTAAGTATTATAACCTTACTCAGATTCTACTAATATTTTTATTCGAACTATTTTTTGTGCTTAGATTTAGATCATATTATTAATAAATCCGAGTCTCGCTCACATTGCCGAATTGTTTAGTTCGATTTACAACCTTAATCTTAAATAACGAGAATACTAGGGGTCTCAAATTTTTGGACTCAAATGGGTGTTAAATGACATGATATTGAATATTTTAATGATTATTTATGATATAATTAATCACATGAGATCTACTTTATCAATGTTACCCTATTAATGTTACGATAATATATCATTTGACATATTTTTTAAGACCAAATATTTGAAACTCTTAGCAGCAAGGGGAACAAGGGAAGTTATCCGTTATAATCTTCTTAATTAATTGTCCCAAATCCTAACATGATAGGGTAATAGTAAACAATGCATATCAAATTCTTAAGACACTTTCGCAGGCTACACAATTTTTTTTATGTAATTAACATATTTAAATGAGAGGGACTGAAGTTAACACGTAAACAAACTTTACCACAAGATCTTATAAATGAACTGTTATCGATGTCATCTAAATAAAATAAACACCACACTTAAACCCCAAAAGCTTCTAATATATTAACTGTTAGTGAATAGTGATCCTGAGGACACACTAGATAGATTATGGCATTTCCTTGGTGGTACCACAAAAAATTGTGATTCTCTGCCCCAATCAGGCAATCAAAGTATCAAAAGAATGGAAACGTTTTATTTGTTTATAAGATTTGGGAGTAGGATCTTGGCTCGTGATTTCTGACCCATTATTACATTTTTTTTAATTTTAATTTTTAGGTTTGAAATTTATTAATAACAATAGAGATAAAATCAAGCAAATCCTGCCCACCAACTTACCACTTCGATTCGATAGAATAATAAGAGTTATTTAACATTAGGGTAACACAATCTCGATATCTAAAAATGGTAATATACCCACCATGACATTCAACTTCACTTATTAACCTAATCACATTTGAACTAAAAGGTCTAGATTTACAGCATTTGTTCACTTTTATTCTTTTGACATTTCAATTTGGTTGCTCAAAAATTGTGAAATATATATACATATACAGTTCCTTACAAATATATATATATATATATATATATATATATATATATCTTAAAGAAGAGGTTAAGAATATTTGATCATAAATTTAGTAGAAGGACTGTAATGTTTAGTTGTTCGATGTGAGTACTTTTACATTTCTAATGAAAATGCTCTAATACCATGATTAAACTTTCCACCCAAAATCTATTTGTCAAAAAATAAGTGCAGTTGTCACTTTATTTATTTATCTATCTCTGTCTATATATTTATGAATTAACTTAATTTTCACAATTATATTGAATGCTTCTTATAATTTTGAAAAGTATACCTACCCTAAGTTAATTAACTTTTGTTCAGTATACCTACCCAAAATGACGGCCTCTATCAATAATTCATGCGAAAGTGGTTGGAAAAGCACAATATTTGTTTGTTTGTTTTATATTATTTCTCCATTTTTATATTTGATAATTCACCATATATAGTCGATATTGGTGAATTAAGGAACTAGGGCATGTTTGTACTTATGCTACATATGATTGGATTATTTATACTTAATTATATTAGTTTTAATATTTTTACAAACATTTTTATTCTTAAATTAGTGATAACAATTCCATGGATTAATATTCATTCTTGGGTTTTCTTAACATGTGCCCTTAGGGCACATGTTAAGCGCTAACATCGAGACGTTATATTATTTATTTATGTATTGGTATCAGCAATGCACAAATATAAATACATTGAAAATAACATTGTTGATCCCAATGCATTTGTATTTGTGCATTGCTGATACCAATACATAAATAAATAATATAACGCCTCGATGTTGGCGTTTGACATGTGCCCGGGCACATGTTAAGAGGACCATTCTTTTATTTCTAAGTTCATTTATTAATGTTAAAAATAAAGGTGAGATTAAATATATGGTACCTCTATTAATGTATCAAATGTCCTTAACTAGGAGTATCTATATAATACATGAATCATGCATCATCAACTAATTAATCTAAGGATCAAAAAGAAAAAGTGCTTACGAATATTAAAGTGGTATAAATAATAATAAAAAGTTAGATTCCTTATATATACCACTTTCACAATTAAGGAGTTGTCTCGCTCTTTACTACTCCTATCTCCAATTTTCCTCACTCTCCTTTATAATATATTTAATATTTTACAGATTACTCCTTTAGGTCAAAAATATACTTTTTGAAGTCAACTTAATATTTTAAAACTCAAAATTAACATTAATTTTTTTTTTAATTTTAGTCAATACAATAATTAATATTATAAACTATATAAAAATACTATTCATTGTAAGATCTATTATTTTATAATTTCTAATAAATTATCTCAATTTTAAACTTAAAAATGTCAAAGATTGACTGTTAAAAAATAATAATTTTCTTATAATTTAGTATAAAGGAAACCTATAACTTTTTTGCATCACTATAGAAAAGTAAGTGAAAAAAAAGATATACTTTAGATGATATCTAACTAATATATCGCATAGGATTAATACGTTCATTTTTAGAGTTTTTTAGATAAATTTAATCGTACGGATTTAAAAAGCATATAAAAATATTTGAACATATGAATTTTTACATCAAAAATGTATAAATTTTCATATGATTTGGTGATGTCTATTATCGACTTTATGGTAATGAAAGTTCAATTAATCTTAGTTGTCAAAAATATACTTATTTTATAATGTTATAATAATAATGTTACGCAACCTCAAATTAAGTAAAATTTTACGTTTACTTATATTTTTGTATGATTTTTTTATCGGTAATGTTATATTTTATTAAAAAAATATTTGAGATAAATTCATTTTATATATAAAACTAAGTAATATAACTTATATATTCTAGAAAGTATCTTCACGAGCCCGATAAGTAATTATCGATTGTCAATGGACTTATTTGTTGTTGGATTTTTTTCCCATCGACAATAGGACAATTTCTTTAGTGGAGATTTACCTAAAGTGAAAACACATGCAAGTTATACTGTATGTTTAAACAAACATCTACGCAACTGCAAACAGAAGGGAAAATTAACAGTGAATTATATATATTTATAGCTCACGTTGTAAATTTAAGATCGTTATCCTTATAATACATTGTGACCGTCCATCCGATAATCTAATAGTTTAATAGAGGTTCCGTTCGCAATTTAGTTTTCAGTATTTCGTAATTTAATACTGGAGACGGAATAAATGACCAAAATACCCTCCTTGTAAAAGTCTCTTATCCGCAGTATTAAATGCGGACGTTAAATCAATTAGAAAACGACGTCGTATTGGCCAAATTCAATTTTTTTTATTTTATAATTTTCTAAGTTCCCCAGTATTAAACTGCTGATGCCAAATAATTAATTCCACTCTACGATTTCATTGATTCAAATCTCCACCCTACAAAAGCTTTATTCATTCATTCAGCTTCATTGTAATCCTTTCCTCTCCCTCCGTTGCAACAATGTTATGGATCGCTTGGCTAAACTGAATTTTGTCAAGATCCATTCTATCATAATTTGAAATAAAATTTTCGGTATTACCTTCCTGACCTGCTCGTTTCAATGCTCGTTTTTCTCTCAAGGTAATATTGATTATTGAACATCTTAGATTGATTGTGTTTTCTTGGGGTCCATTAATTGAGGTACTAAATTTGTCTACAAGGAAACAATGAAAACAGAACAAATTTTGAAGGAAATTTTTTTATCTCAAGATATATATATATATATATATATATATATATATATATATATATATATATACGGAACCGATCTGGTTAGGACTCCCTTATTTTTGTTAAAATCCGAACTTCTTTTCTCAGCCATGGGATGAGATCCAACGG
The DNA here is from genome assembly GCA_034770075.1 of Aralia elata. Classification (NCBI taxonomy): domain Eukaryota; kingdom Viridiplantae; phylum Streptophyta; class Magnoliopsida; order Apiales; family Araliaceae; genus Aralia; species Aralia elata. The sequence goes on along the minus strand of CM068381.1, from coordinate 46,532,411 downwards.
CCCTGTAAAGGGAGCATTTAGGGGAAAAACACGCGGATCATGTCGGGTCAAAAACGCGAGTCCGGGTCAAAAAAGGTTCTATTCTATAAACCTTTCCTAAATAAGAAAAACAAAAGTTCTCTCTTCTGCATAAAGGTCACAGCGAAATTCATTTGGCTGTGTGTTTTGGTACTGTTCTAATGCTAAATTATATCCTTTGAAGGTTAAAACCTGGATGTGAAGGTTTTCTCGAAGAAATAGAAGCCGAGATTAGATGTAAGCTTGAGAATGTAACTTGGTTACCCAATTTCTATTCTCTTCCGACCGAAATTGATTGGGGGGGAAGCTCACAGCAAAATTGATCTGGAAGCTCAAGATTCCGGCCGAAGTTTAGTGTTAACGGGTACTCTGACAAAAAGGTACTCTGGCCAAATTTTTAATGGCTGCTGCATCAAGTTATGTATATAGCGCATCATACTACCTATATATATATATATATTGAGAATGCAGAAGACATGTCTCTTTTATGCTATTTTGCTTTTCTTTTTCCCATGGATTTTAGCAAAATCAGATATAAAAGTACCAAAGAAATTTTCCCAGAAAACATTTCCACCATATTTTTAACATAAAAATAAGCAGAGAATAAAGATTCAAAATCTAATAATACCTGAAAGAGTAGACACAGTCTTCATTTATCTGCAATTTCAAAATAAACTTCTGTTACAACAAATGAAGGACAAGAGATTCAAAACAAAATTATCCAAACTACCCCAAAAAAAACAGAACAATCAATAAGTTGAGCAGATCAATTAAAGTTTAAATGAGAATACCAAAGATCCAGTAACTTTTAGTTAGCAAACTGAATCAATTTTATATAGATGTATGTGTACACACACCTGCACACAATTCAATGAATCAAACCAAGTTTAGCACCTTATATATGAGCAAGAAAATCATAAATCCTAATTCTATTCACCCATAAAAGATCATTTCCTTTTATGTTCCAAATCTTAGATACATACAGTATATTCAAATAAAGTATATAATGTACATTGTTGTTGGGTTTGCAGATTGTAGCATTGTGTAGAAGAGACAGAAATGGTATCATCTGGTAACTCTTCTCAACAACTTTACACTCCGCAAGTTAAAAATGAGTTGATACCGAAAATTGGGCAACATTTTCACAACTTAGGCGATGTTCGCGACTTTTATAACAACTATGGTAGAGAAGGTGGATTTGGTACGCGGTTAAGTTCTAGTAAGAAGAGTCCTAACGGTGAAATAATTAGAAAGGAATTTGTTTGTTATAAAGAAGGGTTGAAGAGAATTGTGCCCAACAAAACTCAACAGATTGTAAGAAAACGGGGCCTAACTAGAGCTGATTGTGGTGCGAGATTGGTAGTTGTGAAAGACCGGACCGACGCGGGGGGGTTTGTTATTAGACAATTTGTTGAGGGTCATAACCATCCTCTTACGACCCCAAGAAAAGTACATTTGTTGCACTCTCATCGTGTAGTGACACTTGCCAAAAGAAATTTAACAGAACAACTATCAAAAGCTAATGTGCCAACATGACAACAAATGAGTATTTTAGAGATGGAAACTGGAGGTCCTGAAAATGTTGGATGTACAACACGAGATCTTTATAATGCTGAAAGAGATAGGAGGAATACTTTAAAGGGACATGATGCTAATCTGTTGTTTGAGTATTTTAAGGATGAGAAAAAAAAGAATCCCGGTTTTACTTTTACATTCGAGCAAGATGAGGGTGTCATGATTCATTGTTTTTGGGCGGATGCAACATGTAGAAAGTCATACAAAAGTTTTGGGGATGTTGTTGTGTTTGATACAACTTACAATACGAACCGCTACAATTTGATTTTCGCACCTATAGTAGGGGTTAATCACCATGGACAGACAACATTTTTAGGGTGTGCATTATTAAGTGGTGAAAAGATTGATGATTTTGATTGGTTTTTCAAGGAATGGTTGAAAGCAATGCCCGGTAGCCCGCCAAAAATGATCATAACTGATCAAGATCCGGCCATGCGCAGTTCAATTCATGCTATGCTTCCAAATACTTTTCATAGGTATTGCATTTGGCACATTTTAAAAAAGTTTTCTGAGAAATTAGGTCCAATTCCCTACAAAGAACATTATGGCGAGTTGAGTAGTTGTATATGGAAATCTGAGAGCCCAGCCGAGTTTGAAAGAAGATGGGCTGAGGTTGTAGGGAAAGCTAAATTAGACACGAATGATTGGTTACAGGAGATGTACGAAATTCGCGAGCGATGGGTTCCGGCATTTTCGAGACATATTTTTTCTGCCCACATGACTAGTAGCCAAAGAGTTGAAGGGGCTCATGCCTTTTTCAAGAAGTATGTGTCTCCTCAAAACTCAATGTTGGATTTTGTGACGCGGTTTAATAGGGGACTTGCAAAAATGCGACATAATGAACTAGATTTCGATCATAAGGATGTCAATGAAAAGCCACAAACAGTAACTGGGAGGGTCATGGAATACCAGATGAGTGAGTTGTACATTGTTGTTATCAACTCAAAGGAGGTTTGCCGCCATGAATCATGGTAGCATGGATGTGGAAGGGAGTATCAATATGCCCATTTCTCTTGAGAGCCAACATCTAAGTCTCAAAGAACCATCTTCGGTAAGGGTAAAGGGTTGTGGTAAACGACTTAAGGGAGGAAAAGAGAAGGCTATCAAGAAGGCTAGGAAATGCAATGGTTGTGGGATTGTTGCATGACAAAAGAAATTGTCCACAACTTGTTGGAGTGTACGATGAGGAGGCCGTTGACATTAACGATGATTGTAAGTCTTTGTTTGATTATTTTCTTTATTGCAATTTTGTCTCCATCTTGTAGTTGACATTGATGTTTTTTTCATGTTTCAGGATGGGAGTCTTTGTGGCAGGGGCTACTTTCATTAGTTTCTTTGTGGTTGTGGGATTGTTGTATTTTCTGTAGTTTCATGTCTTTTGTTATTGATGATGGAAAACTTAAATTTGAAATGTAATAAAGTTTAAATGGAATTGCCTAATAGTTTCATGTCTGTAATTTGCCTAATAGTTTAAATAGATATGTTATTGATTATGCTCCTGTACAACATATAAGCAAGGGTGATGTGAATTATTTGACACTGAATTTCTGAACAAGGGTTTTTGAGTTGTGTTCAGATAGGTAATCTCGTCACAGAGAAACAACAGTTGAGTTGTAGTTTAGGAAAAATGTAGTTCACCTTGTAATATGATATATGCCTCCAAAGCTGACATACCATCGAAAAAAGTACTTGTTTTATACTTGTGCATTGTTCCAGACTTTGTAACCACTTGCATCTCCAAAAAAGTATTAGTCAATATACTAACAAATGCTTATGCGAATGAAGGATTTTACAAAGGCACTTGAGGTTTCCATGATCAGTAACACAGAAATATTTTAACATAAAAAATAAAATAACATTTAAAGTTCTTTGGCATGATTTCTCGCCTTACACTAATTCTACCAAACTGATTACAGGATAATAATTACAACAAGATAATAATTACACAATTTTTACAATCACTTGACAAGTGCCATGACCGACATTACCAAGGCTAGCCCACAAAAGAACACAATGATATTAGTGATGTGTTTAAGATTTGCCACATTGATTTCAATGACTCCAAGTCGAGCATCATCATTGCTGCGCAGCTGCACGTGTGCTTCATCAGCGGAGTTGGGTTCGCCATACCCAATTGGAGTGCACCAGTCCCAAAATTTACATTTTCCTTTTCTTTATCCCTTGGACAGTCATAGTAGAGCTTTCCAGGATTCTTCTCTGATTCAGATATTCTCACAGCAGCTCTCAGGTGACAATAACAAATCTTGTTTCGAAATCGGATATCATGAGTTTGAATGCTCATGTTGTTTGAAGTAGACATGCCTTTGTTGCACCTTGTCTGCCAACAGACATGTCTTTGCTTGTTTTAGAGACATTCCACAGTTTAGTGTTATACCCAAATGGTTAAAAGCAACAAAAGCAAGAGGTGATAGATCACAATCGTAATGTATAGTATCTCATAAGAATTAATATCACAGGTAAGCAAAAATAAACAAAGTAACTTCACCAAAACATATTTTGAGCATAAACAAGCATATTGCAAATGAGTAGTTCAATACAAATGGACTTGATGATGAGGCTGCATTATGCACTGAATCAGCTCAAGTACATCAAACAGGTAAACATTTGTGGTTGCCTACTTGGCTACTCTGTTTATGTGTTTTCCATCTTTTTCTTTGGGCTAAAAGTGCGACACCTATTTATAAAAAATTGAACGGAGGGAATCCAAATCTGTAACAAATTAAACTGGAGCAAATGCTTTTTACGGGTGTACAAATACCTGAAACAGGTTTCAGAAAGATTAACCAAATGCTGCTCTTTTTCTTGGATAACTAAAATTTAGAGGGGATTTTTCATTGATGGAGGATTTAAAAGTACTCTTCTCACACTAACCAAAAATATTCAAAAGCAGCAAAGACATATTTTGAACCCCAAATTCATCCTCAAAGTTGGCCACCTAAGAAGTTTTCGTCGACTCTCCGCCTAAAATCAAGAATTACATAAAGGTAAAGGGAAAATCTGAAAATAAAATTAAAAAAAATAACAGATTCAGATTATCTCTAATCTTGTTGCAGCTTATATTTATCTAGTTATCTTCTCAAGTACATCAAACAGGTAAACTCAAAGAATGCAGAAACTATTTTCCACAGGCAGATGAATATCAAATTTGTGTACCCAGAATCACAGTCTTCACATCAAGGGTTATATTTCTGTGTAATTTGAACCCATTTAAAACCTTTTATACTCTACTTTCTTTCAATCAAAAGTACAACCCATCAGAGACCACTCGTTGTCTAAGAAATCGCAACTTAGAAATTACCTTTCCAACGTGAGTGACTGGCCGGAGACAGAGACCACTCGCTGTGAGTTTCCAACGTCCGGCGATGATTTCGTCTGGAGCTTCCAGATCAATTTCGCTATGATTTCGCTGTGAGCTTCCCCCCAATTTCGCTATGACCTTTGTGCAGAAGAGAGAACTTTAGTTTTTCTTATTTAGGAAGGGTTTATAGAATAGAACCTTTTTTGACCCGGACTCGCGTTTTTGACCCGACATGATCCGCGTGTTTTTCCCCCAAATGCTCCCTTTACAGGGCCGTTGGATCTCATCCCATGGCTGAGAAAAGAAGTTCGGATTTTAGCAAAAATAAGGGAGTCCTGACCAGATCGGTTCTCTATATATATATATGTCGACTTCAATCTTGAATCTTTAACAAAGTTATAAAAAAGCTGGTTGTATGCTTTCTAATACATCCACTATATACGGACCATGCTCCAGTAACGTATTTGATAGTTACAGGCAAGGCAGTACATATACAACATCGATCAACTTGCACAAGATGTTGATTGTTGACTTCCTTGCAAATACCAACAATGAATCAACCACTTTTGTCTGGATATATTTTTTCTTTCTCCGTTTCAAAATTAAAAGAATATATTTTTTAATTTGTGAATCAAAGGGGAACTTGGGAAGGTGTCCGTGAGAATCTTTTTAATTGTACAAAATATATCCTAACATTGACGGGGGAATAGTCAACAATGCATACCAAATTGATCTTAACACATATATAAATGAAATAGTTAGCAATATATATATATATATATATATATATATATATATATATATATATATATATATAAATGAGAGGGAGTGAAGTGAAATGTAAACACATGTGAACAAACTTTACGACAATATATTTAAAAAAGAATGATTTGATGCCATATATCTTAACAAAATTATAAACATTACACTTAAACCCCAAAAGTTTCTAATATATTAACCTAGTGATCCTGAGGTTGAGAATCACACTAAATAGATTATGGCATATCCTTGGTGGTACCACAAAATATTATTGTGATTCTCTGCCCCAATCAAAGTATCAAAAGAATGGGAAGGGTTTTATTTTTTTTAGAAGATTTATTGGGAGTAGGAATCGATTTTGGCTTGTCATTTTTGAGCCATTACATTTTTTTTTTGAATTTATATCTTTTGGTTTGAATTTTATTACTAATAAGAATAGAGATAAAATCAAGCGAATCCTACATACCCATCAACTTATCACTTTGATTCGACAGAATAATAAGAGTTATTTAATATTAGGGTAACACAATCTCGATATCTAAAAACGCTAATATATCCTCTATGTGGATGTTGATGATTCGGACATTAATTCAACTTCAGTTATTAACTTAATCACATTTGTAATAAAATATCTAAATTCAATAGTATCCTCTATGTCTATGCACGCATCACCATATATATATATATATATATATATACACACACACACGATAATGATTCATAACATATATTTTTTATGTATCTTTATAGAACATACATCATCTATATCATTAAAAAAAAACGATCACGATTAGAAACTAAAAATCGACGTCCACTACTATTAGTAGGGGACGGAAAAAAAACACATCGACGCTAATCAGAATAAGGATTGACTTTATTAACTAGAGTTTATTAATTAGAGTTTATAAATCAGTGATTGAGGTTTATTACCCAATTAGATTCAGGGTTTATTAACTCATTTTTAACTGGGTTTGGAGTTTATTAACCTTATTAATCTTTGGTTAATAAATCCTAAATCCTGATTAATAAATCTTAAACTCTGATTAATAAATAAACCCTAAGTTCTAGTTAATAAACCCTAATTAATAACCCCTTAACCCTAACATTAGTTAATAAACTCTAAATCTTAATTAATAAACTTAAACTCTAGTTAATAAAATCAAACATTTATTCTGATTAGCGTCCGCTACTATTAATAGCGAATGATATGTATTTTTGTCGATTTTCAGTTTCTAATCCTGACCGTTTCTTCTTATTTTTAATGACATAAATGGTGTATACCCTATAAAGATTCATAGCAAATATATGTTATGGGTCATTACTCATATATATATATATATACATATATATATATATATATATATATATATATATATAAGGATTGACTCGCTCACTCATCTTTATTTTGCATTCTCGATAAAGATTTATAAATATTCTGAGGTTTTAATAGTTTTAATGTGTCTGTCTATATATTTTACTTTTGGTTTGTATCTCTAATTAAGTGACCATATTCATAACTTTTAAATTTGTCACATAGGTTTATTAATAAAATTTCTTTTACAGATAAAAAACAAAAATACAAAAGTACAAAATCTTTGACCTTTATTTGCTGAAACCAAGTATTTTCAGTGACCCGACGATTATTTTGATAAAAATTAGCATTTATCTCTTTATCTAAACATTTTTTTTTGTATTTTTAAGTCATTGCTCAGCATAAAGGGGGAGGGGGATTGAACTCAGCACCTTTGATATACAGTATACAGCAACTGAGCCACTAGTTGTTGGTACATTTTTTTATTTGAATATACATGCTTTACCCCATTTCTTTTGCTTCTTCCAATTTTACAAAATAAATTCTACTAACATTTTTTCAAACGATGTCATTAAATACAGTTGCTGCGTGTGTGTGTGTGTGTATGTATATATATCTATATATATATATATATATATATATATATATATATATATATATCCTCGTGTGATTGCCATTTATTAGTTAGTGTTAGTTTAGATGTCGGCATTTATTAGTGGTGGACAGAGATTGAATGGTGAGCAGATGGAGGACTCATTTGTAGGCATTAATGTGGATGTTTGCTTGAAGCATGAGTTGTTTTGTGAAAGTTATTGTGTCCGTTTTGGAAATAAAGTAGCCCACGGTTTTATAGATTTAGCTCACGTTTTGGATTTGTCTTTCCCTACTTTTAATTTAAATAGAAGACACTCATTCTAGTACTCTTCTTTTGATTTGGTTGAAAGGGATGTTGAGACTCAATAATATTATCCCACCATTGGCTTTGGATCGTTTTAAAAAATAAAAATTAAAATAAAATGTCGGCATGTTGATATATACACATGCGTGACATCTTATAACCCGCATAAACTACACAAGCCCGTACTCATTATCTCATCCATTTATGTCGCATACTCACATCTACATCACCGCCTTTTCATATATATAGCTTCGGCTCGTGTCGGCCAAATTATTACTAGCATACACAATCCAAATCTCTCTCTCTCTCTCACACACACACACACTGTGGACACACACATTCACATAATTGTTTGAGCAAATGCATGCTAGGTAGGGTGTTAGGAAAATTAATGCCCGTAGGCCGTAGCACCCACATAATTTTACACTGAGTTTTGTTGCTTGTTCATGTTACGGTACACTATCTGGGTGTTTTACTGTTTCGGATATTAATTTTCCGGACACCGTAGGTTTTTTTATGAAGTGTCTGCAATTAAAGAAATTGCATATTATTTATTTACAGAAAAAAGTGATTAAAAAAGAAGAAGAATATGATAATAATAATATATAGGAATAGAAAATATATAGCAATATTTTATTAGAACTATCAAAGTTTGATGCATATGGTCGTCGTGGTGGGGCGGCTAGCTATGGTGTAGAGAGAATCAAGTATGACCTTTTGAAACTTTAAAAATCTTCTAAAACTTAAAAAATTAATATATGGCAAAATTAGAAGAATTTCTTATCAAACGGACCTACAATGATACCAATTGATCAGGAGTGATTTTTGTTGAGATACTTACTTCGAATGTAACTAATTGCGATATTTGAAAATAATATTTTTTTAATTATTTCTTCATTCGAAGTAGATTCTTAATTTATTTTTGTATTCTTTTTAAATTCAAAGAAAAATTGTGAAATCACAAATTAAAAAAAGTGAATAGGTTTGTAAATTCGATACAAGAACTCATGCATTTTTACATGAAGTGCCATCTATGCAAACTTTAACGATTCTAAGTGCATTTAAGCCTCTTTTATTTATTTATTTTTTATTCAAGCCTAACAATTTAAAATTTTGAATACACACAACCTCTTTATAATTTTGAGGCATTGAATCCAGACAAATTTAGAGAATACTTCCGCAATTCCGCGGGAGGAAGAGTTTTTCCTTATTTTTTTTTCAAGACATTTTAATTATGATTTAATTGTGGAATTTTTTGTGGTTGAAAAACGAATAAATTAAATATACAAAATTACTAAGTATATTATAAAGTTTTTGTGTTATTTTGTTATCAGAACCCCACATTGAACTATATTTTTGTTTCAAAAATATGTAACTATAATTTCATGTGTTAATGAGATCTTTACCTATGGTTAAAAATGAATCATTAGGACATCAATCTAGACTTCATATTCCATTAACAATACTGAAAGTTTGTCTTTCCTTCTTATTGTGAGACGAGTAATTATTATTATTGTAATCTATTAATTATACTAAAACATAGTTAATATGACCACGTCATGACATTTGTCAATCCCACAATTCAACACTTGTCATGCCTCATTAATGCTCCCCAATCTATTATTTATTATCTATTATCTTCTATTATTATTATTATTATTATACAAACTAAAATGCACTACCTCTCATGCAACATTAATTACCCCTCACACAACATTATCTAATAGATTTCTAACCAAAATTTTAACAATTACTAAAATAAAAAATTCCTTAAACAAATACTACCAAAAACGAATCCAAATTACAGATAGATTTATACTATTATTTATATTATACATGCTCACACAACAATCTGTAATATAAATTTATATCCAACTTTTAAAAACTACCAATATAAAAAAAATCTAAAATTTAAACTATTCAAATATTATCAACTAATTTAATTTCTCAATATTATAACATAAAAATCATAAATTGAACTATTGAATTTAATTTACATATAATTTTCACGTCTAAAATTTTCCAATTTTTTTTTAATTTTATTCTCACTCTAAAAATCTAAACTGATATTTAACTTCATTCTCACCCTAAACATCTAAACTGATATTCTTATTTTATGATCGTATTATTTTAATTCTTTGGGATAATTTTTAATTAGTTATATTGATTGAGTACTATCTTATTTTTATAATTTTTTATGTACATTAATTTTTCTCATGTGCGAAAAACTTATAATAATTACGTTGTAATTAAATAATTAAATAATTAATATTTAATTATTTATAGGTACTATAATCAATCAATTTTAATTTAAAAATACCATCTTAAAAAAAATATTACAATCTCAGATTATCAAACAAGAAACAAGCATACTAAGGGTTATTTCATAAAATACAAATTTATAATCAACAAACTAAATAACACCCCGTCACAGCGCTTGAGTTTGGACTTTGGACTTTTGAATTTTTTTTATTATCCCATTTTTGCAGATAACTCGAACATAAAAACATTTGATATTATCCAATAATTTCATTTTTGAACTGATATCAAATAATATCTAATAAAATCACCCAAAAATATTTATATTATAATTTTTACTCTCTATTTTTTTATTATATCTATTAGCTAAGGTATATTACATGCGCCTGGGATATTGAATTAGAGTATGGTATAGTGAATTGGGTTTGGAGTATGGGATAGTGAATTGGGATGTTGAATTAAATTATGGAATATTGTTTGCTGTAATGTTTTTGTACAGTTGCTGACGTTAGTTTAGATTATATGAATTACTAATATTTTTTTAATTATGTATTTAATTGGGATATAATTTGAAATTCCTTAAATCAATACTTTATTATCCTTTTTAATTTAAAATCCCTTAAATCACTACAAATCCCTTAAATCACTACTTTATTCTCCTACAATCATTACTTTATTATTCTTTTTAATTTGAAATCCCTTAAATCGATACTTTATTATCCTTTTTAATTTAAAATCCTTTAAATCACTACAAATCTAAATTGTTCTGATAATGTCTACTATTTCGTTATTATTTCCTAAAATCACTACTTTATATTTTTTGGATTTATAAACCCCTAAATCACTACAAATATCAACTTTTAAATAATGCCAATTGTTCTACTATTATCCTTTGTAAATACTTTATTATCCCTTAAATCACTATAAATCATTATTGTTCTGTTAATGTCTGTTATTCTGTTATTATCCTTTACTAATTATAAAAAGATTATAATCATGATTAAGGAAATAAAACAATAATATGTTTTAGTAACTATGGATCAGTGGCACAAGACGCATTGTATGCGTAAATTATGCAGAATAAAATAATTTTTATATAAAATTTAAAAAATTAAATAAAAAATATAAAGTTTTTTTTGAAAAAAAGTAAACTTTCACAAGAATTAAAGAAGCCCAATCACTATGAATATAAAGATATACTTGTGAAAATATAAAATTCAATATAAATTAGAGAGTAACCACTAAATAACTTTGAAATAATTAAATTTTTATCCGTTTTCAGAACACATTTATATTTGTTCTAATGGGATGTCAATCCTATGTTTTACAAATTATTTGATGGGTAATCAATTTTATACTGTACAAGGCAGTATAAAGGCCATTGATATTATTAAAATAGTAAATAGCATTTAAAATATAAAATATTATTAAAATAATTATAAAAGAGTCGTGATATATATTTATTATGTTAATAAAAGTTTGTGAATTACTTCTTACCGGCAAAGTGTTCAAAGCTCATTATCCTTCACTAATTATAAAAAGATTATAATCACGATTAAGGAAATAACACAATAATATGTTTTAGTAACTATGTATCAGTAGCAGAAGGCACATTGGATGCGTAAATTATGCAGAATAAAATAATTTTAAAAAATAAATTTTAAGGCCAAGTGATGTCTTTATGGCCAGGTGATGAAGTAACATTCTAAACTCGGACAATGTATGTAAGGTTGATGAAAACTCAAACAACTATGAAGGCGTCTACACCCTAGAATTTTTGAATAGCATTACATCTTCTAGAATGCCAAACCACAAGCTAACGTTGAATATTGGGGTTCCTGTAATGTTACTCCGAAATATAGATCAGTGTTCTGGTTTGTGCAATGACACGAGATTAATAGTAACCCAATTGGAAAAACATGTGATAAAAGCAAAAGTAATTTCAGTCGGCAATTTTGGACACAGAGTTTTCATACCTCAATTGGTCTTAACACTGTCAGACATTAGATTACCTTTTAAATCCCAACGAAGAAAATTTCCTTTGGTTGTTTGCTTTTCCATGACAATTAATAAGAGCCAGAGGCAATCTCTCTCACATGTTGGATTGTATTTGTCACGTCCAGTTTTTAGCCATGACCAATTGATGTAGTAATATCAAGAGTTACAAGTAAGAGTGGATTGAAAATACTAATTTATGACAATGATGGAAAAATATACAATACTACAAAGAATGTAGTTTTCAATGAAGTATTTCACAATTTAATATAGAAAGGTTTGACTGTTTTTGACTATTATCTTTTTGCTGCTCATTATTAGTGTAAACCCTGACTATTTTATTCTTATATGTAATAAATTTTTTACTATAATCTATTTAAATTTTTTTTAGGTAAATCTATGATATGAATTTTCAAAGTCATCTAGATCGAGCCAAATTCCAGTTGCAAAGACAAAAAAGGGGTAAACTCTCAAAACTACCCCTACATAATTGTTAAGTTTTTATTACTCCTTCAAATTTTGAACCATCAACTAGAAATATTTTTAATACATGTTATGAGTAGAGTTTATGTATATTCATTTGTTTTCTGTGTATATATATTAATGTCTAGAATAAATTAAGTTATGGCATCAAGTAAGCATTAGCACACCTTTCAGTTTTTAGTACATAGTTACTTGCGTCTTTAATTTGGGATTTTATTTTTATTTTTACGGATGATTCCTAAAAAAGTTTGTAAGGAAATAAGGGAAGAAATCTAGCAAATTGTGTTTTCCTCAACGCTTCAAATTGAGCATTTTCATTTTATAATATATATATATATATATATATATTGTATTAGATGTTCAATTAAATCATCATTATTACTAGACCTGGAGTGCCTCAGTTTGTAGAATATGAGAATAATTTTATCAACATAATGTTTATCAGATGTTGAACTATAAATCTCCTAAACCTCGATTTAACAATTCAAATATGGCATTCTCCTATCTCCTTCAATTCCACCTTCGATTTTTAGTGGTTGAATCTGTAAGCCTTACTTTTAGTTTAATGCTTTTGGATTTAGCTTTTCTAAGTTTGGGTATTTTTTTTATTTGACACCAAACCCTTATTCATTCCCCTAAATCTCGATTCAACAATTCAAATATGATATTCTCCTATCTCCTTCACTTCCACCTTCGATTTTCAGTTGTTGAATTTGTAAGCCTTACTTTTAATTTTAATGTTTTAGTTTAATGCTTCTGGATTTAGCTTTTCTAAGTTTGGGTATTTTTTTGTTTATGCCATATTCATCGTTTATTTAAGTTTTTTTACATCAGTTGTGTCTTCGATATATAAATGTATACCTACATAGACTACGTATTTCTGTCATCAACTCATACAGTTTGATGTTTAATTTGGTTTTATCAAATGACATGTTAATAATCCTGCCGCAACGCGCGGGTTTGTATCTAGTATTTTTACTATTACGGTGTCAGTTTACTTATACTGTAATAATTTATATTTTTTTATTATTGTGAGACATTCGTTAATTTTTATTGTGACGTTTATTGTTTTTGTAATATTATCGCTTGTAAATATTGTAATTGAATAATTATTGACGTTGACTATAAAATTTATTTATATTTATAGTAATATAAATATATATCCTTCCACGGTGGAGTTATTCAAAACATAAACTACAATTCCTCGTGTATCATTCATTGCCTTTTAAATATTATTTTTATGGCATTATGAATTAATTTTTTGGTCCGGCAACAATTATTTTCAATTTAATTAACAAAAATTCTCTACTATGACTTTCTTGGTCCGGCCATCCATTTGGTCGTGGCATGAGCTCAGGCGGTGCAAAAAAATTCTCTCCTCGCCTCACAATTTCCTGCACGGCAATTAAAGATTACCACATGAAAGAAAGTGGACATAAAAATTGACCTTTAGGGCTTTATATATATATATATATAAAGCCCTACATTTCTTAGTCACAGCCAAATAAAGGTAGAGATTGGAAAGTTTCAATTTTGGACAGGATGCAAAAAGTTGTAGGTTTGTAGCAACATCATTTTCATACAATACTGTCTTAGATTATACATACAAACATGTGGCCAACTTTTTTTATATTTTTTTTATCAATTTAATTTTATTCTAGACGTTACCCACGTTTTAAAAATGTGAGAATATAAATCAAAAAGTTGAAACTAACTGGTTAGGGAATCAGTAAAGCGGTCCACTAATAATAGTCACGGTAGCTAAGGTTTCAATGTTTAATGGACCACAGTCTCAGTCAAGTAACATTTACCTGTCGACTCAATATTTGTGTACATAAAGATAAATATATTCATCTAATTCTTGAAAAAGCACAGTAGCATTCAAGATAGTTTTATGATACGTTTAAATTAAAGGAATAGAATGAATCGAATGAAGAGTGAAATGATTCATTCCATTCTAGTTGGAATGTGTTATTCCATATGCTTTCCCTCCCTGAAGGAACCAAACACAATTTTTTTCATTTCAATCGCAACCAAACACAATTTTTTTTATTCCATAAGAATGAGTTATTCTATTCTCCCTTCTATTCCACCAATCCAAACATAGCATTAATGAAATCTAGAAATGGCCCACCTTCTCATCAGATGTACCACTTCCCACTTGGTACTGCATAGAATTTTTATTTTTCACCTAACCATAGCTTTGTTATTATACCATTTATGTAACAATTTGGGTCCAAATTTGAATCTAAAATAAAGCTCAATTAACACTAATAACACCATTTTGATTCAACACAGATTCAATAAAAAGTTATGACATGTTATTAGAGTTAAAAGTTTATAAGTAAATTAATTAAATTAATTCACATATTTAAATGTAAGACCGATAACATGATAAACATATGGACCATAACAAAGTTTTATTCGATGTTTTATCACAACATATAACTACTTGCTACATTTGAGTTACATATTGAGGGCATAGAATTTTTTATCGGATAAGTAAAGATTAACACTAAGTATGCATCCTAAACTCAAAATTATAAGTTACAAATTAAAATATATATTTAGGTGTACAATTAATGCATATATCAACATACCTTACAATATTTTGTCGGACCAATGGTTGAATATATACTCCATATATCCTCCATCTTAAAAGGGGTCTAATATTAATAGACAATGTTGAAAAATAAAATAAGAAATAATATAAAGTACTGATTTTTATCATTGGTGAAAAGAACCTGAAATTCACTTTTATACATTTAGAGATCCATATTGAAATTTCAATTAAGTTCGGAGGTTAATTGAAAATTAAAATTAATATATCCATGTTAGACACAGCTCGATTGGAAACTGTCAACTTCTTGAAAGTCATACTTTTCAAATAGACGGAATCTTGTTAATTGGTCATTTAAAATGCATAATCTTTTTTAAAATACAGTCGTTTATTATTTAAAATACATAATTTTATTCATTTCTTTTAATTATGCTTAAATCTTGATTCAACCGATGTTGAGTTATTCAAGAATGGTCTAATTATTGACCTTTGAAAATTTATTGATTATCGCATCCCAAAAGCATGAACACAAGGTATTGGTCGCGTTTATTCGAGATTCGTATAAATTATTATCATTAATTATATAACTAATTAATCAATCAAAAGTCAAAACATATAAATAATGATCAACATGATCAATTATTTTATTTTTTGTGATTAGTAAGGTAAATATTAATGGGCATATAAAATTTATTTTTTTATGCTATTCTCCTCTTTTATAACACCCCAGTCCCACATTGAAATATATGAAAAAAAATTTATCTGTATATAAAAAATTGAGTTACTAACAATAGTATCTTTAGTCATGATATTTTTGGTGAGTTTGTGTTGGACGAAAATAACTCATAAAGACATTATTGGACTAGTGGTTTAAGGCGTTTAGATACATTAACGACTAACCACTATTGTCTAAATATGAATACACGACTAAATTATTGGGATCTGTTGTCGAAAAGTCCGGTAAATATAATTGTTGGGATATGTAGTCGAAACAACTAGGGATGAACATATAACTAAGTCCAGCCCGACCTAACAAACTGTAGGTCTAAATATGAATACACGACTAAAGTCCGAACAGACGTAACAAGCATAGTGAATTCAATACAACTAATCTAATACAACAAGTAACTAAGCCAAGAGTTGGCGTAACAAGCTAAATGTCATAGCCTAAGCTAAAATGTTGGAAAAACTAGAATAAACTAGGAAAACTATGAGTTCTGGACTAGATATGTGTGTTCTAGATTGAGTGTGAACCCCCTTGCTTGTAAGAATATTGATTATTATTTATAGAGATGCTAGTTAACCATGGTTTTAAAAATCAGACTAGTTATCGAATCGAAAAAGGTACCGGGTGGATGGGTCACTCGTCCAACTGGTAGTTGAACCGTTATTGACCTAGTGACGTCATTAATATGTAATAAATAATAAATAATTAAATATATTAATTATTATATATTATATATAATATTTAGTAAATATGTAAAATTAATCAATTTATCTACAAAAAAAATTTAAATCTATTTGTATAATATTTACTTTATACAATTCAAATAAATACTAAATCTATATAAAAAGAAAGATATTAAATCATGATCATAATTCAAAACTCAAGACTCAAGAGTGATAAAATCAAACATAAATAAACATAAACATCTCTATGATACATTCAATCAAATTCGGTAAAAAAAAAAAAAAAAACTAAATCTATTTGTACAATGTTTACTTTATAGTTTATTCAATTCAAATAAATACTAAATCAATATGAAAAGAAAGATATTAAATCATGATCATAACTCAAAACTCAATCAATGATACATTCAATCAAATTCAAAGGATTAAATTAGGAAAAAAAAAAGAAAAAAAGGTTAGGGAATCGGCAAAATCGGTGACCCGGTTACCGGGTCACTAGGTCGCCCGGTTTAACCGCAAGGTCACCGGGTTTGACTGGGTTTTGACCAAAACTGATTTTTTTTGTTCAAACCGGACCGGAGTGTCGACCGGTTCCGGTTTTTACCGGTCGAACCGGCGGCCCGGTCCGATTTTTAAAACCATCCAGTTAACTGTTGCACCGCCTTAGCTAACCAAATTAGTCATGTTCTCTTTGAAATCCAACCCACTAACACACTCACTGCTGACGCGTGATATCAAAGGCGTGGGTCTACCCATCATGTCTAACTCGAGGATTATGGGTCTAGCTTGTTACTCCATGTGTTCAACTGTTTTAAGGCATGTCTCAAATTATTTTCTTGCTTTTTAACCTAGTTGGACATTTTTGTCTGAACATTATTAGTTAACTGAATTACTCCAGTCATGTCTAGTTAACTGATTGAAACACTTAGTCGAAAATTACTTGACCCAAAATTAAAATTTTGGGATTTGGATGTAAACAGAGATACATTTTGTCTTTTGGAAGTCATTTCGCGAAATCCTAAAATTCAATATTAATATAACGTTAGTTAGTTTTAATACAAACAAATATAATAATCGTAAACTAATTATAAAGTACTACTAACTATCATCTTTGTTGTTCGCAAAACTTAAACGAAATTATATTAATTTTGAGTTTTAAGATTTCGCAAATTAACTTTAAAAACTCAAAATGTATCTTTAATTTTGGAACGGAATGATTAGTTTACTCTAAATTTATGCATGTGGATTCATCCTCGATGCAAGGCTATTCTTTTCGTCTATATACTTAAGTACTAAAATTATAATTAACTACCAACTGATTAGCAATATGATGAGCCTTGAGTCTTGATTTGGTCCAGATCTTTACATATGGTGTTTATCGACGGTTTACAACGGTGACTACTAGTACGTGGTTTGGTATCCTGACGTATTTATTTAAGTAAAAAAAAAAAGATTATAATACGTATTTATTTAAGTAAAAAAGATTATAATTTTTCTTCTACGTGGCGTGATACCTTGACCATATCCCCGGTACCATATTAAAAAATGTAATTTATTATTAATAGTACCAACATTATAATTTTTAAACAGGTCAAAAAGGGGATATCTTCATGACTTCGTCCCTTTTTTTTGGGTACATATTGGAAGGCAAATTCTAAAAATAAAAAAAAAACTATAAATACATTTTAGGAGTAGTTGCATCCGTAATATCCATATTCACGAATTTGCGTAACTCATCTGGAAGATGATAAAAAAACATGTATACCATTAACCCCTACCGCTTATTTGGCCAAAAAGTTTGCATATTGATTATCTTCTCCAACAATGTACTATCAAAGTACAATGCTAATTCCTATTCGGAAGACGTAATGACAAAATTGCTTCCGAATCGAATTTTACACTCCACCTTTCGATTCCCTTCGTTCCAAGCAACTTTTAAACCCTGCCAAATGGAGTAGTTCATAACTCCGCAACAATATTGGTATTAATACCGATATTTATCATAAAGCCAACCCACCAATAATCAAGACAATCTCTAATAAGAAACCCCCCTCCCCTCCGACTCGTCCCAAATTATTCTGTGAAGCCCTCATCCACATTCACTTGATCACTTCATCAGAGTAGGGGTTTAATTTAGATTGGGCAACTAAAATATTAGTTGAAGGCTGGATTTGAGATTTAAAGATGAGCCCAAAATGAAACCCCTCCCCCATACCCACGGCTCACCCCAACCATACCTAATTTATTTATTTTTTCTCCGATTAAAAATATAAGATAATTATTGACTTTTGAAAATTAACTTAAAATATTTCTAAATTTTAAGATAATTTGAATTTATTAAATTTTAATTAATACGATTATAAATTATTTAACAACAATAGTAGTTATAAGATTTATTGTTTTCCAAACTCAAATTACTTATGTCAATTCTAAATTTGAAAATATTTAAAATTGACATTTAAAATTTTAATATTGATCATATATATATATATATATATATATATATATATTCAGATACAAAGGAAGTATTTTATATTCTGATCGTGAGAAGATGAGAGAAAATAGAGTATCGAAATTAATAAGAAAAAAAAAGATTAGAATTCTTTAAGTTTGGAATTGTTTTTGTATTATGGATTATGGTGTGACACAAATTTATAGTAATTAAAAGTAATTGTCTTTAAATGCCCAACTTTTACATTATAGATAAATAGATAGATATAGATAATTATTACTATATATAAGCTGCCCCGTTGAAGAAAATGTTTGTGTCTGTACTATTGTATACTCTTACATGCCTAGAGGGGAAAAAAATTAGTTTTCTTATATTTCAATTCATTGTCTTGCCTTAGCTGAGACCAACTTACACACATGCTAGTTAGGCCCTTTCTGGTATTCTTAGGCAGATCGGACCTAACATCTTTTATGAGGAACAAACTTTACATTTACATACATATAGAGAAACAAAACGTGAGTTATTTTATAGTATCTAATAAAGAAACTATTAAGCAGTCTCCAAATTATCTTTAACAGTATTGAACTTCTATGTCATCTTTAATATATATCATCAATGGAAATGGGTAAATATAGTCGTTTTTTGAGAACAAGACCATCTTGATCACTGGTGCCTCGGGCTTTCTGGCTAAAAGTACCATCTCTATCTGGATTTGGATTCCAGGCCGTCCAAATTGTGCATTCTATTTCGACAACCATAAAATTAATTAGCTGCATTTGTATAACTAAGAGCTGCTACTATATAATACTTATATAATAAAAGTTGTCTAAAATACAACTTATTTTTATAGACTGCCAAATGAATTTTCATTTCGAACTACTTAGAATCAAGATCATCTCTATATATATTCTCTTTATAGAAGTTGATGCACTTATAATTGTATACCCATATATATTTCTATTACAATGACATTAATTTGATTCTATGTACCATTATAGTTCTTGTGGAAAAATAAATGCTTAGAATCCGGCCAAATGTTAAAAAGCTTTTCCTTCTACTAAGAGCTACCAATTCCAAATCAGCTGCCCAGCGTCTGCATGATGAGGTACTTCTAAATTATCGAATTTATATCCGAGCCGACTGCATGCAAAATCATGTACGTATATAGAGAAATGATCTAATTATGTGTTTTTCAATATATGTGTGTATTTATGTATATAGAGTTGTTCAGGGTTTTAAAGGAGAAATGGGGTGCAAACCTAAGTTCCTTCATACCAGACAAGGTGTTTCCAATTTCTGGTGACATCTCTTATGATAACCTGAAAATTCTAGACTCAGGTTTGAGGGAAGAAATATGGAAAGAATTTGACATTGTCATTAATTCGGCCACAACAACCAGGTTTGATGAAAGATAAAAATATAACCATTCTATATTCACAACATAATTAAGAGAAACGAGAAAAATAGAACTGTCTAACAAAATTGTTCACTGATAGTGAACGTCATGTTAAGTACCGTTAGTTGTGCTTCAAAATTTCTTGTATAAAACAAACTCTCACATCACTCATTTTGTAAAACTTCTTTGAATATATATATATGCATTTACTTGTTGGATTTAGTAACATAATTGAGAAAAGAAGTGGGCTCGTGTACCCACATGAGGTGGGCTAAGTAATTGTGTTGGGCTAATTTTAGACTTTCAGATAGAAAATCTTGCCGCGTGATACGCTCGTGCAAGGGGTCCAAATTCCGGATTGGTTGGGCCTCACCTGGGCGTTGCCTTGGGCTTTGCCATGCTGTGGGCGCTGCCTGAGCGCTTGGCGCTGTCAATGCAATACTTTTCTTGGGCGTCGTCAACACATTACTTTGCTTGTGCGCCATGAATGCACTACTTTGCTTGTGCGCGTCCAAATTTTGGGTTGGTTGGGCCTCACCTGTGCACCCAGGTACCCCATGTTCCTTCAGTTTAATAAACTGTACTTTTAAATTTTTGTTGGGCAATTCACAAGACAAGTCTAACGCCTCCATCTATATGTACACGTAATTGGGGATTTAACTGTTGGATCCTGGAAGGTGAATGTCAGAGCCTATCTGTACCGAAGGTCATGAATAAGTGGGAGCGGAATCACCTTTTAGGATTGTAGTTTCGCTGTGCCTCAACTTTCGTACAATTACCAGATAAGCTCTTCCAATGGAATTACCTTTTGGAACAATAGCTTCGCTTTGTCGTAAGCTATTCCAATTTTTTATTTATGTTTCTCTTGCTAATGCAATATTTTTTCCAACAAGTACGTACCTCGATAATGTGTGGGGTCATAAGTTTAAAAATATATAAAAATCATTTGGGGAGGAGTGGAAAGGGAAGAAGAGTGAAGTGTTTGAGATACAAGAAAATTTTCAATTCATTAAAAGTTATCTTACAAGAATCACCTAAATTAAGATATATTCCTCCTAAATTAACACATGAAATTACAGTACTAGATCCACAGTAGATATCTTAAGACCTAGTGAATGTGTTAATCATAATTTTAAAATTGTTAAGTTAAATTTTGAAAAAAAAAAAAAGAAAAAGAAGAAAAAAGCAAAGACTTTAAGAAGCAAATCTTGACTTATGGTATAGTGTTTGAATATGCTTATCGACAGGGGCGGAGCCACCCTTGGGCTGGGTGGGCTCCAACTCTCCCAGATTTTTTTAATTACAGCACTTATATATCCAAAGGTCCAACTTAATATTGAATACATATTGTTTTAGCCCTCCCAGATTATTTTTAATTAGCCCAACTCAATATTGAATACATATTGTTTAGCCTTTAGGCCCTTAACAAGATATCCTAAAATCTAAATGAATGAAGAAAAATATAGCAAGTGAAGATAATTTCTGGATGGCTGCTGCCTGCCCAAGTCGGCAAGGCTGCTCAAGGTATTTATTTGAGGTTTTGGATTTTATGATAATTTATGATGTTATTTGGATGAGTTATTTTTGGGTTTTTTTATTCTTAATCAATAATACCCATTTTCAATTTCATTTCATGAGGTTCATTTTTGTATTCTCTTAAGATCATATTGATTTATTTGGGGTTTTGAGTTTTTGATTATATTTGATTTGTGAACTAAATTACAGGTATAAAGTGGTTTTGCCTTCTCTATATGCTTTAGAATCTGAAAACAAGGATGCTAACATCTTTAATTGCATTCAGGTATATGCTCTTTTTTTAAATTTAATTTATTTAATTTTTTTTATAGTATTAGTTGATAAAAGGGTTTATCTAAACTGTTTTTTTTTTCCTGTTTTGTTGATTAACAGTTGTGGCTTTTTCTTTGCTCTGTAATTTTGGCGGCTAAGTTGAGAGGGACTCCATGAAATTTCTGTCTAAGGTCAGTATGTAGTGTCACTTAAATAGTGTGTTTTGTTTTCCTTTTTCCTTACATGTTATGTACCTTTGAACCTTACTACTATGTATGATTTTGAATTTATGGTTGATCTTGGCGGAACAATTTCTTGTGTATATGGTTGGTATTTAGTAGCCCACCCAAGAAAAAATTCTTAGCTCCGCCCTTGCTTATCGAGGTACAATAGATAGATTCCCAAAACTAACTTTTTTATGAATTTCGTGTAGATATGATGTAGCAACGGGCACCAATGTTTTTGGTGCTCTGCATGTCCTCAACTTTGCCAGGCAATGTGCTAAACTACAGGTGCTTCTCCACGTATCTACTGGCCAGTACGTATAAATTAATTATTTTAGAATTATTTTTTTCTCCAAATTGTACAAAACTCTTTTCCATTTTTCGATAAATAACTAAATGGCCTAGCTAGGACTTTTGGTGGATATATTTTGTGTTTCAGCTTATGTTTGCGGAGGCAAAAAGAAAGGAATCATGCTAGAGAAGCCATTCTACATGGGTGAGACACTTAATGGAGCATTGGGGTTAGATATTGAGGGTGAGAATAATTATGTTGAGGAAAAATTGAATCAAAACAAACTTTTATCTTTTTTGAATATTATTATTCACGTAAATTTATCATCATATGTAATATGACTGACTCATTGATAAATATATTCCCCTCCTCAAAATAAATTTTTATTTTTTGTGTGGATTTCTTTTCTGAATATTAAAGTTTGTCTTGTCTTTGTTACTTAAAGATATAGATTTTTTGAATAATTTTTTTTTATATTAAACTTAAAAAAAATTGAATTTATTATTATGAAAAGTTTATTAGTGTGAGAATATCTTTATAGTAAGTGTGAGAAATCTAAGTATCTTTTAACATTTATGGAAGCAAGAGCGAGCAAAACAAAGGATGATGTGCTTTATTTTGATTCTAGGCTCATTTTATTATTCTAGATCATTAATTTTGCTTGTGTTATAATGATTCATCTCAATAAATGTATGCTTATGGCTGATATAGTATTACTTTAGTGTCATTCTACAAATAGAAAACTATAAAGTGAGGGAATCTACAAATTCCCAAATATATATATATATATAAATTATGAAATAATGTAAATAAATTAAAAGTAAAAATATTAATTAATTAAATTCAAGTATAGTTCAATAAGTCAACTCATTTTTAAATTAGTAAAAATATCTCAATTAACTCATTCAATAAAACATTATTTGTACTATTATACTCCCTCCGTCCCAAATTAATGGCTTTTCTAGGACTTTTTTAAGTCAAATTGACTATTTTTAAAATTAATAATTAAGCATATATAAATATATTTCTAAAATTATAAAAATTGAAATTAGTAATAAATTGTATATACTTTCTTTTGGTTATAATATCTTCACCTATATGTTAGCAAAAATAGTAAAAAGATTAGTTTTAAAAATAGTCAATTTGACTTTAAAAAGTCCTAGAAATGCAATTAATTTGGGACAGAGTGATAATAAGTAATAAAAGTATATGTAGTAGTGAAAAACACATAAAAAATCATGCAAAATTTTCTTTTATACATCTCATTTAAAAAATGTTCCATATACAGTGTGTTATACATATATATTAAAAAAAAATAGATCTTGCCCTCATATGCAACTTTTTTATATACAAATATAAACAAAAAAAAGTTATATATATATATATATATATATATATATATTGGAGATAATTTATCAGTCCCCCCTTTATTGTTTAAAATTATTTTTAAAAAAATACAGTTTTTCAAAAGAGAAAGTAATCTTTGTGCCACGATGATGCCAATGGTCGGCCAAAACTGGGAAATCAGAAGATTCCAAACAGTCCCTCAAAAGTACAGTAGGGTTTAAATTATGTAGGGTTTTTGCTGCTAGCTCCCAATAACAAAGAAACCAACCATGGAGACCAGAGAGCACACCAAACCCTCAAAATACAACCACCACAAGAAGAAGAAAACCCTAAACCCAGAATCCAAGTTTCGATTGGACCTAGACATTTGCTCGAGAAACAGAGACTTCTCTGGCGCAATCTCTCTCTATGAATTCGCAATTTCCCAACAAAATATCCGGCTCAATCAAAACCACTTCAATTCCCTTCTTTACATCTGCTCCAATTCAATCACAGATTCTACAAATGACTCAGCAATTGAGTATGGTTTTCGCATATTCGATCACATGTTATCGAACAAAATCAACCCGAATGAAGCTACAATCACTGCGGCTGCAAGAATCGCCGCGGCTAAAGGGGATGGGGATTTAGCTTTTGAGTTAGTGAAGGACATGAAGAAGTATGGAATATTACCCAAATTGCGGTCTTATGGGCCAGCATTGTTCTGTTTTTGCAAGAATTTGGAGGCCGAGAAGGCGTATTTGGTGGAGGAGAATTTGATTGAAATGGGATTGAATGCGGAGGAGCCGGAGCTGGGGGCTTTGTTGAAGGTTAGTGTGGAGTGTGGGAGGAGTGAGAAAGTTTATGAATATTTGCATAAGATGAGAAAGGTGTTGAGGTGTGTGGGTGAGAATATAGTGGAGGTTTTGGAGAGTTGGTTTGGTGGGGAAGTGGGTTCTGAGGTGGGTTTGGAGAATTGGGATGTGGATTTGGTGAAAGATTTGATTTTGAAGAATGGGGGTGGGTGGCATGGACTGGGGTGGCTGGGAAAGGGGAAATGGGATGTGAGGAGAACAACTCTGGATTTGGGCGGAACTTGTTGTTCTTGTAAGGAGCAGTTGGTCTGTGTTGATATTGGCAGAGAGGAGACTGAGAATTTTGCAGATTCGGTGGCTTCTTTGGCTATGACAAGGGAAGTCCAGTCCAATTTTACTGAATTTCAGGTGGGCAAAAAATATTGTTTAATTTCATGCTTAAGAATCATTTGTCCATCTTGAAGTTTGAGTGAGAATATGTTTCATCTCACTAGATTTATAACTATTTTGGTCTTCAATATGGATACAGTGAGGCAATTCATTTTTTAGAATCTTTCAATAGTATCTAATTGGTATTTGATTTCGATGTTTGGCTAATAAAGCTAGGTTTTGATTGTGGTGATTTAGACAATTTCTAGTTAGTTTGAATGGACAAATGTGATTATTACGGAACTCCAGCCTGTCGTATTATTACTTTTCTGACTTTGTACTAGGGATGCGTTTAGTTCTGGTTTTGAAAAACTTATTTGTTTTATTTCGTATTGAATTTAAGAACTGAACTTTGTGAGAATGCTATATTCTGTCCTTCCAGTTTATATTATTTCTTTGGAAAAAATCGTGTCAACATATTTTTCTTTTGCTTCTTACGTTCCCAAAGCTGATGGTTATTTGCAATGTCTTCAACTTGTTTTATTTGCAAAAAAATTATAAAGAATTGGTTGGACGAACATTGTGAATATGAAGCTATAGTGGATGCAGCAAATATTGGGCTCTACCAGCAGAACTTTGCAGAAGGTGGATTTAGTATATCGCAGGTTGTACATCTTGATTTAGTATATTTTCCATTTCTCTTTTATGTGGTTCTGCCTTTTGCATATATTAAAACATACAATCTTTATGAATCATAATGCGTGTTGCCATTATTTCTGTAGAGCAGCTTGTTGCTGTTGTGAAAGAATTGTACAACAGAAGCAAGAAATGGCCACTTGTTGTCTTGCATAATAAGCGTTTTCGTACACTTTTTGAGGACTCTTCTTATCGAGAGCTGTTGGAGGAGTGGATGGAGAAAGGAGTGCTTTATGGAACGCCATATGGATCAAATGATGATTGGTAAAACCCTTTTTAAGCTTAAACCTTGAAAGTCTCTCTCTATCTCCCTCTTCGTCTCCCTATATTCTGGTGTTACTTTTAATTTATTAAATCTCTTTTCATATTTATTTTAGTATTATTAAGTCTTAAAAACTTTCATGTACACAAGTCTTTAGTCACCCAGCTCTCGCGATAATTTAATTCCTCATATTTTGCTGGCTCATATGTAATGCTTCTCATGAAATTCTTTTATGACATCGATGACACTTTCAATGTGAATTCTTGAAGTGTGACTTTTCCCTTTTCACATTGTACACATGTATTATCATACTCATTTCAAATGTTCACCTTTTTTGAATAAGAACCATAATTGAGTATGTTCATGACAGTCTTCACTATAATTTAGGTACTGGCTCTATGCTGCTGTAAAACTCAAGTGTTTTCTTGTGACAAATGACGAAATGAGAGACCATATTTTTGAACTCCTAGGTAGCAGTTTTTTTCTCAAGTGGAAAGAAAGACATCAGGTAAGTGTTTGATGGCCCCTGTTCTTCATTTGACGAATCTTTTAGTCTTTGTGACTTAATGTCCTTTCTTAAGTTGTGAGTATTCAGATATATCTTGTTTACTCTTATATAATGTTACATATATCTCATAAAAGAAAATCAACTTTTATACTCTAGATGACAATAAAAAAGTGAATTTAGAATAGAATTCTTTGTTAATTGGAAGGAGTACATGCATATACAAAAATGTTAAATGGACTCAGCTGAAAGGTTGAGCAAGGTTCACGTGTCTAGATATCTGGAGTCTGGACTCAACTAAAAGTTTAGGGTAGGGTGGCACTTGATTGGATTATTGAATGTCCAATTTTAGGGTGATGCAATATGTAGTTATAATTACTTCTCTTAGTTCTCTAGTATAATCTTTTGAATGTAGATGTTCTCTAGTATAATTATGCCACTTATGTTGAAATATTCAAATGAAAAATAAAGTAGTGTATGCAAGTATCCAAGGGAACTCATGTTTGATGCATATTTTTAGGTGCCAATTATTTTATTAATGTCATACTAAGGCTTGATGCTTAGGATTTTATCGGCAGAGTAGTGAGATACATACTCATTTTTTTTTTGCATTATCTTGTTACTTGGGGTTTCTGGAACTTTCTCTCTTTGAAGCGTTTGTATACCCTACTTTGGTGGAAGATTTGTTGTTAATTCGTTTTCGAGGATTTGGAAACAAGAGAGATGCCAAAATTTTATGGAAGTGTTTTTGTCTTTTCAATTTAATTTTTATGGGTAATTTGGATTGCTACCCGGTGTAATTTTGCTACGTGAGCTTTTAGGTGTACTTCTGTGACTGATTTGGGTAGAAATTGGAGGTGTATTCAAAGTCCACTCACAATTTAAAGAGATTGTGCAAGCTCAGTAATTAAGATTTTGGATGTGTGACTTGAACTATTGATTGGATATATGCAAGGGCGTAGACATGAATATAAGTGAGAGGGGGCGAAATTTTTATGAAAATATTTTAGAAGCTAAAAGTAGTCAGAAGAATAATGCTAAAATTTAAAACATTTTTTTTACATTACACTTTACTTTCTTTTTCTTTAGATCTTTCGAGATTCTGAGTTCCAAATAAACATAAAATTTAACATCTTTAAGATCCATAAATAAGGATAGTAACTTTTACAATTTGCTTGTATTGCAAAGAAAATATGATTGAAAAAGTAAACAAATTACCACTCAAAATATGTCAAGACCCAGCAATTTGATTTCTTAGTTAAGGTTATTTTGGGAAAGAAGTTACTAATAGTAGTCTCTAGAATCATCATACTCCATGTGAGTTGGTTATTATAAGGTGTAGGATTAATGAGTAGGTGTAGGTTTAGCTTAATTTTCTAGCAGGGAACTCTAGTATAAATATGTATGATGTATTTTCATTATGTTAATGAATTTATGAAATTTGAGAGAGCTGTGAACTCATCTCCCTTCCCCATTTCTCTCCTTTTCTACCCCTTCTTCCTCCCCCAACTCTGGTTCAGTCTGGCTTAGGCCCAACCTATCCATTTCAGTTAATCAAGACCATAAGGTCCTGACAAAATACCTTTGTGGATATTTCTAATATAGCCGTGCAGATCCTGTAGAAGTATAAGGCGGAATTTAAAAAAGTAGAATTTACGAGAAGGAGTAGCCACTTAGCCGATTTGAAGAGGGAGAAGTTATAAGTGAAACTATTATTATTAAACTTATTTACTTGACTTTGAAAAGTATAAGGGTTTGATATGTATTGAACATGTAATTTAATTTTATTATTAATATAGTATAACTGTATAAGTTTATATTTCCAAAATATGAGCCCTCTATTATAAAAAAGAATTTGCACAATTGGAAAGAGTGCAATATAAATTATTGACAGACTATACAATGCTATGCTAACATAGCTACGCCATATGCCTTTAGCTATCTGCCACATTGCATGGGATATGATGTGTGAATTGATAAATGTTCTAGATTATTCAATGCTAGAGCTAATGTAGGTTGATTCCAATATTTGGAAACAAGAATGTGCTAACCTTTTGATGAAAATGGAACTGAACCAAACAGAGTAAAGTTTGATTGGTTCGTTCCGTTCTTTTTCTTTTCTTTTTTTTTTGGGTGAGAAGATTGGTTCAATCTTTAACAGAAAGATATCAAAAATTCAGAACACTAGAGGTGGGAGAAATGGCAGAGGCCTTGAGGAATAACCATGAGGTCACTGGTTTCAATCCCCGTACTTGGGGCCAAAATTATATATATATATATATATATATATATATATATATAAATTTCAAGCCTATACGTATTTGGGACTTTGGGTATACATGTTTCATAAAAGGGAAAGAAATTAAAATAAAATAAAAAAAACAAAGATAATATTCTACTAAATAAATTGTTTTTTATGTTGTGCAATGTTCATCATATTTACTTGACAGGTCAAACTTAGAACTGACTCAACTTATATACTTGATTAGTAATACTGTAATAGTATCTCTCTAGAGGGGTGATGGTGGCTTGCTCA
The DNA here is from genome assembly GCA_034770075.1 of Aralia elata. Lineage (NCBI taxonomy): Eukaryota > Viridiplantae > Streptophyta > Magnoliopsida > Apiales > Araliaceae > Aralia > Aralia elata. The sequence goes on along the minus strand of CM068381.1, from coordinate 46,503,162 downwards.
TGAAGGTTCTTATCATATCTTGAAATTTCCAGGGCTTTAATGTCTGGTAGAGGGGTTGTGAAAGTGTTTTTGACAAATGAAAATGGTTCTGGTTTTACTATAATATATTATTATATATTAAAAGGTCAGTGAAACTTATACATTTAAAAAAAGAAACTTGTACACAAAATATAAATAAATTAAAAGGTTAATGATGTGTAACACTTGATTCAGAAGATCAACGAGGTCTGAACTTTAATTTATCAATTTTGGTTCTCATCAAGTATTATACATGTATTTCATGCTAGAAGCAAGTATATTTTCGGAAAGTATTAGAAGATGCTGAACTTCTTTGCAACTTACTTTGCAGATTCGATATACTTTCGTTAAAGGTGAACCGAAACTTCAGATGCCGCCTGCATATTCTCTTGTTACTCAGGTATTGTTTTATTTCCAGTTATGCTAGTTTCCTCTTAGTTTGATAAAATGCTAAGAAACTTTCTCTGGCTCTTAGATTCTTTGGTAGGGAATTATTCTTTTGTTGCACTGGCCATGCTCCATAAACTGAACAGTTTTGTGAATGTTGTTAACATTTCTATTCAGAGTTACCTTGAGAATATAAGCTCTTCTAAAATCTTTTGACGTTGCTGTGAGCACTATTTCCGTCACTTTCACTATTTATTTAAGAAACCATATAGCATGGCATCAAACTTCATCTGTTGAACAAACTGGTGAAGCTAACCAAACCCAACCTCGCTGATTGCGAATTATATTTGAGAAATAATGTATTGTGGTTAGGATTACATTGAGATTATTAGATTTAATAGTAGAACATTGAGGATTTTAAGATTGTAGTATAAGGTGTTTCTACAGCACGATGGATGCAGTGGCGTTGGGCGTTGAATATTGAGGATGTCGTGCAATCATGAAATCTTGATTGAAGGGGAAGTTTTATAGGACAATGGCAGTGAGGTTATCAATTTGTTATGAAATTGAGTGGCGGACGACCAAGAAGAAGCAACATGTTCATAAGATGGGAGTTGCTGAAAATAATTATTATATGACAAGTAACCTAAATAAGTTAACCTAAGTCTTACTAAATCATATAACCTAGACTCCTAGGCTGGCTATGTTGTGCAACCTGATCCCGTTTACTCCATCCGTTCCACAAAAAGTGTCTCATTTGCCACACAAAAAAAAGAAAAAAAAATAGTAGTTCCACTTAAAGAGTCTTTTTGTGGAACGGATGGAATATCGCTCATGTCACGTTGAGTCATGCAAGTTTCTATGAGATGCTCATAGTACTTGAGCAAATATATTCCACAAGGAAGTGTAGTTACTAGTGTCGAGTCTATTAATTTCCCACCCAGCTAAGGGAACTGTAAAAGGATTATGGTTTTAGTTTAATACTAGCATCATGGGTGCCCACATAATCTTCATAGTAATTGAATGTAATCCATCTTTAATTGTTATATAAATATTTTAATCAACCTATTCATGGGTAATATGTACGAGTTTCTGAACTTGGAACCTTTTGGTGGAAAAACATCTTGCAAGCAGTAAAAAATTTACACTTTTACATATTGATACAGAGGGAGAGAATTATTATGACAATTGATATGCTTGTTGCGGAGAATTAATTACCACTCCATATTTCAGGAATCAGAGAATGGAGCATGGCATGTGCCTCTGGCAGGTGAATGCAGTGATGAGTTGTCAAGAATTTGGCTATGCATTACTAGGCTGGGTTCGCGTAAAGCTTCTGATGAAGTTGCTACGAGTTTAGAAGCTTCCAAAATTGAGCTACTCCCACACAATCATGAATTGTTGAACTCGTGCCAGTTGGACAATGGTTCAACTACAGCTGATAATGGTTCACATGGCAGTTCTGATTTAAGTCGGAGAGTCTACGATGATGCAACTACCATAACAGGTAAAAGAAAAGAAAGGTCTCCATCGCTCTCTGGAACCGATCACTAGACTTAACCCATATCTATGATAATTGAAAGACCTTACTTGAGCTTGAGCTAGTCACCTTCTGTGGGTCTCAATTTGTTGCAAAGATGCTATCTGTTCCTGATGCAAATGGGGGATTCACGTCTTGAGAACAAAACTTATCCTTTGCAAGGAGAGGGAGTTTATTGCCTTTGCAAGAAGATGGAGTTTAATGCCTCTGGAGGCCATTTATTGCTTGTATTTTGATTGCTGCAAACGCTCTTCCTTAGCTGCTTTGTTGTGCTAATTTTCACATTCGGTTTGAAGTTCTTAGTGTTTTTAAGTCTCTCTCTCGTTGTAGTCCTTCTTTGTCATTGTTTCACTGCGCGGAATTGAATGTGAATGACCTTTTAACAAGCAGATGCCATACCAGAAGCTAAATTTTCTCTTCAAGCCTGATGTGATGCTGATTAGGGAAACTTGTCATATGACAATAAGGCCCATTTTTGGTTATTGTGTTATGCGTAGTATTTCTCTACTTCAAAACGGTTTGAACCTGTTTGCTAAAAGTGTGGGATGTAAAGATTATGAAACAATAACCAAAGTATCACATTTTGAAATATAGGAAATAATGAGTAGTGTTTTTAAGAAAGTTTACAATATTTGTCATTGTATCGACTAAAATTAAAGAAATTTATGTTAATTTTGAATTTGAAAATATCTCAAATTAGTTTTTAAAAATCGATAATGATCTTATAATTTGAAAGGAAGAGAGTATAAAGAAAGACTTTTCATTCAAGGCATAAGTGCATAAACCAACATAATAAATACAATAATGACATATATTGCAAATATTTATGTCGATTTTTTGATTGTCAGTTACGTTGATAAGTATTATAATTTATATTAATTTCATGTATCGATAAGTTTCACAATTATAATTAGGCATAAATTTATTGCAATACATAGCAGGACTCTAATAAATACTTGATAGTTTTCATAAACGAAAAGAAATCAAGATAATCCCTGGGCTGCGCACACAAAATTAATAGTATGTATATTTTCACATGCCTAAAGAATACAGGCCAATAAATTATGGGAAAGTAAATATAGAAATACATCTTCAGCTTAATATCTTGTGGTTTCTTGAATCAAAGATATTTACTTACGGAATAATTAACAATTCATGAGGCATATACATACAACACCTCTTTAACTTAATTTTTTGATAAATAAAAAAATTATTTGAGGACATATTTTACTACTCCAGGTAGATGAATGTCTATGAAGTAGTCTTCCCAGTTAATACACTTTGGATCGAAGTAGAACATATCTGTCTCAGCATCACTACTTTCTTTTACTGCCCTACGCAATTTTTCTGTGTTCAGATCATCGTACCTGTTAAAAAAAAACAAATAATAAATAATAAAGTCATGAATATATATATATTGTTATAGGCAATTTTTTTTTTAAATTTCAAATTAATGGAACAAGTAAAAAAATAATACTTACACTCCCTTAAAGAACAAGTAGGGTTCATATAATTCTACCAACCGCATTATAAACCTGATCTTTCGACTAAGATCAAGGTATGTTCCTTGCAAAAGCTGGCAAAGCCCAGTATTCACTAGTTGTAATCCCTAGAAAATTAAGGACGAGTAGAAGGAAAAAAATAGTCAATTTAAGAAGGAACAAATATAAATTCTCTAAAAATAGTCAGCACTCTAACCAAAAAATAGTCAGCATTCTTGTATTTCGTGCATATATATATATATATATATAAAATTATGAAATTTTTAAAAAGGAGTATTTCTGTATTATGAAATTTAATGCAAAGTGGTGGTGCCAACCAATCCTCTGAAATTTAATGCAAAGTGGTGGTGCCAACCAATCCTCTTTTGAGCTTGCACAGATATATATTTTAGTTACATACTTACATGTATGACAAATTATATATAACCAAATATATATATATATATACACACACACACACACACTTAGTTTTTAATATTAATTAATACTTTTAGTACATAATCGTGTTTAATCTATATATATAATTACCTTTAATGGAAGCATATAGTGAATTGCCATGTATCTGCGGAAGCTAGCCATGGAGCTCAACAATGTAACGTCGCCAACTTTAACCGGCTGCCCATCCTTGTTGATCCATGGATTTTCAAGGAAGTACTGTTGACCGCAATCTTGAATTTTAGAAAATATTACAGGGTTTGCAAACGAGGATCCAACTTGATAAATTATCTCACAAGCTTCATTTGCATGAGCCACCATTGCCACAATCATAGCATTCACCACCATATCAGCTGGAATCTGTAAAATAAAATACAATACTTTACATTATATTATTCATATTAATTAATTTGGACCTCGAACTTAACCAATAATTACATACACATTATTAATTCATAAATATATATGAAAAACAAATATAGATAGATCAGTTGAAAAAAAAAGGACAAAAAATCCTACTTTTATAAATGTTGTGGTAATTTTTATTAAAAATACTGTTCTTTTTTCTTCTTTTTTTTTGTAATAAATGTATTACTTTCCATTTTGAGATTAAGAAAACTTTGTCAATATTTCAGCACCCTCTTAGGAGAGTGCGCAGTAAAAAATCATTTTAATTTTAAGGAAATATATGAACAAACAAACTCACCAGGTCAATGATAGAATTTGGATCACCGAGGAAACATGTTAATTTTCCTTTACCATAAGCAACCGCTAAGCTATCAACAGTCCTGTAATCACAAACGCATGTCATATATACTCACCAATTTACATTTAGTACTATATTACTCATCTAATAAAAAAGATTTAATGATTGAAAAAACTATTGAACTTTATCCCAAAAAAAAAACATACAAACTGCTTTAGTTAAACTAAAACCATTGAACTTTCAAAAAATATAAAAAGTGACCAAAATTTGACTATTATCATATGTACACATCAACAGACACGTCAGTTCATATGGTCAAATTTGAGTTATTTTTAACATTTTTTGAAAGTTTAATGGTTTTTGGTGCAATAAAAGTAGTTTTTATGTTTTTTTTTTGATAATTTGACAAGAATTCAATGATTTTTTTTGATAGTTTAATGAATTCAAGAATTCATATATATATATACATGAAGACTGATACACAACTAGTGCCGACTATGTGGGGATCAGTTATAGCCACCGAATACGTGGGCATCCATCTCGTAACGAAGCTACAACAATTTAAATATGAGCCTTTAATTGTTCCAGCGGTAGATGGATGTACCCAAAAAAATCGCATAGTCAGTGTTAGCTGTTTATCAGACCGTGTATATATATATATATATAGATAAGGCTTGATTCATAGTCCGTTAGTCCTCAACGTGATTCTAATTTACTTATCTGATATATAATATGTCGAACATTTAGTGTAAAATATTGTCCGACATGTTATATGTCTATGTTGATCAATAACTAATTTTAATTATGAATTGTTTTTTATTATATATATCTAGAGAAAAAGAAGAAAGAGGAAAGAGAAAAGAGAGAGAGTTATTGAATTTAAATATACCTGATACCTTCAACCCAACCAGGAAAAGGTTCTTTATAGGTACTGGTGATGATGGTCGGACGAAGAATAACCAAGGGCATATTCCCTCTCAACTGCCCTAACAGCATCTCTCCCATTGCTTTTGTAAATACGTATGTGTTTGGCCATCCGTAGTGTTTTGCCCTATATATCAAAATTTAATTAGTTCCACAAATTGGTGATCATTATTATACTATATATTTATTCTACTAAAACAAAATAAACCATTAATTAACTCTTGTTTTATCATTTTTTTATAGTATAAGAGTATCATCTTTATTTACATTAAATTATTCCACAAGTGTACCTAATAAAAAACAAGTGCAAAGATATATATGACAAATATTAAATATAAACGATATTTCTATAAGTATTTTTGTTAGTTTACAAGTTTTTCTCTCACATAAAAGTGAACTCATTTCATTCTCATGTAGAGGAGACATCTAACAAAAATACTTTTGCAAATAATGTTCTCTTAAATATATTTTTCTTTTTTAATTAATTTTTAGTATATATAGTATAGTTTAATACTCCTATAAGATTATTTTCTTTTATCGTATATATAGTGTAATTTAATTGTTCTTCGAGAGCGGCGGAAAGATATGCCAATGTCAGCTTTATGAATCAATGAAAGGTCAATTTGGTGACCAATTGGGTAGGCAATATTGGTGTATGGTTGGTATTTACTATTTATTGTCCTTATCATGTTATGGCTAAGGTTTGACAATTCATATTCATTTTTCTTACATTTATATTTTACATACATAGGAATAATAAATTCTCTCACTTAGAGAGGTTAATTATAATTAAGTGATATTTATTAATTACTTTAAATATCAAATTTTAATGTATTATATACTTTCTCGGGCATTAATTAATCAATAGTTTTGGAGTCATTTCTTGTTATTTCTTCTTCCTTTTAATCATATAAGCTGCATTTTCAGTTATAATATCTGAAATTTTTTTTTCCAAATACCCAAAACGGTTTATATTTTTTTAAACCCTTCTTTTTCACTGAAAGTCAAAGTCAATTAAAGAATATTATTTTAATCATAAAATTTTAAAAACTTATTAGTTTTGCCATATTTGGTCAAACCAACATAACCTACTTGACAGTTGACATGACAGTTTAGGTTTCATATCCGTTTTGTTTTCACGTTCAAGCACTTCACAACTAATAGAGAATCAATATTTTTTTATTATTTTTGGAATCAGTTTGATCTATTTCATGATAAATAATTTAATAATATAAAGTTAACTCTTCTGTACCCTTTCCTTCAAAATTATTCACCTTTTCTTGAGTATTAAGTTTTCCATGAAACACATTTCGACATAATTTTTTAAATGATATTAATTTTATAATTAATTTAATTGTTAATTTTATGTAAATCTTGTTATTCGAAAGATAAAAAATAAAAAATAAACCACAATCAATACCATTTTTTAATAACAGAAAGAGTGATTTCTAGTATGTAAATATAGTCGACCATATAATAGTGTTAGTTATCATAAGATGATAGTTGAACCAAATTTGTTTATAATAAATAACTAATAATGGTAGGTAATATACTATCAATAAATATACCAATAGTATTGTCCAATATTTTCTAGCATAAAATCAAAACCCTAAAACAAATTAATATTGAAGATGAAAGAATTAAAGAAAATAGGGCCAACCTTTGAATTCCCAATTCCTTCATGGCCAATTTAATTGCTTCATTGGTGGCTTTCTCAGCTTTGAGCTCATCCAGTCTGTCCTCTATTATTTTCTTCTCTACTTCAATGTCTAGTCCAGATTTTCCATTAAGCGTCTCACCCATGTAGTATGGATTCTCCAGTATGAGTCCAGCCCTTTCACCAGACACATAAGCTGCAATATGGGAAAGTTTATAAATTAATTTTTCTCTCCCTTCTCAAAATGAAAATCCATTATGCGGATAAGAAATACATGACAAATGTACAGGAGTGCGATAGAAGATAAGACAAAATTAAGGTGGACAAGAAAATTTAATTTAGACACGTCATATATATATGTGTGCGCGCACAGAGTAAATGAGTGAGACAAAAGGTGAGACTAAAGTTTTAAGTACAGAATTTCCTATAGCTATTATCATGCATGCCTAGCTTTCAAGAAAAGTTGTACATTACACATTTAGCTTCCTAAATAACCCCTTTTTTGTTAAGAAATATTTAGAACATCGTGTCATTTTTTAGTTCAGGTATAGAAAGAGAACTATAATTTTGGGTCGCAAAAAATAAAAAATAAAAATAGGATTTTTCTCATTTTGGGCAAGAAGCCAAGAAGGCATAAAAGAGTAGATAAAAATAATATGATCTCTAACTAAGAAAGAGATATATAATCATACTAACCCGTTGATACGTGGAGAAGTAACTTTATTTTACTACATTTCTTGGCGAAGTTGTAAACATGTTTAGCTCCAAATGTATTGAGAGCCAGTGAAACATCATACCTATGCAAAGATTAAGAAACATTAATTAATAACTTAATTAAATTAATAATAAATAAAATAAAACAAATTTCGGTAGTTAGTTGCCTTTCATCAAAGTTGGTTGTGGCAGCTATGTTAACAACGACATCTACTTCTCTCCACATTTCTTCCAGCAAATTAGAGTCCTTAACTCCCAAGTCCTCATATGTAATGTCACCGGCAACCGGAGTAACTCTTTGTGAAAGATGGGAATATAAATCGGATCCCAATTTATCCTTTAGAACCCTAAACAATTCCTTTGCTAGGACCTATACATATGCAGGAAAATAAAATTAAACACAATTCGATCATATTGTAAAGTATATATATATATATACTAATTATGAATAAAATGATTGTGCATATTCATATTTGGTCATTTAAACGGTTGGATATTGTTAATAAATGCATGAAAGTGACCGTTTGATGGAGTGATGTGATGCGACGAAGTACTTTTACTAGTAGAGTTGTAGAAAGAAAAAAATTGTTCGTAGAAAACTAAATATATATAATGTTTTCAGTAAATTATTTCTAAAAAATATAGTTTGGCAAGTTTCTGGTGAAATGCAAGTTGAAGCTACCTCAATGCTTCAAGAACATTGAAATTATAAATAAACTGTCAATTTAGAATAGCTTGGAATCATGATCACTGAATGTACAGCCTCCTGCAGTGGGTGGCAGAAGGGTTTTTGTTGCATACCTCAGCATTCAAGCGTTGTAACGCTGACTTGGAGTCTGCAGCTCTTAAAAGAAGATAAAGCTTCTTCACATTTGGTTGAGCCCTAAGTATCTTCTCCACAAAAACTGCATATATCCATACATATATAGAAGCTAAGTTTTAATTACCAAATAAAGCATGCATATATACGTACATTCAAGAAAGATAGATAATATATATAAATGTGTGTATTCGTATATACTTTTTGCCAGAAAGCCAGTGGCACCAGTGACTAAAATGGTCCTGTTCTCAAGAAACTGAACAATGCTTCCCAACTCCATTGGATGATCAGATGAACAAATGTCACTTCCTTAAGAGAAAAATATAGAGAGATATATATGTGGAGATAGATATAAATATATATATAGATTGACTGTGAGTTCAAGTTGTAGGGCAGTGAGATTATAAAGTTTAGAGGTAGCAATCTATCTATATATATAATGCTGCTTGGCGATGGCCATGACATATATTATATATACATGTAGTTGGGGCTCAAATTATGCAATAAATGTTGGAGTGCACGCAAGTAGTTGGTGATTTTCTTGGGTAGATTGACACACATGCATCTCACTAATAAACTATTAATCCCTTCCTCTTTATTTTTATAACACTAAGTACATAGCTAACCCACCTTTGCTACATTTTTTGATATTGCAATTTTTGTGAGGTCATATACATTTTGACACAAGTCTTTTTTCTTTTCTTTTTTTAAAATAAAATTAAAAGATTTGACCAAGATTTTATTAAAAAAACAAAAATTGATATATCATATATAAATTACTTGTTAAACCTGTTTTTTAAAAGTTTAGGGTTTTTATATTTTGGAGTTTCTGATCATTAGGGCTTAGTGATTATATATACTATGCTAGGTTAATTAGGTTCTTGCTTTTGAGTCCTTGTCCCATCGATAACCTAACGACTAAGAAGGTAGTAAGGTAGTTTTTGGGTCTCTCTTTCTTTTCGTTTGCGCTAAAAAGAAAAAAATATCTCTTTTTTATATGATTTGTACGGGAAAAAATAATCATAAACAAATATTAAAAAAAATATCTCTATATACATTTATGATATACAAATGCAACTCAATTATTACGTGATCGACATGCCACAAAAATAAATAAAAATAGGTGAATTAGAAAGGGTATAGACGTGTCAAAACTGAAGGACTTGGGTGTTAGCTTTATGTGGTTAAATGGTTCTAACCTACCCTCTGCAGATTATATATTAAGACTGTTGACGAATGTCTCTTTACTGGTGAGACTCGAGGGATTATGTTCCTACTTTGTCCACCGAAATTTTCATGGACCGCCTGCCCTAATCATGGGGCCCACAATTTTTGGCACACATTCCCACCTGTGATGGACGGTCCCTGTCCATGTAGATCTACGTAAGTGTGATTTTACTTTGATCGATCATTGCATCTCTAATTTCAGAGTTAAAAGAGTATAATTTACTTAAATAAATTTTCATAGATGAATTTGACTCTCTAATATAAAGATATTGAAAAATTCACCGTCTCTGTTTTAAATTTAGAGATATTTAATATTATACAAGTACAATAAAATTCTTACTAATATTAAGGGCCGATACTTATTAAATTCAAGAACATAAAATTATTTTAAAAGTCGCCATTTTAACAATAATTTTTTAATTTTGAAACTTATGAAGTAATTTTTATTTTTTTTACAGAATTTCTCACTTGCCGACCTTCATTAATTCTGATGGACTTTCACCCCTTTGGGTCTGCAACTATCCAACAACCCTAAGTTGGCTTTTTGTAGTTGTACTGACCGACTATTACTATATATGTGAACGATGTTTGAACCAATATATGTTATTATGTGTAATAAGTACAAAATCTATAACGTTTTACGTACTGCTCGGGCAAAATATTACTAGTACAAAAGAAGTAGGATCCGGCCGGTTAGGTTCACCCTAACCAGATGGTCCAGATCCAAAGAAGTAGCTAGTGCCTTTTTAATTCTTCTAAATAAAATTAAGGAGTATTTATTACACATGCAGTTGATAGCTTCAACAATATTGATACGCAAAGGTCAAAGGAACCGAATGTACCTAACTCTTGTCCCATTAAGATGGCTTGTAAACTATAGAAAAAGATATGCATGCATGGCTTGTACTTGGTTAATTAATCAAGGATAATGAAGTTTGGGGAGCTGATATATGCAACAATTTCAATTTCAAACTGATTAAACATGCATTCATCAAATTCTAAAATTTAATTAATGTAAAAATGTTGGAAACTATTATGGATTTGTATATAACAGCTAATTAATTAAATTAATGCAATGTAAAAAATAAAAATAACAATGTCATCATCATATAAACAATTACTCTCCAATTATATTTGAATTTCTGATAACTCGATTTATAAGGCTACCGTTTAACAAACAAAATATAAAAATTTAAGTATTTTGTAGTTCGTGAGTAAAAAGGTCAAAAAAGTAATTAAAAGAGAAGTATATAATATCAAAGGAACTACAGTGCCCTGAATTCCCTTGTACTTCTTGCATGATTGTGTATTTAAAGAATAATAAAGAAAGAATGGAATTGCGAAAATGGTCCTACACTACCTTTTTCTTCCTTTTAATTATTTTTGTTTTTTAGGTATTTTTGTTTGGGAAAGGTATGTACTTGGACCGACAGGCATTTAATACTCCTTTCGTCCTTAATATAAGTCGTTTTAGAAAAATATTTTTGTCTCTTAATATATGACGTTTGAGAATTTCAAGTAAGTATTAATTACTTAGTTTTCAATCTTACCCAAAGTATTAAATACAACTTTGATTCTCTCACTATTTTTTGTCCAATAAATAACACTCTTTTTTTCAATACAAGGACAATATGGACAATTGATATTATATTTAATGTTATACAATTATTTTTTTAATACTTGTGCACAACTCTAAAACGACTTATATTAAGGGATAGAGAGAAATAATTTTGACAACCACAAAAAAAATTTCATTTAACTTGATTCTAATAATTTTGGAAATTTAAAATTCAAATAGTGGTTGTATATACTTAGTAATACTTTTTAAGTAATTTACAATATTAACTACCACATTAATCAAAAGTAAATAAATCTGCATCCCTTTAATATTAAGATTTCACAGAGTAACAAGAAAGAAACAAAAATTGGGGATTTTTTTTAATTTTTTTTTTTTGAAACGGAAGGAGTAAAATTGAGTTCTCACTTTCATTGGAGAAAGATTTGTAAAAAGAATTAGTCATGTCTATCCAGCCATGAGAACATGCTGAAAGTTTTATATAATCTTTTTGGAATGAAATTACGTAAGTGATTGTGAATAAGTAACTTTTTGGGACTTAAATCCCCTTTATTATATCTTTTCTCTAATTTCATCTAATACATATCATATTTTTATAATTATAGATAGTATAATTGAAATTAATATCGTTCAACTAATTTATTATACTGAATAGCATAATTGTTTCAAAAATAAAAGTAATCCAATATTTTTTCACTATTTGATGAATATGTGAATTTTTTATCAAAATTTCAATGAATGAAAAAAATTTCAAACTTTTAACGGTGAAAATACTTTTTATGATTTTAATTTTTGGTATGATTAATCTTAATAACATCAACTATTCATTAACATATTTTGACTATTACTAACAAAATTATTAAAATCAAATAATTAATATATTAAATAAAATTAAATAGAAAGTGTACTGATGGGGAGCCAAATCCAACTTTTTGACATGAAAATAACAATAAAGACAATAAATCATTTTTAGAACAATAATGACAAAAAGATTCAAATTCTTGTGCTTTTGGCTTTTACTAAATACAGCACGTTTTGATCATAAGCAATTGATGATGCAAATTATGCCATCATTCCCTAATTCTAGATTTGTTAGGTTAGAGTAGCACATTTTCATTTTATGCTCCGTTACTTTTACGATTTCTCCGGTAATATAATATATTTGTTACTTAAATTCGAATGTTTAATCATGTATGATAAATATTAAATAGAGAAATTTATCACTAGATTCTCCAAAAAATTCCACCCCAGCCCAAATTAGAGGTAGTATTCGTACCATGTTAGGCGAATGCGTATGGTGTCAGATTATAGGTATTACACTAAATAGGTCAATACTAACACTACACGTTTAATTATTCGTGTCAAGATCTTCAACACTAACACTAATCCGTTTATTAATCGTATTAAACATGTCAATCTTTTTAACCCGTTTAGTATATAAAATATTTAAATAAAAGATATAAACATCATTCACTTATTTATTAAATAATAATGTAATTTATTCATTACAACAATTTATATATATTTAACCGAATGCAACATAACATGCTTAGAAAAATAGCTAAGAAAGCAAAAACTCAATATTTAAGATAAATTATAACGTTATATCATATTTATTTTTAAATTATTTTAAATAAACGTATCTAATCGTGTTAAACATATCAACATGTTGATTATACGTGTTTGACCCATTTAAAGTTTGAATTAAACGTGTCGACCTGTTTATGATATAAAAACTATTTATACTCAACACTAACCTTTTTATTTTAGTCGCGTTCGTGTCGAGTTATCGTGTCGTGTTAAACATTGTCACTCTTACCCCAAACCCAGATTAATGGACTAAGCCTCTTGCAAAGTAGGATGTCTTAGGTTCGATTCTTGACGGTGGCCAAGTAAAGTGTGTGTATTTAATTTCAGTTAAAACTAGCAAAAAAATAAAAAAATAAATAATAAAAACAACGTCCCAGGCCCACCAAGTCAAGCCAAATCAATTAATTTTCTCATAAAAAAGAAATAAACAAATTAAATAAAGAGAAAAAAATGTCAATTTGAAAAGAACATCATATAATAATATTTTATATATGAACCAACTTCAAACATACTAATTGTTATTATTTTATTCAAAAGAAAAATAACAAGAAAATAAGATTAAAGTGACATAAATATCTAATTGCGACAAGTTTCAAAAAATTTATCATACTCTATTCTAAGCCTATACTTTTCATTGTTTTTCCTTCCAAACCCGTCAATGCAGATTTGATGCATGTTTGGACCGATTTCTTATCGCGATAAAATAAAAGAAAAATCTAGAAGGAAAAAAAAAAACAAGCAGTTACTCTCTCCGTCTTCAAAAAAATGAGCAAAATACAATTTACACAAGAAAAATAAAAATTAAGAAAAAAAAGAAAAAATTCTAAATTTATCCTTAGTGACTCCACAAAATTATATAAAGTAATTAGTACTTTTATTATTTTTATAATAATAAACCTCACTAAATGACTTAGTTAGACTTTACTTAATATATTTTATCTCATTTTTTTTTGGACAAAAAAATTTGTACTTTTAGTCATCCTTTTGGAGACAGATGGTGTAATTTTATTTTATGTCTAAACTTGCAGTTTAGAAATTAAAATGTATTCCAAATATTTTCAATGTACAAAATTAGCAATTTAACATGTTAGATCTTGCTGACTTTTGAGTTTTGACCAATTAATCAATGTAACCAGATGTATATACCTGATCTTTTTTTACTAAAAAAAGATAATGCTAAACAAAATGGTCAACCGACCCATCCCATTAGTAATAGTATCATTAGGTGAGCAGTTCTTGTTGGGATATATATGTTAAGTAACGGTGGGTGAAAGTTGCTTTTTGATAGCCACCAACAAGAATATAAATATACTTCTAAACATCTAATCCACTCCTCCTTTCTTAAATAAACAATATATATACACACACTTGACCAAAATCTAGAGGGTCCTAAACATCTAAATAAACAATACACACACACACACACACACTTGACCAAAATCTAGGGGGTCACTTTTGAGATCTTGTTGGCCAGAAATTGGTCTTATATGAGAAGCTAGCCACACACACACTTTAGGATAAAACTCAAATTAATAGTAATTAATTCATCCAAATGAAGCTTATTAGTTACAAATGTTTCCACAGCAAATGCAAGTTATCTAACTTTTGTTTTCATCACTACATCAGATGATTGAATCTCACTACATCATTTTGTACATTCTCAGTCCCAAATAAGAGCCCATGTTGGAAAAATGGTGCATTTTAAAAGTTGCCAATTTCTATGAAGCCTCTTTACTCCATTTAAATTACATTAATATTAATTTCAAGTGAGAGCTAATGTAATGACGGGGTCCAATTACATTTGTTTGAATCCACTTTAACAGCTATTTATATTTTCATTGATATTGGCAATACCAAGTTTAACTGATGGTGTGACATGATTTTCATTAAATTAATGGTTTCTTCCCAAGTTATATATATATATATATATATATATATATATATATATATATATATATATGTCTAGTTTGTAGTTAAAGTTTGAAAAGAACCTAAACCATGACGAATTACTCTTTGCTTTT
This sequence comes from Aralia elata, assembly GCA_034770075.1. Classification (NCBI taxonomy): domain Eukaryota; kingdom Viridiplantae; phylum Streptophyta; class Magnoliopsida; order Apiales; family Araliaceae; genus Aralia; species Aralia elata. The sequence continues at coordinate 46,488,045 of CM068381.1, read as the reverse complement.
AATCCTTCTGGGATTAAACTAAATTACACACGGTGTTGGCCGAAGGCGAAAAGGAAAATTATTTTGAAATTAAATTTTACCAAAATTGCGCGGAAAAATTAATCTCCTTATTTATAAGATTAATTTAATCACCTACTTTAAAAAATTAGGGTTCCAAAGGTAAAATGTTTTACATTTTGTAGCGAATATAAAATATCTTAACTGATATATTTCGATTCCAAAATATAAGATCAATTCTCTTTAAAATAAGAAAATAAAGTTTTGTGCACTATAGCTTGGAGTTTTGTGTTTTTTTTTTTTTGTAGCTTGAAGCTTCTTGCTTTCGCAAACTTTTCATGGCCCCATGGCCCATGACCATGTCAATCTTATGGCAAAGTTATAGCCTGGTAAAATTAGTTAAGATATGGACAGGAAAACAGGAAGTGCTAAAAGCACAATTAATGGTTTTAAAGTAATTAATATGCTTGTATTGTTGCGCTAGCATTATCATAAGAATTCTTTGCATCATCAGAAAACATTTCAATAAGAAGAGGAAAAAATAAAAAAGTAATTTTGATCAATGAGATGGTGAAATATGACAAAAACTGCCATCAATAAAATTTTCAAAACCACCCCATTTTAATAAGTTATCGCAGCCAATTAGCTGTGCTTTTTTACCCCTACTTTACTGAAGCAACTTCACTTTTGGCCGCGAGTTGTGACCAACGAACCCAAACCCAAACATTATGCAACAAAATCCTTTTAATAGTCTACCAACTACTCTAAAAAACAAACAAGGGGAGGGGAGGGGAGGGGAGGCGAGGCCGCGAGGGGGTTACATCCACAACTGACAGCACTCGAGGCCATAGAAAGGGCCTTCCTTCAAAACACACTGGGGAGATTGATCTTTGATACCAAATATTACGTACCCGTTAATGACACATTAAGTTTACCCATTTGCCACCTCTTAAGTAACTCACTAAATGAGCATAGAAAAACCCATGCTCAGAATTTGGCACGCGGAGAGTTACAATCAGCCCTGAATACAATTACAATAAGAACCCAGAAAAAGAAAAAAACAGATTTAAATCAGCCCCGAATTCAATTACAATAAGAACCCAGAAAAAGAAAAAACGAATAAATCTGAAGGTGAAGAAGACGGACAGGGGCGTAGAAATCCAAAAACAAAGAGTCAGAACCATGATTGATCAAGTAACATTTGGTACTGTTAAAACATAAATATGACAAGAATTTCACAATGTAGCAAATGGTAGCTAATGCCTAAAGGTAGGTCCATTGCGGATTGTTTCCACCATAATGCTATATATGCTACTCAATCCCTAATCAGCTATCGATAACAAGAATACAAACTAAAATAAATCAAACCAGAAATAAGGGGGGTGCAAGGAAGAAGAGAAGATGCCTCCAGATGAGAGATTCGTTCCTTCTATGATATGTCAGAAATGGGAACAAATATCTACATCATATTTAAATTTCTCCTTTTACAATTTGACTGCAGTTGTAGAATCACATATTTGAGAATTTGGAAATTAAAGGCCGTTAATGTAATGCGACTCATAATCCAATTCTAACACTGAAAATAGAGTAAAAAACAAACTTTAAAGCCTACGTTCATTGCACCAACAAGATACAGCAACTTGATGAAGTAAACAAGAATTGGATAAAGAAAATCAAAATCAAAATTTTATGACTCAAAAAGGTGTTAACTTTTGCCACTTACCCAGAACTGCCTATAGTAAGTGTTTGAGGACAATTTAACCAAACGAAAACTATTTTGCTACAAACACTAGGTAAAAAATCTTTACAGTAACAAAGCGGAACATAAAAAGATGGAGCATGGAGCACAAAGTGAACGAGTATACTTCGAGTCTTCGACCATATCAGCGTATGTGGTGTGTACCTATAATATCCAATATCGCCTTTAATAAACCAAGCTGCAGAACTCAAGAACTCGACTCTTTTGTTGGTGGGACCAGATTCACCGTATCTGTTGCAGGGAGATCTAACTTTGATTGATCTGTTACGGGTACAAAGGATAGTGCTTGATTGGTTTTTTCAGAGGACACGTCCATTTGATCTTCTACTGGAGGGCCGCTGCAATCTTTTGTTGGAAGGGTAGAATCTGTTTGACCTTTTGCTGATTCCGGTTGATCTATAACTGGCAGATCAGAGTCCATCTGATCTGTTGTTCGTAGAGAGGATTGATCTGCAGTTGGCAGGGATGTTGAAGGTGTCAGATGTTTCTGTTCGAGGCTTGTATCGGTATTTTCATATTCGGATAGAAGATCCATAAACTCATTTAGCAACCGCTGGACTTTTCTGTTCGATGCCATTGCAGGAAGAATATCTTCTCTAAGGAGTTTGTGCTTTTTCATTCCCTGCAGGTGTGCCCAGATGAATTACTCCCAGTGACCTCATAAAGCAATTAAAACATTAAAACCAAAACAAGATGATGACTTGGAACAACTTAGTTGAAAATATCTCATCAAGAACTTACACGCACGCACGTACTGAGACACCGCAGTGGCGGATCCACATAAGGGCAAGGGGGGACAAGTGCCCCCCTCTTGATTTTTGTAATTTTTTGTTAATAACGGGGTATTAAAGTAAAGTGCTCTTTTTTTGGTATATAAAAAAATTTAGAAAAAAAAATAAAGATTTAGTGACATAAAAAAATAAAGCTTTGAAAAATGATTTTTATGTATTTTTTAATCTACATTTGGTGAATAATAGATTAGTGTTCTAAAAATCGTTAGGCGGACCCAGACAGAGGAGTCGCCTAGCGCCTAGGCGGTTGCTTAGGCATTTTCCTAGGCAGACTAGGCATTTTCTTAGGCAATCTCATTTATTTAATTTTCTATTGTACATACTTGTTGTACTATACAAAACATATAATAGATGTAATTTTTTTAAGATTTTACATGAAACATACCGAAAAAATAATCTTTTAAGGCTTAACAAATTCATAGTATTGTAGAGCTTCAAAGTAGAGGTTTGATTCTGCCTAGGCACCCAGCCAAATCGAGGTGGGGGTAAAGGACCGCCTAGTGCCTAAGCAGGGATTAATCGGATCTAAGTAGGGATGTTTAGAACATTGTAAGAGATAAAATAAACTAAATTAGGATGGGATTATTCTTAATTCCTACCTATCTCATGTATTCACATACATCATACATGAGATGTTATCGACATAAATTTTTCGTCCAATGTAGCTGGACTATTTTTATTATTGTGTTATAAGATTTTAGGATCCTAGTGGCATGCAACTTTTGAGAAACAACACAGTTTTGAGAATAACTAATGAGATGTTAAGTGGAGTTGTAGTCTAAAGACTTTTAGGAGTCAAGTCGAGAGACATAGTGGAGTTGCACTTAAATTTAATAGGTAATGATAAGAAATCTTTATGCACAAATTCTTAAAACAGCATAGAAAATGGGTTGATCATCCAAAGGCATGTATAGAATTTAAAGATGAATCAAAGAAGCATACAAGCACACAAGGATCCCATGCTGCATTATTCGGATCGGATGATGTAGCTTCAGCCATCCCTGTTGGAGGTCCAAGAAAGCTCTCACAAACTTCTCGTAATCGGGACTCATCTGCCTCTCTGCAATTCAATGAGATAAATAATGACTTTAATAACTACTACACTTTAGTCTGTTTCCACAATGGGGATTAGAAGATTATACACCAAATTCACAATACAGATAACTTAAAAAGGAAAGGGAAAAAAAACAAAACAAGAAGAAGTCGTCTTAATCAGAGTAAACAGCTGGTCTGTTGGGTTGAGTTTTGAAGGTATCTGCAGCTGTCTGTGAGTTGTTTTTCTGGTTTCTGTTATCTTTCCAGACGGAGTTATTTTCATTGCACATCCATGTAAATATTATCTATTTAAGTTCTAAAAATAGCTTTCACATTTTCAGTTAGACAAGAAAATTACAGAGTTTTGCTGCAACGCTGCACATCTTTTATAAACTGAAGATACCATGTAGTATCTAGAAGAAGTGTGCCCATGTGAAGTCTGTTAAGAGGGAGTAGGCAACCGTGTGGGGGAGAGAGAGAATATCTTCTATACATTGTAACTGAGATCATTTTTATTGTTATGCCTATGAATATCATGAAACAGAGCTGTGAGCTATCTTCCTCCCCAGTTTCTCTCCTTTTTCTGCCCATTATTCTCTCCCCTAACTCTAAATCAGTCTGTTATCTTTCCTGTTTATCAATTCAGTGTGTTCAAGCCTTGAAGGGCTTGACACTGCACTCCATTGAATATTTTCTTTTTATTTCAAACTGTTATTGATGGGTTCATCAACGATGTTTGACCAACAATAGGAATAATTCGTAGTTATTAAATTAGAGTATATTGTAATTTCTACATTATTGGGAGCAGATTTGGAATTCAAATATTTCTAATTACCTCCAAAATTTTATATTAGTACCCTTGGCTCTGATTCTTTTTTTTTCATTTTTTATTTTTTGACAAGTGCCCTTATTGCTTGTAATAATTTAAAAGAGTTCATTCAAACCCATGTACTAAAAGTTTATTTCTTAATTCTCAATAGGGGGAGACTCCCCCACTTGGCCCTATGTAGCTATGCCCCTAATTACTGATGCTATTTGAAACCGCAATGACTAACTTTACATATCACTGTATTAGTTACAAAAGTTTTGAGAGAATAACAAGTTGGTTGTAGGGGAGCTCCCAGCCACAGCCAAAAGAAACCTTGATGTATAAGTGATTGTTACAAAAGATCTAGTATGCATTTTTATTTATATTTTAAAAGATCAAAGGATTTTCTAAGGGGAAGAATGGATTGGTGTTGGGTAAAGCCCATCCATTTGAGGTTCATATAGCAAAGTGCAGAAATTACAAGTCTAAATTCCATCAAATATTATGATACGTACATATGTACTATATCTATCAAAACTGGAGAATTAACAGTTGGTTTATTTCATTACACATTTCCTTTAAGAAACAACCTAATTACTAGAGTTGCTTTTGTCCAACTTTAAGTGGCCACTTTCTCTTGATTATTTTCGGCACAATTTTAAGATGTGCAGAAAACAGATTATCTTTTTTAATATTTTTTCACATAAGTACATATATAATATATAAATATACCGATAATTCAAAAACATGTGAAAATGTCATGTTTAAATTCATTTTTGGGATGTCTTAAAAATCTGTACTTAAAAACTCAAAAGAATTGGCCACATAAAGGAGGACAGAGGGAGTAATTGTTATGTCTACTTAACTTATTGAGGTTCAGCAGTCTCCAAACTACTTTATTTTTTTTAAGTACAACCAACTAGTTTGGGATAAAAGGCAGCGTTAGAGTTGAATTGAGTTGAGACTTGATAAGTACCACCAAGATTATGATCTCATAGAATAGACATAAAATTATGCAAATATGAACCTGACAAAATTGAAAACTTAGCCCACAATAAACTGCAGTAAGAACGCTAAAACAGCGAACCTTGCTAGAAAGCGTATGTAGGACAGAAGGCACTGGCGATATTCATTTGGGGACTTCAAAGCCAGTGCTGATGCCAACTGTGCTTCCAAATGAGCACGCGTCTGTACTCCATCATCAGTCACTCTGAACCAGCACACCAACCACAAGTCAAGCACTTGCAGCATAAAGATATAATTGCAAAAAGTGACAGATTGTGACATATAGATATCGATCTAAGTGGAATTTGAAAACTATTTTGGTCCAAATCATTGAATAATAAGAATCAAGAATATCGGTTTCGACTGCTAGAGAAATCTCAGAAATCAAGAATTCGAGGATTCAGCATATATTTACATATTAAAGAGGTCTTTTATATAGATAATTACATATACGTACATACATTAAGATTTCGATACTAATAAATCTTAATTCATGATAAGAAAATGTAAAACAATTCAAGAAACACAAATTTTATATGCTAATAGTATCTAAGAATATAGGAAATATATACTAATTAATTCTTATATACTAATATTGTAAATAGTATTAGTATATAAAACATTAAAGTAATTAGTATATAAAACATTATAGTATTAGTAATATTTTCAATTTATTAATAAAAAAGTATAAGAAAAAAACTACAGAACAATCCTCTGGAAAAGTCCACAAATTTGGAATCGGGGAATTGCTGGGATACGGAGAAGAAGCCTTGCTTCTTAGAGTACTTACTAATTATAAAATTTGTTATTTTCAAAACTTAACATCAATCATGTCAATTTTAAATTTTTGGATTTCGCAAGCTGACTTCAAAAAGTCAAAATGGGACTCGAAAGAGTACAATTTATCTTCACATGCATCATGTGTGCTAGTTCTATATAAATCATAACCAATTTAATGCACAGGTGTTTCTCATCATGAAGAAACTTATGAAACTTTAAATTTATCACATACCACCAATTTAAATTCAAGTTATAATTTATCATCTTTCCAAAAATTAAGATATTGCAAACCTGCTCCAACCTGGCTTTCTAGCCAAGAACTTTCTGACATCCACTTGCAAGCCTGCCAGTTCACCACCGTGAACTGATCCCAGATTCCAAGAGCTTGCAAAATTTGATGCAGGGAAGCAGTCATCAGCAACCCTCAGCCAACACATGAGGCTCATATCAAAGAGGAAGGCATGGCGTGTGGCCAGAACAACAAGAGGAAAACCAGATTTAGATAGCTTTGCAGATATCACTTTGATCATGCCTGTATACATATTGGCTTTTAAAACAAGACAAAAGAAGCAATTATTCCAACAAATTCCTCCACAGACACCTCATAGTGCTCAACTCCACAAAAATATGAACCTATTCATTTTTTTCTCAGCTTTTACATTACCTGCATCTTTACCAGTTGACTTCAAATCTGAAGTCATCAGTGAAGCCAGTGAATCATGAAGGAGACATTTTCTGTTGAAAAGGTCCCATACATATAAGGATCCCTTCCTTGTGACAAGCAACAACTTCCAAGACTCATCACAATCAACGAAAACAGCTGCTGATCCCATCATCATGGCGGGCATTGAACGTCTTCCACACTTTGTGTATACCTATCTCATGCAAACATGAAAAAATTGAAATTCATTAACTTTTTTGCATATGCAGCATAATAATTTCTTGTAACTAAATATACAAAGAAAACTCTGATATTAGGTTTAATATCTGTCAATGCTGATTGATCATGGTTGAACATCAGCCGGTGATAACAAAAATGCTAGGTCAAGATAATTAGCATCAGAAACTGACTACTGATCACACACACACGTATTTGTATAATATAGGATCAAAAAAAATACCCTGCTTGCTAATTCTACTCTCAAATTTACTGTTGAGATTTTCAATATAAACAAAGATATTTCATCAAAAAAAATAATAAGGCAAACAAAGGTAAGAACTAAACCAAAATGAGGCCTCGCCTCAATACAGTGTGTAACGCAACAGCGCTCAAAAACCTACAGCAGCCTTCATCTATCTAGAACTACAAAAAGGATTCAGCAGCACCCTGACTAAATATGATATAACAAGAAAAAAAGAGTAAACTTTGCCATTCAAGACTTGATGAACGTCAAAGCTGTAAACAATATATATTTGTTGTAATTAGAAATGATGCACAGAAATTCAAAAAAATGTGAGTCACAATCTATACTGAGAAATTGTGTCTTTAGAATATGCTATTTTAGATACTCCTATAACTATTAAGAATAAACTGTCCAAAAAACTTATACAAACCTGCAGGCATCCATCCTCACAGCCAACAGCCCAGAAGTTGGCATTTCCAGCAAGAACAGTCACCTTGCTGGAGATTCTATCAGACCAAAGAGTTTCAGTCCCTCTGGTACATGCAAGTTCTGTTTCTTTTATCATAAATATATTCCCAACCACAAGAATGTCATTTGCAGCATGTTCTTTCGGACGAGCTTCCAAACAAACAGGTATCATATCTTCACCTTCTTTCTTATCAAATACCCTGATTGAAAGATTACTACCAGCAGCCAAAGAACCCGTGTTCTTCACAGTTCCCATATGTTCAACGCTAATGCTGCCATCTTTACCTGAAGAGACTGGAACCTTCTCAATTACCAGACTTTCACTAATAGCTGCCCTAGCAGTGACACCTGAACGTTCCTTGATATCAGTGCTCCCACCTAGTGATCTCCTCACAGAAACTCCTTGAACAGAACCATCAGTATGTACTACAGCATAATCATTTTTCCTGTGCTCTGTTGAATTCAAAGGAAAGTCAAGGGCTTGAGAATGAGTGCCACCAGAGATATTTTCCTGCTGGGAGGGCACTCCAACAGCTTCAGGGATTATCCTCTTTCTGCCATCAGGGCGCCGATATTCTCTTTGCTTCACAGGACTAGCCACCCGGACAGAAGGGACTACCTTATTTAAGGCATCACCATCTGCTCCCATACTTTTCTTCCCATTCTCGGTCTGAGATTCCGAGACCTTTGTTGCAATCCCGGCATCAGGAGAAGATTTTAAGGGGATGTTGTTTTGTAGGACATCTGGAGTTATTCTTTTGCTTGTGGCTAGCTTAGCTGATGCTGCTTCAAGCAACAGTTGTGCGGGACTTTCCGCTAAAGTTGCCTGTCGGCCTCTGACATCACCATAACGATTTTTCTTTAACTCCTCCAATTCAGTATCAGTTAGCCTGTGTCCAAGTTCCTTTACCTCGAAATGGAAGGTAGCCACCGTCCCATCCAGGGAACAAGCAAATAGAGAATATCCATCAGGACTCCTAATATCAAAAGAACAAATTAATTAATTAAAGTGATGGAGGAGGTAGGAAGGCCAAAAAAAATATAACAAACAAATTTCAAAACAATTCATAAATCATAATGTTATTTATATCGACATATTTTGAAAGTTCGACAGCTAATACCAGGATAAATCCACAACACTTTGTGAAAAGAAATGCTTGGCCACAAAGAGAGGGCGAGGACTTGCAGTCGTCCACACTGTTATCGTGCGATCCTGGCTTCCTATTGCAATAACATTATATGGCTGTGATTCTTTTTCCCCAGTCTTAGAAGACCCATTAGTCCATCCAACAGATGCACCTTTAGTTTCCTGAATATTGGAATTATTCCTTCTGAACATCGAATGATTAAACTTGACCACAATAATTGGGGCATTGTGACCTAAGAAGTCAAAAGTGGCAGACCACTCCCCTCGCTCTAGAACAGGTGCAGAATGCCTTGGCTTCTGGAAACCATGGGTGGTGGTAATAAAATGGCCACATGGTGACCACCCAAGCCGCCTAAAGAAGGTAGACCCAAGCTGAAATGTTAAAATTCTAGTTAGACTGGGAAAGGAATGCTATAAAAGAAAAAATCGGCAGTCATTGATAAACATACAGATTTGGTCCAATGTCCATCTGTCCTATGAGCAAGGCTCCAGTCACTTGTTCGCCAAATGATGACAGTTTTATCATCCGATTGACTTGCTATGAAGGAACCAATAGGATCCCAAGTAACTCCTTTAACCAAACTGGAGTGACCTCTGAGAACAGCAGTGCAGATGCCATTACTCATATTCCAAATATGAATAGTGTTATCCATACTCCCACTAGCTAATGTCGAATCATCAGGAGACCAATTAAGATCCACCTACTTTAAGCATGGAAAGATTCCCTGGTTAGACAGTACATGGTTGGACCATTGTAGAGTAATGTAAAGGAGACTTAAGATGAAATGTGAATTGAGTCATTTCATGTTATAATCTGTTTTATGTGCCATCAGCTTAATAAACATTGCTTAGATATTTACATACAAGGGGAAAAAGTTCAGAGAGCATTTTTTTAAACAGTGCTATTTCTTCAATACTCAAGCTTGATGTTGTGCGTAAACAAAATATATTTATTTCTAACTCTTATTACCACGTCTGCTGTGTGTCCCCTCAAAGTCATGGCAACTTTCCAATTCTCAACATCTGGAGGTTCTCCACTACCAAACTCAGTTGTTCCTGATCCAGGCTTCTTCTCATGAATTAGAATTACTTGATCATCAGACCCAGATGCAACAAATCGACCATGCTTAGCCCACCTGACACAGTTGACTGAACCAAAATGATCGCGAAGGGTGGCGAGAAGTGGTGATGCTGACTCCTCAGCTGTCAACTCTCTTCCAACTGGTTTCATATTCCAAACCCGAACCTGCAAGCAACATAAACTGTAGATCAAAAGCTATGCAGATGAGTAAGAAAACAGATACTGAAATATATCACAAAGTAACATGAGAAATGACTTAAGAGCATGAAGTCTCGTATTCTCTCAGAATGAAAAATATGTTTGTCAATATGAGAAGCATTCTCTTTCCTAATTGAATACCAGACTTTGTTTCAAAGTACTTTCAATTAGACCAACTTGGAAAGTTGGAATATCAATTACTCCCTCCGTCCCCAAAAGGATGAACAAAGTACAATTTGCACACATATTAAGAAAAGTAAAAGTAAAGGAAAGAGAGTAAAAAAATTCCATATTTAACCTTATTGGCCCCACAAGATTATATAAAGTGATGAGTACTTTTAGTTTTTTATATTAATGGACCCCACTAAATGACATATTTACCCTTCATTTTATGTACTTAATCTCATCCTTTTGGGGACAAAAAATTTGTACCTTCAGTCATCCTTTTGGTGACGAAGGGAGTATAAATTTAATTTAATATCAATCAAAACTACAAAACATTAACTTGTAAGCTTCGCCACGCTTGTTCAGAAAGTATGGATTGGAATATTACTACATCAAACCTACCATGGTAAGCACTGTTATTAGAATTCGAATCCAATCACTACAGACTACAGTGGAACCTATCTGATGAACCTGGTGATGAAGAATCGAACCCTTATAGAAGAAAAGAAACTAAGGAGTGTCGTAGGCTTTGCAACTAAAGAGAGATGAGGGGCCAATAGCAGAAAATTTGAGTACGATATACATCAATTGGCTGCTCCAATAGTTCTGCAAGGTGGCGCCCGTAGAATCTGCAATTGCGTTAACAACTTGGTTTTTATTTTCCAATCACAAGGGGCAAATAGTCTTGTCCATGCAAACCAATGTGCTGTAGTGGAAAATAACCCCGAGATCTGCCTTACTGAGATTTCAAAATTGACTGTGAATGTCGAGCAACATAAGAGCTGCAGGCATCAGAAGCCTTACATAGAACGAATGTTGTAGATGCTACTGCTACTAACAATCAGGGTAGGAAGCATTGTGCAGAGTCCATTAGTAATGGGATTGATCCGCAATTTCTGACTTAAAAATGAGCTTGCCGAGGTAGATGTTGTTGTACCACACAAGCTCTCGAACACTAACAATTAAAACCACTCATGTTGTCCACTCCGAAACCAGATTCGGGTATTGTCAAATCAACTTACAATAACCATAATATATGAAGAAACCAATTATGTACGCAACATGTGCAAGATAATAGGGTTCTACATGTACGACAATGAAGCAGCATTACAATATTTAGCTAAGGTTTGCAAAAGTTCAGCATAATTACCATGGGACATCAACTTTCTGAAACATACCCAAAAAAACCTACTGCAGCAAGTACCTTGAATTAGACGTTTAAAAGGCAGCATCTTTCAGCAATAGACAAGCTATAACAATTAAAATAAAGGAATACCAGGCATTTCGAGAAATACTAATAAATTTGTCAATCGAGAACTAAAATCAAAACAATTAGATTCGAGTATTCAATTATTAAAAAAAAATACAACATTCCAACTTTTGGTCTCTTCTCTTTCCCCAATTCTTCTCAAAAAACAAACACATATAAACAATAATAGATTCAAACAAAACAAACAATTGAAATAGCTTAAGGAAGAGAAAAGACCAACCTTGTGATCACCTCCACCAGTAGCAAACCTAAGTCCACCAGGCTGGATATCAATGGAGAAAATCTGCATACCTTCATGCCTAATCCAACTAGGCTTTTCTGCAATCATCTTGAATTCTAATTTCTGATACCCAAATGAGCTTTTTTCACTTAAAGGGCAAACAAATTCATATAATTGAACCAAAAAGAACCCAATATAAGTTCACAAGAAAAAACCCAGAAAAACCCTAATTAGGCTTACCAAAAAATAAACTTTAAAAAAAAAAAAAATTTAATTTAACAGAAAAAAAAAACCCTTTAACGGTGGGTAAGATAAAGACTGAACTTGAAGGAGGAGAGGAGAGGAATCAATTTTTTTTAACGGTCAAATCTAATGGAAGATTGTGGGTCTATTCGGAAGTATGAAAGACTGATAAAAGGGAAAAATAAAGAAAAGGGGAAGAAAGGAATCAACTGTTAAGAAGACGAGGTAACAAATATAGAGAGAGAGAGAGAGAGAGAGAGAGAGAATAGCGTAAAGTGAAAGTGATAGAAAGATCTATTTTAGTTGAGGGCCAAAGGGAAAGTACAAATCTTCCATTACAATATTCAAAACAAAAAATAAAATTAAGTTTTTCTTTTTCTTTTTTTTAAGAAAAAAAAATTAAAATTTTATTAAGTTTGAATATCCCTATTAGCAATGGAATAATACAAGAATAAAATCTCTTTCAAATTGTAAATAAGAAAAGAAAACTCAGACCATGTGCCAATTTAAAAAGAAAAAAAAATTGGAATTAAATTTTTTTTGCTAGGTTTTTTGGTTGGAATTAATTTTTTTTCTTAGGTTTTTAGGGAGTAAATGTGAACCACATTCATAATGAATTTGTCATTCCTATTTATAGGACGATTATTTTTTCTTGGCAAAACTAAGAATGGATTAGATAGAAATTGTGCATGTGTGGAGATCTTTTAAGTTAATTATTAATAAGAAAAAAAAATCACATTTAGTATATGTTTATTGAGTTATTAGAAGATAATTACGAAGAAAAAAAAGTAACTGACACTGCATATAAGTAAATAATTATTATTTCCTTTAGAAGTATCTATTTTTTCAATTATGTGTCATATAATTAATTGTATTTAGTAAGGATTCTAAAATGTAAATTTATATTAAATATAATTTACTAGAGTTATTAAAGTTGTATTTGGTCATTAATAATTTTAAAAAGTAAATAATTGCATTAAATACATTGTAATTTCTTTTTGCAAGGATCGTGTGGATAGAATTTATTACTTAAAATTTATAATGTTTGAATTTAATGATGTATGTTGTGTTTTACTATAGAGTTCTTAATGATTATTGAAATTCTGTTAAATAAATATTTCATTTCGACTTGTAAATGGGAGTCTTTGAACAATGTAATATGTATACCATAAGACGTTAAAATATAATTTCGTAAAACAAATGGAAAAGACTCTTTCAATTGTAATAATTCTTAAAGCTAGATTGAAGATTGCAAAGGTGAGAAAAATTCGTATAGCTAAAACATTGACTATCAAAGACTTGCAGAAATTAGTACATATTATAAACCTTTAGTTTTATAACAGCAACACCAATAATTTCTGTTCTTTATTTTTATTTATTTTTATTTTATTTATTTATTTATTTTGATTGTAAAAAGACTTGGTGTTCTTAGGTTTCTAGATAATACAATTATATTGTTAGTACTCATTGATTCTTAATGAGTTAATTAAATTTATAGCGAAAAATCCTTTCTCAGTCGAGAATAATAGTGAGTAAGAAATTTTGGTGCCTTGAACCTCTTTAATGTTTTGTCTTGCTTTAAGTTTGTCTTCATTAATCCATACTATTGTTATATTCTCTTGCCTTAATGCTCTAATTAAAATCACCAACATTTAATCTGATTTTTTGATAAAATGAAAAAAAAAGGAAAAAAATAGAAGAGTTTTTCAAACTTACTCCGCTGCATATTCTCTAATAAATTATTATTAAACACTTAGTAATAATTTAATTCTAAATTATTGAAAAAGACTATTCACCCTGCACAATCTATTTTAATTATTTGAGACATAATATGGTTATGTATGGTAAGAATTCATAATTCATAATCACACATGCCAACATTTTATTCGTAACACATGGACTTATTTTAAATATACTTTTTAATATTTTATAATGGAATGATAATACTAAATCAATTAAGAGTAAAAATATTGACATGTTAATAATTTCATATTATTTTATAAATTAAAATTAAAAATTTATGTCTAAATTTGAAACATATAATAAAAAAATATATATATCTAGTTTTAAAAATGGAAGTGTATTTACAATTTCACTTTTCAAATATAATTAATTAGTTTGCGTACATTAAATTTTTTGAAATTTTTTTATTTTTATAAAATTTCAGCCACATAAATGTGGGTCTCATTTATTGAATATGTGTGAGTATTAGGAAAATATTATTTCTGTTGTGAAAATATTTATTCCCCATTTTCTTACTCAACATTCAACGATCCACATCCTGACCCGAGTTCAGGCCAAGTGACCGGGGCATATATTTACCCGCCAAATAATTTATAAATATTGATTTTCAGTTTTCCATTACCAACAGCCCCTTTGTTTTTGCCAACGGTAACTTAAAAAGAGTAACATGAGATTAAGACCCTCTTTAAGGCGGCTTAAATCTTTTCATCAGAGACAAATTCAGCTTCAGAACAAATGTTTCTATCAATCAAATGCTTTTGCCTTGGAATCCGAAAATCGAACAGGTCAATATGAACTATATGGTTCTGGTGAAGCACAACTGGTGTTCGACGAAATTCCTCAGAAAGGCATTTCTGAAACCAATCACTTGCTTTTCCAGTACTCTAGGAATAATCTGAATCTTGAATCTCTGAATCTCTTTGTGGGTATTCGCCGTTTGGGCTTACCAATTGATGGGTCTAGCCTTTCTTGTATTATAAAGGTCTGTGGATGCTTGTTTAATCAGGTTATTGGGAAACAAGTACATTGTAATTGTATTAAATCCGGGTTTGTGGAGGATGTTAGTGTTGGAACTTCTCTTATTGATATGTACATGAAGACAGAGAATATTGTTGATGGGAAAGGTGTGTTCAGTGAAATGCCGGATAAAAATGTGGTATCTTGGACTTCGTTGCTTGCGGGTTACACACGGAATGGGTTTTTTGACGAAGCAATAGAACTTTTCTTCCAAATGCAAATTGAAGGAATCAAGCCTAACCCGTTTACTTTTGCTGCTGTTCTTGGAGCATTGGCAAACAGTGGTTCGGTAGAGAAAGGAATTCAAGTACATACCGTGGTTATAAAAAATGGTTTTGAGTTGACTACATATGTTGGTAATTCTTTGGTCAATATGTATTCAAAGTCGGGGATGGTTATTGATGCTAGAGCTGTGTTTGACGATATGGAGATTAAGGATGTAGTTTCTTGGAACGGCATGATAGCAGGTTTTGTAACAAATGGTCTTGATTTGGAAGCTCTTGAGCTATTTTATAGGATGAGGCTTGCAGGTGTAAAGCTGACTCAACCTATTTTTGTTACTGTTATTAAATTATGTACAAACCTTAAAGAAGTTGGTTTTGCAAGACAACTCCACTCCCGGGTTATGAAGAGTGGGTTTGAATCTGATCCAAATATCAGGACAGCAATTATGGTAAACTACACTAAGTGCAGTGAGATGAATGATGCCTTCAAATTATTTTGTACAAATCATAGAGTTCATAATGTGGTGACATGGACAGCCATCATCAGTGGGTACTTGAAGAATGGTGGAATAGAGCAAGCTGTAAATTTATTTTGTCAAATGAACAGGGATGCTGTTAGACCTAACCATTTTACGTACTCTACTATCCTCACAGCTCATCCTACTATTTCACTCTTCCAAATACATGCACAAGTCATCAAAGCTAATTATGAGAACTCACCTTCAGTAGGAACTGCACTATTAGATGCTTATGTTAAAACTGGAAATACTAATGATGCTGAGAGAGTGTTTGACCTAGTTGAAGAGAAGGACATTGTTACATGGTCTGCGATGTTAGCCGGGTATGCCCAAATAAAAGACAGCAGCAGAGCTGTAAGAGTTTTCTGTCAATTGGCAAAGGAGGGGATTGAGCCAAATGAGTATACCTTCTCTAGTGTCATTAATGCATGTGCTTCTCCTACGGCAACAGTGGAGCAAGGGAAACAGTTACATGCAGGCTCAATAAAGTCAGGATATAATAATGCTTTATGTGTAAGCAGTGCTCTTGTTACCTTGTATGCAAAGAGAGGGAATATCGAGAGTGCTAATGAAATTTTCAAAAGGCAACGGGAGAGGGACCTTGTATCATGGAACTCAATGATCTCAGGATACGCACAACATGGCTATGGAATGAAGGCGCTTAAGATATTTGAGGAAATGCAAACAGATAACTTCGAAGTGGATGATATAACATTTATCGGGGTGCTTACTGCCTGTACTCATGCAGGATTAGTGGAAGAAGGTCAAAGATACTTTGATATGATGGTGAAAGACCTTAACATTGATCCTAAAATGGAGCACTACTCCTGCATGGTTGATCTATATAGCCGAGCTGGATTGCTTGAAAAAGCTATGGCTCTCATAGACGGGATGCCCTTTCCTGCTGGTTCAACTGTGTGGCGTACTCTTCTTGCAGCTTGCCGTGTTCATCGAAATTTAGAGCTAGGTAAACTTGCAGGAGAAAAGCTAATTTCACTTCAGCCACAAGACTCTGCCGCCTATGTTTTGCTGTCTAATCTATATGCCACAGTTGGAAAATGGCAGGAGAGAGGAAAAGTGCGAAAGCTAATGGATGAGAGGAAAGTGAAAAAAGAAGCTGGTTACAGCTGGATTGAGGTTAAAAACAAGATTTACTCGTTCCTGGCTGGAGATCGGTCTCATCCATTATCAGATCATATTTATTTGAAACTTGGAGAGTTAAGTATTCGGTTGAAGGATGCAGGGTATCAACCTGATACAAATTATGTGCTTCATGATGTTGAAGATGAACACAAAGAAGTTATTCTTTCTCAACATAGTGAGAGGCTGGCTATTGCTTTTGGATTAATTGCCACACCTCCTGGCATTCCACTCCAAATTGTGAAGAATCTTAGAGTTTGTGGTGACTGTCACACTGTAATAAAGTTGATATCTTCGCTTGAAGGGAGAGAAATTGTTGTCAGAGATTCTAACAGATTCCACCACTTTAAAGGGGGATTATGCTCTTGCGGGGAATACTGGTGACTTTTGAAGATAGCACTGAGAAATAGGCATCGCCATAAAACCGTCAAAGGGACCAACAATTTTTCACTTGGCTTTATGGTTACAGAAGCTTTGCATTGTTGAAAATATATATGCCTGAGTTGTCGGATTACAAGTGCGATGGTGATTTACACCCATCATTGAACTATTTGAGCATTGCCATTGGTTAACTGCATCGTTGATATATTTCATTCCTGGTGGTGACTACATTTTAGTGTTAGTAAATAAAATGCTGATACTTTTGGGGGATCATACTCATCCATTGCTGAATAAAATATGGGCTTTTGCAACAACTGTAACAATGAAAAGGCTTGGCAGTTGGAACTCATTGGCAATTGGTTTCAAATGTCTGGATTTGTCTTTATGCAAGCTGCTGTTGACACAACTAGAGGTGCAAACAGTTACCTTTATGCTCAAAAAGATCTATTGCCCTTGTAACATTCTTTGGCCCCTTTTCCCCAAATTGGGTGTCATAAAAGTTGGGGTCCTAGCGAGGAATTTCATAGTCTTATAGTTTTGTAAGAAGTTACACATAAATATACTAAATTAGAAGTACATTTTATTTGATTATCCATGCTACAAAAGGAGGAAATTGTGTTAGCGAAGACTGTAGGCGTACTTGTCATTATTACTTCTTGTAATTGTTGTTGATTATAATAATTGCTACTTTATAGGGCTATAGAAAAATTCCATGATCTGTTAAAGTTTGGGTACAGCATCTGGTCTTGTTTGTTCATGCTGAAAAAACCAGCTTGCAACTTCTTCTCTTTGTAATAGACTTCTTTTTTATATTGCATGAGATAAATCTCGTATAGGGAAGGTCTGTGTTTTGATTGAACCACAGGTTGTCTTTATGTGCGCACTTCAAGAATGCAGGAAGGCCGTCATTTGAAGCTGCATATATCACCATACTTTTTGTCGCATTAACTAATTTTGAATTTTATCAGGTTGAGCTTAACAAAAAAGGGGGGAATGGTTATATGACACAGTAATGACAAGTTAATATTCTAATCATTGAATCATCTTTTGGTTGTTCCATAAAATGCAGTTATCATATTTCCTTATAACTTGAGAATTACATAAACATACAAACCACTTATGATTCATCAAGAAGACTGTAATAATATATCTACTTTACTTCAAAAATTGTAATAAAGAATCTAAATAAGAAGCTACAGTGCATATGATGGATTAAAAGATTTGAAAAACTCTAGCTGTGGATCAAGAGACTTATTCCTCTGCAGAAAGCAGATTTATAGCAATTGGACTCCTAACCCTGTGTATACCATTAGTCCATGTCAAAGCCCCAAACACAAAGCTTTCATTTGTGCTCTTATAAGTAGTGAAATCTACTATAAAAGACATTTTTTCCCCTGCCTTTGTAAACTTTAGCTCATTAGGTGTAAGTACCACATCTATGCCGCTTGGATGGTCTAGTTTTGCAGAATAAACTGTTGGCCCTTTACCAACATACGTAACTGTTCTATGTACGGATGAACTTCCATTCATCTTGAAGACACCGATTGATGGGTAGTTCAAATTGTAGGATAACTTAGAGGAGTTTCTGCAATAAACTAGCTGGCCTGTGAGGTTCTTTAGCTGCGCTGGACTTGCACCATTTCTGCATAGGAAATCAATGATGTCGTTGGAGTCATAGTCATAAACTAGTCCGGGATCTAGTGCTGCAAGTGGATTTATATGCCCTGATCCATAGTTGAAAGGCGTGGTCTGTGTGTCATTGGGATCCCTCACAATGAAGTTTTGCGTATTATCTAGGATTGTAGCTGTAAGACAAGAAAACATTTTTACCCGAGAAACAACTATAGGAAATGATAATTGCCGATGATGATGATGATGGTTATTTATTATTATTTTTTTTGTTGTTTTAGTTACTGATAAAAAAATTGTGTGGATTAGAAACTAGTTACCTGTTGTCATGATTGCTGATTTTATTGCTGCTGGACTCCAAGAAGGGTGACATGATTTTATGATTGCTGCCACTGCAGAAGCGTGTGGACAAGACATGGACGTACCAGAAACTATGTTATAATTAACTGATTGTCCAGCGGAATTTGCAGTTACTAGCGGAGACCATGCTGCCAAAACATTGACACCTGGTGCTGTAATATCAGGCTGCAGTTGAAACTTTCACATTAGGTATGAGATTTTGTTGAAGAATGACTAGTATATATTTCTTGTTAATGGATGCTACTGGTATTTGTTTTTAAGCTTCCTGAATTTACTACTGAAAATGTTGTTGAGATATGATTAAACATACTTTGATGATGTCTGGATTTATAATGTTTGGACCCATTGAGGAGAACACTGCCATCTTTGGTGCTGGTTTTGTAAATGGAAGTGTTATTGTCCGAGATATCCTAGCCACTGGATTCCTGTAATATTCAAAGAACTCCAATGAAATTAGATATATCGATTCTTCAAAAACTAGCCCTTTTTTCTTATTCAATATACTTGTATTTACAACATCAGACCTTTTGATTCAAGTGAATAATGAAGCTATGAAACTTACTTTTCACTAGCCATATACGCATACAGGTCTTCTGCTTCCTTTTGAGCAATTACAGCTCCCAGGACGGCAAACTGAATGCCCAAGTTTCTTATAGCCGAATTAACGAGTATAATTCCTACACCGCCACCTTGCCTTACAGATAGGCCTTTTTCACTTGGGGAATCAGTGATGATCTCAGTTGTGCACACCACAATCTTCCCCTTAATTAAGTTAGGATCCAGAGTATTGTTTTTGCAGAAGCTATTACACAAGGGTAAACGCATTAGAAGGATCAAGAAAGTAGCTAATTTAGTGGTACTTGGCCTTAGCTGATTCTGTCCTTTAGATGAGCAAGAACCAAGTGACTGGAACCAGTTATATCTAGGATACTTTTGCATGAATAGTCAGGTATCCGATCAATTTATTATCGTGACAGTAAAAAATCAGATTTTTCACACTAGTAAAGAAGATACCTTGCGTTTCTGATGGGAATTCCGGGGGCAGCTGCATCACTCCCTGCTATTAATGTATAATAGCTCTCCGAGTCCAAGTACGGAGGGTTTAAACCGATACCCTTTAACATTTTTGAATTTCCAAGAATAATTTGGGATTGGAATTCCCGGTTCATGGAGCTTGCAGCAACAGTAAGGATCCAAGGGGCTCCGTTAACAGCAGTACCTGGCAAACCACTGTTCCCAGCTGATGCACACACCAAAATTCCCTTATGAAATGCATGAAAACTTCCGACTGCAATCGCAAGCTCAAAGTAACTAGGCTGGGGTGGGTTGGCGCCAATGGAAATAGAAACGATATCAACACCATCAGCAATAGCATCGTCGAAAGCAGAGAGCAGGTCGGCATCACTGCAATCATCAAACCAGCAAGCCTTGTAGATTGCAAGTCTAGCACTTGGTGCACCTCCTCTTGCTGTGCCTCTTCCTATTGTCCCATATAAGCTTGCATTCATGACCATCGATCCAGCCACTGTGGAGGCAGTATGGGATCCATGTCCCTGACTATCTCTTGCTGATCGGAAGAAAGTACGATTCATTGATTCAAAAGGTCCATGTTCTGCTTCATATCCTTTCGAGTAGAATCGAGCTCCTATGATTTTCCTACAACAGCAAAATGGTAAAGAGTGCCACACCAAGGTGAGAAAATGGTTGCATTTACATTAATGTGTGTATTTTATTACATGTTTAAGCCTGTTTGGAAGATTTTTTGTTTAATACTTTAACTTTTTTGCTCCCTTGTTAAGTATAGTTATTTCTACCTGTTACAGTTGGACAATGTAAAATTTTCCCCAGTTACACATTCTCCCTTGAATTTTAATGGCACGGGACCTAATCCATGATCATTGAAGCTCTCGGACTCTGGCCATACGCCTGTATATATAAGTTGGCGATAATTAGTAGTGATAAATTGATTTTGCATTTTAGAGATGATTCTGTACTGAAAATGAATCAAATAAATACCGGTGTCAATAACACCAACGATTAGGTCCGACTTTGAGTCCATTGGCAGTTGATTGTATTGTTGAAGAGAATCTATTCCCAGAAAATTCCATGAATTCGTCGTGTGCAGCTTGTTCATCTTGCTCTCAAACACTGAAAGAACTGAATCGCTTTCTGCAGCCACAAGAATATGACCCAGGTTCAGAATTATTTACTTTGTACTTGGTTGGTTTTATTAAGATATTCTGTTTATTAAGCAAATAGCTCGGGGTGATTATTTAATACCAATCCTAATTGGCAAAGAATACTTAGTTCTTGATGCTTCATTTCTCATATCTATTGCCTTTAAGAGTAATTTTTTTACGTAGCGTTGTCAATGTTGTGTAATTACCTGTAAGTTAAAACTCCTTGTTTTAGCCACTTAACTTGAAAACTGCTACTAGGGACTAGTAGAAATTAGATAGTTCTCTAGCAATAGCTATTATTTGTTACCTGCAAGTTTTTGAGCTTGATCTGGTGTAAGCATTGCAGAGAATCCCCTGAAGCTCTTGGTATAGTGGTGAACCGAAGCTTCCTGTGCTCCACCAACACTGGAAAAAGAATCAACAATAAAATGTCAAGAGAATTTTGTACTACATAACAACTATAATAATATTTTGATCCAAAATGAGAGTTCTATTTGACATGCCGACTCTTTTTCAGGTATATTAAGGTTCGTCTAGTACTAACTTATACATAGATTCTTCAATATTTTATTTCGGTGCATTTTACGAAAACTATAAACATACAAAAAAAAAATCAACAAGTCAAATATGACTCTGAGATGATTACATACCTTCCGGTAATTGAAGCTAGCAACCCATGATTAGCTGCGATCACGGATTCTGAGTTAGGATGGGAATGATGCCCCATGTAAACTATGTAATGCTGCAAATTCAAGAAAATGAATCCCAAATTAGCCACCATAAACATGAACACGATGCATATTTATTTTGCTATATGCTCTTAGATTCAAAGAAAACAAAAAAGTTAGTCTGATATTACTAGCTACCTTAGTATTGCTAGTGCTTCCATGAATCAATACCAATCTAAAGAACAACAAAACAGTCAAAATTAAAACAACTTTCATGTTGTTAAGATTATGCTACCAAAATGACAGAAAGCAAAGAATAGCTCTAATTATATTGAACAAATGGTTACTATTATAGATGGTTTTAAGAGGATCAAATTAGACCCATATTAGCTTTCAAAAACAAATTGCCGGCATAGACCCATTTTACTTGAACTATGATTTTTTGGTGTAGAGGAATACTTCAAACGGTTCAACTGTTTTGGTAGCCGGCTTATGTTGATTTCAAAATATTCCTCTAAACGGTTCGACTATTTTGGTAGCCGGCTTATGTTGATTTCAAAATTTACTTACTGACATCCCCATAAGGCCACAATAGGCATATTATAGACTAGCACTAATATTATACCCTAGTTTTATATAATGATTTTACATGTATCCAAATATTCCAAACAGTCTTTTTCTCTTCCGCTGATTTCTCCGATTTCACCATTCGAACATGAAAAACTCTTCCGTTCTTATCATCTGATGCAAGTTGTTCTACATTGTACACCTCTCCTTTCCACACCAAACATTGATTACTATCAAAGGCATAAGCATTGCATGTACTGTTCCTCAAGCAAGCTACTTCACATTCTTTAGCGCTCCCAACATTCAATGACTCTGAATGCCCCGAAAAAAGTAAGTTCTGCGTCGAGACTGTCCAGTCACATCAACCATAAATCGAGTGAGAGAATTAGGCACACAAGTAATATATGTGAATTTGCTCTCATTCTCATTCGAAACATACTTATAATTCGTGATATAGTAGCTGCGATCTATTTCAGGAACGCCCAAAAAAGTTGTCCCTGTCCATTTACCAGATGACCACTACAAATTAGTGCCATTGTATACTAACTTGATACTTGGGCCATTTTGTTCTACCTCAACAGAGAACAGACTAGGTGCTGGATTTTCTGAATTTCTCCAAGAAGTTAAGGACATTTTTTCATTTCTAATTTTATTGTATCCAATCTTTCCACCCCGGGGTAGCCACGTGTCAGTTGGGTAGTCGAAACTCTGCCATATCATATCAGAGGAATTTCATTCCCTTGTTATGACAAAATTTCCATCGTCAAGAAGCATGGCTATAACTGAACTAGTTGTTCTTGAGGTAGAATTTGTGGACCAAATTTCATTTTTCGACTCGTTTAGGAGGACTAGATTTCCATTCGGGAGTTGTAATTCCGAACTATAAGGGTCGGAAATGGGCTGGTTTCTATTTGCCACCCAGACTGTAAGTTTATTAGCAAATCTTTTGTACCATATTCCAATGTAATAGTTCTAGGATTTACCTGGTGTGAAGAACCCCAACTCAAATGTTCCGTTGTCAGAGGATATTGTCCGGTTGCCGGAGAGAGATTGGCCGACGGCGAGGACATCGGATCCTTCCGAGAAATGGGTTTGGAAGGACAGGATATTAAGAAGCAGAACAAGAAGAAACAAACTGGAATTCTTGGTTCCCAGACTCATTTTATCAGTAGAGAGTAAATAGTAAAAATTCACAAGCATGTATTTCTATTTATGAACCTTTGGAATCAACCACGTCAAAAATACCGACTTGTGTAGCTAAATGAATGCCATAAATTTGATGAATTTTTGTCAAAGTTCATACACATTTTTCACTTGTAAGGCTTTATGGTAATGATTCATGAATCCACAGGATATGAATAGCAGGCTGAGGTCTTAATCCCATGATACTTCCAAGGTTATAAGGAAGAATATATTAATATCCTCAAATTATATATTATTCACTGCGTTTTAGAATTAGATATACATTTTTTTTAATTTTTTTCAAAATTAGATATAAATTTTTATTTTTAGAATATAAAGTTGTATGAAGTTTCTAGTATACTATCACTTTTTATTATTGGTTGATTGAGAATTAACATCTCACCCTTGTTTATTTTTTCATAAGTCACTAGTTTCAAAAATATATCTCTAATTTTAAAATGACTAGAAAATAGAGTTGATGATAATTTAGCAAGCCGAATTAAAGAGGAAAGTTCGTGATATAGAATGCCATGATTGTCAAATGGAACCACAAGCCAATTCATATTTAACGATTATTATTCGAACTCACTCGAGTTATCACCAGCTTTACTCAGCATCTTCTGTCGATTGTCAGCTTGTTTAGTTAATTTCAAAAATTATTAATTTGGTAGCTACAGTATATATATATATATATATATATATATATATATATATATTATGCATAATTTTGAAGGATCAATTAAGTAGTTTTAGAATATGTTAACAAATAGTAGTATTTTTAGCAATAGGATTATTATTTATGAATAACACAACTCACTCTCACAGTCACACACTTCGATTAAACAGTACATTACAACAACTGCCTCTCTCTCCTAGTAAAATATACTACTCCCACCATTTCACAATTTGAGTTCTCTAGTTTTAAAACATACTTTTTCCGTTTCAAAATTAAAGTTCAAAATTAGTATGACTCATAAAGTTTTAAAATAAAATAATTATTATGATTCATAAATTTTTTGTTATATACTATACAATTATAATTATTGTATCAACTAAAATTAAATAAATTCACATCAATTTGAGGTTTAATCTGTCGTCGTTTGACCTTAAAAGTCAAATTGTATCTCTAATTTTAAAACAGAGAGTAATAAATTGTATCTCTAATTTTAAAAATTAAAATGTCTTCCTAATTTATTTATTTTTTAAAAAAAAAGAGAAATTAAAGAAAATAAAATGTATCTCCAATTTTTTAAACAAAACAGAAAGAGTAATCAGTTTCCTTCAATAATGATAACAATACCAATCTCTCTAGCAAATGATATCCCTTCTACAAAGTCTTCTCCCAGTAATTATTCTTTACAGACAACCAAACAAGACCGGAATTAATTAACGTAAATAAATAAAAGTCATATATATACTTGGAGCTGATGTTTTATATATTATAAACCCCCAGAAGCCTTTCAACATTTTCATTATTTTGGACAATCCCTCTACTTGATGTTCATACAGAAGCTTCTTATCTATCCATATTATGAAGTGAGAGGAGGGAGAATAATTACTTTTTGAAAAAACTGTGTAAAGTTTACGGTAAAAAAATATTTGCAGACATTATCTATTTCTTAATTTATTTCCTAATTTCTCACGTTCATATTTATTTCTCCAAAAACTAATATTATTGTCTTACAAAAATCGAGGTATTAAAAATCAAAATCAAGGAAGATACTGAGAAACGCAAGGAAACTGCCCAATAAGGTTTACTTGTGACAACACATTAAAACTAGCAGGACTAATCAATTTTTGGAACCAGTATAAAAAACACATCACATTCAACGACATTATCTGCAACGTTCTTCTTTACATTAATCATCACAAGCATATGAGAATAAAGCTGAATATAACTCAGTCCCTCTCCATACATAAGCAAGAAATGAAATCATTTCACTTTCCCCTTCTTGAGAAAGCATAAGTAGGGTTTGTGTCTATCCCAGAATCCAGCAACATGGATTAAGTTACAACTTACAGTAATTGCCGTAAGTAACCAATGCGTTGATCCTTCTTTTTCCTCTTTTGGTTACACTGGATTGATGTACATTCATTTCCTCAACCTTCCTCTCCAAACTCTTTTGTGAATCTCTCGTGTACATCAAGGTCAGATTTGCTAACTGTAGGCTTCTGCCTTGCAAGGACCTTATCAAAATCTGATCTTGAGATGGGAGGCGGAATAATCTGAAAATAAACATTAATCAGCAGTAATAAGGCAAATATTAAGATATATTTTCTTCGGGGGAGGTCGAATAATATACAATTGCTTGAAATAATTTTATTTTTCTAATTTCCGCTACCATTTCCTTTACAATATCCTATGTGTTTTTTAGGAAGTCAATTCTAGATGCTGATAGTATTTCATAATCTATTAGGTCAGGCTTGTGGTACATCTAAAATCACCATTTCATTGAGCGTAAATCCATGAGGCTTGTGTTCTCAAATAACTGAAGATTTGATTCCTTGTAGCATCCAAAAGGCCCAAAATAAAATTAAAAAGGGTCGAATAACATTCCAACATAGATTACTAACCTTTGAAGCAAGTCCTTGGGCAGCAAGCTCCTGCATCGTGATCTGGACAGCACCCGGCTGCTTTGGTCCACACGGCACCCAAGTATCATCATTTCTCTTAAGAAAAAACATGGCATCTTGGGTTTTACGAACAGGTTCAAATAGAACATCCTTAACCTGAAAAAGGAGCAAGAGTCATAGCAAGGACAAAGAAGGGTAAACAAATATTTCCTATCAAGATAAGATGCTACTGCAGTTCAAAATAATAAAGCATTTCAAAAGGCTCCGCACTTACACAAACAGAAACATCAGAACCAGAAAACCCTTCTGTCTTACGCCCCAAGTTTTCAAAGTCACTTTCAGTCAAGTTATGGGGGGTATCTCCAAGATGCACCTGAATATGTAAAAACAAAAATTATTAAAATCCTAGCTAAATGAACAACATTGTCTAATTGTTTAATAATACAAAATGGATAACAGGTAAGTTCCATCACCTTGAACATGTGCTGCCGTGCCTTTGCATCTGGAAGTGGAATGTATATACGCTTGTCAAATCGTCGCCTGATAGCCTGTAAAATGGTCAGTTAGCCAGTGTCATGATAGTCCTTGCTGTCCTAATTAAATAGCAAAACACCAACATATATGCCTGACCTGATCTAAAGCATAGGGAGTATTTGTAGCTGCAAGAACAAGAACTTTGTCATCATTGTGCCCTACACCCTGAAAAATGTGAACAGGAAAAATAAATTCTAGTGCAATATCGAAATTCAAAACAGAGAGACAAATATATTACTCCCTCTGTCCCATATTAAACAACCACTTTTTCCAATTACACACAAAATAAGATAAATAAAACTTCTGTATGTACCCCTATTAACTTAATATAGCTCCCACGCATTCTCTATCTTTTCCATTAATATTAGGGAACCCTATCTGCCCTGCGATTTGTGGACCGGGAACTGTCGTTCTGCGTTCCGAATCGTGGTACAGGAACGTAGATACCTTTTGTATTTCACCAATAGGTACGTTCCCCGTACCCGATTTCGTTCCACGTACCGAATCAATCCACATTCCTGGTAACCCTGCTCCAAATTAACTGTAATTGTGAACATACATTCACTCTCACCAGCGATCCAGTTTAATTCACACACATGCAAGTTGCAACAACCCATTTACATGTAACACTGATCTAGGACTGATCAAAGGAGGAAGTCACACTATTTAAACTAGGCTTGTAAGAAGCTAGAGTGTACACTATTGAAGCTGCAAGGTGGGAGGCTGTAACCAGCATGATATACAGCCTAATACTGTTCTGTAATGTACCTATGTTTATTACTTGATTCAAGCAAATAGATTGGTGGCTGGCAATTCGAACTGAGACATCAGATTCATTTCTGTTTTAAGAGATGCATCAATCCATGCTGATTTAAAGAGTCTTCAAATTAAATAGGAATGCAAAACAAAAGTTCTAGATAAATGGCTCAGCAACCCAAAGGCTACCTAAGAATATGCAGCTTGAAACTCTCAGTGAACTGGCCTTTCCAACATAATCTTGGACAGGAAAATGGCTACCTAAGAATGCACATGCTTTTCAGACATCAATGTGAATGAGAATTGACGGGAGGCATTATTTACTTTGCATCTATGTTGATAAACTATTTCTCTACAACAGTTTGAAGCCTTCCTCTTGTCAAAATTGATTATCTTACATATGGACCCAGAAGCACATAAGAATAAGTGGATACATCTTATGTGTACCCTACTTCTGCCTTAAAAGTATTTACCCATTTCTTCATTACTTAACGATTACCTGCATTTGGACAAGAAGTTCAGTTTTGATGCGTCTGGAAGCTTCACTCTCATTGCCTTCTCCACGCTGGCCGCATAAAGAATCTATTTCATCAACAAAGATGATAGCAGGAGAACTATCGCGTGCCATTTGAAAAAGATTCGAAACTAGTTTTTCACTTTCGCCCATCCACTTTGAAACCAGATCCGAAGAAGAAACACTGCACAAAAGAAGCAGTTGGCACTTGCCAACTTATTGGACTAAGTTGATGTGCATAAGAAATAATTAAAAAATAGGACTGTTAATGAAACAAATGCGTGCAAAGGCAGTATGACAAGCACATTTGTCAAAAAAAAAATGATCCATACAAAAACCAAAAGAGTCAGATTTTAAGCGAAACATAAAAATTATACCCTGTAAAAAAAAAGGACAATAGCTGAGGGTTGAAAAATGCAGCAAAAGTAAAATTAAGGCCTTGAGCATATTTTATATTTTTCTGACATTCAAGACATCTAAAGTTTACCTTACAACAATATGATAATAAATAACATATTATTAAGGAAAAAATTGACAAGTGAACTTGTTTTTAGTTTTATATACAAATACACACACTACTGTCACTACAATATTTTTCTTTTTACATTTTTATTTATTAATGTGTCCTTCCCGTATCACTCTAAAGTTGCTATTCAATTGACCACTCATTAGAATCATGTTATTTTACTACTCACTTCTTCTTTTACAGCTCACAAACCATTTTTTTTTAAAAGGGAGACATGCAAAGCCAGACAACTGAACCATAATCCATCCCCAAATCCTTCTTCACCCCCTCCATCAACCCTAGAACCCTTGACCCTTGGAAGTAGAAAAGCATAGAGCTAACCACCAAGGAACAAGGTCGGGTAAAGTAAATCATCTCCAAATCCTGTAACCCTTCTACTATATTATTAAAAGATTAAACTCCGAGCAAGGGTAAAGGGTTACTAGGGAACTCTTATTGCCTTGCATCTGCCTATAGGGTATATCGTTCGTATGGTCGTACGATCGTACAAGGACTAAATGTATTGTGCATTCTACCATAGGTAGCATTCCTTGTACCCGATTTGGTTCCGCGTACTCATTCGATCAACGTTAGTGGTAACCATGCTCCAAGCCTGGAAGCTCTCCTCAGAACTATCCAACCACACAACAACCTATAGGCAGAGTTATCCCAAGTTTCCTGATGGTGTCCAACATCAAAAAGAGAGGCACATATCATATGTGGCGCAAAAAAATAAAATTGTCATGTTCCTCTTATCATTCCTAGCTTTGAAGGACAAACACTTACAAAACCTCATTGTGGAGAAAAAATTCTTACATAAAAGATGGAGATCCTTCAGATATAATATGTGAAGATGGGATAACATACCTAAAAAATGTAGAATCTGCTTCAGTCGCAACAGCCTTGGCTAAGTATGACTTCCCTGTTCCGGGTGGGCCATATAAAAGAAAAGCTCTCCATGGCCTCCTCTTTCCTAAAAGAGAGAAACATTCAAAAAATATGTCAAGTTACAAAAAAATAAATAAAAAATACGCCACGTAGAAGAAATCATGATATCCACATTATACCAATATTTAACTCCAGAAGTCCACATTTATTATTAGATAACAGCTTAGTAATACTCCCTCCGTCCTCAAAAGGAAGTCATCAAGTACAGATTCTTGTGTCCACAAAAAGATGTCTAAAAGCACATAAGTTTGTACCAAATGTGTTATAAAGACTACTTTACCCTTAATAGTAGGGTCCACTAGTTTTAGGAAAGAGAAAACACTCATTGTACTTGTATGAAGTCCAATGTCCACCAAGGATAAATTTGGAACTTACTTAGCACTCTCTTCAGCTTTGATTTTCTTAATATGAGTAAAAAGTTCAATTTGGACATTCTTTTAAGGACAAAGGTACTATTTCTTTATTGGCTCCTTGACCAAAAAAATAAACAAAAGAGAAAAGACTCAGATCCTAATAAATAGAAAAAATAATAATTTATCAAAATGAAATCTCTTGCAGGAACCAAGTTGCTCTTTGAGTTCTACCCTATACAGCGTTTCCATTAAAATCTAGATAAACCTACCTAGAGAAATATAGGTTTTCAAACCCTAAATTGCTAGCCATTACCGATACTACTATCATAGTAATTAACCATTTAGAGCAGGGCACATGTCTGGAACCAATGAAAATCATCATGACGCATTACCTCAAAGTAAGGGTCTTCTATTACTCAAATTAAAGAATACAAAGGCATATCAGATACGTATGAAGAGGCAAGGGGAGCACCCTGTTTCTAAACATGTATGGTTTTCATCACTTTCTATTAGGAATGATAATTTTCTAAAAAGGCCACAGTCATGCACTCGTGTTCGGCCACATCCTCCATCGGACATCAAGGTTCCATGCTTCTTGGAATTCATGCCCTGCCATCAATTGGTCATCCATGACAAACGGGAAATCTATAAATGCAAAGAAGGGGATACATACAACTACTAAGAAACACACTAAGTTCATGCAATAAAAGAAGACTTGAACAGTGTTACCTGGAACGTGGTTCGTATCGGTACACGGTACGAATACGGGTACGCGATACGCTAGGATATCTTTATATAAGTTCTTATAGTTAAGAATTCTCTTCAAATCTAAATGTAATAAACCTAAATTTTATAGATGATTTTTAATTGAATCAAGTTGATTGCTTTATAAATAATTTAATACAAATTTAATAGTTGAGCATCCAATACTAAGTTATAATATTAATATTTGCACAATTATAGGTTAAACATCAAAGAATTTTTTCAGTACGCTAAATTTAGAGTATTGAATACTCTTACGTAAGAGTATCCTGTTTGGGTACGCAAGTACCAATACGTGGTTCGCTAGGTCAATGAGAGTATCTGATAACTCTGGACTTGAATAACACCTTGGTCAACTATCTCCACTTTTTCAAGTGAAGTTGAAACTTCTTCCTTTTGATAAGTTCATATTTCAAATTTTGTCCTCACTAGAATTGAGGACAGAATCTCATGCATAGACAGTAGACTACAAAATCATTTCCGAAAAGTGAGTGGCTATGCAACACGAATTGGCAGTCTTGGACATCCGTCTAAAGAGAAAACAGGGAGAGGAAGATGGATTCTAAGGGAGCGCCGAGGACAAGGTGGTTGTAATCAAAATAAGAGAAAACCTAAATACTTTAAGGCTGCATTTGTTTGCAAAAATGATGGGTTTAATACAAAAAATGACAAAATATAATCTGTGGGGTTAAATAACGGACTAATAGGGGGTAAAATAGTCCGTAATGATAATAAATAAGTACAAATAGTCCTATTACACCCATAATTTTTGCAAACAAATGTAGCCTAAGGGACAAAATGATCAAAGACGGATCTTCGCAGATAGATGAGGTAGCTAATGCGAAGTGGATTGAGATGTCTAATTGTATGTGTCCGCAAGCTTGCTAAACAACTGAATTTAATTTCTAACAAGTAAAGAATTGACGCAAGTTTCAGCTATGATTGTTCATTGAAGTCAAATTTCAACTTTTCTTTTTATTAATATGTTCTTTTTCTTTATTATTAGAATACAAATTACTAAGCTTAAAATCAAACTACAATTTCATTTAACAAACCACGACCACTAGGTGAGCATGTTACATACATAAATAACGATACCATGACACCAGCAAACATATACAGTACGCCATCAGAAAACTACATGCTGGCTACCAGCATTAGATGTAAAACACAACAGTACCTCATTGAATCATTGTTTCGTCACTTGAAAAAAAAAAACCTAAAAGTCTTAAGTTAAAAACATAATAATGCAAGAACCCACACTAAATCATCTTCTTAAGACATGTCCTTTAAGCATCACCTCTAAGTTTGAAGCTTTCCAATCAATCATTCCTTTATGCTTCCACCACTTCAACTAATTCAAGTAAGTTCATACTAAATCAAATATAAGCAAACGAATTCTCTAAAGTTAACAAATCAGATACATCATCCATAAACAAATTAATTTTCTCATGTTTTCATTTTTGGTTTAGTTAAACAAATCAAAATATAACAAACACGTCAAATAAATCAGAAAAAGAGCTAAAGTTGAATTTATAATACAAAATAAATAAATATAAAAGCATAGAATTATAAGTAAAGAGCTACTAATACAATCAACAAAAAGCTAATTACAACCAAAACACCAATCATATTCAACTGAATCTAACAACCCCTAGCTGAAGTAATTTAACAGGCAAATAAAACTCACTACCACCACATAATAAAACTGATGATAAGCTAGAAAGCATTCAAGTTTCCGACATGAGACTATAAATAAGCCACACTCTTTAGTTATACACCTCAAGTTAAACTCTTTACCATAAAAAGACATTAAATATACTCATCAGTCACTCCAGTTGTGAAATTTATCAAATTTCAATCATATCAATTAACTATAAACTAATTAAATCAGAGTAAAATCAAGCACTAGGGCATCAACTTATTAATCAGTGAATAGCTACGAAATACAATGAATTCCCATAAAATAAATAAGTATATGTAACTTCTTGTAATAAAACTCTGACCAGTGAAGAACTGAGGGAATTTAACAGGCAATATAACCGCCTCCTGCAACGCCTGCTTCGCACTCTCCAGCCCAGCCACATCATTCCACTTGACATTCGGTTTTTCCCGTACGATCGCCGAATTCAAACCCGCCCTCAGCTTCGACTGCTCTGGATCCTCCCCTTCTCCACCTTCCCCACCACCACCAGCACCATCTTTGGGCTTCGTCTTCGGCCTGGTAGCAACGGCGGCGTCACCGTTAGCGGCGGGACCTGTACCCCCATCATCTAGCACAGCCCGAATCTCCTCAGCACGGCGTAAATACTCGGTGAATTTCTGGGTAATAGCTTCCTTGATCTTAGGGTTTTTCTCGTATTTCAAGTGAGTCTTAAAGTACTCCAAAGCGTTCATGTACAAAGGAAACGCCTTTGCGTAATTCCCAGCATTATCTTCGTGCACAGCTTGTTTCACGTATTCGATCGCTTGTTCTTTGAAATTGCTATACATATTTTGAAATTTGCATATAATCAGTATATGGGTGGATTTGAAATTAGGAAAGAACCCTATAAAATTAGGAATCCTACTAGGGTTTGGGGATAGATTGAGAGGAAAAAGAAGGGATGACGATGCGATGAAGCAATTTGGGTTTCATGAATGATGAAGAAGAGGAATAGGAATATAGGACTGCGATTGATTTGAATGTTGTTGAATTCAGCTCCTTCGAGGAATGATATTTCAAGAAGTACGCGTGAGAAACACGTACTCTTTATTACGTCTTCTTTTTTTAGTAACTTGTATCTCCCGTTTAAAATCGGAGATTTTTATTTTTATTTTTTTTAATTATAGATATATCTATTTTTTAATTATAAATATATCTATATACATCTATATCTATATCGATATAAATATATAATAAGATAAAATTTAATTTTTTTGGTCTTCATCTTCATCTTTGATCTTTGGTCTTTTAGTATAGGCTTAGAATTTAACTATAAGTAAAATATTTTATGCTCCCATATAATGTTAAGATTAATTTAACTAAAACTAAAACTCTCTTTATAATCCTACAAACTTTAATATTAACTTATTATTCAGCAGCAATTTTATTTTTTTATAATAGTTATTTAGTTACTTAGTCATATAATAAATTTTAAATTAAAAATTATATTTAAAATTTTAGTTTAACTTTCTACTCAGCTTTAATCTCCAAGTGACTATATATTAAAAATATTATGAGTACATAATAATTAATATCAAAAATTATGTTATATATACATATATATATATGTTAAAAATATATTAATGATTACTTTAGTTACCGATTCTATTATATACGGGAGACTTTTAGTTAATTAATGTTACAAAAAATTCTAACTTATATATTAGTTATTAAAATTTAGTTAGTTAACTTTTAAAACTAAAATCATAATGACAACTCATTATTCTACAACAATTATATTCTTAAATAATTATATATTAAAAATATAAAAAAATTATTATTAGAAAATAATAATTAATATAAAACATTGTAATGTGTATTGCAAAATATATTAATGATTAACATTTAGTAAACAACATTATTTAATATTGGAGACATTAAAATAATTAATGTTAAAAAAATTGTGACTTATATATTACTAATTAAAATTTAATTACCTTTTAAAATTAAAATTATTATTTTACAATAAATTTATTTTTTATAGAATTTATTTATTTAATTAATTATATAATAGAGTATGACTTAAACATTACGTTTAGACTTTTAGGTTTTCGCTCATCTTTGAACTGTAATTAAAAATGCATATATAAATACGAATGATTAATTATAAAAACTAAATATTAAATTTTGAAACTATATAAAAACTTAATATTAAGTTAAAAACAACAAAAGAATCATATTAGTAACACTCAATATGTGATTTGCAGTCATTTATTTTTAAGCAAAATTTATAATCATTTTAATAATAATAATAGTAGTAAGTTAATTTAAAATTCAAAAAATATATTTTATAATAACTACATAAAATAAATTAAAAATAATTTTATTTTAAAAACAATATGTGTTTCGCACGGGGCACTTAACTAGCAAAAAAATAATAAGATAAAATTTAATTTTTTTGGTCTTTGATATAGATTTAAAATTTAACTACAACTAAAACACTTTAATCTCCTTAATATTATTTATTTTAAAACAATCCAAATAGCTACTAATAGGTCTCAAACTTAATATGGCTCTTTTTCTTATACTAATAATTTTATACGTTTGGGGTCTTCCAACCTCACCACACATTATAATTGACTTAATATCATAAGATTTAATAATAAATTATGAAATAATAAAATTAAACTAAATTATATACAATTAGTAAGTTATAAGTTGTGAAGTTATTAAGTACTAAAAATAACTAATGGTTAGTGTTATAGAAGTAAAATTCTTTTTATGGTCCTACAAATTTTGTTAATACATTATTCTACAAATAAAATTAAAAAAATCTATGAAAACGTCCTTTAAATATTTAGTTATACAATAAATTATAACTTTAAAAATATGTTTAGGATTTTACTTTACCCAATTTTGGATTCTAAATAACAAGATATTAGATGTATAGAAAAAATTCATGATTACATACATAATAATTACTATTAACAAAATATATTAAATATTATAAAACATATTAATGATTAAACTTTACTTATCAATTTTATTTCATATAGAAGACATTTTTAGTTAATTGTGTTAAAAACAATTATGACTTATATATTAATGATTAAAAATTAGTCAAATTTTAAAATTAAAAGTCATATGGCAACCTATTACGACTTAAAAATAATAATAATAATAATGGCAACCTATTATTCTACAACAATTTTATTCCTAAATAACTATATATTAAAATTATAAGAAAAATATTATGAGAAAAATAATAATTAATATTAAAAAGCGTAATATATATGACAAAATATATTAATGATTAAACTTTACGTACCACTTTTATTTAAAATAAGAGATCTTTGGTTAATTTATGTTAAAAAAAAATCTCAGTTATGTATTAGTTATTAAAATTTAGTTATCTATTAAAACTAAAAATCGTGATCGATAAGTATCATGTTTACAACAATTTTATATATTTCATTTAGAATTTCTTAAACATCAACTTTGGATTGGTAGGTTCTACTCGATTTTGGAGTCTAAAAAATTATATATAAATTCAGAAGAATGAAAACAAAACTAAATGTTAAATTTAAAAACTTTTTAAAAGAAATATTAAACTTCAAATAACATAAAAAGAAACACAATGCTAACACACTTGTGAGTCTTTGATAATTGTTTGTTTGAACAAAGTTTGTAATCGTTCTAATAATAATAATAAGTTAATTTGAAATTAAAAAATATTTTATAATCATCATATATATAGACTAAATAAAAAATAAAAATTATTTTATTTAAAATAAAATCCGTGTTTCGCACATGATACTTAGCTAGTTTTTTTTTTTTTTTAATTATAAAGTGACGTTGTTTGTCTTCAAAAGGATGACCAAATATACAAATTTTTTTATCTCTAGATCCGGACGAGATAAAATATATAAAGTAAATGATAAATATATCATTTAGTGAAGTGCATTAGTATAAAAATAATATAAGTACTCATTACTTTATATAATCTTGGGAGGTCACTAATGATAAATTTAAATTTTTTTTACTTTTTTTATTTTATTTTTACATTTTTTAATATATAAATTATATTTTACTCATACTTTTGGAAATGGAGAGAGTAATTTATATACTTCATACGTGTGTTTATATATACTTGCATGTCTATGTATATTAACACAAGTAACAAGTTTCACATGTTCGCAAATATATTAGCATATGGACCATTGTGTTTTTGGGAGATATAGAAATTGCGTCTTAATTGTCAATGCAAATTGACCCTTAAATTAGTAAAACTGTTTATATTAATAGCGTGATTATTGTATTCATTAGGGTATTAGAAATTGCGTTCTTTTTAGCCAATGCAAATTGAATCTTAAATTATTAAAAAAATGGATAATGAATCTTTTTTTGACGATTGCATGTAACTTTTTATATTTCTGCTCATATTTGAACTCAAAATGCTCTGTTATTAGACTGGTTATCAGTAATGACTTAGCCCCAAGTATATTTGAATCAACTTGAGATTTAAACAAAAAAAATACACTAGCTCATGATATGCATGCGACTCCCATTAAAACATACTCATTCCGTTCATTTTTAGTTGTCGTTTTAAAAAAAAATACAAAAATTAAGAAATATAATAAATGTTTTATTTAATTGATCAAAATAATTATAAAATCTTAACATTGTCCTTTTAAAAATTATTAAAAAAGATGAAAGAGAAACAAGTTGATATTTAATATATGGATAATATGTAAAATTTAGTCATTAATACTTTCTTAAAATTTACAAACGACAAATTAAAATAAACACATTTCACCCTCAAAAATCATAAATAAAAAAGAACGGAAAGAGTAGTTAATAGCTTTTAGTAGCTGTTTGTATATTTGCGTTTGGAGTATTTAAGAGTTACGTAGATACCGAACACATTTTTAAGTTTGTTTGTCTAATAATAATTGATTTCCAACCCAACTTATATGACCTAGCAATATTTCTTTGTGTTTTCAAAAAGCAATCAAAAACTCAAAAATAATATATAAAGAACAAAAAATAAAAGATTTTTTTTTTTGACTTTGAGATAATGTATCAATAATTTTTTACCAATTTCACTTTTCTCACCCTAATTTCGACTCATCAAGAATACCCGGTTATACAAGATGAGACATTTGATAATGAGGGAGAAGTTTGAAAAATTATGGTTCAACTGTTACATTAATCTTATTTTATCTTAATTTAGGGTTTAAATTTAGAATTGATCAAATATATTTGGGGAGAGTTGATCACTAGTTAATGTATGGTGCTTGGGGTGGTTAAATAACCCAACAAATAAGGTGGAGGTTTTGATTTTTTAATATGAATAATGAATAATATTTAGGGTTTAAATTAGGTGGAGGTTTTGATAAAATGAATTTTATTTTCTCCTCTTTTTTCTCCTTAAAAAAAAAAAAAAAAACCTCCACGGTCTCGTTTCATCATCATCTAACGTGATTAAGTTTGCCAAACGTACCCTTAAAATCACCAAAGAACGTAGCACTCACTGTACGACTTTTTCTTCTGTACTTTGCCGGCGGCCGAAAGAGAAAACTGCGTAATGGGAAAGAACGGGAAGAAGCAGAAAAACCAGCAACGCAGAGGAAAAAGAGTCACCTACAATTCAGAAGAAGATGAAGAACAGCAAAATTACCCATTAAGCCCTCTTCCTTCTGATGATGGAAATCAATCAACAGAAGAGCAAGAAGAAGATAATGAAAATAATCAAAACCCATCAAATGATAACGTCCCATCAAAGTTTTCCCTCTATCAACAATCTGTACAGGTGACCCATCAACTGTTATTACCCAAATCCTCCAAAATTTTACTTTCTGAGCTTATCATTATACATTTTTGTTTTAAGTATATAGATTTGTAGATTTCTGTTTGCATTAATGGTGGGGTCGAAATTTGAATGCAGTCACCAAAAGGAGATATAAGTTACCTGCTTAAGTTCTTTTTAATGTATGTGGGCGGGCGGTTGCCCCTTCATCTTCAGGAAGATTTCTGCGGCACTGCTCTACTTAGGTACCCATTCAAACACCCATTAGCATATGTGTAGCTCAAATATGTATTGCATTTTTCATTCCCTGTTTCGTGAACATACGTTTGGCCAAAATATATGGAGCACAGAAGTATCCAACTTGTTTTGATTCTTGCCTTTTCATTTGATTTGGTACTTAAAGATTATCCTTTTTAGTTACCATCTCTGTATTGGTTTCAGTTTTTGTTCACTAAATTTCCTGAAAAAGAATGTGTTTGGTTATCTCTTTTGAAAAATATATCAAAATTTATTCTTGGCGAAATTATAAAAAATGAGGAAAGAAAATTAATTGTTCATATCTAAAGTGTATAATTATTTTCACAACAGTAAATTTCAGTATTTCTTTTGGTTCAATTTAACTACATTAGGGGATGTTTCCAAATTAACAAAAAATTAAATGCTGGCCAAACACGTTTTTTAGTTTATTTAGAAAATGAAAAGAGTTGAAAGTGCTGTCCAAACAGTCCCTCTTTTTTGTATTAATTTGCTGTGATAGTAAACCAAATGTCATGTATAAATTGCTCGATGCAGTGTCCAACCTGTCATAACTCATATGGGCAGGACACCCTTTTGTCCTGTGTGTCACAAGAACAATAAGGTTGATGAATCTTTGTTGCTCGAGTTTTAAAGATGATAATAATAATGCAATACTCAAGTAATAATCTAATTAAGCCAATTACTGGTTGAAAGCTGACGTATAGTTATCCGTTACTATGATAGTTAAATAAAGTCAAGTCCCGTACGAGCTCTTTAATAAAGTAGACATCTTTAAAGTCTGAAGACTATCGAAGCTACGCGTTATGAGGGTATGTCAGTAAAAGAAAAATTAAGTGTCCGAGTTCTTTACTGAATTAAACACCTTTAAAGTCTAAAGAGTCTTGCAGTTTCTAAACATACTATTTGGGTCTTGGATCACCTAATCCAAGTGTAGATGATTGTTAGCCTGTTAACTTAAGCTTGACTTATTGTTAATACTTTATCTTAAATGTATTGTTGAGTAACCTCATATATTCTTTCACTC
Source organism: Aralia elata (assembly GCA_034770075.1). Lineage (NCBI taxonomy): Eukaryota > Viridiplantae > Streptophyta > Magnoliopsida > Apiales > Araliaceae > Aralia > Aralia elata. The sequence continues at coordinate 46,448,663 of CM068381.1, read as the reverse complement.
AAAAATTTGTGATCTGCCTCTCACTTTAAGGCTAATCCCATCTTAAGTGCCTAACATTACTCATATTCCTATTTGGCAGTACAGAGTGGCTGCGTAGTGACACAAGGAGAACTGCTGTTGGGCTGGATTTGGATGTTGAGGCTCTTAATTGGTGCATGGAAAACAATCTCAACAAATTTGGTGCTGATGGGAGCTCCAGAATATCTCTCTTTCATGGCAATGTCTTGCAACCTCTTGAGGCCAAACTAGTAAAATTTGAGCCCCATAACCGTATAAGCAATATTACACTACAAGATAATGAAGATGGTTCAGAAATTGATGTACTGAATTCTACAGTGAAAGAGAGCTCTGGTACCTGTATTAGTGATAAGTTGATGAAGGACTATCCATTGCCCGCTAGAGATATAGTGTGTGCTTTTAATTACAGTTGTTGCTGTCTCCATAGTCGTCAAGAGCTGATTGCATATTTCAAATATGCCCTTAGTTCATTGTCTAAAAAAGGTGGTATATTTGTGATGGATTTATATGGAGGCACATCATCAGAATGCGAGCTTAGGCTGCAGAGGAGATTTCCCAATTTTACGGTATGCCTATTTTTCCTGATGACCAGCTACAATTGTGGTGTCAGCTTTTTGTGTACTTTATACTATTTGCACACTAGTCAGTCTCCTTGGTAACGGCATGTTTGTAATCACTAAGGCTATGTTAGCTTGGTATTATGTTCAACTATCCATTAACAAATATTTTAACACCCCAGCATTGATTAGTGAGTTTTTAAAGATTTTCATGTAAATGTAGTTAATACAGCATGCTTTCTTCTATTTCTATACTCCTTTTTCCAGACTCTTATCTGGTGCAGTTGATCTAAGTCATTGGAAAGTCCCAACCCATCCGTAAGTGGATTGAAATTGAATAAATACATAATTACCAGAAACTTTCCTTGGCAAATGTTCAACAAGCTCTAGAACTCGAACTCTTCTCGTAGCAGCACTTAGACAGCAGGCTGGCTAAAGGATGATATCTTTTCAGGGTAGAATTAATATGCTACTGAAATCCTTTTGTTGTTTTTTCGTGCTTAATTTAGTAGTAGTACTGTGAATATGCAAGGAGTACCTCATGGTGTGCCTTCCATTCAGGCAATATATTCTGATTATAAACCAGTTTTTGCTGCACAAAAAATACTCCATTGATAGTCTAGGTTCTGCTGGGTAGAATACTAACTTAGTTTTACCATCAATTCTTTCCAGTATATTTGGGAGCAAGCAGGATTTGACGTCATTCAGCGGAAAACAAGAATTAGCCTCCATTATAATCTCCAAAAGCCACAGAGAAAAATTCGCAATGCATTTTCATACATCTGGAGATTGTGAGTATTGCCTTGTCACTTGTATGACTGATATCTGTCAGAGGATATTATTCCATAGGCTCTATTATTTGTAGTAAAGCATGTTTCAGATAAAGTGATTTCCTTTTTTTTTTCCAAGTATAATTGTTAAATATATGATTAGCTTTAAAAATCATTAGACGTTGATTACTCATGCGTCCAGGTGGTCATTACCTGAGATAAGAGACTGTTTAGAAGAAGCTGGGTTTCAATCTGTCCATTTCTGGGTTCGCCAGATGCCAGACAGCGAAAACATCAGACGAATTGAAGGATTTGGTGATAGACGAGATGTGAAATATGAAGAGGTAACAAGTTTTCAACAGCAAGATTCGTGGAATGCATATATTGTAGGTGTTGCCTAGTAAGTGATAAGCTCCATCTTACTCAAATTATGTTTAAGCTGCCTCTTTGTTGCAACTGACATGCAAAATAAAGAATCTTGTGCTCAAAAGCAGTTAATTAAAAGTTTTATTGATGTTTATGAACCTAATCTCTTTTCGTAGATTGATTTGTTTTCCTCATTATCTCATTATTACAAGTTTATCGAATCATCTATTATAAAGTAGGCAACACTATTGGGAAAAATGTGTCTATACAACTCAATTGCATTCTTGTCAAAAAAACAAAAACAAATACAAAAAACAAAAGAAAGAAAAGAAAAGAGAACTCTTAGCCTTTCCTTGGCGGCTTGGCATGCTAGTTATGGAAGTGCAGTCAATATTTAAACTTATTTTATTTTTGGTAAGTACCAGGTTCAGTGGAAGTGGATTCCTTTTGGTTACATACCCATGCTGAAGTTCAGTTGGTTTTGGAATTACCATGGTGGGACCTTGAATATGTTGGACACCATATACCCCCTTGTCCCACAACTAATAAAACATTCTCCAACGCAAACATCAGGAAACTACGATGCAAATAAGCAAAACCAAAGTACAAAATCAGCCCAGAAAAGTCTCTACAAATTTTATAGATGTCTGTGGATTTATGTTTCTGTACCATATGATATATATATAATTATATATATGTATGTATATACATATAATTATATATATGCGTGTATACATATGTATAGGAAGGCTAGCAGGAGGCCTCTTTAGCTTTAGTTCAGCACTGCAGACGGTCAGAAAACACATTTGGATCGACACAGTTAGAAATGAATGTGTAGATATATACACATTAGGCACGTGGAGATTGCATTAAAGATCAACATCTTAAGCATTTGGTGAAACATTTCTAAAGTGGATACTCCAATATGGAGAAAATCGAAGTTAACATCGTGTCTAGGTATAATAGGTTATGATGGTGTAGAATGGATATACTCCTTGATTTCCATTTCTGGTTGTGACAATAGAAACTAGGAGCCGAGTTATAAGTCGTCAAAATTCAAAGGAAAGATGCAACAATCAAGACATTGGGAAAGATTGTTCTCCACTGGAAAAGATGAAGAACAATCAGGAACTTGGGAAAGATTGTTCTCCTCAAGACATGAAAGAATGTTCTCCACTGGGAAGGATGAAGAACAATCAGGAACTTGTCATATGATTCAAAAGCTGCGGTTTGAGAGGAGGAAGTTGTACAGCTGGTTATCTTTCATATCGAGCCGATAAAATACATGAAATTGACTTGCAAAAATTCATTGATTTATATGCATGAAATTGACTTGCAAAATTTTCGTGCTAGATCTTATCTAATTCCATGGTTTCAAATGGTACCTGGCAAGTTTCCTCTACCTTTTGATTAGGATTCATATCTCCAAAGTAGTAGAAATCTAATTGAACTGCAAGCAAATGAGGGACCAAAATATTACTAATTAATCAAAACTCCATTCCTAGTTTGTCTATAAAAGGAAAATCTCTTGCCTAAATCAAGGATGTCAATTCTCCCCTTTACACCAATTAATACACGTAGAAAGGTGACAAAGGTTCAGGGTAAAAAAAATGTATATAATATACACAAACCAACATTGGCCAGACGTCACAAGCACAGTATCACATGGAAAACAAGTTTTAAAGCACCATAACGATAACACAACAATCTGATTAAAGAGGAACTCGAGCACTTAACATGTGTACCTATAGTCAACTTGAGTACTTAACATACATATGTGCCTACAGCCTTGGAATTTTTGTGATTATTATATAACTGTAGTGCAAATAGATCACCGAGACCCCTTTACAGTCCACAAATGGCCGAACCCCTTAACAGTCCAAAAAAGGCAGAACCACTTTACAGTCCAAAAAAGGCCCAAAAAGTGATTGACGTGCCCGACATTCACCCAAACTACCTACAGGACTACTCAAAGAAAGTGACAAAAGACCTATTTGCAGACACCCCCTATCTGTTCTTCCATTCTTCTTGGATCCACTACTCAGCTGTCTCATAAACCACATTCTGTTCTTCAAACTTCACTCCCACCAAGAACCTAATGCTCACCTGATCAACAAATCAAACATACGAGTCCACTGAACAAAAGAAAGTGCTGATCTTATAAAAACACACCATGCCTAAAAACTTATTTATATAGAAAAGTCGAATGCTGATTTTGATCTTATATATGATCATCTAGCTTATTTGGGGAAAAGGTAAACACCTGATTAGGATCGTAAACAGCATATTCATTGTACTTGAGAGAGCTATCCTTCTGCTCTGAGGGGACCAACCGTCCACAAGGCACCTTGATATCATCCTTCCACACAAAGTGCTCTGATTCATCTGTCTTCCTCCACCCCAGCACCTTCACTCCAAGCTTCTTCTCCTCCAGAGACTTGGTATCCTGCATTTGTCCAAAAATGAAAGACACTCTAAGCTCATAGCAGATAATGTGTGTTACAACAATCTCTCTTCCAACAAAGAAAACCAGATACCTCGGGAGGACTCATGATCTCTGTAGTCTTGTCTCCCAAAGAAGCAACAGCCAATAGCAAGAATCCTTCTGGTCTGACAGCTGTAAATCCGTATCTAGCAGCTTCAGCTGCGGCATCTGAGCATACAATAGCCTCCCCAAACTGTGAAAAGGCAAACGAAACAATAAGCAGATCTGCAATGGCGAATATAGTGACACCTTGATAACTAATGTCCCACCATGTATCCTGGAACAGGAAGAGAGCAAACGGCTGGCAAAAATCCTTTGTGCAAGTGCCTCAGCAGATTTGAGCTCCGAGTACCTTACAGAAAACCAAGTTATCAAATCACTGAAGAGAACTAGAAAAAAACTATCCTAACCAAAACAAAACAAGCTAATCAGAAGCATCAGACTTGAAAGATAACATTCAGCTCACCACACCAAAGTAGAACTTTGTTGGGGAGTTTCTTGATCTCATCATATGAAGGGCAAGCGCTCACTTCAAGAGAAAATATGTTATCAATCGATACCGAGTAACTCTGAAACAGAGGTATTGAGTGTCAACAAAATAGAAAGTAATCTCTTTAAAGACTAATAATATAAGAGCACAACAAATGGTTCCTACAATATCACCAACTTTGACAGGTTCATAGGTTTTCTCTAGATAGTCCATGATCATCTTGTAGTCCTCCGAATCCTTCTCCACAGGAGAAATAAAACAACCCAATTTCTTGTAGCGATCAAAGAGAGGATCATCAATTGTAGGACCACTTATGTCTCCTATTAGGTGCGAGGCTACAGTTATGTCTCTAGCAGTCTCCAATGCAGCTGCAGCCTTCATATTCCGACAAGAAAACAGTGATGAGAATATCAATATTCTATTCTTAATAATTATATATAATCACAACCACTACTAAGGGTAGAATCCATGTGTAAGTACTTGTCAATCTCTTACATGGTCTGCAATATCTTTGTATTCTTCAAAAATAAATGGTCTAGTTGAGTGCATGAGAGTGAACCATCTCTGGCTGAAGTCTGACCACACTGCCATAGCTCTTTGCCCTGTCACCTTAAGGGATTTCAATTTCTCTATGAATTCTAAGTGAAGCTCTTTACCTGAGACAATTATACCATCAGTTTTATACAATCTACAGAAACAGAGTGAAGAGAATGGGATGGGAGGCTCACATTTTCTCAGATGAAATTCTGAAAGCATTCCCATTGGAATATCAGGGGCATCCAATCCCATCTCCATCAAAGCATACCTGAGAAGAAAAGCACAAATATTTTCACCTTAAAACCAACCTTGGTGCAAATGATACCTAATAAGAATGACAGTCACCTGTAAATCTCCTGACTGCACAGGACTTTCATGAAATTTGCAACCTTTGGATCGAGCTTGCAATGTGTAACTGCAATCCCAAGTTCTCGAAGGCCAAGACCCCCATATCTAACATCATACCCGTCATCCTGCACATATAAAGCACCCTTTAAGCATACAACGGCTGATGTAGGACGGAAATTGATTATCAAATAATTAATTAGAAGTGGTAAATCAATAAGAAAAATTAAAAGAACTAAGGTGATCCAACCGCAGAAGAACAACTATCCCTAGGGCTTCTCAACCACAGTAAGAAGGAAAAGTATTGATCGCAATTCATAATTAGGATAATTTCAATATCAAAGTGTTAAGAGTCTGACATGTCTTATAAGCATATTTATAAGAAAATAACTCTAATAACCCTAAGCCCAGTAACAATTGAGTCTCTAAATAAATAACCCAATACTGAAATAAACCAATAAGTAAAAAGTCCAACAAACTAAATAAATAGACAATTGATAAATAAATAACTAAATAGCAAATCATCCACAACGATGGCGTTTCACGAATTGATCCCTATCTCACCATTCATCAGCCATGGTATAAGTATAGATCTCTTGGTTTCTATCCATAACATTTTTTTAAAGGAGAAACACAAATGCGTACCATATCAATGGGGTAGAACTTCTGGGGCTTCTTTTGAAACTTCTTCTCTCTTTCCCACGGCTCAAATTCATTACCAGTCAGTTCCTCAAAAAGCCTAGCAAACTCCTTTACAGCATGATCCACATTCTCCCATTCCTCTAGTTTTTCCTCTGCTCTAGGATCATTGCCAACTCTCCCTTTCTTGTAGTACAGGTGTAGATGATTCTCTGGTACCGTAATCAGTTGCATAATACAGAATCTGCATTCGTCAAGATCGGATATTGAGCACAACATCACATAGATTATTAGAAAAAACAAATAGTAGCAAAACATTGGCGCATTACTCATCGACTCCTCTTCCCATATCTGAGACGGAAAAGGCACAGTTAAACATTATGCCATCTTTTTCAAATATCGTTCCACCTTGCTCTTGCAATTTGCTGTCCTTGTGCACTCCTCTCTTTCCAGACATCTTGAGCTGCAAATCCATATATTCATCGATTACCAGTTTGATGTAGTAATCCAAATTTCCAAATGACTCTGTATTTGGAGAGATCATACTTCTGCAGAAATGGATTCAAGGGCCTCCTCGCTAGGATCCTGTTTATCCCATGGGATTCCTCTACCCTCTACTGCAAGGTGACTGAGAACATCATAGGCATCTAAAGGCTGCGATTCTTGTTTCTCTATGTTGTCAGTCAACCAAGCTTCCCTTACTACAGGTATGCCGTTCTCCCTAGAGTCAGAGCTTCGTATTAGGCCAAATTAGCTTACAAGCCTAGCTAAACATAAACAAGAAAAAAGGATTTGAACCTCAAGTCATACTTTGAAGTCTATGCCTGAATGAATGAGTGAATATCATGTAGCAAGTGTAATGAAAACATTATGACATAGAAGAGTAGTATATATGGGAAGTGTATTTTGTTTTTTTGGTAACGGGAAATGTATTTTGTTGATAGCTGCATGTATTTGACATGAATAAGCACAAATTTGTATTGCGCAATGCAGAATCTTAAAATACATCTTGAACATGTAAGACGCTTAAAAAATTATTGAGTACTAACACTGCTGCAACTTCTGATGAACCACCACGTTCCCGTTCAGCAGGAGTTACAACAAGACAAGTTACACCTACAAAATAAACATTGTTAAACAAGACCTGTATAAACTCTTAAAATACCCAAATCGAAACACTTGTTTGGTAACCCATCATTACCAAGAACAGAATTAGCCACTCTCCCTCCATGTTTTTCAATCGTGGACTTCCAGTATTGCTTCACAAAAACACCATCAGTCAATCAATAAATTAGTCAACATTATATAGATCACATCTATGATAAGATAGCAAAACATACATGGGTCTGTGAGAGACGGCCCAACAGAGAAAGTGTCATCCCTGTGAATGGTTTGTCCAGGGAACCCAATGCCGTTTTGTCTCGAGTCTTCAGATCTTGGTATTTCTTTAGTAACTACAAGATAGACATTCAATGGTCATAAACATCAGTTACATGCATCAAAAATTCTTATATGCATCAGCTAGAAATTCTTATATACATCAGCTAGAAAGAGGCATTACACCATAAACTGGGGTCTCTTCAACAAAACCGGGGAATATGATTGCTCCCTCTTTTCTTGTGGGGTCCCTTGGGCTGAATGTACAAGTAGACCATTCGCTACATGCTCCCTTGCAAGAATATTTAGTCCGACCGCACTCCAACTGACCGCCACAAACCGGGCAGTTATCTAAAGGCCCATAAAACAGCATGTCTTGGCTGTAATCACATACAAATTACAACATTTCACGACTCAATTTGGAGGCATAAAAAGAGGAAAAAGGGTCATGCATGTATGCAGCTTGGAAATTTGCAATTCTCTTATCACTGATACTTACATACTCCTCCACTCCAAAATAGAAGTCCAAAAGCAAAAGAATGTTGGGCTCTCATTTTGGGTCTAAAACCTTATAGATTAGGAATAAGTACCCACATAGGGATTTTTGTGTTCAAAAGCCTATGACCTTGTGAATTCTTACCACATCCTCATACTCCATGTTTGGAACTTTAAAAACAAAAATAAATATATAAAAATTATCTTAATTAATGTAAGTCTAAAAAATTGTTAATATATAGGTTCCATAATAAATATTTATTTATTTTTCTTGTTCCTTTCTTTTCCCTCAAGTTTGAGTTTCCCATGTTGCAAACTCTTGCAAATATGCTGCGGTCCAATTTATACTTTGTTTAATTCTCCATCCGTTTCTATCTATTCATTTTTTTCGTCCCCTTGTAAATTTCAAGAAAACATTAATGACTAACTTTTCAATATTATCCATTTATCCTTACATTAAGTACTAATTTGTTCATCTTTTTCAATGAATTTAAAAGGGTAATATTGAGATTTTACATCCAAAAGTATTAAGAGTAAAATGCAATTTATAACCTATGATTTTCAAGTTTTTACACTTTACCACCTCTGATTTAAAAAAATTGCATACGCTCACCTCTTTCCTATCACCATTAACTGTAACTGCCAATTGACATTAACACCCTTAAGTTTTCATCAGAATTAACAAAACATGCTTCTTATTTATAATAACCCATTTTTTAGTCAAAAGCCAAAAACAACCATAAATCCATATAATTCAATATATTTAAATGATTATGTTAGTTTTTAGGAGAAGAAGCATTTTAACACAATTTAATATATTTAATTGATTAATTTTTTTCTGCAATTTATAATGAAAGAGTTTTTAAAAATAACTAAACTGATAAACTTTCAAAATTAAAGGTGATGTTAATTAATAAAAGTAAAAGAACACATGAAAATAGTTCAACCCAATAAGTATTGCAAAACAGTAGCTTATGTTTGTAAAGTAAAATTATATGAAAGTAATAATAGTAGTAACTCAAACCTCTACCTATAATAACTAAACAAAGTATTAAAAGTTGTGAATTGAAAATCTATAAATTTGGTTTTCCTTAAAAAGGAAGACTTCAGTCCTATACCTGTTTCAAAACATCAAAATATGATTGTAAGTGGAAGTCTATAAAATAAAACAGCAAAACAAACACTAATTTGATTCATTATCTACTGAAAAACAATAGATTATAATTGTAAAGTTAAAATCTATAAATTTCTCAGTTATATAAGAGTCTTTAATTATAACTTTGTTACATTAAAAGTAATTCCTTTGTTACATTAAACACTAATTACATTAAAAGTAATTCCTTTGTTACATTAAACACTACTTTGTTTCTCTTCCATCTTTTTCAATGAAATTAGAAGGCTAATATTGAGATTTTATATCTAATTTGATCGAATTAATTTTAGAATTCATGATGATGACAATCTCGTGGACTATTTTTAATTTTTTGTTTTTGATTCTAGTGCTATTATTTTTCTGTAACTATAGTCTATATAATCCCAAGGGAAAGGTGGGATTAAATATATATTTGAGATATTAAATGGTCTTAGGATTGGTTTTAGGATTAATTAACTCAGAACTAATTTACTCCATGACAACACTAATTAATCCAACGATGGGAAAAAGTGCTTAATAAGATTAAAATAGTATAAATGACTATAAATAATTGGGAAAACGGGAAATACGCTGCCAGGTACACACAAAATATACACCGTTTCAACAAACGTTGTCGTTTTTTTACTCCTTTAAAGGCCTTGATTCCTTTGTTCACACAGACGTAATACACGGTCCATGCACTCTCTGTGTGACACTCGAGCCCTCTCTCTACGATAAAAAATTGAACCTTCTCTTTACAAATTGAGCACTCTTTCTCTATAGATCTGCCCTCTATCCGCAAATTGTTATTTATCCTTTGTTTCATCCTAAAGGAACATGGTAAGATAGTGGCGGTGGCAAAAGTGCGCTTCTATTCCGCTATTCTACCTTTCTTTAATTTTCCTTTTTCAGATTTGGTTGATGGTGATGAATAGCAATGAAAATCTGGGCTGATGATGGGGGGGTTTGTTGATGAACGTCGCCATATTTGTGTGTTATTGTTTATATGTAGATAGTTGATGTTTTGAATTTTGATTAAGGTTCAGGGTTTATTTTTAAGGGTTAGGGTTTATTTTTAGGATATATTCAATTTCAAGGTTTAGGGTTTATTTTTTTTTTAGCTTTATAGTTCACTTTTAGGGTTCAATTTTTAGTGTTTAGGGTACATTTTTGAGGGGCAGGGTTTATTTTTAGGATTCAATTCTAGGGTTTACGGTTAATTTCTAGGTTGATAGTTCAATTTTAGGGTATATTTCTCAGTCATTAGTGTTTATTTTAGAGTTTATTTTTTGTTCAGTTTATATTATTTATGGTTCAATTTTAGAGTTTAGGATTCAATTTTATTGTTGGGATAAAATTTGGAGAAGGCCGTATTACAATTTGTTGGGAGAAAGCTACCGCACCCCGTAAATAGTTTAATCTCATGCATCATTATTGCAAAACAAAACAAAACAAAAAAAAAATTGCCTTAGTGAATATGATTTTGTAACTAACCATCTAGGGACAACAGCATCATCAGAGCCTTCTGTATCTTGGCTGTTGGCCTCCAAGATTTGGTGCATTTGTTTAATTGAGAGGTGCTCCCTTGTAGCTTTACAAAAGTTCCCAAAATCTGTGGCAATGTCAGCCATTGATTTCTCATTCGCATGGCCGTTCTCCTTTTCGGACTTGACCTTTTTTGATGCAGGCTCAGTGTCATGCGCCTTGTTTTCTGCCTTCTGCTTTCTTGTTACCATTTTCTCTTCTTCACCGGAAGAGTGAGTATGAGATATAGTTTCATGAACCTTCACATGCAAATAAGCACCAATATGAACAAGTAAGCTTCTAATGTAAAAGTAATTTGAAGACTAATGACCAAAATGATAAATGTAATGTTTAATTAATGGTAGATTAAACAAAAATGGTAAGTAATTAGACAGAAGTTTCATGTCTAGACTAGACAATTAAAGCTCTATGACAAACTTAATTGATCTGTCTAGTAATTAGACTTGCTCCAAGATTAAATGACTAAAATATCCATTTTTTTATAAAAAATATTTAATATATATAAGTGTATTAGTCTTGAGGCTGTTTTAAACTTGGGTGGAATAGTTCATACAAAGTGATGTGATATGAAAATACTAGTAGTAACTTGCAGAAATGTACTCCACCGCACTCTTTTCATTTTGTGTACCATGTGTTGTACCAAGTGGTTATATTTCTAAATTATTACATTTTGTACAAATTCCTCGATCCAAATCTTTCGGATATATTGAGGTTCTATGAGCAATTTTTATTTATTTATTTTTTGTTGGTATTTTGCTAAAAAAACAAAAACCAATTAACACGAGGAATTAAAAGGAGCTAAAAAGTAATCCAAAATAGTGAACTTCTAGACATTATAGATCCCAAAAACCTATAGCTCATCATTTGTTCCATATCTCAAAGACATGAAGAAGGAAATACATGCTACAGGAAATGCAATTAAAAACCTCCAACCCATTTCTCGGAGAAGTCGCATTTCTCATAAAAGAAATGACAAGACACTGAAAATTAACCAAGAAAAAAATTCCATTACAATTAAATTCACAATTAAACAGCAAAAAAGAGAACAAACCTTCATCTTTCAGTTTAATTTCCTGTTTGCCTCTCTCCAAAAAACCCCAAAGAAAAGAAAAAGAAAATGTTTGATCAATTACTCCAAACAGAAAGGTACCCAAATATATATATATATATATATTATATATATATGAAAAGGAAAAAACCCAACAACCAATATAGGCAGTAAAGTAGAACCAAAACAAGCTTTACTAGGAACACATGCATTGTTTCTTAGCAAAGTTCCCAAAAAACCTCAGATCGATACAACCAGAATCAATAAAGACACGTACTTGATTTCTGTCCTCCCACATCACCTAATATATATATATATATATATATATATAGAGCTTTTCTCCTATAAGGACCTAAAGTAAGGACCAATTTTTTTATTTTTTATTTTTGCTTTTTTTTTTAGAACAACTAAAAATAAATAAATAAGTAATTATGGAACTGAAATTTTTACATAATACAGTGTTTTGGGCGTGATTTGGATACATATAACAAAACATGTATGTACAGTTTTGTTATGTACAGTAATTATGTTTTGTTATATGTATCCAAATCACGCCCAAAACACTGTATTATGTAAAAATTTCAGTTCCATAATTACTTATTTATTTATTTTTAGTTGTTCTAAAAAAAAAAGCAAAAATAAAAAATAAAAAAATTGGTCCTTACTTTAGGTCCTTACTTTAGGTCCTTATAGGAGAAAAGCTCTATATATATATATATATATATATATATATATATATATATGCATGTACTCAAGTGTTGGATTAAGTGACACGTGGACTTCTGGGTACTTTCAAAACCTAAATCTTTGACAGGATCTGTATATATGTTTTTATAACTCTCTCTGTTTATGTTTCTTTTTGCACGTCGAGATTTAATTTGCATGCAATGAGAGTATTACGTTCAGTCTTGAATTTTGGCTGCTTCTAAGCTCACTGTAGCAAAACAATTCATTTGGTCACTCTACTCATCGTTTCGTTTTATTTTAGTCCCTGCATATTCTATTTTTAAAATATTTCTCTATATTATTTTTTAGAATATTAATATAGTATTCAGACACTGTCACATTATTAAATGAGTTGACATAACATTTTAAAAAATGCTGAATTGTAATATTTTTTTTTAATTTCAAATGTATACAATTGTCTTTTACGGTATATTTTCTCGTCTTACGAATCAGGTTTCTTAGTTTAATCGATAAAAAAATTATAGTAGTTAATTTGCAAAAAATTAAATTTAAATTCTGACAAAATTTTGTTTTAATTCTAAAAATAATTTTTGTATTTTGTATTAATTTTTAATTATTTTTTCATATAGACTATTGCACTAATTAAAATAAAATACAATTAATATCAATCTTAAAATTTTAAAATTTCTCAAATTAACTAGAAAAAAAGTAAATCAGATTTTTTTTTGAAAAAAAATGGAAAATACGTTAAAGATATATTTTTTTTAATTTCACATGCTTGGAATTAAAAGAATTATACGCATGTCATCATTTTTTTTATTTTTTTAATGTCATATATGATTACTTTAATGAGGTGACAGCAGCTGGAGAATATATATCAATACCTAAAAAAATATAAGAAAATTTAAAATAAAATAAAATAAAAGTCCAAGGACTAAAATAAAATCAAATTATGAGTATAGGGACGAAATGCTATTTTGTCCTCACTGAACGTCCACATTCTAGATAAATGCAACTGATGATTACTCGTTTTCAACAAAAAAAAGAAAAAAAGAAAGAAAAAGAAATAGTCTCATTTGTATATAAAATTTGCGAATATAAAATTTACGAATATTAAAATTAATAATATAATATGATAATAAAATTTTGAAACTTTAAAAATATTGTGTCATGCAACTGATAATTGAGTCTAATAAAGAAAATCTTATTTGTAAAATTGACGAATATTAAAATATATAGCATCATATAGTTAATTGATATAATATTATTATAAAATAATAATAATAAATTTAAAAATATTATGTCATTCTATCTACTCTCATTAAAAATAAATTTTTTTTTTCAAATAATGACAACTGAATTTTTTTATAAAACACAATAATATAAGATATCTATATCTGTGCTATAAAGCGGCTCTCGATCAAATTATGCTCATATTTGACAAATTTCATCAACTAACGTAAGCGGTAAAAAAACTACACTAAAAATAACCAGCTCTCACCTCTCCACCTATAGTGACTAAAATGCAAAATACTGTCCTGTGCTTTAGATCGTGTGATATTTTTATCCTTAAATTTGACTAATTAACAAAATTATATCTTTTAATGTATAATAAATAGTAGTACAAAATTGACTCAAAAAAGTATAATTTTTCCTACTAATTATATGATAAGGTATCAGTTTGCTTGATGAGTAAATTAATTAGAATCGCTGTATCTATTATATTCTGGGCGAGTGAGATGGTGACATCAACCTCGAGATTGTGTCACAAATTTTTTTTCTCTTTTGTCTCTTTATATTCGATTGTTTTCCAATTTTTTTTTAATTTTATTCTCTAAATTTGAAAAAAAAAATACTATTATATTATTAAAATAATTACATACAAAACGTTTGTCATGGTGAATAATTATTATTATTAAATCAGATATCAAATTTGCATAAAATGATTGATAAACTCAAGGTACAATTAAACATTTTAGTTTTATATAATAGATAATAACATATACTAGAGCTCGAAAACCTACTGACTAACTCAAACAGTAGAGCACATGTATAGCTCACACAAATTAAGGGAAATTAATATGCCCAAGGTTTTTGTTCAGCATTCAACTTACAAGTATAATTAAGGCTACAATGGTAACATAGTTTGGAAAAAATAAACGGTAATGAAATATATTACGAATATTTACGTCAATTTTTTGATTGTCAGTTACGTGAATAAGTATTAGTGTAGATAAGTATTAGTGATAATATTTTTTAGAGAGATGTGTAATAAGTGGAACCATTCTATAATTATCCTACCAATCTCATGTATTGATAAGCTTCGTATTAATTGTATTTCGACAAAAATTTATCGCAATACATAACATGATTAAAAAAAATAAAAATTAATCATTTTTAAATTATGATCTTTTAATTGTAATCATAAGATTAACATTAACAACTTAACCTAATTAGGTCATCATATAAATTTCTTTCTCCTAAATATTCTCATCATCAAACCCTTTCGAGAGAAGGGTTTGGAGAATGGCCTTTACCAAAAGGCCTAATGTGATCTTTGAGCGATCTTTTGTGCTTAAAATCGGAGCCACAAGTGCAATACCAAAGCTTCCCACAATTCTTTTCATGTGTTCTCCAATCCCCTTTTACTGCAAATGCTTTGCCACATTTTTTGCATACGAAGAGCCAAGATGTAACAAGTTTTGAACAGCAAGATTCATGGAACGCATGCATATATTGTACGTGTTGCCTAGTAAGCGATCAGCTCCCTCTTAATCAAATTATGTTTAAGAGGCCTCTTTTTTGCAACTGACATGCAATTAAACTAAAGAATCTTATTGCTTAATTAAAAGTTCTATTGATGTTTATGGAACCTAATCTCTCTTCGTATATTGATTTGTTTCCGTCTTTATCTCATGATTACAAGTTTACCAAATAGCTTTATTTTATGTTGTTTTATTTTGGTAAGTACATGTTAAATTCCAAACACATGTTAATGCCACGCCATGTTAAATTCCAAACATGTATGTTAATATCCCACGCAACGCGCGGCTCCCCGATTCTTCCCAACAGTACCGGGTTCAATGGAAGTGCATTCATTTTGGTTACATACCCATGCTAAAGTTCATTTGGTTTTGGAGACCTTGAATATGTTGGACACGATATCCCCTTTTAGTCCTGCAACTAAAAATGCAAATAAACAAAACTAATTAACATAACCGGACTGGAAAACACCAGAAAACTCTGTACAAGATTCTATCGATGTCTGTGGATTTCTGTTTCTATACCATATATATATATATATATGTGTGTGTGTGTGTGTGTGTGTGTGTGTAACAAAGTGCTGATCTTATATATCTAGCTTATTTGGGGAAGATGGGTAAACACCTTATTAGGATCGTAAACAGCATATTCGTTGTACTCGAGAGCACTATACCTGTCTGTGCTCTGGGGGACCAACCGTCCGCTAGGCACCTTGATATCATCATTCCACACAAAGTGCTCTAATTCATCGATCTGTGTTCTTCTGGGGGCCCCCCCCCCCCCCCCCGCAGCCCTTTCACTCCAAGCTGCTGCTCCTCCTCCAGAGACTTGGTATCCTGCATTTGTCCAAAAATGGTAGGTACTTAAATCTCTCAGCAAATAATGCTCTTCCATGAGAAGAGAACCAGATACGTCAGGTGGACTCGTGATCTCTTTAGTCTCATCTCCCAATGAAGCAACGACCAATACCAAGAACCCTACCGGTCTGTCCACAGCGGTAAATCCATATTTAGCAGCTTCAGCTGCAGCATCTGAGCATACAATAGCCTTCCCAAACTGAAAGAGGACAAAATGAAATAATAAGCAGATATATAATGGCCGTATAGCGAAACCTTGATAGCTAAACCAGCTGCCCTACCATGTATCCTGGAACAGGAAGAGAGCAAACCTCAGGCAGGAATCCTTCGTGCAAGTGCCTCAGCAGATTTGAGCTCCGAGTACCTTACAGAAAACCCAGATATCAAATTATTAAATCATTGAAGAGTAGTCAAAGAAAGTAAAACAAAACAAAGCTAATGATCAGAAGCATCTGAAAAAGTAACAGATAACATTGAGCTTACCACACCTAAGTAGAACTTTGTTAGGGAGTTTCTTGATCTCATCATACGAAGGGCAAACGCTCACTTCAACGGGAAATATGTTATCAACTGATACAGAGTATCAACATAATAGTCTCTGCGACGACTAATAATATAGGAGCACAATGATTGGTTCCTACAATATCTCCAACTTTGACTGGTTCATAGGTTTCC
Source organism: Aralia elata (assembly GCA_034770075.1). Taxonomy (NCBI): domain Eukaryota; kingdom Viridiplantae; phylum Streptophyta; class Magnoliopsida; order Apiales; family Araliaceae; genus Aralia; species Aralia elata. The sequence goes on along the minus strand of CM068381.1, from coordinate 46,431,877 downwards.
TCTAGATAGTTCACATCATCTTGAAGTCGTCTGAATCTTCTCTACAAGAGAAATAAAGCAACCCAATTTCTTGTAGCAATCAAAGAGAGGGTCATCAATTGTATCACCACTCATGTCTCCTGTGACGCCCCAAATCCGGGTATCTTCAAACCCGTATTCACATACTTCTACACGTTGCTTCTATACTATACTAGTCCACTGGCCATAGTGCTAACACGCTCCTCCTCAGTAATAACAATAATACGAGCTCGAGTGATAGAACGTTGAAACTGCCCTATCTCATCAGGATAAGACCATAATTTATCTTGAACTCGCTTCATAGATGTAAGGTAAGCGTAGTTCATTATATCTACCTTTCTCTTAATTCCCCGCACTTCATGCGCGAGGTTGTGAGCCTGCTCTTCGGCCATCTACCACTTCAATATCTCCCCATCCTAACAATTATTCAGCTCATGCCTCTCCACCTGGAGATTTTCCACAACTGTACCTCTAACATTTGGTTTCTATTATTGGCAATATGCAGTGCTAGGTTTAATTCTACATTAATTCCTCTCCACTAGGTTATATACCAGTGCCCCTAGCTGGGTCAGGGCTTTCTGGATCTCATAATTGATATAATCCTCCTTTGATTCTTCCTCAGTTGGTGCAGCCTCAACTGATGTACCTCCCCCTAACATACCAGCAACTGCAACCCCATCTAATCTAGCATGAATACCAGCTGACAGTTCGGTATCCTCCTCAAGTTCCTCCCAGTGTTCCGAAAGATCCTCATTTGAAATTCGGATACCTTCAAACTCGTATTCAGTGCTACACGGTACTACCCATACAACATAATAATACTGACATAAATAGAAACCAGGTGTTAGAGGCAGCTGTGAAAAATCTCCAGGTGGAGAGGCATAAGCTGAATAACCGTTGGGAAGAAGAGATATTGAAGCGGCAGATGGCTGAAGAACAGGCTCACAACCTCGCGCAAGAAGTGCGGGGAATTAAGAAAAAAGTAGATATAATGAACTACACATACCTTACATCTATGGAGCGAGTTCAAGATAAAGTATGGTCTTACCCTGATGAGATAGGGCAGTTTCGACGTTCTATTACTCGTGCTCGTGTTATTGCTATTACCGAGGAAGAGCGTGTTAGCACTATGGCCAGTGGACTAGTATAGTATAGAAGCAACGCGTAGAAATATGTGAATACGGGTTTGAAGGTACTCGGATTTGGGGACATCACATCTCCTATAATGTGCAAGGCTACAGTAATGTCTCTAATAGTCTCCAATGCAGCGGCACTCTACATATTCCAACAACAAGACAATGATATAAACATCAATATCTTATCCTTAATATGTATATATAATCATCACCACTACCAAGGCTAGAATCTATCTTGTAAGTAGTGAATTTCTACTAGAATCTATCGTGTTTAGTCAATTTCTTACGTGATCTGCAATATCTTCGTATTCCTTAAAGATAAAGGGTCTAGTGGAGTGCATGAGAGTGCACCATCTCTGGCTGAAGTCTGACCACACTGCCATAGCTATTTGCCCGGTCACCTTCATTGATTCCAATTTGTCTATGAATTCTAGGAGAAGCTAGCTCTTTACGTAAGACAGTTATACCATCAGTTTTCTACAATCTATAGAAACAGAGAGAAAGAGAAGGGAAGGGGAGGCTCACATTTTCTCGGATGAAATTCTGAAAACATTCCCATTGGAAGATCAGGGGCGTCCAATCCTATCTCCATCAGAGCATACCTGAGCAGAAAACACAAATATTTACACATTAAAATACACCTTGGTGGAAACGATACCCAATAGGAATGACACTCACCTGTAAATCTCCCGACTGCACAGGATTTTCATGAAATTTGCGACCTTTGGATCGAGCTTGCACTGCGTAACTGCAGTCCCAAATTGTCGAAGGCCAAGGCCCCCATATCTAACATCATACCCATCATCCTGCACATGTAATGCACCCTTCTAATTATACAATGGCTGACAATTCATCAGCCATGGTATAAGTATAGATCTCTTGGTTTCTATCCGCAACATTTTTTTTAAGGAGAAGCACAAGTCCATACCATATCAATGGGGTAGAACTTCTGGGGTTTCTTTTGAAACTTTTTATCTCTTTCCCATGACTCAAATTCATTACCAGTCAGTTCCTCAAAGTGCCTAGCAAACTCTCCCTTTTTTGTAGTACATGTGTAGATGATTCTCTGGAACCATAATCAGTTGCATAATACAAAACCTGCATTCGCCAAAATCAGATACGGAGTACAACAACATGTAGTTTATTAGGTTAAGCAAAAATTAGCAAAAAGTTATTGCATTACTAGCTCATTTACTCTTCTTCCGATATCTGAGACAGAAAAGGCGCAGTTAAACAATATGCCATCTTTTTCAAATATCTTTCCACCTTGCTCTTGCAATTTACTATCCTTGTGCACTCCTCTCTTTCCATACATCTTGAGCTGCAAATCCGTATATTCATCAATTACCAATTATGGTACAATAAAATATCTGTAGTAATCCAAATATCCAAATGATTCATACGTCTGCAGAAATGGATTCAAGGGCCTCCTCATTAGGATCTTGTTTGTCCGGGGAATCCAATGCCCTTTCGGATCGATTCTTGGGATCTTGATATTTCTTTAGTAACTGTAATTAAGACAGACATTTGATGTTCATAAACATGTACGGCTGTATGCTATAGATTCGTATATGCAACATCAGCTAGAACGAGACAATACATCAAAAATTAAGATTTCTTCAACAAAATCGGGGAATGTGATTGCTCCCTCTTTTCTTTGGGAGTCCCTAGAACTGAAGGTACAAGTAGACCAGTCGCTATATGCTCCCCGGCAAATATATTTAGTCCGGTCAAACTTCAAATGACTGCCACAAACCAGACATTTATCTAAAGCCCCGTAAAACAGCATGTCTTGGCTGTAGTCACATACAAACTACAGCATATTATTACTCATTCTGGAGGTAGAAAAAGAGGGAAAAGGGCCATGCACGCATCCAGCTAGCTTGGAAATTTGCAATTCTCTAGTCACTGATACTAACTACTCCGATCCCTCCATCCCAAAATAAGTAAAAAAAGTTTGAAACTTACAATACAAAAATAATATAAAAAAATAAATAAAATAACTTAATTAACACAAGTCTAAAACTTAAAAAAAAAATGTTAAAATGTAGTTTCAATTCATAAATATTTAAAATTTTCTTACTTTTCGTTTTCGCAAACAAACTCTTCAATTGTGTTGAATGGGATTGGATGTTTTTAATTAATTTGTTACCTTAAATCCTACTTTATCCTTGAATTAGTTCTTCAATTAGTCTAATATCATGGACTACATTAATTTTTTTCCCCTTTCTAAGACTATATTTTGTTTACAAGGTCAGCTATGTATTAGAGGGACAATATGGGAGAAAGGAGGTGGGATTAAATTTTCCCCTTTTGAGGTATCAAACATGGACTAATTAATCCAAAGATAAAAAACTGCAATAATATTAAAATAGTATAAATAAATGTAAATAATCAAATGGTCTTAATTAGGATTCAATATTTACTCCATGACAGCACTAATTAATCCAAGGATGAAAAAAAGTGAATGCTTAATAATATTAAAATACTATAAATAATCCTTGCATCATTAATTATTATAAAAGAAATATAGCCCCAGTGAATATGATTTTGTAACTAACCATCTAGAGAAAACAGCATCATCAGAGCCTTCTGTATCTTGGCCATTGGCATCCAATATTTGGCGCATTTGTTCATTTGAGAGGTTCTCCCATGTAGCTTTACAAAACTTCTCAAAATCTGCGGCAATGTCAGCCCTTGATTTTTTTATATTTTTTTGCTAAATTATATATGTCAGCCCTTGATCGATTTCTCATTTGCATGGCCCTTGATCTCGTTTTCGGACTTGGCCTTCTTCGATGCATGCTCAGTGTCATGCGCCTTGTTTTCTGCCTACTGCTTTCCTGTTACCATTTTCTCTTCTTCATCAGATATTCAGATGGGTGAGTATTGAGATCTGGTTTCATGAACCTTCACATGCAAATTAGGCACCAATATAAACAAGAAAGCTTCTAATGTAAAAAGGTACTTAATTTGAAGACTAATTACCAGAAATGATGAAATGTTTAATGGTAGATTAAATGACCAAAATATATATCCATTAATTTTTGTTGTGCTTTTTCTTAAAAGAAACCTTATTTGTTTATTTATTTATTTTTAGAATATAATTTTTATTTATTATATTTTGAGTTGAGTGTGGTTTTGTTGAGGCTGTTTTACACTTAAAGGGAATAATTCATAGAAAAAGGGAATGATTTATAGGTCAGACAGACTAAGAAATTGAATTATGATCGATGTAAAAATTTATTATAGAAAATAAATTAATGTGAAATTATTTTTAATCTTTACTTATCTCGTATCCCATGCATGTGCATCGCTACTTTAATTTACAATAAATGACAAGACTGGTATCAAAATACCTGTACTTTGGTTTATACAAAAAATAAGAAAATTAGTAATTCACAAACAGCAAAAAGAAGAACAACCCTTCATCTTTTGCCTCTTAATTTTCACAAACCCAAAGAAAAAGAATATATATATATATATATATATATATATATATTTACTTTAAACAGAAAGATACCCAAATGTATGAAAAGGAAAATCCAACAACAAATATAGCAAGACTCTTGAGTAGAACCAAAACAAGCTTTTACTAGGACAACATGCATGGTGGCTAAAAAGTGAGTACTGTGATGTGCTAATTAGCACCTACTTACGTGTTGGATTAAGTGACACGTGGACACAAAACCTAAATCTTTGACATCTGTATGTTTACAAAGTTCTATATATTTTTTTTGTACGTAGAGATTTTGCATGCAATGGGAATATTATGTGACCAGTCTTGGAATTAAATTTGGCAGCTTCTAGCTCAGTGCTGGACGTTCTTATGTAAGATAAATTAATGCAACTGGTAAGTAGTTCATTTGTTTCGTAAAATAATCTCATTTATGAAATTTATAAATATTAAAATACATCTTTATTTTATATTTTAAAACATAATAGTTAATTTTTGCGTAATACAAGTATATATATAATAAGAATACTTTGAAGAACTTGAATAAAACATTTTTTCAGAAAAACTTACCAGCAATTTGAGAAGAAAAGAACAAGATTTGGAATCTTAGTGATAGTACCAATTAAAAAATTTTAGCAGCTTTTTTCAACAGACTTTCTAGGACATTTCTGTTATATTGGAGTCTGGATCAGGATACGGGTTTTATTAATTTTATTTTTTTTTTGTTTTTTTTTTTGTTTTTTTATTTTAATTATCAAAATCCTGTCTCCTACAAGACAGTCGCGGATAAGGACGCATCAATAACTATATAAAATAATAAGAGATTTTATCGTAATAATCTTATAATTTATCGAATTATTTTAGTTGATCAATTAATACTATTTAAAATTATTTATTTTTATGATATAATGTCTAAATTCTTCGTATTTTATAAAATATATATAATAATTGAATATATATATATATATATATATATATATATATATATATGCGCTGATGCGAATCCGTATCATTGGTGAGTTCATATGGACTTGAACTGATCTTTTGGTGGTTTAATTCGAGAAAAACCGGAACTTCCACTGAAAAAGTTTAAAGTTTCTTTAATAATAATTCTCGTCTCCTTCATTAATTTTGTATATATTTATAACGGAATATGACAGTAACCCACTGTACCCATCTTTCTATAATTTAGTAAATTACTAAACCCATCATTCCACTTCCCACATTTTCAAACCACTACAACCACTATTTTAGAAAATTTAAGAGTTTCAACTTTTAATTTAAACAAATTATATACCTAGAAATAACAACAAATTAGAAATTCTAATATTTTTTAGACACATAACACATGCATGTATGATATAATTTAAAATTAATTTGTGAAAACTAATAGACCTATTAAATGTTATTTATTATTTTAAAATTTATTTATACATATATAGGTATATTCATATAATAAATAATTTTAAAAAATATAAATTTTATAAAAAGTTCGTGCCTTGCACAGTTTACCAATCTAATTTTATTTAAAAATGTATTGATTACTTAGGTGGTGTTTGATAAAATTGAGTAATTAAAATCTGAATGGTTAGTATATCTTAATAAATTAGATCATCTAAATGAAATAACATCTGAACTTAAAAATCTGTTTAATTAGTAACTAAAACGTACTCCATAAAACAGCTGAATGACTTTTAAATTTAAAAATATCTCAAATTAACTTTTTAAAAATCAATAATAATCTTAAAATTTAGAATGGAGGGAGTACAATATTTATAGAGGCTTCATAAGTTTAAAATTTTCATTAAGAGGTAACTCTTAATAATTTAGATTTATATTTTTCCTCTTACCGATTAAGAGACGATAAGAATCAAAATTTTTTTTTCCAAACAACTTTACCCTCTTACCGAATCAGATATGAAACTGTTAAGAGCTATTAAGAGATAAACAAACACCATCTTAGTATCCGCTACAATTAACCCTTTGATAAATTACATCATATAACTAAGCTGCAAAAAAACTACACTAAAAGCGACTAAAATACTATATTATATTTTGTACTGATATGGTAGCCCTTGCGAAGCACATAGCACACTTAAATGAGATTTTAATTTTTTATTAAAATTAATAAATAATTTTAAAATTAATTTTAAATTAAAAATCCATATTTTAATATTAAATTTTTATTATTTCACTTAAATAATAATCAAAACATAATTAAATTTTGATAATAAGTGTTAATTTCGTTATATATTATTAAATTATTATTAGAAATATATTTTTTTTACACAATACATTTTATAATAATAGATATCTAATAAATAGAGAATTAAAATAACTTTTTAAATAAAAAATATACAATATATTTTTATTTAGTTATTTATTATGACATGTATTTCTGTAACTTTATTTAAAAAATCAAAATTAAATTACATGTAAGTGATATATAATTAGATTATAGTTATAAATGTATTTGTAATTAAATATATCTTATAGTGAATAGTTTAATCAAAACAAAAGTCTATAGATATATCTTTGATGATGGCAATTAGAATAATAATTGTGGTGTTTGGACTTAATCCTAACTCATTCCAATTAAATTAAACATAATTGTTAAAGTATTTTAAAAAAGTAAAAAATAAAATAAAATTGTCGGTTGAGTCAACTCATGACCAACCAAATCGTCCCTATTAACTCATCGATGTAACTCAGCAACTCAACCCATTTAACTCGATCAATAGTTCGTCATTACTTTAATTATAACTAGTAATAGATTTTTGACCTTGAGATGTTTTTTATCTTTGAGTTTCACTAATTAGTTTATTTTTCTCTCGAAGTATAATTATTAGTATAAAATTATATTTTTAAGTTATAATAAATAATGTAAAATTGGCCTAAAAGATATGATTTTATACTATTAATTGTATAGTTATTGGTGAAGTCTGATTCAAAATTTTAATTTAGAGGTGATTGTAAAAGTGTCTAAAAGGTAATTGGACCCGTTCTTGGAGTAGAGAGCTGGTACTGGAGGAGTAATTTTGTACTTTTGGGCGAATTAATGTTATTTATATTACGTTATATAAGGAAGGGAGTCTGCAATGTATTATGTACGAATTTTCTAAGAAATAATAAAACTGTCAATCATCGACCTTGGACTAGTTCAAACGTTTTAAATTTTATATCTCTTGTGATTGTTTTTTTTTTTCATTTTTATTTTACTATTATTTTTACTACGTTGTTAACATGTACCACAAATAGCAATTTATTATATTATTAGATTAAGTATCATATCTCTACAAAATAATAAATCAAACTATTATTTTGTAATTTAATCTTGAATAATACTAAGTACCTAAGCAGAAGTAATCTACTTTATTTAGACAAAGTTATATAAAATTGAACAATATAATTTTGTTGAAATTTATCTAACTAAACTACATAACTTTTCTCCATTATCTAGTATTTTACTTTAGTCTTATGTAGTACTCGTGAACAGAATAACAGATACAAGAGCTCGAAAACCCACGGACTAACTCAAACAGTAGAGCACATTGCTCAAACAAGGCCCCCCTCACGCAAATTAAGGGAAGTCTGCCCAAGGTTTTTGTTCAGTCTTCAACTTATACTTCCTCCGTTTTTAGAAATTATTTCCCAACATGAGTACATTTTTAACATAAATTTAAAAAAAATACTTTTTTTTATATATTTATTCTTTAATATTACATAAAATAAATTTTTTTTTTATTATTTTATATTAATAGACTCCATTAAATGACATACTTACCATTTATTTTTTATACTTTAATCTATTTTTTTGAGGATAAACAAAATTATAATTTAAACCATTTTTTTGTGGACGGAAAGAGTAAAATATATCTAAAGTATAAATTTTATACAAATTAAAAAAATTAAAATAGAGAAACGATAATAAATTAAGTACCAGTACTGTTACTCATAGTGGACTCAATTAACTATACTAATGAGTTTTCGTTTTTTATAAATTTGATAGATCCTATTTGAGTATATTATATATTGAGAGTAAATTAGTCTTTATATATATTTTTTATTCGATTTGTGTATTTTTAAATATTTTTTTATGGAGAAAAAAATTAATACTTAAAGTTACTCTCTTTGTTCCAAAATTAGAGATACTCCCTCCGTCCCAAATTAATTGCTTTTCTAAAACTTTTTTAAGTCAAATTGACTATTTTTAAAATTAATAATTAAGCATATATAAATATATTTCTAAAATTATAAAATTTGAAATTAGTAATAAATTGTATATACTTTCTTTTGGTTATAATATCTTCACTTATATGTTAGCAAAAATAGTAAAAAAATTAGTTTTAAAAATAGTCAATTTGACTTTAAAAAATCCTAGAAATGCAATTAATTTGGGACGGAGTGATACAATTTAATTTTTGAGATCAAATGATGGCATATTAAATTTCAAAATCGATATAACTCATAAAAATTTAAAATAAAATAAATTTTGTGATTAATAGTTTTGTTATATATTATATAATTATAATAATTGCATCAATTAAAATTAAATAAATTCACATTAATTTGAAGTTTAATTATATGCAATTGTTTGATTTTAAAAATTAAATTATATTTTTAATTTTAAAACGGAGAGAGTATTTTTGACTTTGAGCTCATTCTATCCACTTAACGGTACTTGGTGAACCCATAAGGTGAAAATCTTACTTAATTCAGTATAATTGAATGCATTTTTCAATAGTTTCCTGTATGTTTCTATTATTATTATGCCACCTCTTCATCATTCATGGACGGACACACAATAGGGCCAAATAACCCTCTTAAATTCTAAATTTGTTAGCATAAAGTTATAAGGGTAACACAGTTTGCAAAAAAATTAATCACTTTTAAGCAATGATCTTTTAATTTTAATCACAAAATTAACATCGACAACTTAATCTAATTAATGATCATACCTTCTCATTGTCTCATTCTCCCAGTATCATTGAAAGGCCAAAATTTTAAAGTAAATAAACTCTTAATTTTTGTTTTAAAATTTCACACGTGGAAATTTATAGGACATTTAAATAATGAGAATATATAAAGACTTTAATTTTCTAATACCATGTTTAAACATCTAACTTAAACCCTTCAAATATATAGAGTTTGTTCGGCTACCAACGTTTGTGACGGTAACGTTTGCATCGTTTAAACTTTCAAACGCACCATACTAATTTTGGTGTGTTGCGTTTGAGAGTTAAATAAATTATACCAATTAATTGATAATCCATCATATATAAATGAATTTAATGATAATAATTAAATATTATAATCAACCACATTATTTTGTATCTATATTTAGTACCAATTTTTTAGTTACCAAAGTTATATCGATGTAGAAGTCTGCTCATCAATCCCCCCTAAGTAGTGGCTTGTTTGGCCTGGAGAAATTAATTGAAATTTTCTTTCTCTCACTCGACAAACCATAGTGGCGGATCCCGCCTCTTTTTGACTATATAATAACTTCAAAATTATCCCCTTTCAAACTTTTGCAACCTTTTTCAATTGGTCAAGCCTACCTCAATAGAAAATCTATTTCAAATCTCATTTTTTGTATGAAAGCCTACTTAAAGCTTGTAATCATGTTAACCCTTTTACACGCACATAGATCAATCAGTACTAGCCAGCTCCCTTTTCCTTTAATTCTGGTTAATTAACATATTTTCAAGCTGATAATAAAGTTCGGAATCAAATTGCTTCTATGTAATTAAGATCACATATATACACTAGAGTTTACTTAGCTCTAAGCTAGATTATATATAGTTTTGGGAAAAGTAATAATTAATTAATTCACTTTGATTTTATAGGAATTAGTTGGTGGATATGTTTGAGGAATTTCAGGCTGGACCCACCTCCCTAATTAACTGCACCAACTTACATTTGAAAACCATAGCCAAGGAAAATAAAAAGAAAAATAAAAGAAAAGGAAAATGGGTGGCATGATCCCATCTAAAGTAAAATTGTATATTCGGATAATTATTACACTTTTTGCTCCTGTTGATAGAGGTAGCTTGTACAAAATGGAAGGAAAATTAATTCCGATATATATGGGTTTAGGATGGTTGTGGTCAGTGTTACAACGAGAATAGTTACCTCATTTAACTAATTTCATTAATAATATTATTGTCATTTTATCATTTTATTAATTAATTAAAATTATAACAATCACATTTTTCATGATATATATATATGTAGTTTTGAGGAATAGTAGTAATTTTTTTTTTTAATTTAAGGTGATTTTGCTAGCTAATTAATTCATTCATTCATCAAGTGCAATTTCTATCATATTCTTGATTTTTATGGTATATATATACTAGCTAACCCTACTGAAAATATCCTAAATATTAATAAAGCTTAAATTATGCACGATATACTATCAAATTGATCCAAATTTATGATTATCATGTGTGTGCATGAAAGAAATAAAAAATAGGAAGGAGATAGGGAGAACAACATTAACAAAATATTACAATCCATTTATTAAAAGGTCACCAATTAGCAATGAAGCTGAAAAATTTTCTCCCATGCAAAAATTACAAAACCTCGGAAGATATAATAATAATATCTTCTTTTTTGCCAAATGTGAAGAAAATTCATCTGCTTCATGACTTCAAGGCAATCACCTTATTATTATACCATGCAAACACTTAATAATAGATAGTACATGAACAAACTGTCTTTTAAAGATAATAATTAAAGCTCACCTCCTAATAGCAAATGCTCCGAAGCAAACCGCTCCCTATATGATCAAGAATTGGTTTGTTACTGAGCACAAGCTTAATCGGATGAACCCTAATTTAATTAATTAATGCATAAAATAAAATTTAGATTAATTAGCAGGCGTTTAAATTTCGTCTTCGGATCCAGTGATGCATTCCTTTTCATCATCAAACCCTTCAAGAGAAGGGTGTGGAGAATGGCCTTTTCCAAAAGACCTAATGTGATCTTTGAGTGATCTTTTGTGCTTGAAATCGGAGCCACAAGTGCAATACCAAAGCTTCCCACAATTCTTCTCATGTGTTCTCCAATCCCCTTTTACAGCAAATGCTTTGCCACATTTTCGGCACGAAAATGGCTTCGATCCATGCTTTCTTTTGTAGTGTGTTTGTAGGGTTCTGAAGTCCTTCAATGGCTTTGCGCGCGGATGATTAATGTTGTTCTTGCAGCCTGGTGCACAACAATAGCATGGCAGCCTAAGCATGGCTGCTGGTTGAGTTCCTCTTAGTGATTCGGCTCCTTTCCGGTATTCGGATCCATGCCCCCACATATGCATCTGTTTAATAAAAAGAAAATAAATATGTTTTGTGTTTTTTTTTTTGTATAATTAAATTTCTTTTTTCATGTTGTTGTGTAAATGTGCTTTTTGTGTTTAGGTAAAAATATGTATCTTTTGTGTTTATTTAGATATATGCATGTTTCATATGCAATTTTGTTGAGTGTACACGTTGTTCCATTTTTTTTACATTCTTCTGTCTTAATGGACTCTCAAAATTATCTTTAATTATTACTAATAGGGAATGATTAGTAGAAAAAGAATAAGATTGCCTGCTCTCATTTCTCGCGAAAAAAAAAATATAATTATGAGGTAATTAAATAATTTAAATTGCTTTCTAAATCCAAAGTCACTTGAATTATGCCATTTATAGTATAGTTTTTCTTTTACATTTTATTGTAATATATATATACATACATACATATATATATACACACATACATATATATATATATATATATATATATATATATGTATGTATTCTTCAGTGCGTATTTCCTCAAAGAAACAGTAACACTAGTTACACTACTGAGGTGAATGTGAGGAGGGGTAGTTAAGGTTAATTCCTTAATGGACAGAAAGAGTGAAATTTGATGATTCAAATTTTTTTCTTTTCTTTGAAAGAACAATATTATGAAAGAGTATTTGGCAGCTTTTAAAACATTAATTTAATGAGAAAGAAAATTATATTTTCTAGAGCAGCGTACATGTTTCTAGCTTTGAAATTTCAAAGATAATGATCATATATATACACTTTTAGACAAATTCTATAATTTATTTATTTTTAAAGGAAAAAAGGAGAAGAAGTAAAGTACTACTTTTAGACAATAGTATGAACCATAAATGGTATTAAGAAAGAATATTCTACGATTATCTTCTGAAATGTAATATGCAGTCGCCGCCAACTAATTTGAAAATATACATGTCGAAGATTATAGTGATTTCGGTCCGACTGATCACCCAAATTTTTTTAGAATATGATTTGAATAATTACTCAAAATATGTTAACTATATATGCTAGCATATATACATATGTGTGTGTGTGTGTGTGTGTGTGTGTGTATATATATATATATATTAATAAAGCAACTAATTAAACCTTTAATTACCTTCAGAAATATGCCATACTAAGGGAAAAAAGTTTCTATTTATAAGGAAAAAATGTCGCTTCTCATCTTCCCTACAATATATAGGGCATATTAAAGGGAAACAATTATTACTTTTGGTATTAAGTCCAAGCCAATAATCCAAAAATAAATATAAAAATTAAAAAGAACTTAAGATAAAACTAGAAAAAAAATAAAAAGAAAGAAAGAAATGAACAATAGTTTTCAAGAAGGAAAAAGTATAAGCAAATTGATGTTAAATCGTAAATTTATGAATAATTTCAGCACTTCTTTTTTGATAAAAAAATTTACACACTAATTGTACACAAATATTACTGCAAAATTAGCTCTTTCGGGTTTAATATGTATGTATGTATATATCGTATTAATTAATTATCAATGCTTAAGCATGAAAAATCAAAAGAATTATATGGTTGCAAGAATATACTACTAACCTGCATGTTGTTGTACCTATTGAAGGCCTTGTTGCATATTGAACAAACAAACTGCATAGGTCCAACAAGTATCTGCGCTGGTGTTGGGATCCAAAATCTACTTTTAGCATTAAAGTTGCAGCCTTGAATAAAGCTCCTCCTATTCATCCCTCTTTCTTCTTCTTCTCCTTCTTCTTCCTCTTCTTCTTCCTTACAGTGAAACCTCGAAAGACCGGTCTTATCATCATCACCCGAATTATTGCCATAATTAGGCAACCCTATGTGGAGAGACACGGTTACTTTCTCAAAATTCTCCAATTCCTTAACTCCAGGGCTCTCTTCTTTTAAGGGCTTTGTTTGTTCACTTAATCTACTAAGCAGAGGCAAGCATCGGATCGTTTCGTGCTCGGATTCTTCTTCTTGATGATGTTCTTGATAATATAGAGGGAGTTTAAAGAAACTCATGGTATTTGGGAAGTGATGATGATCAAGTGGTTGTTGGGTTAAAATGGAGGATGAAGAAGAATAAGAAGAAGATGGAGAATTGGATGGTTTGAGCCATTCAATGAAGTTTGGAGATTGATAGCACAAATTCATGTTATTGTACATGGTAATAATTTTTTTATAATAATAATAATAATGCCCATAATTTTATTAGGAGCAGAAGAACTTGTTGAAGGCAGCTCTCCATATATGAGATGAAATGAGATGGTCTCTTTATATGATGACTTTATGTGGGAAACCTTGAACTTATTAATGTGTTGGTCTATGAAAGGTGGTTTGGTTTGTCTCTTTTGAAACTTTTTTTTCTTTTCTCTCAAATATACAGAGAGAGGGAGAGAGTAGTGGTGGTGGGGTTAGGGAAAATGACATGAATTGAGGTTCACTATGTAAGAGAATCCTAGAATAGTCATCACATAATTAATGTCAGTTTAGGTCATATATATTTACTTTAGTGATTTAAGTTGGGGTAGTTATCATGGAATTTTTACCCAAATATTTTTATAATAAAATTGCCCCCATGACCCCAAACAAAAACTTTATTTTCTGATGTAAGTTAGGGCAATTATCATGGAAGTTTACCCACATATAAAGATTTGTAGACATCTCATAAAATTAATATATTGACTTTTTTCCATTCTTTCACACAGAGGACAGGCAAAAGGTTTAGGAATCAGAAGCAATTAGTCAATACCAAAATAAATGGAGACCAACAAATGTAAAAAAATAAAAATACTCAAAAATATACATGAATATTAAAAATAAAAAAAATAAAATAAAAACCTCTACAAAGGGAGGTATTTATTAATTACTTTAAATTACTTTTTTTATATAAGCTCGCGACCAATATTCCTATATTTACTATCAAATAAAAAATTAACTTAATTTAGGATAGAATTAGTTACTTTGCACCATAGTATCAGGTGTGGGTAGTATTTCGTTAAATATATATTGATACTACAACAGATGGTGCAAGAAGTTTAAATTCAAAAATGAATTGCATATTATAGCATACTCCCCTAGTAAAGTAAGTATAGTTGCAGCATAATTAAGAAAGAAAGCTCATTATTATGGGGACAATATGATCGCCATCCATCCATTGTAGTAATCAATTGCCTTTTTAACTGCAGGTTACCTCCTTTCCTTTTCGTTAATCATGGAGTCCATCATACATGGCAAGCGGGGATAAAAGCTGAAAAATAAAAATGATCATTCTGATCCAGAAATGAGATGAAATAACCTATTTTATGATCATGCTACCAATAATCTCTATTTTATTTTATTTTTATGTTTTTTCCCAATTGGAAAATTTTATACAATTTTATAGATAAATAATAACTAATTTATTTAATTAAGTTAATGAATCTAGTACTGTAGGTTGATCTCCGACTAGTCTAACAACTCATGAACAATATTTATAACAATTTAACTTGTTAACTTGTGGAAGTTTCTTATCAACTGATAATCATTCCAAAAGTTATTTGGGAATAATGCATCAATTTTTTTAATAAAGGAAATTTTGAAATGGATATTATTCATTTTTTATTTTTTTTTATTATTTGATGTGAGTGAAGTTATGAATAGGGATGAGTTGAATTTATCATGAATCTAAAGAATGGCACCTCATTCTGAAAAATCTTGTGTTGAATTTCTTGATTGTTGTAACCTTATTATTCAATTTTGTTGACCTGTCTTACTTATGTTAAACACTTAATTTAGCAAACGGCAAATAAATTCTATTTTTAAAAAAAAAAATCATTAACCCAAAGAAACTTGATTAATTACTGCAACATACACAAATATATTGAACAAAAACCGATTATTATTTTTTTACAATTAAAAAAATTAAAAGAAAATACATTGAGACATGCATCTGACAAAATTAAGTAAAGGTACAAAACTGTCCAACACACATACCAGCTGCAAAGACCCTACAATTCAAAACATGATAAGATCATCCTGTACTGCACTAAACCTAGAACATTTAATCTGCAAATCAAGCACTTCCATATGATACCTTAGATTCCATGTCAAACACATTTAAGGTATGAATTTGAATTTCTTTTATCAAGATCGTCGGTTGGACTAGAAGCTGAAGCCCTACATAAAAATATACAATTTCAATATATAAAATCATTATTAATTTTTTAAAAATTAATTGGAGATATTTTTAAGATCAAAATTGATACAGACTTATTAATTTTAGTCAATACAATAATAAATTAATACTATAGATTGTATAAAAAGTATTAATAATTATAAGATTTTCATTTTATAACTCTACACAAATTAAATCATTTAATTTAAAATTAAAAATGTCTCAAATTTAATCAATTTTAAAATATTAATAATAATCTCATATTTTTAATAGAGTAATTAATTTCTCATAATTAATCTCGAATTCCGAAAAGTCTATCAACTTTATATTTTATTGAAAAAAGGGACATATAGATTCGCCATCAAACGTCAAGGACCACACAACTTGAGGAACTATTACATATACAAAAAGACTTACAAACAATACATGCTCCACCTCCATTTATAGATTGGCTTCACCTGCACTGTTAAACCACGGGCCATTAGTCTCCTACTTCCACAAAATGATTTTCATCACCACATCCCAGTCATTTTTCACAATTTTTGAAGTATTTTCCTTCTTAATTAAAATATATAATAATTTCTTTACTAGGTTCTACGTACTTAGTATCTCCTGCTTTAATTATCTTTCTCGATCGGACTTTTAAAATATGTAACACTTTCTCTGCTGGTTTCCACTTGGTATTTCCTAATTTATTTTTCTCAGATTTCTCTCATTCTATATACTAGTACCTCATGGCACACGCGTATATAAATTATATAAGATAAAATTAAAATTTTATAAAATTTAAAAGACTAAATAAAAAGATAAAAAATTAAAAAGAACAAAATAACAATATATCTAAAGTTATAGAGGTAAAAAAAATGTCAAGCGTTACAAAAATTACAAAACACCACATCCGCTTCGGCCGGAGCTGCTTTATATATAGATTTCTCAATTTCACAATTTTCATTTATCACAATAAATATAAGAATAATATTATGTGTCTCAAGTATACATGACATTACTGATTGATTGAATTTTAGTCATTTTACCTTAGAGTATTGAATTGTTAATTATTTGACTATATTAAGATAATTTCTATAGCTTATTTTACATATGTATCAGGTATATGTTAAGATACTAATTAGTATATATGAGAATAATTTATATACCCCTACATGATACCATAGGGCAATTTTTTAGAAACAACTAGTGCTCCGAAATTTATCTTCATCGATCACAGCTAGGTAGGTAGCTAGTCAACTACGAGAAGGCGACTTTCCTCGCGTTCTAACTCTATTGCATGGCCTTTAGTTGAGTGGGAGCTACTTACATATGTGTATATCAACGTATATTCAGCCTAAAGTAAATTAATCAGGTTACTTTCAATTAATGTATAATTGAGTTTGAAAATACCAAAATGAAATTAAAATGTCCTAATTTCTTATTTGTTTTATTACAAATTTTTCTTATTTATATACAAATTTTTGACTCCGTCAAAGAGTTTAGAATATCTTATGTACAATAGTATTTTTTAATTTTTTGTACGAAAAAAGAAAATAAAAGTAACATCATCACCTCGAAAATTGAAATGGAACTACATTAATTTTTGCATATATAGTTCTTGTATTCATTTTTACATGGCGGTGCTTCACCAGATTAAGCAAAGCCATAAAATGTTTTAACTTTCAGGCTGAGCTCTTATATCTATATTTCTTGTTCTAGAAAAACTTCACCGACAAAATATAATAATTTTACCGGATTTTCAGGAGAAGATTATATATACAGAGTGAGCCTCCTCTCTCTCTCTCTCTCTCTCTCTCTCTCTCTCTCTATATATATATATATATATATATATATATCACTCTCTACAGTTATACAGTGTATGATTCCCTGCCACCATCTCAATCTCACTTGCCACCTTTATTCATCTTTTCAACCTTTCAGACTTCAACACTTCGGAAAGCAAGCGACTTAAATTGGCTTCTTCCTTCTCCTCAAAATACCCTTATAACGTGACATAGCAGTAATTTTTTTTTTCTTTTGGGGAATAATTTACTAAACTATAAGATGGAATAAAAAAATAATATATATTACAAATATTTACGTCGATTTTTTTTATTGTCATTTACGTGTGCATAAGTGTGAGTGAATGGTAATTCTTTTGGAAAAATGTGTAATAAGTAGAGTCTTCTTATAATTATATTCAACCTCATGTATTAACATGTTTCGTACGTAATTGTTATTCGGCACAAATTTATCATAATACATAACAAAATTAAAATAAATTAAAGTGGAACTATTTTTAATTTTTTCATATTCCATATATCCTCGACATAAATTTTTTGTAAGAAGATTCTTTTCTTTTTCTTATTTGTACCATTAGTGTATATTGGTGGTGAGACTTGAGCCCGGTCAATGCTATGGAAAGTTGGTTCCATACAATGTAGGGTTTTACCACACAAGAAGGGTCTAGTGGGGTCTACATAAACTTTTTCAAAATTTGTACAACACAGGGACGTAAGTGAAGTTTACACAAACTTTAGGGGTCTTGGTAAAATATAAACAAACTTTTAAAATTTAAGTCACCACAAAATATATAAAATACGAATATTGATATATACACTTTAATTGATAGTTAAGACACCTAATACTATATATTTTGACTGAAGTGCACAATTAAATAGTATAATTTCACATTGCATATTTAGATGAGCAGTTATCACTATGTCAACGTCCACAAATATTTGTGTCCGCTTTTAGCTCAAACCCCTTTCTCAAAATAAGTTGGATTTGTGCCTGCAAGAATTATAACGTAGTTCGAGAGAGTTGATTAACAAAAGGAGCCGGTGTAGGGTTTTCTTTATCGAAGTTATGCCAAAAAGATGATGAAAAGGAATATATGAAAGTAGGATTCATAATAACTTCTAGAATCTATAATCCAATTTTCTTATCATTTATTCAACTATAATGAGTTTTGAATCTGCAACGATCCCTTTGATATAGCAAATTGGGCTCAAATGGAAAGCCCGTTAAATATATCGATGTTGCAAAATGGCCCTTAATATTTAAGGGTTGAGGGACCTTTGCTTTGATAGTAGTTGTCTGTCGGCTTTAATATCATATGTAACAATTCGAGTTAAATCTTGAAGTCGTATCAAATCATGACGTACCGTCCACTGTCTCAGTAATATTTTATTGGATCATCTTAATCAACTATAAATTCATACAAAATGTCATGATTGTGGTGTTACAATTTGTTAGCATATATATATATATATATATATATATATATATCACACTAAATTATAACATGATCTGTTAGTAAAAATTTGCCTCGTAATTATCGTATTAATTTAAACCATGGCCCTTCCCTAAGGTCTGAAAAACTAAATTACCACAATACTGGAAACTTCATAATGACCAAAATTTCCATTGATCAGGAGGTCATAACTTCATATTAAATCCTCCCACATTTTCAAGAAAAAGAAGAAAAAAAACTCAGTAAACCACCTGATGGGCTTATTACTCCAAATTTGTTATTGTCAGTCAAGTCAACAAAAATACTATTCCATCTGTCCCAGTATAAAAATTTTTGTTACTATTTTAACTAGTCATAAGTTAAATGTTTACTTATATTAAATAATCTATTTTTTATAATAATTTGCCTATTATACCCTTAGTATTAATTGTCATATTTCAATTCTCTATGTATATATATTTATGGAGCATCACTAGTCATGTGCAAAAAATTATATAATTAAATGAGAATTTAAATATGAACAATTTTATGATTAAATACGTGCAGAAATTCAACCATAACTTTTATGATTAAAATGAAATTTTGGCCACTAGTGACCTTGACTTGACTTACAAACACAAAGATGTGTTTGGCTCAAGTCAATTCTAACTAAGCAGTTGAGATTCTTGAAGACTATAAAATGAGAAAATACCAAACGTGGGGTGTAATTTCCAAAGGCAGACTTGAAAGTTGAAGGCTCCAAAGGTCTATGAGATGAGTCATGACTTGTGCTACCTTTTCCTTTTATACTTGGAAAATTTTCCTAATTAACCAGATTTATTCCACCATTAGTCCTTAATAATCCTAGACCTTCATCATTGCCGGCAAGTTGGTTTCTAACTACCACAACTAAAAATTGTATTCAGGTAGTTTAATTAGGCCGCAATTAAAAAAGATCTTGAATTAATTTCCTTTCATGTATAAAAGAAGAAATTTTTGTAGTAAAAAAAAAATGAGTGTTTCATTGACTCAACTGACTACACATTGTCATGAACTGATGAGAAAGCAATTCAAGTGGATCTGATCACATGTTATGGAAATTTTACATAATTTTCTTTCTTAAGAAAGAAGTTTGTAGGGAAAGGTTTTTGAATTATGAGATGTTAGGTACTTAAGGTAGGTTGTTTGAAAATTGAAAGGTTGGTGGCTATTTGGCTGAAGCTGGTTATAAAAGTAGGTATCATTCCGATAAAAGGTGAATAAGGTTTAGGGTTTGGGTCACTAAAGGTTGAGGCATGCTATATCCACCCAAAAAAAAACATATTCAATTTCTACTAGCATATGGACAATTTCTATTGTTTCTAGTAGTTTGAAAGGTTGACACATTTTGGGAGAAGATATAAATAAAAAAATGTATGTGCATTATAAGAAAATAGTTCATTTCCGACTGATAGAATTAATTCCGTTACAAATAGGTTAATTCTGATCTAAATTTTTGTCGCTATTAACTCCGTTGAGATTAACTCAGTCAATCGCGAATTTCGTGGAATATACAAAGGTTTTTTACGCCAACAATTCTTGTACTAGGGGAAGGCTATTCTCGAGTGAATTTTGTGGAAAATAATAATTTTGATAAATTTGTCGACGAAATTATTTTCGATCAATTTATTTTTAATTAAATTATTCATAAAAATTTCTGTCGAAATTAATTTATTTTAGACAAAAATAGGTTAAATCTGACGGAAAAATCTGTAAAAAATAGTGTTTTTCATTGTAGTGGTATATGTTGAAATATCTTAATATTTGATAGAATATTTTAATTTAGAGTGATTTTAATTAAAAATAAAGTTTGAAGTGCAAATCAATTTTGAGAGTAAGGTATAGACTATAGAGTCCAACTTGTAATTTAGTCTATTTTAGCACAAGGGAGTACATTTTTCCTTCCATTGGGCCACAGTCTTCACGTTAAGGACTTGACTTAAATGCCAGTAAGGCTGAATCCAGTCAATGACTTCCAATTAATGCCTTTGGGCTTGTAGAATCAGGATAATTATGTGTTTCATGTGGGTGCCCAGTCTTCACGTTAAGGACTTGACTTGAATGCCCGTAAGGCTCAATTCCGTCAATGACTTCCAATTAATATCTTTGGGCTTATAGAATCAGGAGAATTATTCGTTTTAAGTGGGCTTGAGTCAAAGAATGTTACATAGGAGAACTTCAAATGATGGGCCATAAGAATAAATTTGGGCCTGGTATGTCAGCTTTTATTTTGGGCCGAGTACCTTTCACTCCTTTTCAGTTCAAAATCGACTATATAAAATTTACTAAACCAATTCAAATATTTATTTTAAATCAATTATAAAATTTAAAATTTCACAATTGACTTTAAAAAGTTTAAATAAGATTTTATTTTTTTAAAGCATGGATGGAGTATTGGTATATATCCGTTGCCGTTGAGTATTATATATTTGTGTTGGTTGTTTACATCTTGAACAAACACAATTAAATTTCTCATTAATTATATTTTGGAAGCTCCGCTCACTCGTATTCATTTACCAGGGTACAATTAAACTTGTAAGGACAAAACTTCGACCTTTACTTTGTGATCTTTCCTAATATTTATTTTTGGTTCATCCCTTAGATGTTTGATTTGTATTTTAGTTTACTATTTATTACTCCTAGTTAAAATGTACATATATAGCTGAGTATTTAAGTTGGACCAAAAGGTGATAGTCCAATGCTAACTTTACTTTTGTTTTTTTTTATCAATAGTAGAAAAGGGACTATAAACAAAGCACTAATAACTTTAAGATATTTAATAGTTAATAATCCGTAAATGTCGAATTAAAAATAATTCTTCAAAAATTTACACAATAATCAAAACCTAAAATCAAATAAACCTATTAGGTCAAATGTAGTTCTCTTAACACGAAACCCTAAGCCGCCTCTGTAAATCTGTCGAAAGAAAAACACAGTATGAGTCAAATGTCTAGTACGAATAAAGATATATAAAAAAATACTGAGTAAGGCCTCAAGCATAAATACCGATGAAAATATAATTTCCAAAGTCTGAACAGAATATAAATGAATTAACAAAATTAGTGAAACAAACAGAAAGTTGAATCAAAGTGGCTAAGTGGTTATTTCATACCGAACTCAAAATAAAACAGAACCTTGCCACACAGACAAGTCAAAATAATGTCACACGGGCAAATCATACATCGGACTGCGAATCCAAATGCATGCATATCGGAAGATGTGTTTAGCACAAACATCACCAATCTATAAAATAAAATAAAAACTAGGGTCAACCCATACGCATCCTAAATAAACAAATCAAATGGCTAAAACTCACACCCAGAATAACATACAAAAGAATACGCTGTGGACTGTTCACATCGTATTAAAAGTGTCATGCCTCGGTGCCAAGATGACATGCTTGTGATACTCCCACAGGTGGTTATAGCTCAAGTATACGTTACGGTACATTCTATCAAAGATATGGTGTCATAACACATGCGACATAATACCAACAAAAATGTTCTAAACGTACATGTTGAACCAATTCAAATCATAAACAAAATGGGCAAAGGTGCAAAAATACCCCTGTGTTTTACCCCGATATCCCACTTCCACCTTGAACTTTTTTTTTTCCAAAAGTGCCCTTAACGTTGTAAAACGTAACTCAAATATGCCCCTCCCGTTAAAAAAATTAATTTAAAAAAATATTTTCTCTTTCTTCTCCCTCTTTTCTCTCTCTCATCTTCTTCCTCTATTCATTCCCAAAAACAGAGAAATGCAAAAAGCAAAGCAATCTGCATAATCTCCATCACACTCACACACACAAAATGACGCCAATCGGTTAAAATAAAGTTCGGAAAGCGAACCAAACAGAAAATTCAAAAAGATTAGGAGCTCAAACATTATCAAATCATCTCAAAATCAACCCCAAAATCCAGAAATTCTACTAAATCGCGAAACTCTAAAAAAACTAAAAGTTTTCTTCAAATCCCATTAGATCATTCCATTAGAGCTTGCAAATGATTGGGCTTTGTTCCCTAACAAATTTCGAGTAGAATTAAACCAAAATCCGCAACAAAATGCTCAAAATAATGATCAAATCTTGCCTCAAAAGTATGATAGCGAACTTCTTATCGCGGAGGTAATTTTTAGCCAATTTCTTCATCAATTCAGGTATAAAATCTGATGAGGAGTAAGCGGGGGGATGAAGGCTGATGTGGCTTTGATTTGTATACAGATCTTAATTAGTGGGGTTTTAATTTGGGGTTTTTTTGATCATGGAGGTTTTGTATTCCATGAGTGATGAAAAAAATGGAGGAAGGAGATGAGAGAGAGAAAAGAGGGAGAAGAAAGAGAAAAGATTTTTTTTATTAATTTTTTTTTGCCACGTGTCAGCCACATTAGAAATAAATTAACATCCGTTTGTCTAGCTGGCATTTTTTTAACGGGAGGGGCATATTTGAGCTACGTTTTGTAACATTAAGGGCATTTTTGGAAAAAAAAAATAGTTCAAGGTGGAAGTGAGACTTCGGGGAAAACCACAGGGGCTTTTTTGCACCTTTGCCCTAAACAAAATACCTCCAAAGTAAGGTAACAACATGTATCACTATACAAAGATCAATAAAGTTCTATACATGAAGAACAAATTCAAAATATTACAAAATATTAATTAAGTTCAGAACATATAGATCAAACCAAAACAAAATAAGGATTTGACTAGAAACACAACAATTAAGTAAGTACCAAATTTTGAACGATTAACAGTATAAACAAATCAACATAATAATAACATCGCTGAAGAAATATGAAATATATTCAAATTATAATAGAAAGAAAATAGTTAAAATTACAGGATAAAGTCAAGGTATCAAAAATCACATTTCTATTCAAGAGTGCCAATAGAAATCTAAGAAAAAGGTAACGAATGATGAGATATCACAAAATATAGAAAATACAACAATAATCAGATGAGTGAAGTATAAAATCCGTACCTGATACTCAAATCCACTAATAGCATATTCCACAAAATCTCACCCTCAAATTGCCAATTATATCAAATATGAAATGTTATTCACCACCTAAACATATTCACCTTGAATTAAATATAATGCAAACTAATAATTCTAAAATAATTCATAATCCATTCAAGTTGCCTTTAATTATCGCATTAGATCATTATTAATACTCAAAAACTTAAAAATCAATAACAAAACTTAATAAATCTTAAATCCATAATATGACAATTTGTTTTAAGACCTCTGTTCAGTGTATCGATCATATCAAATCTGATTTTTAATTATTTTTCAAATTAATTAATTTTAATAGAAACTAGACTTCAAATACTCTAATTTAACCTCAAGAATCATTCAAATCGGATTTAAAATCATTAAGTTATACATTTTTTAAATATTAAAACTCACTGCTGAAAATTTGTTTGAAAAATTCCAGACCAGCCACTTCTTAAATTCATAACAAATCATACATTAATCTTTAACGGTTTAAAATTAGTGAACATATTCTGAGCTTATATATATATATATAACACATCTAAAAATTATAACGATTCAATGGTTGGATTAAGAGATATAACCCACACAATATATTTTAAAATATAAAAATTAATTTTCAGATTTTAACGTTTATATTAAATCAAATTATCTTCCTTTATATAAATTTATCACCTCTTTCCGATTATCATGACTTCTAATTCTATCTCTATTTTGATAAAAAAAAAATTAATTTCTAATTTAAAAACCCTCATAAATAAATTTAAAATCAAAATATAAAATAATATTTACCTTTTTTTGTTTGTCTTTTTTCAACACACAATAGTAAAGAATTTGACTTTCGGATCTTCTAGAATATTTAAAATCTTTTCATGTCTTCAAGGATAGGTCTCGAAAACATACATAAAATAGGTTCAAGAATCACTCGATTAGGAGTTAATATGACTGAGTTACGAATTTTTAAAATTAGGACTAAAAATAATGACGAAAATCAAGACATGTTGTGATTTTTAGCAAGTTAAGGTATGAAGATGACATCAAATAACTTCTCTTACTCTTCATAATTGTAGAGGACGAAAACCGAAGAAACATACTTTGAATTCACTCAATTCCAACACCGAATTATGATTTTTCTAAAAGGCTGTAGTGCACATAGATATTCTACTCGGGAATTCAACTAACCAACTTAGAATAAGATTAGGGTTACATCTCTACTCCTTAAATATAACAAGAAAACAATATGTTTTACCAAAACCCTAATGGACTCTTTAATTTTAATAAAATCGATTATTAAATTATCTACTAAAAGAATTTAATTTTCCAAACGAAACAAGAAATGAAAAAAATTAAAATATAAAATTAATAACCTACCTTTTTAATTTAATTGCACTTTTAGAAAAAATCAAATTAATATTTAATTATTAAAAAAATCGAAGTTATTACATATATTTCTCTTAATTCCACCCCACCTCCCCCCGCACCCCAAATTTTTTTTTTCTGGCCCATTTTCCAGGCTTCCCTATGGGCCCCTAAATATATATATATATATATATATATATATAGAGAGAGAGACAAAACAATCTACAAATGGAATGCATTGTTATATATTCTGATCTAGCCCCAACAAAAGTAGATGAATTGTCTAGTTTTCTAGTACATTTTATGAAAATGTCAATAAATTTCTGTATGATCAGTGCTGCATATTTTTAATGCAAGATTTCATATTGCATTTGTCAGCATCATATAATGTCCTATAATGCCATGATACTGCAAGTACACCTTCACTATGAAACAATCTACTACACATTCAGACCACATAGGCATTGGCTAGTGCACTGGAAGTTTCTGAAAATTATAAAATAAAATAACATTGTTTCTTCATTATCTACAAATCAATACAATGAAGGGGTCATCAATTTGATGACAACAAGAAGATATAAATAACTAATTCCCATATTTAGGTTTATACAATGGAGGATCATCTCCCAATAAAAGAGACCTTAAAATAGCTTCACACACAGCACTATCATACACAAGCAAATGCCCACCATCAGGAACTTCATGGTAATGTATCCAAGGCAGATTTTTCGATACATATCTTTGTAATTCAAAAGGCACAACCTTGTCTTCAAAACCTTGCCAGATGTGAACAGGGCTTTCACTTCCAGTTCCCGAAAATGGATTGTTCAGATCCAGTGGATCAAAATCCCACTTGCCAAAAGCAACAATAAAATCTCGACGAATTGAGTCAAACACAACGCGGTCTTTTAGCTTATTCTGTAAGAAACAAAATTTATAAGCATTAGTCTCCTCTATAATGGATCAAGACTCATGAATCAATGAAGCAAGGCCAGAGTTCCTTAATCTATATTTGGCAACTCAATTCCAAGCATTGGAATTGGAATTGAGCGCCAAATTTTAACTAAATTTCAATTCTATGCACTTCAAATGTACTTTCAATTTCAATTCCAAAGCTTGAAACTGAGTTGCCAAACATAGTACACTAGTTCGCTTTTACAAATCTATATATCAACCATGCGGAGAGGCTCTAAAGCGAATCTTAAAGAGCGAACCAAAGACGAACCGTCGTCTTTGGTGTCTATGGCGACGGTTCGACCCGTCGCCAAAGACTACATGGACGGGTCGAACCGTCGCCATAAACACCAAAGACGACGGTTCGTCTTTGGTTCGTCTTTGGTTCGCTCTTTAAGGTTCGCTTTAGAGCCGGACCGATCAACCATGTGCATGTGCTGATAAAAGAAAGCATTACCTTACTGAGCAATTGATAGCCTGGTGTATTCTTCAAGACTTCCAAGTCTTTTTTACTGAAAAATCTTGGATTTCTATCAAGAACAGTAGATGAAGGGAACATTTTTTGAGTCAACCACCAGTGTAGTAGTCCAGGGGCACAACGCGCAACCCAAACTGTCCATCGCGAAAGATTCTTCCTATAATCATCCCTCGTTAGATCATCAGGAAGAGAAGGCCATTTGTAATTGATGAACGGAACCACCAGAGCCACACCTGCTAGCCTGCAAGTACAGTTATTGAGGTGAGCAACTTATTTCTGGTCAACATTGGGATAACAGCCAAGCTAAAATCTGAAGGGAGTTCTCTTTTTGCCTGTGTGGTATACGTTTAAGGCAACTCCAGGTGGGGTAAGCTCCCACCGAGACTCCAATTACATAAAACTTGGTCCCCAACTGTAAATGATCCGCTAGTTCTTGAATATCGGACGCTTCACTTTTCATTGAGCGCTTTGGATTTGGATCACTTTCTCCATATCCAGCTCGATCGAATAGCAGAAGGTATACCCCCAACTCTTCCAATACTTCCTGGGAAACTAAACTATTGTGAGGTTGAATATATTTGACATTACATAATTTGCTAATTTCCATTGACACTACATTTTCTTTTTTATGTATCGATACTTGGACAATGGACATATGGATTGTGAATGATGATTGAACAAACCAAATTAAAGGTTGAGAATTTAAAGTCCCACACCGGACCATTATAGCCTTGAAGCATTTTTGATTTAGATGCTCAACAATAAGGAACTTTTTGCACATCAAATCCTAGATTGTAGGAAAGTTATGTTTGTGATTCAGGTCAAATCTAATCCGAAAATAAGGCAAAAACCATTAAGTTTTCATACCAACGCAGTGATGGTGTTCCGGTGAAGCCTAAACCAATATTCGAGATTTTCATATTGCAACTAAGTTTCTTGTGGTGACACTATGTGCTTAAAATTGTTGCATTATGCCCTTTGTACAGAGTCTTCACAATAGTTTGTGAGAAACTGATTTTGTGGAGCACAAAATTAACCTTTCTGATGTCCAGATAGAGTCAAATATACTAATTGAAAACGACAATGAGATGCTCAAGAATCACAAATTTTGAATTTATCTAGCATTTTAAGATCTGGGTTTTTTTTTTTTTTTTAAAATTAGATTTATGAGATCTTGTAGCTTCTGGGTTTTACAGAAAATTGTTCAGAGAATTAATCTTCATTCTGCACATATCTTATCCAATTTTGAACAGATTCCAAATTGGTTTAACAAATTTGCAAAAAAAACTTCATATGAATATAAGAAAAGGGTTAAGAGAGATTTACTTGAGGGGCCAGAAAGTTCATATCTTTGGAGCTACCAAATCCATGAACAATGATGATTCTGTAACTGGACATGCTTTTCGGGACACCTCTCTCTTCGTAAGCCAAGAATCTTCCATCACTGAGTCTGATTCTTGGTGAAATAATTAATGGGTCATCAGATGAAGATTCAGAAATCTCTGGACGAGCAAGTTGTGTGGGCTGATTGCTAATTCCAAGACAACCCATTAAGGAAACTAAGATTTTCCTGAAAACCATTTCTGGAGGGAAAAAGCCAAACAGGAAAATCAATGAATCAAGCAATTGAATGGACTGATACAATTACCTTTTTAAGGGGAAAAAAAAAAAGAAAAGAAAGGAGGTTTTTGAGGTGTATTGTTTATACAGGGATGAATGGCTTATTGGGTTTCTCCTCCTTTTTGACTTTTAGATGGTCTCTGGCTTAGGACCATTTTTAACTGCTGAAACTGCTTGGTGTATTGGTTGATTTTAACTGGTTAGCTTTTTAGCGGCTGGGATGAATTGATAATGAAGATTCAAGGTATGCTATTGCTACACTTAACTTCCACCTTTTATAAGTACTAATTATTAAACTATTGATTTTTTTAGAAGTTATCCTGAAATCTTTTTAAATTGTAAAATAGACAAGATTTATTAAATGTTTTAAAATAATTAGTTGTACTTTTAAAATAGTTTTTGATAAAAATAATCGTATTGACAAAAATTAAATGAATTCTTATCAATTTTAATTTTAAAAATATATTTAAATTGATTTTTAAATATATTTTTAAAAATATAGTCAAAATTAAGTAATTAATTTAGAACGTACAGAGTAACAAACACGTGTGCACAGTTCCGCACCTCCCTTGTCCTGTGCTGTGTTTTCAAAACCTTGGAAAGAATGAGTATACTGTATATCACTTTGAGAGAAATGGATTATGGATGGCAATTGACCAAATGTGGACCTCATACCAAAGAACAGGACTTTTTCCAGCCTATCTAATTGTTGTGATCTTCATGCAAATTACAATATTCAGTGGGTGTTTTCTGAAGAAAATTAGGTGGCTATGTCCTTGAAATACTTGTTCGACTTCTGAATGCCAGCCCATTATTATTTTGTTTTGTTACGTACGACAAGGAACCCTGATAAGGATGTGGGGACAAGACTTTGTGCATCATTTCAGTTTATTCCTTTTGAAAAAAATAGATACCCCTCTGGGGGAGAGCTGAAACCAATTAAACAATCGAAATTCAAAATTGCATGCAAAATCTTACTAAAGAAATCTTACCAATAGTTTCGATGACATACTGCAATTTTTTTAATAGAAATTATATCCTTGCGGTTGTCATTTTTGTATAAAAACTGCATCTTTTAACGAACTGCACCCGTTTAAAATTTTAATTTTTTTAATGTTTCTCATTTTTTTTGTATGTTTTAGAGTTATTTAAATTCTATTTAAATATAATTACAAATTTAATTTTGGAATATATACTTTTGTATATTCAAATTTGTATGGTCCTAACTTTAACTTTTCAACTTAAGGAACTAAAAGTTTTGAATTAATTTGTAATTAGTTTTAAAAAATTTAACTTTTTATAGTTATGTATTATTTACAATAACAAGTCAACACTGTTTGAGATCTATTTGAAATTTGGTATGACATGATTTTTTTTTTAATTAATTTTCAAGTCGAGACCGCACCATTTAAAATCGTACAACATTTCTAGAAATCACATCAATTCAAGCGGTTTCATGTTGCGATTTATAATTTAAATAAACCGCATCAAATGGTTTCATGTGTGGTTTATAATTTAAGCAAACTGCATCAAGCGGTTTTATGTGTAGTTTTTGTTCAGAATTACATCAAACTGCACTATACTTTCCCCTAACCTCCTCTATTGACAACTTGAAAATTTGAAATTGTCACTTTATTATTATTTTCTTTTTTTGTTAATTTTTTTTTCAAATGAATCCTCAACATTTTCCTCTTTTTACGTGCATTGAAATTTTGAACGCAAGTATTTATGATGATGTTCACTATCATAAGAACAATCACATTTTAATAATTTTAAAATTACCAAAACGAGTTTAATTTGTAGCCTGTCATGTAACTTATAACACCTAATTAGTTGCCTTTCTTGATTTGATTTGTGTTTCATATAAATTTAATATAATTGAAATCACTACAATCATCATCGTTGTAAGAATAATGGAATTTTGGTTTTGGGTTTATACCTTGATCAAAGAATATTCTCTGGGTGGCTTGCTGCCCTGGACCTTGTGATAAAAATATAAGAGAGATTTATTTTGTGGGTCATCATTTTTGGTAGTGCCGTTACTTCTTCTTCTTTTATATATGAGTACTTCTGGGGCGACCGGTCGGAATTTTTTTTTTTTTTTTTTTGGATTTTCACTCTCAAATAATTTATGTGATTTATTGGAACTGAATTTTTTTTTAAAAAAAGTGATTTAGGTGTGTTTTGGATACATATACAAAACAGTGTTGTACAGACTGTACAACACTGTTTTGTATATGTATCCAAAACACACCTAAATCACTTTTTTTAAAAAAAAATTCAGTTCCAATAAATCACATAAATTATTTGAGAGTCAAAACCAAAAAAAAGAAAATAAAAAAAAAAAAATTTCTGACCGGTCGCTAAAGGGTCATCGGCGCCGGTCGGCCTAGAATTATTCTTTATATATATATATGGTAACTGTGGGTCCCCGGGCTAAAGTGTTTTAAGACAGTTTCAGAATTTTCCAAAAAAGATTTAAGGAAAAATAGCATGGTATCTATATTATAAAAGCGGCCATACCTCTTTTGATGATTGTGTTATATTTGAAATTATTATTTTTTTTCTCTTTACAACTTTAGATATATTATTATTTTATTTTTTAATTATTTTTTAATTTTTTTATTTAATCCTCTAAAATTTATAAAATTTTAATTTTATTTTACATAATTTATACACGAATTGCGTATGCCATCAAGTGATAGCATGGATAACTTTATATTAGTAATTAATCACATGTTGTGCCATAAGGGGAAAAATAGGTTTAATGACTAAAAGTGAAAACAATGTTTTGTTTAGCGACCATTTATGTCCTTTTAGAAAAATAAGGAATTATCTAAATTTTTACAAAAATGTATTTAAGAATTGATTTGTTCAAAATAGAGTATATCTGTATTTAGGATTTTTACTTAAAAGGTTTTCATACTGGGGGCTTTTCCCAATCCCACACAAGAACAAATTTAGTAGACTATCATCTGCACACAAAAAATAAAGAATAATGCTAGGAGTCTTAAATTTTTGGTCTCAAATTTTTTTCTCAAATGACATGACATTGAATATTTTAATAATAATTTATCACATGAGATCTACTCAACTAATAGTTGTTATGGTGACATATCATTTAAAACAAAATTTAAGACCCCTAGCATCACCCAAAAATAAATGGAGAGAGAACAAAATTTTCTCTCCATTGCAAGATCAGAGTTTATGCCTTGATTTCCAACCATCAGATAACAAGTTCATTATGTAACAAGTGCCCCCTTCACTAAGTTCTTAACTCATCATCTGCTAATATATACACAAATATATACATATATGTGTATAAGTATATGTATGTATACACGTTATACAATGCAGTTCACAAGCAACAAGGAAGTTTAATCAGTAAATTAACATTATGCCATTATGCCACAGGCTCTAGTTCATTCGTGTAATAACTCCCTGATGATGGCTTCACATAAATTGCTGTCAAAGATTAACAAATGACCCGCATCAGGAACCTCATGATATCGAACCCATGGAAGTTTTTCTGAAAGATAATGGTTAAGTTTACGTGAAATAATCTTATCTTCAGAACCTTGCCAAATGTGAACTGAACCCTCATTGTTAGGGAAAGGATTCTTTATATCCGTGGGATCAAACTCCCATTTTCCATAACCAGCCATTATGTCCCGAAACAGAGACTCATAAACACCTTGCTGTCTTACCTTTTCCTGGAAACAGATATCGAGTATGAGCAGCTGAATGAAGCACATTTCTTGTATTGCACATGTGCAAATTTTACTTTATTGAATGATAAACCTATGTGCTTGAATATGATAAATCAAAATTTTAAATTGGCACGATTAGTTGGTCAGGTTAAGAAGCTGTCGGGGGTTTATTATTGCAACTTCCCAAGGGTTATTTTATCTATAAAATAGAAATAAAAATTATAAACCCTTGAACCAAATTAGTGTCAAATATGTATGTCCTCCCGTTACATATAATACTCTAAAAAAAAAGAGGAATAATCTTTTCCTGTTAGAGCCGATGTTCCTTTTCGAAGGGCAGAATCGAAGTATAGTGTCGAACAAGTAGGTGTTACTGTTGAGTTCTACGGTGGCGAACTCAAAACAAAGATACATCAACTCTAATGATGCAACTACAACAGCATCCAAGGAAGAAAGAAGCAAAGCAAGGCCTCTTAAATGTTTTTAGACAGCAAGCACAGGAAGGATCTTATTGTTTCTAAACACTTTAACTCCCAGCGAAAGGTTTCTGTATTGGCTTAAGGTGTGTATTGTGCCATAACATGCAATTAGGTTATGATTAAGGTGCCAATGTGCCATAGCAAATAATCCCACAAGCCACAAGCCACAAGCCATAAGCCATATTATATAAAAGGGTATTGATTATTTTGCAAAAAGACTAAACATAGAACTTATTTACCTACGGAATGTATATAAACCAACATCAACATGTGAACAGATCATTTACCTGACCAACACTTGGGGTATCTGACAACTTTTTCAACATCTCTAAATCTGGGCGACTCAAAATGGCCACGTTTCCTTCCATGATACTTAAAGAAGGAAACCATTTTTGAGTCATCCACCAATTAAATAGCCAAGGGGTATAATGTGCAACTCGAAATACCCACTGGTCTTGCACGAGCTGAGAATTCAAGGCTTCTTTAGACAGGTTAGCAGGAATACAAGGCCACCAGTAGTTGACAAATGGGACTACAAGTGAAGCTCCTGACAATCTGAAAATATGATTTTGCAAGAAACAAAAATTAAGCATTTGAAACATTTCAGTGAAATAGAATGATGAAGCTACTATAGGGAAGTGCTATGCCTGTGTGGTATGTATTTTAGGCAACTCCAAACAGGGTATGCTCCCATTGAGAGTCCAATCACATAAAACTTGGAACCAATCTGCAACTTGTCTGCTAGTTCTTGTATGTCAAATGCTTCACTTTTCACGGAGCGCATTGGATGTGGATCACTTTCTCCATAACCTGCTCGGTCGAATGACAAGAAGTATATCCGGAGCTCCTCTATAAGTTCCTGAAAATTAACATACAAAAGTTTTATCAAATATGGTACCATGTACAAAAGACTGCATAAGTAGGATTACAGCATTCTCTAAAGGATAAGAGGACATACTAGTAACATCACAAGTACATGATATTGTTTGAATGTCAAATCTTTCTACACAAACTCTATTATTGATGCGTATGTAAGCTAGGTCATGAAATTTAGGCACGTAGACAACATGCAGATCTAAAGGAAAATACACAGTTCAAAGGAAGCCAGTCTGAGGTCAGGTGCCATATCAGATGGGCCACGACACCGTGGGCCACATATAACCTAACTAATAGGAATAGAACAACCGAAGCCGAAGTGATCATATACTCAGTCAAAACAACAAAGGAAGCAGTCAACAAATAAAGCCGAAAGAGCACAGTAAAGAAAAGCCATGAAATTTGGCTAAGTATAGGGAAGATCCCCTAGGGTCCGGCAAATCAGTGCTTTCAAGCACCAGCATATCAAACGGCATTTTCAGCTCATGCAATCTTAAGTCAAATCGAGCCAGACAGAGACTAAGTGTGGGAGAAGAAGCTAAGCTCTGGTCCCTAGGTCTTAAAAGGTCTCCACACTTAGTAATTTCACAAAATTGCTCCTTCTAGCGGTCACAAAATCAAGTATAGTCGGCGGCGGGGGGGTCAAACGGGAGCCATTCGGGACCAAATGGACCTGAAATTAGACCAAGTATGGAGGAAGATCCCTAGGGTCCAACTCTAGGATCCTAAGGAACCTCAAATTTAGTCATTTACCCCATATTCACTCCTTCAAATGTTGGCACATGCAAGACCAATCGATATTGGGTCAAATGGAAGCTATTCGGGGCCAATTGATGCCGAAAATAGACTAAATGTTGGACAAGACCCTAGAACCTGACCCTACCCTAGGGTCCTAAAGATCGCCACACTTGGTCATATTTCCATACTCGATCCTTGAAACAGCCATACAAGCAAGCATAGTCAACTCCAAGCAAAACGGAAGCATTCAGAACAAACAAGGCTAAAATAAAACTAAGTATGGGGAGTGCCCCTAAGATCCACAACCTGCAGACTTAGCAATTTTTAGATACCTTTCAGCGTCTGGAAGATCAATCAGAGGGAACAAGTAGAAGGCACCAAAAAGGGGAAAATAAAGCTAAGTATGGAGAGAGATACCCCTAGTCTGCACAAGACTAATTTCTTCCAATACTTGGTCTCCACGAGACTAATTTCTCCAACTCCTACAACTTGGTCTCTACAAGACTTGGTCATTTTGGAGACTTAGTCACTACGAGATCCCCCTTTCATATAAACCCCGACACACACTATACACGACCCTCTGAAGGGTTCTGCTATTGGAATGTCAAACGGAGCTCGCCTATGTTTCTTTCTCTCTTCTGTTTCTCCATCCAAATCCCGTAATCTACTAAAGAACCAACGATTGGAAGCATCACATTTTGTTTCTACAATGTACATAAACAAACTTTTGTCCCTTTTTATGGTGTTTACTCATTTTTGTATTCATATCCAGCTATAATATCTTAATCCTTACTGTATTTCTGTAGGAATGGATAAAGGGTGTGTGACAGAATCAAAATGAGGAAGCAAACATCAAGAGACATACTAAAACCATCCACTAGGAAAAATTATTATTAAGTTTTTGTTGCGATATCTTATCTATAATTATAAGGTATGATTTAGGTTGGTAAAATCGTCGGTGAGATCCTTATGAGCTGACCAGGCTTCTTAAATTATCAATTTAGACGATGATTGGTAACCAACTATTATTTTTCTGTATGTGCAAGTGAAATTTCTTCTTAGCCTTGGACATCAAACCATGTGTGCACCTATTCACAACGAAACTCACCAATTAGACAAAGAACATTTGTTTTCTAATTTCCTTAAAAGCAGGTTCAATGGTCCTAAATGTGTGTAGCTGGTTCGCGAGGAAATGCGGGACCTTTTGACTCCATTTTTTTAAAGTTGTAAATGAGAAAAATCCAGCCACAATTTCAACTGAAAAATCAGATAGTTGCACTGAAATTTAAGGAGATATATAAGTACTTGAGAAACAGGCAGATTCAAGTCTTTGGAACTATCAAAGCCATGAATGACAATGATCTTGTACTTGGCGTCTTTCTTGGAAACACCCGCCTCTTTGTAAGCCAAATGTCTCCCATCACTGAGTCTGACTCTGGGTGATGTAATAGGAGGACCACCTGGTGATCCACAAATTTTTGGAGGGGACGGCTTTGATGCTACATATGCCCAACCTAGAAGACCAGCAAAAATTGCCACTGCTATCTGCACAATCATAACTGGGGAAAAGGATACTAATACATTAAAATGTCGGCAACACAATAGAAGAAGTAATAGTACAACTTTAATATTAACAGTAATGCTAGGGGTCCGAAGCCCGTGCACCAAATTTTTGATCCACAAATGACATGGTAGTGATAGGTCACCAAATCAAATCAGTTTATGCCTACTTACTGGTTATGCAATCAATCAATGTGATAGTACCACATCAATTGGGGTTCAAAATTCGGTACAATATTTGATTCGTTAGCATTATTCAAAATTACATTTAAAAGTAAGTATGATTATCAAAAAATTTGGCACGATCAACTCTGCATCTGCGTGCATATAACCGAAACTGATATTATCAATGAAATGAAAATTATGATAACCACGATAGCCTTTGGGTATTCATGTATTAAGATTCATCACTAGGTATTGTTGCTTCAAGAGGAATGAAAATTATGATAACCACGATAGCTTTTGGGCATTTAAGTTAATGTCTTAAGATTCATCACTTGTTATCCTTGCTTCAAGTGGAGAATTTGGACATAACTGCATATATAACACCAAAGATCATAATTCATATGTTTCCATCACTAGGGATCTGGTCTCAACTTCAAAATCGAATTCAAAAAAGGATCCAGTGAAACTGTAAGCTCCCATAAAGTCTATAAAAGTAGTATCGTACTTCTGCTATAATCATGAGAAAAATATAAGCATAATTCGGTACTGGGGACAAGAATTTTATATTCCTATTGCATAGATGCTCAACTTTTTTGGAACAAGAGCTGATTATCAGAATTATGAGCCCTACTTCTGAGGTGTAAGAAATGTCAAGCTTGTCAATTTGGGTACTCCTGCTCCAGTTGCAATTTTTCAATAAATTATAACAATTATTGGTTATTGTTGTCGGGATTTTGGGTAAGGAGGTGATAAAATCATACTTGTTGGCCCAATCAACACAGGTGTACACCCGAGTGTGTGCTGAATCAATCGTGGGCATAATAATAAAATTCAGCTACAATTGTGTAGACAAAATCATCTCTTTGCGTACAAGATTTTTTTAGACTAACAGATCATCAAAAACATATTAATCAATAAAAGAAACAGTGCTCTTGAAAACACACAAACTAAAGATCTCAAAATCTAATTTCACTAAAAATATTCCAATGAATGAGCTTAAGAATTAAACTAGTAAATCTTAATTAAAAAAAATAGAAAACAGAGAAATTGAACGAAAACCAGGAAGAAAAAAAGAAAAAGGAGAAAGGAAACTCACTTGAAGAAAGTTGAAGTGATCAGCTGGTGTTCTTGCTTTTCCTGGTGTGAGCCTTGCTCAAGTAGCT
The DNA here is from genome assembly GCA_034770075.1 of Aralia elata. Lineage (NCBI taxonomy): Eukaryota > Viridiplantae > Streptophyta > Magnoliopsida > Apiales > Araliaceae > Aralia > Aralia elata. The sequence goes on along the minus strand of CM068381.1, from coordinate 46,394,460 downwards.
GAATTTTCTTGGAATTAAAATCCCCCATATGTGAATGTGAGGTTAAAATATGATAAAGACCTCAATTAGATTCATCACCTACCAAGAAAATGTGGTACAAAAAGTTGATAGTTACAGATGGAAAGATACAGGAATGGTGTAAACACCATTATTCTTTCTCTCCCCGACAACAGATACGTGAGCGTTTGGGAATTGGGACATTAGGGCCATGGTTGTTTGTGAGAATCCCGGGACTGAGAATATTATAATCGTTAGATTATTAATTTTAGAATTAAATAATTTTAATCATATATTTATTTTTTATAAAATTATTTATAAAATAATTTAAAATAATTTTATGTTATATTTATTTTATCTAAAATTATATAAAAGATTAGATAAAAATTTATTATTTGAACTATTATACATTTATCATTACTAACAAAAAAAATATTATATTCTCGTTGGTTTGAGTATAAATAAATAGGATAAAATACATCGATTTTTTTAAATAAAATTAAAGGTTAATTTTCTCCACGAATTTTTAGTCCCAAATAGTATTGAATTATAATACATAGTTGGACATAATATTAAATATTTCCTCCTTTCAAGTTATTTAATTATTCTGAGATTAATAGTCTCAAGTTTATTTTTAAAAATAAATAAGAGACTTAATATTAATAGTCCAATATTAAGTGAATACTTACAAACAAACATAACCCTGAACAAAGGTACTATTCTCTTGATGCCTTAAATATTGGCTCGATGAGAAACTCTCAATAATCTTTTTAAGTATTATGAAATTTTTAAGTTTGTAGGATTAAGAAAGATGATCTATTTTTTTTTATATTATCCTTTATTAGTAACCTAATGGGTTGGAGATTTTAGACAAATGGATATTTTGTGGTGATAAATTTGGGGTTGAAATTTCAGCTTATCGGTTTTAGCCAATCAGATGTAGAATAGTGACTAATATTACGTTACTAATGGGCTGGAGATTTTAGACAAATGGATATTTTGTGGTGATAAATTTGGGGTTGAAATTTCAGCTTATTTCTTTAAGCCAATCACATGTAGAATAGTGACTAATATTACTGTTTTACTCCATCGTTTATTATTAACTTACGATCACAATTCACAATTAACATAAAATTAGTTGATATATAAATTATTTTCTTTGCCTATAAACTAAATACCTTTTACAGAAGTAAATGATAAACCAAGATTTTTAGACCCGGACCGATCATTGAACCGAAAAAGATATCGGGTGGATGGATCACTGGTTCAACCAGTAGTCGAACCGTTATTGATCCAGTGACGTCATTAATATATAAAAATATATATTATTAGTAATTAATAAAATTTTAAAATTTTTTATTTTTTATGAACTAAAACATAATAAAATTGAGTTACAATATTATTAAAAGTGGTTAATTTTAATATTAAAAAAATTTTGGTACAAAAAAATATTAAAAAATAATTAAAATCGGTTCACTGGTCAACTTAACCGGTTTTACCGTTTGAACCGATAGTCAACCAGTTCTACCGGATTTTGACTAAAACTGGTTAATTGATTCAATTCGGATCGAAGGGCCGGCCGGTTTCGATTTTAAACCGAAGTGCCGACCGGTTCCGGTTTTAACCGGTTCAACTGTCGGTCCGGTTCGAGCTTAACAACCATGTGACAAACTTCCTAATGTTATACTGACAAAACATAATACAAAAAAGTGAATATAAAATTATATATTTTTATGATTAATTATAACTATTAGTTCTACTCATGCATGATGAATCATTAATAAATTATATTTTAACGTATTATTTTTATGTTTATTTTTTCATAATTACTGTATCCACTTTTTTTGTAACTATAAACGATAGAAGCCTTTCACACTTTTAAGTTTTAAACAACGGAAGAGAAATAAAGACATTAAATTCAGCTTTAGCAGCAGCTGAAGCCCAGATGGAGCAGACAAACATAGAATTAACCTTTAATCTCAACAAAAAAAATAAATAAATAAAATAAAATAAAAAATTGATATTCATTATCCCCTTATATATAATATATAGACATGTTTTAATATCAATACCTTATATATTAAGTCTTAGGTTCGATTCTCATTTAGATGAGTTTATTTTTTTTATTATAGAAAGTTTGTTTCCTTTTTATATGAGACTTATTTAGTTTGTGAGTTTATTTATTCCTCTTTAATTTGTGAGTTTATTTCTTTCTCTTCCGGTAAGGTTTAATTGATTCTTATGATGTACTTGATTACGAATTATATATATTGTATTTTCTAAAAATTTGACTTCAAAAAAAATACGTTATATATAAAAATCCAAGCAACGATCCTAAATTGAGGTAACTCTTAATTAATTAGGAGTTAACTCGGTTGGTTTCTCCTCTCTCTCAGGTGAGTTGGAATCGAGTCAATTTTGTTGGAATCGGTCTGATCGATCGTTCGGCTCTTCCTCTTCCTCTTCCTCTTCTGTTTCCTTTCTTGCTTAAATTCAATCTCTTCATCTTCTTCGGATCATCTGCAGAGGCAAGGAGTGGTGTTTCCACCAAAACAACAATAATAATATATAACAACGCATGCGACGATCCCAATTTGAGTCGCTTCTCAACCTGCCTCTTCCCTTCCTCTCTTATTATAAAGACCCTCTGAAAACCTTCAATCTCTCAAAAGCGAATGACTCTTCGGATGAATCAGTATCAAACAACTTGAATCATATAGTCACGCAGCCACCGGAGAAGAACGACATAAACACATTATTCGTGTTGGGCCTGTCGGACGATGTCAAAGCCTGAGAGATTCACAACCTCTTCTGACGCCGACCAGACTTCGACTCTTGCTAGCTCAAGTACACTGGTTGTGGTAATCAGCAGGGACGAAACTATGTTAGGACCGGAGGGGGCCACGCCCCCCCTTCAAATGTTTGAAAATTTTGTAAGTTCCACCCCAAAGTTTTAAGAAATTATTTTTGGCCCCCCTTAAGAAAAATGCAGTGCTTCAGAGAAAAATGAATTTTTTTTATTACTAAACTAACGACCACAACACATTCTTTGTAACAGAATATAAGTTTACACATTGGTCTCACTCTGATCTTAACTAGCCAATATCATACACTTATAGATAGATAATGGAAGCTCATTAAAAAGACTTGGGTAGTACTGCAATGGAGAATCTATATAGAAATTGTGGGGTCAATTGACCCCACTGAAAAAAATAATTACTTTATAATGTAAGATAAATTTTAAAAAATTTAAGTATTATATATAAATTGATCCCACTTAAATTTTATAAATTTTCTATTATACATGGTCAAATTGAAAATTTATAATTTTGTCAATCAAATTTTAACCACATATGACTCATATCCTCTCAATATATGTATATCTTCCTATAATATTATATCTGTGTGTGACCCGAAAGTATAAAAGTATTAAAGTATTAAAAAAAATTGGCTCGGGGGCACTGCCCACTAACCCTCACTAAATTATTTATAACTTGGTAAAAAATTTGGCCCCCCTCAAGATTAAATTTCGTCCCTGATAATCAGGTCCATCTTTGAAACCCATTAATTTCTTTTACTTTCCTACTATCCCAGCAACAAAAATTGTTGATTTGTGTTTACAAATGTTGATGACTTTGTGTTACTATGGAGATAATACAATTATTCCTCTGATTTGGGGAGTAAAATTAGTGTTTTAACTTCTTTTACTTTTTCACATTATTTTAGCAACAAAACGGATTTATTATTTTCTCGCATTCATGAGTATAATGGTTTATTACATAGATTTTATTAGTTTTAGTTCATTGTATATTCCGTTCGAATCCTTTTCTTTTCTCATTTTTATTTACTTATTTACTTGCTTTGCATGTCGTAGGTGATTGCATTTGTTACATTTGAAAATCATCGGTCAGCAATAGTAGCTTTGCATTTACTAAATGTGAGCAATCATCAGTATTTTATGTTTTCAGTATATCTGTCATTTTGTGAACTTCAAGTAAATAGTAAATGTATTCACTAGATTTTTTACCGCAATCAGCGTATGTATTGTTTACTTCATTTGATTATCTTAGATAACTCAATTGTGAAGGATTTGATTCACCAAAGAAGTGTCATGTGTTGTATAAGTGCTCTTTCTCTAAACAAATAGTCATTTGGTACAAGTCATTTGGGTAATTAGGTTTGAGAACTTTGGTGATTGCTATATCTTTTAATTTGATTTTCTCTGGGTGGTTTCATGGCCTTTCAAATTTTCTAATTTTGCTTATTGAATTCTTTCATCTTGGGACAATCTCTGACTCTGAACTGTACTCAAGTGAATAAGTTTGTTTTGTTTTGCAGCATACCTTATGGGTTGCCTAATTCGTGGGAGCGGGAAAGGATAACTAACAGTTAAGAGTCAAGTGGAAAATAGTGAATTCGGTTCTTAAATAGAGGTTGTTAAGCACATGGTTAAAAATCTACAGTCCAGATTATCTCTCGTAAATTAGTTAGAGATTAACAATTACTATGTAGTTTTTTTTTCAAGTCACTGTTATCTAAGGTCAGGTAATATTAACTTTACCGTAGTGTGTTTGTAGTTAATAAAAAATAATAAAATAATGATATGTATTGCAAGTTTCTTGTATCGAAATCCCATTGCGACATACGTATGTAAAGGTGATAAACTTTGGCATATTTACTAGGCCCGCTAATTGGATAAAAAAATGATTCGTGCATTCTATGTACGTGACACCTATGTCACAACCGAGTTTTCGTCATAAGTGAGTCGCAACATATAGCATTTACTCATAGGTAATATTTAGTTTCTTTGTAATTGTATGTATATGATGCTTTATAATAAAGTGATGTCATATATATGAAGAATGATACTCACAATTATGAGGATAGTTCTATCCTTATATTAGATCATTATCGTGTAAATTATGATCAAATTACTTGGGTGATTAAATTTAGCTTTCGTCTATACTTTAATTATACAGATTATAATTGCCCTCCATAATTTAATTATACGGACGATAATTATTTTTGAGAAAGAGATATTTTTAACAAATCACTTAATGGGCATTCGTACAGTCCGCAGTTTAATTTAACAAGCAAATATAATATTTGGTCATTCGATTAAATTTTAGACAGTGGGAGATGCGTCATAAGACTACATATGTTATCTTACAACTGTGACTATTGATCTTTCTCATATATATATATATATATATATATAGGGGAAAGGTAATTTACTTAACAAAACGACGTAGTTTTGTATAAAAATTATAATTAAATATTTCTTTTATATAAAACCTAAAAATAAAAAACTTAACCCTAAAAGGTAAAACTACATCACTTTACTAAAGTTTTATATATATGTGTGTGTGTGAGAGAGAGAGAGAGAGAGAGAAATGATCCATAGCAAGTAGTTGTTATGGATCAAAAATAAGCATACACCATCATTACCATCTATTACAAAATTCAACAGACGAGAGTTAGTCTGGAAAAACGACGTCCGCTATATATTATTAGTAGTGGACGGATTTTTATTAATAGTAGATATTTATTTGACCAAAATAGCCTTCATTCATGACAGTTGACGAATCAATACCTATATATAATAAGCCATAAACCGATCCGTCAAATGAGTTGAATGGGTAATTTTATTTTATTTTTAATTTGGTTGAGTTCTACCAAGTTACTACTGCATGTCGAGTTAACGATAAAAATAAACTAATTTGGTTTTGGCCAAAAGTTCAATTACGTTAAATATGTTAAAATACAACCGAGTCATTTTTGGTCGTACAAGTCATACTATCGAATTTGAATTGAGAAATCGAAGAGTTGCTCCTTCATAACAAATTCTACTGTCTGATTTAGATTATAAAATCGAAGAGTTTCGTACTCTTCTTCTCCTAACGAACTCTTTCTTTTCCCCAATTAACTTGTATATATTTATACACGCACTGATCTTTATCACCATGACATATGAGAGAATCATACTAAAAAGACAAGAATGATGAAAATTAGATCTGAAGAAGTGAGAAAGAAAGGGGGAAAGATTAATTGTTACTATCAATTGAAATTGATGATAGCAGATTGTAAACAAACGTGAACGAAACTGCGGAGAGAAAATCCAACCAACCAAACCCTCCCAATATGAAGTTTAAAGTCGATTTAATTGCAGCGGAGGAATTTATGAAAGATGTCGATCAATGCCCATTGCCAGATCCAAAATCATGGGATGATAATATGTACAAATCCACTAGTGACTTAATATTTCTTGCTCACTTGTTATGGCATATGCTATGGAATAAGGTACTATTTTTATTTCTGCTACGTAAATATCTTAACTTGAAACAGCTAAATCAAGTTAAAAATATATATTAAAATAATGACAATATGAAAATATATAATATTTTCTTTGTTTTAGAATAACTATAATTATTGACTTTTTGAAACATGATGAATGAACTTGATAGTTAAATTATATGTTGAATTGTTGATAAATGAATATATATCTTTTCACTAACTATTTCATAAACTTGCTCGTACCTTATACGGGTACCGTACTTATTTTTTCATAATATCCGCTACTAATAGAAGCGGATGGTGGTCAAAATTGAGTCTGAATTCGAGTCACAATCGCAACAAACTTGGGTCCAAAGTTTTTATCGCAGCAAAATTCCAGTCAAAATTGCAGCAAAAGTGAAAATTTTATTACCGAATGAATATCAAATATTCATTATTTTCGTTCTCCTTTCTTTCATTATGGGGTTTTATTAAGATTCGAGAAAATTAGTATTACAACCTTACGTTTTTGTTTCTATTTGTGCGTGGACTGATTATTTAGTATCCTGAGAAATTGCCAAAGTCGCACGCAATTTATTTGTACATCAAATCAATATTGGATGCAGTGCATGCAGCAAGGAGGTAAAAGGAAATTAGATCAAGTTCCATACATAAATCTCAAGTTAATTCCGCTAATGGAACTCTATATTATCAGCATATAAAAATTAACCTCTATGACAAAACTTGCCATAACTTTCTCTTCCAAAGTCCAAAAACTTACTATAAATAGGGAGAGAGATTATACTTGGATATTTTAATAATTTAAATGTATAGGTTGAGTTGTGCTTCTTTATCCCATTTCATCTTTAGTTGTTCTTAATTTCCACTATTGTTCCCTTTTTTTTTCTCTTTTTTTTTTGATAAAACAGTCCAAAAAATTAAAATATACTAAAACTGTAATATGTCACCGCCGCATCAACATTATTAGATAAACATATATATTAATGCTCCATCTGTCTACAAATAATTAAAGATGTCTAAAATATATAATAAACAAATATACCTTAAAAGAAATCTAGTACACAATTTAAATTTAAAATATTGCATGAATACTATTTTATCTCTTAAAAATACAAAATATTTAAGTAGAGTCCATTAAGTAATTTCATGTGTACATATCCTCCCCCGTCCAAGAACCCTATACTAGGCAAATATATACCCCTCAGAGTTGGCAAGATTTGATCATATATATACCTCTCCGTTGCTATGATAGAGTATATGTCATTGAACCAATCCCTTGAGGTTCTACCACTACTTTTCTCTACTATATTAACTCTCTCCTTCTTGACAAGTTTCGATCTCTAAGTTATATATAAGAGCATTCACAATAGTTTCCTTATCTCTATCCCTACTTTACTGTGTCATTAGGTCATTCTGCAAGATAGGGATTCAATATTTTCATTATGTACCCAACAAGTTCCTTATATTGTTTCCTTAAATAATGAAATTTAAAAGTTAAAATTTGAAAGTTCCAACAGAAAATTTAACTTTAAATTTAATAAATACATATTATATTTTAACTTATTTAGAAAATAAAATACTATTACTTATAAAATTTATTATTTTTACAATTCTTAGAAAAATTATTAAGTTTGAGAATGCATCAAATTGACTTATAAAAATTAATAATAATCTTATAATTTATAAAAGAGAGTATAATTTATCTATTGTATTCCACTATAAAATAACTTTTATTTTATTTTAAATTTTAAATAATTTATGGAGTGAGTATTGAATGGGTTGTAATTGCAAATGTACATAAGACCAATATTAACTTTTAAAAAGTTAATTTATGATATTTTAAATTTTAAAATTAATATGATTCATTTAAATTTTGAAAATAATAAATTTTAAAAATAATAGTACTTTTAATAATATTTATAATTATATGGACATAAATTAAATAAATTTATATCAATTTTAAATTTGAATACGATTGAAATTAATTTTTAAAAAACAAGTCAATATTAATTTTATAATTTGAAAACGAAATAGTAAAAAAGTCATGTGACAATAATTTTAAGATGTGTATGATTGATGAGTTGTCCACTTAAATGAGGGTGTGAAATGTCATTTTGCATATATAGAGAACGGTCTATTGACTCCCTCACTTTGGGGAGTAAAATCCTATATAGAGATTAAAATAGAGAGTTAAATAAGGATAAGGAAACTGTTGGATAATGATTTTTTGATGTATTCTTCAAAACTGGGGATAGAGACTTATTTGGGGAAACTGTTGTGAATGCTCTAAGCATTCAAGATGGGATGGTAATTTAACAACATAAGGTTAAATCAAGTCTTTAGGTCATCTTAACTCATCACAGACCCATCGAAAAAGTTATAATGTTAAATGTACTCTTGGTATTAACTTAATTCTCTGTATACAACACATTATATTGATGTAAAGCAGCCAGCTCATCAAAAAAGTGGAGATCAAGGGACAAATTAAAGTATATATTTGCACTATTAAATTAATATTAAGGTAGGTAGCGTGTAGGGAAGATCATTTGAAAACAAGACATTACATACTGAGAGCTTTGATACCATGATACGTAATCAGCTCATCTAATCTAAAAGTTTAAATTGTTAAAAAGAGAGTCCAATAATATTTATTACACTAATAATTACATGTTTCGACAAAATCTCAATCCCCGACAAATGTGTGAACTCCAAATTCACCACATGACCATGAAAGCCACAACTCTGATCCCATTTAATGATCTGGACTTACCACAAACCCATATCAAACTTCAAATTTACTGTCCCATGTGTTAAGTGTTCCTCACCCATGTGCAAAATATGGGTAGAAAAGTTTTGTTTTGTTAGGAGTTAGGCAGGAAGAAGAAAAAAAAAGGAGGAAAGTTAGGCATGCCTAATTTTTTTTTGTTTTTTGTTCCACCAACCCACCGAGCATGCATTATAAAAAGGGCATCACTACTTCATTTGAGATACACCAATTCAGAGAAAACATTCGAGAGAGAAGAAAAATAGAAAAGGTAGGGAGAGAAAAGCTTCTACTGAAGCTTAAGAAAAATAGTGAGAGAGGAAGATAGTTTAAATAGAAAGGGTGTTTTATTTGGGTTCCATCACATAGTTATTGTGGTGAAGTAATTTGAGTTTGTACTCAAATTAATATATATTTGTAATCTCTCATATTATTCTAGTGAATTTTTCGGAGTATGTCCCGTGGTTTTTACCTCTTAGTTATAGAGGGTTTTTCACGTAAAAATCTTGGTGTCTCGTGCTTGGGTATTTCTTCTCATTATTTCCTGCAGTGGTTATTATTTTAGTGGAACTGCAAATTTAATCTGTTTGGCATGTACTAATATTTTTGGTCATTTAATTTATCAAAGACAACAGTATTTGAGAGGTGATTTTTTTCAACAATTGGTATCAGAGCTAAGGTTATTTTGCTCAGTTGTTTCTGATAAATTCTATGGAGGAATCAGGTGGAGCCATGATTAAATTGACCTCTTTAAATTTTTTGATCTGGAAGTCCAGAATGAAGGATATTCTTTACTGTAAGGATTTATATGAACCGTTAGAGCTCGAGGGAAAGAAGCCCGCGGATAAATCTGAGGCTGATTGGAAAAAGATGAATAGGAAGACTATTGGTCACATCCGACAATGGATTGATCAAAGTGTGTTCCACCATGTTTCACAGGAGACGGATGATCATGCTCTATGGACAATACTAAAGTCCATGTACGAGAAGAAGAATGCACAAAATAAAACTTTTGTGATTCAAAAAATTGTGAACTTGAAGTACAAAGACGGGAGCAGTGTGTCGAAGCATATAAGTGAGTTTCAAGGTTTGGTGAACCAGTTGTCTACCATAGAGTTAAATCTTGATGATGAGATTCAGGCTCTTTTGCTTCTCAGTTCATTGTCTAACGGCTGGAAAACTTTGGTGGTGTCTCTAAGCAATTCAGCTCCAGCAGGGAAAATAGCCATGCAGTCGGTCAAAGACAGTCTTCATAATGAGGAGACTAGGCAAAAGAAGCAAGGCTTTAATTTCGAGACGCAAGCTCTTGTTGCAGAGAACAGGGGTAGAAGCAATTTCAGGGGATCTTACCAAAGAGATAAAAGTCGTAGCAAAAGCAAAAATCACCGAAGCAAGTCAAAGACCAGATAAGGCGATACGTATAGATGTTTCTATTGTAATAAGAAAGGTCATTACAAAAGAAATTGCAAGAGCTGGTTAGACAAGCAGAAAAATGATAAGCAAGGAAAGGTTGAGGGAAAGAACACTGCAGCCACAGTCACCGAAGATGTTGTGATTCTTTCATTTGAGGAAGAAGAATGTTTGCATGTTGATGATCAAAAAGTTGATTGGGTGGTAGATATTGGTGCTTCGTATCATGCTACACCCAAGAGGGAGTTCTTCACAACTTATAAAGCTGGAGACTTTGGGTATGTGAGAATGGGAAATACTGATCAGTCTAAGATTATTGGAATTGGAGATGTTTGCATTCAGATAGGTGTTGGTTGCACTATTACCTTGAGGGATGTTAGACACGTTCCTAATTTGCGTCTCAACTTAATTTCTGGCATGGCCTTGGACAGAGAAGGCTATGAGAATCACTTTGGCAGTGGAAAATGGAAGCTTACCAAAGGTTCTATGGTGATTGCAAGAGGTGTTGCTTGTTGCTCGTTGTACAAGACTCACGTGAAGGTGTGTTCCAGTGAGTTGAATGCAGTGGAGGATGACTCTTCACCAAACTTATGGCATAAAAGGCTTGGCCACATGAGTGAGAAAGGGTTGCAGTTATTAGCAAAAAGGTCACTCATTCCTTTTGCTAAAGGTACTGTTTTAAGCCCTTGTGATTATTATTTATTTGGGAAACAACATAGAGTTTCTTTTAGTAGTTCAGCTAAAAGAAAATCAGAGTTACTAGAGAGAGTATATTCTGATGTATGTGGACCCATTGAGGTTGAGTCTTTGGGTGGAAATAAGTATTTTGTTACTTTTATTGATGATGTTTTACGGAAGGTGTAGGTATATTTGTTGAGAACAAAAGACCAGGTATTCCAGCATTTTCAGAGTTTTCATGCTATGGTTGAAAGGGAGACTGGAAAATTATTGAAGTGCATTCGCAGCGACAACGGAGGGGAATACACATCAAAGGAGTTTGTTGATTATTACAATAAAAATGGCATTCGACATGAGCAGACTATTCCTGGTACCCCACAGCATAATAGTGTGGCTGAGAGAATGAACCGCACTATTGTTGAGAGAGTGTGATGCATGTTGAGAATGGCTAAACTACCCAAGTCATTCTGGAGTGAAGCTGTTCGTACTGCCTGCTATCTGATTAATAGATCTCCATCAGCACCTTTGAATTTTCAGATTCCAGAGGAGATTTGGAGTGGTAAGGATGTGTCATATTCTTACTTAAGGGTATTTGGATGCAAGGCTTTTGCGCATATCCCCAAGGAACAAAGATCGAAGCTTAATGACAAATCTACTCCATGTGTTTTTGTTGGCTATGGAGATGCAGAGTTTGGATATCGGCTATGAGATCCAGTGCAGAGGAAATTATTCAGAAGCAGAGATGTGGTGTTTCACGAGCACCAGAATTATGAGAATTTTGATAATGTTGCACAGGCCAGAGATAATAGAGTTCCAGACCTCAGCGGAGTTCCTTCTCCATTACAAAATGCCACAGTTAGAGAAGGAGGTCAGAATAAAGATGTGACTGATACAGATTTGCACGATGGTGATGGGTCAGATGCAAAGGGTGTTGATCAGGGGGAGCAACCTGACATTGAAGAACCTCAGCTAAGAAAATCCACGAGAGAACGTGTGCCATCAGTCAGATATCCTTCATCTGAATATCTTTTAGTTGCTGAGGAAGGGGAGCCAGAGAATTTTCAAGAAGTCAAGACTCATAAAGAAAAAAGCAATTGGTTGAGAGTTATGCAAGAAGAGATGGATTCTTTGCACAAGAATCACACTAATGAGTTAACTACACTTCTAAAGGGCAGGAAAGCATTGAAGAACAAATGAGTGTTCAAGCTGAAAAAGGATGGTGAAAAACTAGTGAAGTACAAGGCTCGGTTGGTCGTCAAAGGTTTTGCTCAAAAGCAAGGTATTGACTTCGATGAGATTTTTTCTCCAGTTGTAAAGATGACTTCTATTCGAGTGATGTTGGGGTTAGTAGCTAGTATGGATTTTGAGCTTGAACAACTAGATGTGAAAACTGCATTCCTTCATGGTGATTTGAAGGAGGAAATCTACATGGAGCATCCAGAGGGATTTGAAGTTAAAGGGAAAGAGCACTTGGTTTGCAGGTTGAAGAAAAGTTTGTACGGCCTGAAACAAGCCCCAAGACAGTGGTACATGAAATTTGATTCATTTATGGTGGATCAAGGTTATAGTAGAACAGTTGCAGATGATTGTGTGTATGTGAAAAAGTTTCTAGATGGTAACTTCGTTATTCTGTTGCTATATGTAGATGATATGTTGATAGTTGGGCAAGATGCTAACATGATTCACAGGCTCAAGGGTGAGTTGTTCAAGTCATTTGATATGAAGGACTTAGGCCCGGCTAAGCAGATTTTGGGCATGAAGATTATTCATGACAGGAAAGCCAAAAGGTTGTGGTTGTCACAAGAGAAGTATGTTGAACGGGTGCTTGCAAGGTTCAACATGGGTGATGCTAAGCCAGTTAGCACGTCACTAGTCAATCATATTAAGTTGACAAAGAGTATGTGTCCTTCTACTAAGGAAGGGAGAGATGATATGGCAGCAGTTCCTTACTCCTATGTTGTAGAAAGTCTTATGTATACGATGGTTTGTACGCAGCCAGATATTGCTCACGCAGTTGGCGTTGTGAGCAGGTATTTGTCAAATCCTGGTAGAGAACATTGGGAAGCAGTCAAGTGGATTCTTAGATACTTGAAAGCTACTTCCAGTTTATGTTTGGGTTTTGGTGGTTCGAGTCCAGTCTTGGAAGGTTTTACAGATGCATACATGGTAGGCTCTGAAGAGAAGAAGTCTACTTCGGGGTATTTGTTTACTTTTGCAGGGGGAGCTGTATCATGACAGTCCAAATTGCAAAAGTGTGTTGCTCTGTCTACAACTGAGTCAGAATACATCGCCGCTACGGAAGCAGGCAAGGAGATGTTATGGTTGAAACGGTTTCTCCAAGAGTTGGGTCTGACACAGGATGAATATGTGATTTATTGTGATAGTCAAAGTGCAATTGACTTAACTAAGAACGTCACTTATTATAATCGTACCAAGCACATTGATGTTCGTTATCACTGGCTTCGAGAAGTGATGGAAAAGGAATTGATGAAAGTCAAGAAAGTTCATATTGATGAAAATCCCTCCGACATGATGACAAAGGTCGTAACTCGAGATAAACTAGAATTTTGCAAGGAGTTGATCGGGATGGACTCCAACTGACGGGATCATAATGAATACCTCTTCTCATGAGTTCGGAGGGGGAGATTGTTAAGTGTTCCTCACCCATGTACAAAATATGGGTAGAAAAGTTTTGTTTTGTTAGGAGTTAGGCAGGAAGAAGAAAAAAAAAGGAGGAAAGTTAGGCATGCCTAATTTTTTTTTGTTTTTTGTTCCACCAACCCACCGAGCATGCATTATAAAAAGGGCATCACTACTTCATTTGAGATATACCAATTCGGAGAAAACATCCGAGAGAGAAGAAAAATAGAAAGGGTAGGGAGAGAAAAGCTTCTACTGAAGCTTAAGAAAAATAGTGAGAGAGGAAGATAGTTTAAATAGAAAGGGTGTTTTATTTGGGTTCCATCACATATTTATTGTGATGAAGTAATTTGAGTTTGTACTCAAATTAATATATCTTTGTAATCTCTCATATTATTCTAGTGGATTTTTCGGAGTATGTCCCGTAATTTTTACCTCTTAGTTATAGAGGGTTTTTCACGTTAAAATCTTGGTGTCTCGTGCTTGGGTATTTCTTCTCATTATTTCCTGCAGTGGTTATTATTTTGGTAGAACTGCAAATTTAATCTGTTTGGCATATACTGATATTTTTGGCCATTTAATTTATCAAAGACAACAGTATTTAGGAGGTGATTTTTCCCAACACTATGAGCATCATATGATTATCTTGACCCACCATTGGCCTATCTTATAAGAAGTCATAAAGATGTTATTTTTTGATAGAAACCTTAAGTATTAGCATAATATATTTGATCACATATTTCAATGTGGGATTGAAGTATCACAAATGAACTTATCTACCTTCTTTCCTTCTTGTGATCAACTTTAATTCATTATATTTCTAGCTAGCAACTATCAATTTCGTTTATACAGGAATCTTCTAGGATTCCTTTCCTTCTTTAATTTGAACCATTAAAATTACTTGTTTATCAAGATATTTTTTTTATTGTAATAAATATTTTGTCTATACAAAATATAATAAAATTCATTAATTAAATTACTTTATAATTTTAAAAATACAAAAATAAGTATAAAAGAGTATATGAAATATATAGGCGTCTATCATATGCCACTATCGAAGATCATCTATCTATTTCCTAAAACTTAAAAAAGATTAAAATGTGGAAAAAGAAAAGGTATCTCTACAAAATATGAAGAACATGGTGAAAAGGTCCATGCCTTGGATTGTGAACAAAAGGAACACTAGTAGATGCCAGAGCTGGCAAAAAGGAATAGAAAGAAAGAAGCAATAGAAAACATTATCATCATTAATTAATTCGATAAAAAGAAAGTGGCTAATGAAAGTCAATTGTTGGAAAGAGAATTCTGAATCAGAAGATGGCTTGGAGTTCCATGCATAGCAACCTATTGTCTCTTAATACCAAATCAAGAAGATAAATGGCACCCAACTGAATATAAATCTTTATTTGATATGACCTCTCATCACTCGCAGGCCACTAACTAGTTTATTTCATATTTTGAAATTGTTCCATTAATTCTAAAGTGGAGTTCCTTTAATTTATACCCTCAACTCTATCTTGATTTATTTTTTTTATAAATAAGTACATAGAGTAATTAACATTGTGCCCCATATCATTTAGGAACGACTGATCTGGTAAGGTTCTAACAACACCCATCTTAGGAATTTCTCCTTTTTTACCCTAAATGCAAAAGTTTAGGAACACTTCCATTTATCTGCATTTCTCTTTTTAATGGAAAATAATGACCAATAATATATATTAATATCACATTAATCTCTTCCTTTTCAAAAGTACAGTGGGCCTAAGTACACTAGACCTAAGTGTTTGTTTGATTAGAGGGCACTAGTACATTTAGGTAATTGGTGCATTTGAAAATTAAAACGCATAATTTAAAATCTTATTTATTTAAAAATAATTTATTTTAAATGTTTTGTCTAAAAAAATAATGTGACGAATCTGGTGCGTTCGAAAGTCTAAATACATTAAATGTTAAAATTGCAAATGGAACCCAAACAAATCCTAAAAGATGTAAATAAGAGAGGGAGAGCCCAGTTGCATGTCAAATCATCTGTTCATACCTTTTATATTTTAGAAAGAACATCCGGCCTTAATTTTCTTATATTCTCTAGCTACCAAGCTAAAAAGAATTAATGTACCCCCACAAAGTGAGAGATAACAGAGGAGAGAGAAAGATAGCACCACCTACCTCTTGATTTCCCCAATAGAGTTGTGAAGTTGTTTGATGATCTGGGGTATTGGTTCTTTTAGCACTATAAATATGGGCTTAATTTCTGTACTTCAAATCATCCCAACAAAATATCAAAAGAGAACATTAATTTTCTCTCCCTTTAATTTAGTATATATATTTCTTTTATATTATATATATAGAGAGAGAGAGAGATATAGATGGCAAGAATGTCAACAGATCCTCTGGTAATAGGGAGAGTTGTTGGAGATGTTGTGGATTATATAAGTCCCAGTGTCAAAATGAGTGTCACTTACAACTCCAGCAAGCAGGTCTACAATGGCCATGAGCTCTTTCCTTCCTCAGTCACCTTTAAACCTAAGGTTGAGGTCCATGGTGGTGACATGAGGTCCTTCTTCACACTGGTATATTACATATACATCCGTATGTGTGTTGATACACACATATATATATACACACACATATATTATTAATTTCATGAGTTGAATCCTAGCTAGTTCTATGTTTCTTGCAGATCATGACAGACCCAGATGTTCCTGGTCCTAGTGATCCATACCTGAAAGAGCACCTGCACTGGTATATCCTTAATTTAATCCTTCATAAGAAAATTCACATCTGGGGGAAAAAAAACATTCGTACTAACATCAATAATAAACCCAACTGTCTATTAATTAGGGTAAATAATTTACTAGCCTTGGGGTTTACATGACATGTTTCATACATGAATTATTAGTCATTTTGATAACAACATATATATATATATATATATTGCTATGACATACTATGGCAAAATCAGAAAAATAAATAGCATGCAATAACACAAAATTTCTGTGAAAAACTAAATCCGGAAAAACTAAGGAGGCGTAGGAGAATTTCACTATTTAGAATATGGAGTTTACAAATCGTATGGAGATCTCTCACAAAACCCAAATCGCATTACACCAAAACTGTAGTTTTTTCTGACTTAGGTTCTCATCACTATCGGTCCTTCACTTCTACCACTAATTAAACTCATTTTTCTTTTCCTTTGGACCGCGGCACACTTTTAGTAGAGGGATCTGAAACTAGAATTTGAAACACACAAATTATTATTATTATTATTATTATTATTATTATTATTATTATTATTATTATTATTATATAATATATATATATACATATATATATATATATAGATAAATATATATACACGTGTGTGTATATATTTGTGTGTGTGCATGCTTAGTATATTATTAGTGGACCAATACATCAAATTGAATTTTTTTTTTAACTGTATGGAAAATTCCAATCAGTTGTTGTCCATATAATTTCTTTATTTTTGTGCTATATATCTTGCTTCACTGATGGAATGGAAAAACTCAATAGCTAAGCTTTAGCACAAAAGTTTATACATACATATTTAGCAAGCTACAACTTAACATTTATAACTTTGCATGATTCGACTTCTCTTACAGGATAGTCACAGACATCCCAGGCACAACAGATTCTTCATTTGGTATGCCTCCTTTTCCACTTATAGCCATACAATAACTACATATATGTTGAAAAATATATGATTCTGGCTATTGTCATAACTGATTGGCAAAATGTAGTTTTGATTAATATACTTGTGACAGAGAACAAAACTGTCATTAGTGAAATCTCTTCGCCGCAACCGGTTGGGCTTCTGATTTCAGGTCGTTCAGTATGGACAATGTATTTAGGCAATTTATAAAAACGAGTTGCATTGTACTTGCATTTCAAATGACATTTGATATATAAAATTATACGATTGCAACTCTTTGTTATATAAATGCAACTTATTTTTATAGACGACCTAAATAGACTACTCGTTTTAAACTATCTGGAATTAGGAACCTGCCATAGCTACATTATTCCCTACTCTGTGTGTGTGTATTGACCGGTGGTTCTACCTTATAACCGCTGTAGGAAGAGAGGTGGTGAGCTATGAGATACCAAGGCCAAATATAGGAATCCACAGGTTTGTTTTTCTTCTTTTCAAGCAGAAAGGAAGGCAGACAGTGAGTGCACCTCCTTCAAGGGATCGATTCAATACTCGAAAATTTGCAGAAGAAAATGAGCTTGGCTCCCCTGTTGCTGCTGTCTTCTTCAATTGCCAAAGGGAAACCGCTGCTAGAAGGCGTTGATCATTAATTTAAAAGTTAGTTAATTATGAACAACTATATTTAAATATTTATATTGTGGTATTGCTACTAAGTTGATTAATGGGTATTTTAGAATAAGCTTGTGGGTGTAACTTTAAAATACACCCTCACTAATAACCGCAATGTAACCTATTTGTATTAATCTTGATTTGATGAATGAAGAATGATGATTAATGGTCTACTTGAGTTAGTCCCAAAATGAGAGTCATTATTTTCCTCTCTTTTCTTGGTGTCCCTCAATGAGAGTGTCATTTAATATCATTTTTTTCTTTAAATTGTGCTTTGTCTCAACTTTCACAGCTTGTTTTGTTATATATAGCAATTGGGAAAAGCCTAAGGGTTCCCTCAGCTTTGAGATGGACTTTTACAGTCTATTGAAACAGGATGCCTCAGGTTTTTTAGGTTTTTTTCTTTTTACCTATTGAAGGTAGGGTTTCATACTTTACTATGACTTTTGGCTTAGCAAAACCCTACTTCTACATTGATGTTTCAAGAGCTAGAAGTACCATCTCACACTCAAAGACTCATTTCTAAAATTTCCACAATATAATAAAAGAATGCCTATTTCTGAAAAGTTATGTACTTGTTTACATCTTTTAAGTTGGTCGCAGAATTTTCATGAGAAAATTTTGAACTTTATACTGGTTTATGAACT
Organism: Aralia elata; assembly: GCA_034770075.1. Lineage (NCBI taxonomy): Eukaryota > Viridiplantae > Streptophyta > Magnoliopsida > Apiales > Araliaceae > Aralia > Aralia elata. Next base: position 46,375,691 of record CM068381.1, on the reverse strand, counting down.
TTGTGCTTAATTATGTTTTCATCTATGTCAATGAGATAATGGTTTAGACCGAAGTCCTGTGACTTTTAAAATTCAGGTTCTATTCTTAGTTGTATTTGTGTTAGTTTATTTTTTATTTATATGAATTTTTTAAAAATCTTTACTACTACATTTCAATCCTATAAGGGTCTCCTCGGCCAACACGCAGTGACCCGCTCTTGCCTCATGAGCAGCTCAAGCAGTTCACCGACACTTGACGGGTTCAGCCATATTGGAAAACCAAGCTAGGGGAAGGGCTAGAAGGGAAATAGAGGGAATCAAAATAGAACTTATCTTTGCTATATATGAAGTTCATCTGCTGACTATATGCAGTGCCATAAGGGAATTAAAAGAGATGTCTTAGTATTAGCTATATATAACGTATGATCTTCTTATGAATTTCCTCTTTTTAAGTGTGGTTTGTTTGCTCTTTGATCAATTAGATACTGTACTTGAGTTGAAAATTTATTGTACTTATAATGCACGCTATATTTATATATGGGATTCCAAAAAAAAAATGCCAAACCTTGGTTTAGGATTGTAAGGAATTGACTCTTCCTTTTTTGGCTACTGGAGTTGCTGATATGAAGATTTACTTTTCTGCAACATGTTAATCATGGATATTGTTTTATTGCACATAAGGAGTACTTCAAAGTCCATTTGAAACATGATGACGGTATTGCTGATTCAAAGTATCACTCTTGTAGAACATGAAAACATTAAGGTTGTTTTGAATATTGTTTGTTTGATTCAGAGTGGATGCAAATGCCATGCAAATTGGGATTTGCTTACAATTGATGCTACCATCTTTGTCCAAGGAGTTCTAATGTGAAGATTAATGTGTTTTCACATTTATTTTTAAAAAAAATTGACTTTAGGTGTTGATCATGTAATGTAATCTCTTTGCTGCCTTTTTCAAAATTTTCAGACATGCAATATTTTGGGATCCTATCTATTACACTTATCCTCCACTTTTTTTGATATATATTTAGCGACACAAACATTATATTTAACGACACAATAAAATTCGTTATAAATATCTAATAATATAATTAAATTTGTCGCAAATAAATGTGTCTTTGCTGTCGTGGCTAAAAAAAATATATATAGGTAAGCAATTTTAAGCAAGATTTTGGACTCAATAGGTAAACGAGTTCTGAGTGATGGGGGGTACTGATATGGCTGATATCATTCTAAAATTATTTTCAAAGTTCATTAATTTCTTGATGTATATTTTATGATTTTTATCCTTTCAAAAAATTAGACGAAAGTCCAAAATCACACACGAACAAAAATACTCAATCGAATGAGTAATTATAAATAAATAAATAAAATTCCTCCATCAAGCAAGTGATATAAACAATTAGGCAAGAGTTATGAAGAATCTCAACCTGCCTGAGTGATCTTGGTATAAATAATTAAACAATACAATCTATAAAAAAAATAATTCGGATGCAAGCTTTTCTTTACTTAATCGCTATCTTGATTGAAATTTCTCTTCATTTTCACATAATTTTTTAATCTTATGCTTAACATTTTCTTTTACTCAATTAATTAAGAGTGATTTACTTTATTACAAAGTAACAACTATATAAAATAAAATTAAGGGAGGGCAATAAAATGTCTCCTTTTGAGTGTTTGTGAGGAAGGAGAGTAAATTTTTATCCAAAACCAGAGTCTTGAAAAGGTCAACAAAAAGATGAGTATATATTTGATCACCCAGATCAGGTCCAAACTCCCAGACCTGATTAAAATGCGGATCCCAAATTTTATTTTATTTTTCAAAACAACTAATAAAAAATATATAGTTATTTTTGGTACTGAAAAAATTTGTTAATACATTGTTTTGGGTATGATTTGGATACATATAACAAACAGTGTTATACAATCATACCCAAAACAGTGTATTAACAAATCTGTATATGTATCCAAATCTGTATAACACTGTTTGTTATATGTATCCAAATCATACCCAAAACAGTGTATTAACAAATTTTTTCAGTACCAAAAATAACTATATATTTTTTATTAGTTGTTTTGAAAAAAAAAACGAAAAAAAAAAATTGGGATTCGTATTTTATCAGGTCCGAGAGTCCGGATCTGATCCTACCTCTATATTTGATTAGTGCACTTACAAGGATAAGGAAAGATCTTGAGTTCCAAGACCAAGCCTTGTTGAAGTAGGAGACTTAGTTGCCTAGCTAAACCTGAAAAAATATTAAATATAAATAGCAATTAGTCCTTTGTTAGCTAGCCGTCTGTCAGATATTTAACTAATGTAACTTCCTTCTGAAGAAAGAGCCGGGAGTTATTGTCTGATACAAGAAGTAAAGATTTTAATTTAAAGTCGTCGTCTATAAATTTTGTAAAAATTGGTATTATCATAGTGATAGGATCTCAAATCGGAGAGTTGGGAACTAGACATAGCGGTATATCCCCAGATGTATATTGTAAACCGGACAAATCATTTATGTATCGTGTGATAGGTTATCTTTTTCCTTCATCATTACTTTACTTGTCAATTATTCATATATACTGCAAAAGAATATATATATAAAAACAAGTCGCATAGGACTTAAATTAAATTTAGGAAGCGATGAAAAAAATTAAATTTATAGAGATCAAAGGTTTTTAAAAAGTGAAATAATTATTCAACTCATCTTTTAAATTATTTTCTCCCCTTCATCATCCATCGAGATCGTGGTGGGGCAAGACCACGAGTTTGAGGAAAAATTATCATCCTATTGTTGGTGGCTTTTGAGAGGTATTTATAGATGTCTATCCGAAATATTAACTTTCAAGGATTTATGTCACTTTGGTTGAATTTGTTTAGAATTGGTTTTTCCTTTATTTGATAAAAAAATATTTTTTCTTGAAGACCATATCTTTCTGAGTTGAATGAGATTTATTTAGTTTGGTTGAGTCAAATATATATGATTGATGTGTCTTTTAGAATCCATGTAGCATCAGTATATGGTTGAGTCAAATATGATTGATATATTTTATAGAATCTACCACCTCTTTCAAGTTCGACCTCGTTTTACTCTTTTTTTAAGAACATATTTTATTATAATTTAAATAGAGAGATACATTTTATCGGGACTCGAACCAGGACTGCGACAAGTTCAATTTTCTTTTAACTTTTTTTTTATGAACTAATTCTATTACAATTTAATTTTAAGGATACATTTTATCTTAAGACTCAAGGATGAACTTGAAAAATTAAAGTGGAAGAAGACTAAAAGAAATTTATCTTTTTAATATAGCACCTTAATTAATTCTAAAATCATCTAGTTTATACTAAGGAGTAAACTCAGAGTCTGAAATCACCTATATTTAACCTCCTTTTTCTTGGTTACTTGCTTGTATGACAAATCTCCACTTTAATCATTGGTTTTATCCTAGTATGCAACTTAGAGATACGAAGACTAAATCAATTTTTATTGAGCACATAACTTTATTAATGGATTTAAGTATAGAGCTATACGATTCATACGCTATACGTTACTATGAATCAAGGTCCGTCCATTGATTCTTGCTACAGTCATGTTCATGTAGTGCATAAAGGATAAGATCCTTCTTTTACACTTATACTTTAATTTCTTTTAATGCATATTTAGCGACATAAATATTATATTTAACAACAAAATAAAATTCGTCATAAATAATTAACGACACAAAACTTTGTCGCAAATAATTAATTGTGTTGTTAAAAGTGTCGTTCGCTAAATGTGTATTGAAAAAAATTAAAAAATAAATGTAATGGAGAGGGTCCTAATCCAAAAATAAATGACTAATATTATCATAGCAAAAATAATATTATCAAATCAATAATGTCATCGAAAATGCTAAATACTACTAGAGTAGTTGTTGTCATCAAAATATATATTTACTCTATCAACATCATTTTTATAACTTTTATACTATCAACGTCCTAAAAATAATGAGTAATGTTAGGATTCTCAAATAGATCTCAAAAAACATGATATTAAATATTTTAATAATAATTTATGGCATGATGAATCGCATAATATCTATTCAACTAAACTAAGGTTATGATAACACATCATTTGAAATATTTTTAAAGATCAAAATTTTGATACCCCTACCATACCCAAAAATAGTACTGTATATCTTCTTTCCCGAGTTTCTGCAAGTAATCATGTAAAAAGACCGACCCGAATCATCCTTCTTAAAGGTAAAAGCCCCTAAAAAGAAGGGTCTCAATCTACGAAAAGGCTTTTGATGATTGTAGGTCTCTTATTGGTCTGAATTTATATGAGCTGGAGATATTGATACCCATATACAAGGAAAAGGAAAGTCACACAGTTCCGGTAATGGTGCTCCTCTTGTACCCCAATCATTGTCAGTTGTCATAATACTAGAAAGATTCTTTAAAACATAAACTTTCATAGGATTTCTCTTCTTCTTTTCCTGATATATACTTTTAATTTTACCTTTTGAGTTTAATTTTATATATATATATATATATATATATATATATATATATATATCATCTTTTAGGCAATTCATCACTCCGCTCTTAGCATCTTGATCTATTTCGGATTATGATCCTGTGCATTATATTTTTTATCCAATTTCTCAAAATACACATGTATAATGATACAAAAATTACTTTAAAGACACAATAGCATTTGTCGTAAGTAATTGTGTTCTTAATTAGTGTCGTTGTTAAAAGTAACTTTTATGTCGTTTTATGTATACCGAGAGAAATTGTGTGAAAGAAGTAATGGAAAGGATCTTGATCCATTTCCCCAATACGTATTTCGTGACACAAAAATTATATTTAGTGACGTGATAAAATTTGTCACAAATAATTATATTGTTGGTATTGTCGCTATAAATAATATTTGTGTCATAAAATGTGTATTGAAAAAAAATAAGTATAATGTATAATGGAAGAGATCCTAATCTACCAATTTGATACTTAAATAAAATTCTTATGCAAATAATCTAAATAAAATTTACTTTTACTATAGTTATGTTCCATTTTTTTTCCTTTCAAAAATCAAATTTAATGATGAGAAAGAATAAGAAAAAGCACACGATATACTATATAAGTATGAAGGCGACCCATCTACTTACCAGCAAGGCTACATAACTTATATTTGCAAAAGAAAATTGATATTTTCCTAGCCAAAAATATATACTCAGCGTAATATAAAATACTCTATACATAACTTATATTTGCAAAAGAAAATTAATATTTTCCTAGCCAAAAATATATACTCAGCGTAATATAAAATACTCTATACGTTTCACAAAAATAGTCTCCTTTGTAAATTCATTGTTCTACGAAAAGAGTTTTTAAGTTTCTATCATAATTTCATTATCATGTTATAATTCTTAATTAAGAATAATTTAATTTTAAAAATAAATATAAAATAAAAATACATTCTTATATAATATTATAAATTTTGTAAATATGGAACAGTTGAAGTGTTGCTTATTGAAACATCCAACTCAAAACCAATTGATTATGAATGGAGTAACCTCTCAAGTTATATATTGAGTCTTCATGTCTGAATTGTCCGATGTAGAACTTTATATCTCAACACCCCCCCTCTCGTGTGGCGTAATTTTGAGCCAAACACGTAGACAGTTTTAATTGGATGACGTGGAGCATGTGGGTCGTTGGGCCTGCGCATGAATAGTGTCCGCTCTTATATTATATTGAAATATCTAACTCAAAACTAATCGGTTATGAATAGAATAACTTCTCAAATTATATATTAAATTTTCAGGTCTTAATTGTTTGACGTGAGTCTTTATATCTCAACGTTGATTTCCTTTCAATTTCCAAAAGGGCAACAAATATAAAACTAAATAAGGTACGTACGTAGTGTGTAGAATCTTACATCTTGCACAGTACAGTTACTAGAAATTGCAATACTAACCCAACTCTATTCCATAGCAATCATGCAACAAACTAGGACCCTAGGAGTACTGCAGGCTGTATATATGAGGAAGTACTCGATAAAACATTAATATAGACTATCAATTCGAGCTATATTTAGTTTTATAATTTTTAATAAATTATTTTAATTTTAAATTTAAAAAAAATTATAATACTGATTTTTAAAACTAATAATAATATTATACTTTGGTACGGCTAGAGTTTTTTTTCCTCAACGAGAGACAGTAGGAGAGAGATGCGGACTAGCATGTTAGATTATGACATGGACCCTAGCTATAAGGTGTAAGGGACATAATAAAAAGAAAGTGAGAGGCCTTACAAATTTGAACACCTGTCGAATGTTAAGTAAGCTTTAAAGCGAGGACCCTGCAAAGGATTAACGTTCAAAACAAGTAAAGAAATAGAGAAAAGAGAATGAGAGGGGTAGGGTAAAGACGTAAAGTAGTACTTAACCGCATGCATGCATGTGGTGATACGCATGATGAGTGCCTGCAATATGATCTCTACAGTTACATTTTATTTCCTGGAAATATTGAACATACTCGATACAGTCTTTCTTGGTAAAAGTAGTTATAGAATCTTAGTAGTCCATTAATTAATTAATGTCCTGTCAAAGTAGGGACGAAGAGTTCTACAAACTCTAGAGATATTGATTGTTTACCATTTTCGATATATAACCACACTTATTGGCTACATTGAGCTGGCTAGGGTATTGTACTACAACTTAGAGTCTCATTTATTAAGTTGATACATATGTATATAAGAAAGTTATTCATAGTACATGATTTGGTTATGATCTTTTTGGAATGAGTTTATGGTGATTAATTTAAGATAATTCCAAAAAATATTATTGTAACGTTGGATTGAGACTTATTATATTATGATTTAATTTAATTCGGGTCGTTACATATAATATATGTTAGGCATGTCGCAAGTCTATATACATTTATTTAGAATCACGTTTTAACCAAAAAGATTAATCTGTTAGGTTTGATCCATTTGAGCATATATAATCTCAAAAAAAATTTCTTTATGTTCTGATACAAGACTTTATTACACGTACGATAACTCAACAATTTTCCCTTTAACGCGTGTTATATATCTCTATCTACATCAAAACCAAGTTATCCCTTAAAATTTCAACTATAGTCTTTTGAGCTTAGCCAATCACATCTCTTAACTGACTAGCCATCATCTTCAATATCTCTTGTTTGATTCACCAAGAGTCACTGTCAATTGCAGTCTGTCACGTCTTCTAACTGATGAAATCATGATCGCTACAATATCTCTTGTTTATCATCATCATCATGAAGCTCGATAACTCCTTTAATTTTCACTCTCTTTATTTATCATACTAATGCCCCGATTAATTCTCTCTTTCTTGGATTAAATCAACCTAGTACTGATACCAATTATTGGGTATGCATGTCACAGGCCTAGATACAGTCATTTGGATCACAACTTAACCCAAAATGTTAACATCTTAGGTCTTGTCCATTTGAACATATATGTCCTTAATCTTTTTTCTTATATTTTAATATAAGGCTTTATTATCGCACAATAACTTAATAGTATCAGAGTTAACTCTCGAAAACTTGAGTCGAGTCATTTGATCAGGTTGTCGAATGTGGGGATACAAAGCAGGGACGGATCCAGGAATTTTTTTCAGTCGGGGCAAAGCTTTAACGAGACTAGTATTATTCATGAAAAAAAAAAACATACAAACTACAATTGCCCACGACGAGTTTTCATTTCGTGAAAACGTCGCACTATAGTTTCGTTATTAACACAAGCAAAAACATCTTTTTCAATATAAAAAATCAAGCTATCACTCAACCACTGATCTCCCATTCTATTTCGAAGTGGACTTTTGATGATCTTCATAGCGAAAAAGGCTCTCTCCACTGAAGCAGTTGCCACCGGTAATACTAAAGCTAATGTAACAAGCTTATAAACATGATTATATGCTCTATGTTTACTTGTCTCCACCAATTTTTTTGCAAGACTGCCAATTCCTTGCAATTGAGAGAACTCACCACTCCTATGCATATCCCGAACATAAATCACAAGTTGATCTTCAAGTTCTAAAATGTCTCTCCTAGAGAAGTGTTGAGGATAAAAATTGACAAACTTAACAAGCTTTTGTTTGTCAAAAGCTCGAAATGAATCATTCGGGCTCAAACATGCCATACAAATAAGCAACTCAGTATTTACCTCATTGAAGCGATAATTCAACTCTTGAAGTACTTTATCAATCACGGCCATGAAATAGTTCACACGATAATGATGGAGGTTTGTTACGACGTGAGCTCTACGTCTTGATCTCCCTCGAGGTACAAATGACACATCCATTAAAGGAACCACAATATCATGTTTCTCACAAAAACTAGAAACTTGGTCAAGCAAATCATCAAATCCATTATCCCTAATGTGTTGTAGTTCTTCCTTAGAAGTTTGGACTAAATGCATTGCATTGACAAGATCTTGATCTTTCCTTTGTAATGCTTGTGACAAACAATTTGTGACTCCCAAAATAGATCTCATCAAAAATAGAGGGAAGACAAACTCAAAAGTTTGGATATCTTCCAATGACTTATTTGTTTCACCCAAATTATCAATGTAACCATCATCAACAATCAACTCAAGAACTTTCACCACGGATTTGAACATTGAAATGATACTAAGCAAAGTACCATAATGTGATTCCCAATGTGTATCACCGGGTCGCTTAAGACTAGTTTCTTGATTTAAGCCTTTCCCCGTTACAATAGAATCATTTTCAAGAGCATCCGAAAGTTCCTTTCGTAATTGATCTCTAAGTGCATCTCGATGCTTACACGATGCTCCAACAATATTGACCACCATATTAACCGATAAGAAAAAAGTGACAAAATGAGCTGCCGAGCTGCGGTGTGGCACTTGGAAGAGGGCAGAGGCTGAGGAGTGGAGTGACTGAGTGAGGCCTATGCGGCTGTGCGAAAGAAGAAGACTAGCTGATTTTTTTTTTAAAACCTACTACATGAAACGACGTCGTTTCATGTAGTAAGTTTAAAAAAAAAAATCAAAACCCACTAACCTACTCGGCTGCTCTGCATCTGCTCTCATGTCTACAACTCTGCCGTCGCCGGTCATCGTCCGATGGAGTTCTCCGCCTCTGCTGCCGGGGCATTTTGGGCCTCTCCTTGAAGATTTTTCGTCGGCTGTCGGGGTACTTGCCCAGGTATGCCAAAACGTGGATCCGCCCCTAATACAAAGGTGGTTGATATTCTCCTATAATGGACCGAGCTAGGATGTACTAGAAGAGGGGACACAACGGCCGCCGATATTATCGTGGGGACACGAGAACATCAAGGGTTTAAGTGAGGGAGATCAAAACACCTCAGTGCTCTCACTTTAGAAATATGCTGAATAATTTGATATACATGTAAGGATCCAAGCTAATACCAATAATAACATAACTTTTTGGGTGAGTTTGTGTTGATTAAGGTAACCTAAGAAGATTACTAGAGCACTAAATTGAGTTTTAGCACAATTTAATTTGATTTGGACTCGAGTTTTGACTCAAGTTGTTACAATTTCGATTCAAAGTAAATCATTTTTTTTAGTTGTGGAATATTTCTAATTCATTCCTCATCTACTTTTTTTCTTTTCTTTTTTTAAATAAAACGTTTTAGGAATGCCTCCAGGACTAGTCTATTAATTTTGATCGTAGGTTTGCTATAAATTAATATAAAAATGATCGCTTTAGAAACATCTTCTAATGTACTTAGAAAAGTGTAATCTCGATTAGCTGGTATTTAAATAGGTGACTAATTATTTTGGCAAGGCTTCAACATCAAAGAAATTTCAACTTCAGCAGAGTTCACACTTCAGTAAATAAAGTAAGATATTGTTTTCCTTAACAAAGTACTACCAACATACAAGTTCATTAAATGTAATACAAAATTAAATGCTTTGAAATCTGTATAAATATAAGTTCATAAAATGTTATGTTACAGATAAATCTAAAGAACAATATTATACAAGTAGACATTGTTCTTTAATCACTTCGAGTATAGAAAATATATCGGTGTGAAGATTAATAAACCCCACCAATTTTATATAATATTTTCTTATATATAGTTAGATGGTTAAAGAACTCTTCTAACAAAAGTGACTCTTTAAATATTGAAATTTTTCACTTTTATACTTTAGACTTTAATATTTTAATTTTAAAATATTAAATTTTAATGTCTCTACATTTCTATATTAATAGAACCTTTTGACTACTAAACTATGCAATTTTTTATCGAAACAAGTCATGTGCTTTAAAATAAAAGGATAATTAAGACTTTTAAGAATATATATTATTTATATTGACTTTGATTTTTTCTCACTTTTCTTTTTCATCATGCACTAATCACCTGACTGCAATTTTTAATTAATTCTTCCAAAAATATTTAAGGTTGTTTACCAATCTAAGAAATTAAGTCTTTTAAACGTATATATCGTTTATATAGACTTCAATTTAATTATTTTTAATTTTTTTTCATCATACACTAATTGTGTGCTTACATTTTTTTGTACTTTCAAAGATATTTTGGAGTGAAATTATCCAAATGTTCTTATTCAGATCAATTATTACTCGTCGGTGACCAAAAAGTTTAATGTATAGAAACTTAATGATAATAAGGTTCAATTCTCCAGGGGCTAAAGTATAGAATAATACTATGTACACAAACTATACAAAAAAAGTTGTGCACAAAAAGTAGGACGCATGTATTGTTTATCAATGAAAATATGTAAAACATCCAATTATAGGTCCCGCTTCCTATTTTCTCTCATTTTTATGTTGTTTGTGTATAATTTTTTTGTGTATAGTTTGTGTCTATATATAGCATTATTCAAAGGGGGCGTTTATTACAGGTCATCTAAAATGGTTATCTCAAATACCCGATAATGTAGCTGGTTATCTTTATAGATCGTGTTTGTTACACTGGTAATGTTAACATTCCCAATAATTAGATACCTAATAAAGTGTCACGATTTTCGGTAATCGGATTACTAAAAAATAGGTGGTAATTTGAGATTACCACATAGTAGTCATCTTGAAATTTTTATTTAGACAAAAATATCATTTATATTTAATAATTGGGACATAAATATTCTTATTAGTCACATAATTTTCATTTATTTTATAATTTTTTGATTTTTTTATCGACATATTTAATTTAACTAAAATAATTCACTGTCCATACAAAGTATGTGGTACAATTGTTTGTTATTTATTATTATAAGTTTAATATATTATTAACGACATACCTGAAAATTTTGTGCTTAATAATTGAATAAATCATGATTTGTTATTTTATAAACATATTAAAAAACTTAATATAATTACTAAGTAATACTAAATTAATTAATATTTTGATGATTGTTGATAATTACACTTGACAATAACCATCTGGGAGAATCATTCAACCAAAATCTCTAATATAAGGCATATTAGCACTTTAAAAAGATTGCTCGATTTGAACATTTGCATGCCGGTACCAAAAATTGGTGCTCGCAAGGCTTGCATTTGCTGAAGGGCAAGGACGCATGGTGAAAGGTCCTTTCGAGCACTTGAAGCTCAGTACAAGAATATTTTAGTAAAAAATCAATACTAGAAAAAAATATACATATTAATCTTAAATTCATACCAAACACTCACAATAGCAATTACCGGTAATCACTTTTTTTTTACCAAATAAAAATGACACAATACTACTGTTTTCTATTATTAGTACTCAAATACCCAGTAATCTATATTCAGATGGGTATCTATCATGACATGTAACAAACACCCCTGAAGTATATTTAAGCCAACAAAAATTAATAATAGGTGAACTTTTTTGCGTTTTTTTTTTAATTACAAAGTCAAGTGGGTCAACAGGCCGGATACTGTACTTGTGGACTAATTATTTTGACAAGGCTTGATCAGCACCAAAGAAGATTCAACTTCAGCAAGGTTTACGTTTCAATTGAGTCTTAATTACCTCTTTAAATGGGCCAATTGAAGGAAATTAGGAGCAAGCTGTGAAGGTACTTGAGATGGTGTATAATTGTATCTTAATGTATCTTATATGTCCACCTCTTAATTTATCTTAATTGAGATAAAAAAAATTTCTTATGAATGTCTCTAAATCAATTAAATACAAAATTAAATCTAAACTATTCAGAGGACACATTAAGATGCATTAAAATTAAGAGGTGGGTTGTTAAGATGCATTAAGATGCAATCAAACACCACCTAACTCATCCTCTATGATCTAATGATATTAGGAAATTATTATTTTCACAAGTAAAATTTAATATTTTGGTAAGTTTACTCTTACATGAACTTGGGGATTTATTTACTATTCATGTGAGAAGGAGCTTATAAAACTATCAATTTTACTTGTGAAAATATCAATTCTCATAATATTAATATTGGATAGATGAAAATAAAAAAGATAATAAATGAAATGTTTGTAAAATGTCAGAGCCCAATATCCTGAAGATTACATAATTAATTTCTGCAAGTATCTTGGATTTGATGATAAATGAGTAACTATGTAACAAATGTCAGATTAAACATACCAATATCATTATTTATCTAAATAAAAGAAGAATTGATAATGTTACAGTAATATATATATATATATATATATTAAAATAAATATATATTTAATGACACTTTTACACTTGCTTTAATAATATTTTAAATTTTCAACGACACTTATTTTTTTTTGACAGAATCATTATTATCAAAATTTATGCCCAATAATTAATAGCATATCTTTGATGCTTAACATCAAGTGGATAATATAGGTAATATATAAGTACATTAATATATTAACAAATAAATATTCCTCGCTTAATGACAATATATCTCACTATAATACAAGGGTACACTAGAGTTTCAAATATTTAGAATTAAAAAGTGTTTCAAATGATGTGTTATTATTATATTAGTATATATTTTATTATTTATTGTGTCATAAAATATTATTAGAATATTCAATGTCATGTCATTTAAAATTTAGTTGAGAGTTGAGACCAAAATGGCTAAATCATCGACTCTGTGGTATTCTAACTCTCCAAATTAGGAAAAAAAAACAAAAAACAAATGGCTAAACCACCACAATTTTAAATGATGTATAGCCTTAAGCAAAAAGAGATTATAGAAGTTAGGCCTGTTGAAATACCGGACCTTGAAAAGATTAGAAGAAGACAAAACAAAGAGAAGTGGTTAGAGAACTAATAATGAATATATGAATTTCACTTGGGCTACGTTTATTTATAAAAATGATGAATAAAATAAAATTATTTGTATTAATTTAACACTAATATGAATTATTTTATAATATAATTAATATATTATTTAATCTCATGAACTATTTGTTCTTATTTTTAAAATTATTTGATACTTTAAAATAGAAATTATATAACATCATCTTTTCACATGAGATTATAATTCATCATCAAATGATTTTTTAAATGACAAAATATATTTATGGTATTAAATAACAAAATAATCATAAAATACAATAATATGTAATAATAAATTAGTATTAACTAGTCATCATTTGACTATCTATGAATCGGTTATGTGTGCTTGCGGAAGAAATTTGACATAAATGTATCTTCATGTTATTAAGTATCATACATGGCAAACCGGCATTTCATCCACTGTGGTGGAGATATTTAATCAACTTTTTATGCGGACATGGTAATTGAATATGAGATTTTTATAATTTTATCTATTTATATTTTGATCTTTCATTATTAAAAATGGGGGTCAAAATACAAATAGATAAAATTATAAATAGTTCATGTCCAATTATGATGTCCGCATATAATTCTTGATATTTAATTTATAGGATTTTGCCAAGTCATATTATTTATTAAAATAATCTCTAATTACTAAATAAGATTTATTATAATTAATTGTTGAGCATGAGACAATGGAGTGGAAGAACTAGTGCATAAATGGACCGTAGAGGATTCACTATGGCCAAAATATGTAAAAAACAGTGGGGGCCACTATAACCATCTATAAATATAACACTAAAAGTTCCATCTTTACACTTGGAGAGTCTTCAAATGAGGAAGAGAGCGATTTCAACGAAGAAACCACACATTTGAAGAAATTTGGGGCATAAACTAAACTACTTTTAAGTAAGTGCTTAATATTTATACCTTTTACATGTATAACAAAAGTTTCTTCATGACAATTCTTTGTTTTTCTAGCTTCTTCTTAGTTCTTGATTTCTCAATTTTTATTGTTCTTAGATTTTATGATTCTTACTATATCCTTGCATGATTGATTAGCTAGATTGATAGCCCTAACCTCTATCTACGGAATTGTGAATTATTTTCTATTTAAGATGATGATGATGATGATGATTGTTTTATGTTTATTTTTTTTTATATCTCTTTTGTTATTTGAATTAGCCTAAAATAGAAGTAGCTATTTGTATCGTGTTGGTTCTTTGATTAAAAGTATATTTAGACAATTAATTTAATGTAACGGTTCTACCGTTCTGGAATCATTTACTGATGATAGTTGGCAAAAATGACATACACAGTCCACAGAAATCAATATATATATATATATATATATATATATATCGGTAAAAAAATTATTTTGTAAAGTCGATCTTATATAATTCATGTCACTTCAAATCCGAAGTGATTTTGATATATATATATATATATATATATATAAATATATATATATATATATATATATATATATATATCGGTAAAAAAATTATTTTGTAAAGTCGATCTTATATAATTCATGTCATTTCAAATCCGAAGTGATTTTGATCTTCATTTATAGTGTAAAGAGTATGTAAAAATATAAAAATTTATAAATTTTCATGTAAATATGTAACAAGAAAAAAAAAGGTGTGTGTATTTGTGTTTGTACTAAAGATAATTGCATAATAGTTATGTTCACTATAATATATGTGGCCGCAGTTATGTAATTACCACAATTACATTGTCATTAAAAGACAATATATATTAAAATCCAAAACGGTTCCTTTCATTTTTAATTAAATTGTCATGGCTAGATGGACAAGAGAGGATCCGCTAGCTCTGCCAAATCTGTATGAAATACTGGGGGCCACTCTAACCATCTATACTTAAACCACTAAGAGTTGCAATCTTTATACCACTAAACACAACCTACCACCTTATTCAAAATGCCTATATAATCTACAATCTTTAACCATCTAGTTAGTGTTTAATTAATAATTTTACAGCTTTAACAAACAAAAAAGAAAAGAAAAATGTCTTCATGTCAATTCTTTACTACACTAGCTTGATCTTCACCTGTTCTCTAATTTTTAATCTTAGATTCATGATTCTTTACTATTCTTGTTTCCCCTCATTTTCCCGCCTTTTACCAATTTTAGTTTTTTGTCTAGTTGATGTCCTTAAGGTTGAAAATGAACTCAAGTGGTTTAAAATCGGGTTCGATATCGACTCAAAAAATTCAAACAAAACTCGGATTCAATACTTAAACGAGTCGAATTTGAATCCATTTTAATACTCGGACACTTACGCGTAAGGGTGTAATTTGAAGAAGTTCGAGTAATTTATCGAACTTTAAAATTTGTTCATATTTGAATCATTTATATTTCGAGTTGAACTCGAATCGAACTTTTAGTCAAACAAGTACGAATCGAACTCGAACTGTTTAGTTCATTTTACATCCTCACTTATACGAGTCGAATATGAGCCATCTACTAATCGCTCATTTAGAATATCAAATTTTCTTTATGTTATTGATCTCTACTCGATCGATATATATTCGTTGATCCTTATTCGTATACAGGAGCGAGTATACTTGATTTATTTAATGTATAGTATTCAATAATTAAATTCTTCACGTACTTTGAGAAATGGAAGGGGTTTTATGTTTCCCGAACATATCCATCAATTGATTCAAGAGTGATAATATTATCTTATTAATTTTTTTATAAGACTAGAGATCTAGTTTGAAAAGTTCAAATTTAAATCATTCCAAATAGCTGATTGAATTTATTTGATCTATATTATTATTATATAAATGATTATATCTTAAATACTCTCGCGAGTAGCTCGATTAAAACACGAGTTGATTCAAGTTGAACTCGAATACAATAAAATAAATCGAATTCGAATCTGAGTAAAGATTGCAAAATTGTATTCAAATTCGAATACGAATCCGAGTACCTTTAAAAAGTTTCGAGTAAAATCTGAGCAGGATATTGTTCGACTCAACTCGAGATCATTTTCAATTGACCTTGCATGCATGATTTTATCAATGTCCCTAATTTTTAACTATGAAATTGCATATTATTCTCTATATATTTGAGATTAAATTTAAATTTTAGTTTTTAGTTTACTTGATAAGTTTAATTTTAGTAATTATCTTCTGTGTTACAATCTCTTTGGGACCAAATAGCTTGGTTAGCTTGAAAAATAAATGACAGGATTTGTACTTCTATTAATCTTGACTCTTTAATCTCGATTGTTATGAACAAAAATAAAAATAAATACAATTAAAAAAAACTCCATGTTTCGGAATGTGATCTATCTTTGACTAATGTAGAATTAGGGGCTAATTAAATGAATCGAGTCGAGCTGAGTATTTAGTTGCTCAGATTTGATTCATAAAATTTATCGAGCATTGATTGAGGTTCGTTTAGCTACCGAGTCGAGTACGATCTCGAATCGAGCCCGAGCAGTTTGAACTTTTCAAGCAAATATGATCCGAGTATCAATAGAAAATTATAATTTTAAAAAATTCGAGTAATTTCTCATATTTAAATCGTTTATATTTCAAGTCAAACTCGAATCGAACTTTTAGTCAAACAAATACGAATCAAGCCCGAACCATTTGGTTCATTTTACACTGAACTCTCACTCGAGAAGGACATTCGAAGCGCTTTTAAAGCGCATTGATTATAGGTAGTGGGGCCTTATGTGGAATATTGACATGCTTTTGTTGTGATTTACTTCGCGCATTTTTCTCATTTTCTTTTGGTGTTTCTTTTCTTCTTCTAGATCGATTTTCCATTCTGTAACACGGCATTGTATGTACGTATGCATGTCATTGTGTCTATATATATATACACATGTAAATCACATTTATTCGTTATTGGAAAAGTTCATTTTTAGAGTTTTTAGCCCACCAATGTTGAACCTGCAACTTGTTCATCACTATATTATTACAAAATATCTGAATTTGAAATTTCATTGCTTAATTGCAAGGTCAAAGTTAAAATGGAGAACCGAACTGCATCATCCGACAAGGCTAATTCGATCTTCTCCCTTACCCTAGATGAATTTCAAACCAAGAGTGGCAAGAGCTTTGGATCCATGAACATCGACGAAATCTTGAACTTTCTAAACGAAGGACATTCAGATTGTGTAAACCTCACAAGAAAATATCAAAATGAACCTATCCAACCAGCCAAATTAGCCCCTCGAGAATCTTTTTCCATACCCACAACACTTAGTGGTAAAACAGTTGAAGAAATTTTGTTCGATATCGATAAAGACCAGGCTGAAAATCCATCCTTGAATCTTAATATTGGGACTCATGATCCAACATTTTACCAAGAAAGCCTAGAGAATATGACCTTGGAGGATTTTTTGGTAAAGATTGGAATTTTTAAGAAATCTCCCATGTTTTTTTCCCAAAAAAGTGTGCATGAAATTTTCCAAAACCCTTGTGTGGATATGGGGTACCAGGGCCAATTATTCTCTAATGATCCATCAAGCTATGGTGCAAATAATTTGCTAGGTGAAAGTTCCTCAATGTACAAGATGTTCAGTCAAGGTGGTGGGATTAATATTTTGAGCCAGCCATGTAATGATGATAATAATAACAACGGAAATGAAAATGGGAGTGATCAGAATGGGAATGGAAATAGTATCGCGACAGATCATGTGATTGATCAGAGAAACAAACGCAGGGCAACAAATGATCAGTCAGAGGAGATATTGGACATGAAGCAGCGAAGGATGATTAAGAATAGAGAATCAGCAGCACGGTCTCGAGCTAGAAAGCAGGTTCATATCTCAACCCTAAGCATTTTACTACTTTATTTTGTTAGTTGTTAAGGAAAATGAAGTAATGTTGAAACTTGAAAGTGTTTGCGTGCGTGAACTCAACAGTCCTTAACCAAAAAATAGCTGGCAATACTGTTTTATAAATCATAGATTTTGAATACGTTGTTGTATAATTCACTTATATTAATTAATTTGTAAGATTGTGTATGCACGAGATACAAGAATGTTGATTGTTTTTTTATTTCTATGGATCGGAGGTCCCCTTTTCATGTTGTGAACACTAATATTAAGAGCCTATAATCCCACTTACCCCAAATGAAGAAAAAATTATGCAGAAGAGCAGGAAACAATGAAGTTTAAACATTTAGGATGACACATAATATATACTTCAGAATATTTATAATTGTGCAGGTTATATAATGCTATAAAGGCCCTTTAAAACTAGGTGAATGATCGACTTCTATATATTTCTAATATCGTTATCTATATGTATATTATGAAGTGTCTTCGTGTCATACTAATTTTTTTAATTCTCTTTTTGTCCTTGCAAGTTAAATTACTTATATTATTATTTAGTCTTTTTAATTTAAAATTTTTATGCCTTTTTATTTAGTCCTCATAATATTATAAAAATTTTATACTATTTCTATGTTAATTACATTTACACATGCAATACGTGTGCGTCAAATACTAGTATATTAGATAGCTTGTGATAGAGTAGTTGAATAACAATGAAACTAGTCGAATGGTTTATACAATTTAAATTATATATGTTCTACGTGCAGGCATATGCAATGGAAATGGAGTCGCAGCTGAAAATATTAAAACAAGAAAATGTAGAGCTAAAGTATCATTTGGTAAGGACATTTGCATTTTCGTTTTAATATAATTTAGCTTTATTTGGAAGAAAATTGAATGTAATCTAATTATATTTACTAAGGACTCTAAGAAGATAATTATTGCATATTTCTTCTTGGATATATATATATATATATATATATATGGTAGGCCGATAAAATATATAGAAAACAACCGAGGGAAAGCGAGTACACATTCAGTGGCATAACCAAACTCGTTGTCTTTTGATTATTCAATTGCAAAGGAAACACCGCTTGTTAATTTTGCTCAAATTTTATTTTGTATTGCTGACAAAAAAAAATTATTCTTATTGAGAAACAAATGCAGAAGCATCTGAATGAGCGGTTGGCGGTGGCGCACAGGAGGCAGAACAAGGCTAGAACTCTGACGAGGACCTCCAGCTTTTGATGGAAATAAATGAAAATAGTAGAAATAATTCTCTCTTTTATTAAAATAAATAAATTAAGTTCTCAAAGCCATGTATCGGCCAAAATAATTAGGGTTTGTTTAAGCATGTAAGACTTTCGGACTTACTATGTTTGTTCAGATCGATTCTATCTTCAAGGGATTACAAATTTCTAGGATTTAATAATCTTGACTCTTATATATAGAGGGGATGTTGGTATATATATGATCATAAATTCATGTTCATATTATTTATCAACACTATTGTATGTATGTGGCACACGTATTACGTGTGTAATTAATAGTAAGATATAATTAAAAAAAATTATTAAATTTAGAAAATATAATTAGAACGTATTTTTAAAAATTAAAATAAAAAGAACGAAAGTGTTATATTACTAAATTTTTCAATACAAAAAAAAATTAATATATTTCTTGAGATTCTGTCACAAGACCTCTTCCTTTATAATATAAGTATATAATATGGGTATAGATAGATAGATATTACTGTACTATTACTTTACTATTTTATAGCATATAGTTTGATATTAATCGTGACATTGGACATAAAATTATATTTTAATTAGTTTCTTATATTTTATAAGATAGTTATTTGTTTGTTCCGCGTCGTCATGTGGGCCTACGCCGGTCTACTGACATATTTGTTATTAAACTCCTTAAAATTTTGTAAATTTGCACGAGTATCTTCATATATTATTTTATTTTTGTTAGACTTAAGTACTAAAGAAAAGAAATTTGTGTTGTTAATTAATAAACTTTTTATATTGCATTAATTTACAATGATTAAATATATTATCTTTGGGCATGTTACAGTATGTTTTAATCCTTCCAGAAAAAATAAATAAATAAAAGATCTCGCCATTCACCCAATCGCAACAATCACAAAGCAGCTGAAAAACCAAATAAATAAATCTCGACTTTGTCCCTGTGGACCCTGCAAGTCAACAATCGGACTTGAATTTCCTCCGTTACATATTTTTTTTTAATTTTCATCTGATACATCGTATTTTTATAATTATAAATAGTATAATTAAAATTAATATCGGTTAATTAATTTATTATATTGAATAACATAATTGTTCCAAAAATAAAAATAATTCAATACTTTTTCGCCATTTGATAAACATGTGAATTCTTCATCAAAATTTTAATTGTTAAAAATTCTTTTAATTATAAAAATATTTTTTATGATTTTAATTTTTTGTAAGATTGATCTTAATATCGTTAATTATTTATTATTCCCTCCGTCCCAAATTAATTGCATTTCTAGGACTTTTTAAAGTCAAATTGACTATTTTTAAAACTAATCTTTTTACTATTTTTGCTAACATATAGGTGAAGATATTATAACCAAAAGAAAGTATATACAATTTATTACTAATTTCAATTTTTATAATTTTAGAAATATATTTATATATGCTTAATTATTAATTTTAAAAATAGTCAATTTGACTTTAAAAAGTCCTAGAAAAGCAATTAATTTGGGACGGAGAGAGTAACATATTTTCATCATTACTAACAAAATTATTAAGATCAAATAATTAGTATATTTAATGAAATTGGAGAAAAAATTGTAATAGAGGGAGCCAAATCCCGCCCAATCGCAAGAATCACAGAGGCTAAGATATACAAGTGTTCTCCTCCATCACTATCTTCTTCAATATATTGAACTCCAACAGAAAAAATTAAGTTCCATCAATAGAATATGAGTTTCTTTGCGTGAACTCTTTAGCACTCTGAACATCACCTCCACTTACTTTTTTGTTGGTTTTTTTGCTCTGAAGTTCACTTCATCACCATTAAGAAATTTCTAATAAATCCATGATATACTTTATAAACCCATTTACACAAATAGGATACATAATTCATGTGTAAATTATTTGAAATTTGTAAAGCTACATGAGTTAACCCCAACATTAATGACCTCAATTACACCATAATATACAAATATATATTACGAATGTTTTTATTGCCAGATACGTGAATAAGTACTGATGATAACCTTTTTAAAAAAATGCGTAATAAATAAAATCCCATAATTCTTATTAATTTCGCAATTACAATTCGACATAAATTTATCAAAATACATAGCACAACAGATACAAACCATAAGCTAATAAAAAGGAGACCACAATCTTAAATCCCACACAACATTTGAGTGCCCTCTTATTCAAAAAGATGGAAAGAAGGGATAAATACTGACTAACATCCATCCCCTGGTTATGTGATCATATAGAAATAAAACAGCAACACATCAGCCATTCAAATTTGTCTGATCTATACTCTATATCCCAACACTTGCAAAAAGTACTGAATTAATGCGCACTCATAGTCAAAAGACCACGACCAAACCATAAACTTGAAGCAAAATATTGCCAAAAGACGTATATATAAAAGCAAAATAAAAACAGTTAAGCGAAGTGATCACAATGATCACCCTACAAAAATAAGTTCCATCTGCGTTGTCCATATAAACCTAATTCTTCGGTACATCCGATAAAGCTCTGAGTAGGAGCAAATATATAGCTTCATTAAACAACAAAAAGTTTATAGGTAACCGAGAGGTCACTAACAATCAGAGGATTGTGTGGAACAGGAAGTCCCCTTAAAAATTGGATCACAATAGACCGCCACTCCATTACTTCCTCTGCAGTTGCTTCTGTCTTGGACTCCGCTGCCCCTGGCTGAACACTCACCACTTCAAACTGATCTTTCAAGAGTAGACAACATCTGTAAATTTAAAACAAACTGCAGCAAGATTATGTACACGGCATGAACTAGATAACAAGAGTGATGCAGGACAAGGATTGATATAGGAATAAAGGAGAATAAAAAAAAATTAAAAAGGCTTAAAAAGCACAAAGGCTTGAAATCAATATAATCAATTCAATGAATAATAATGATGAGTTACATCAGTTTCTAGTCTAGGGGTTAACAAACCTACAACTTGAACATCAAGAAAAAATCCTAATATTATATATGTAACTTAAATTTAAGAGGGAAACAAATCCTGAATAATAATCTACTATAATTAAAAATTCTAGAATAATCAACCTGATAACATAAAGGGAAAATAACATATAGTGTGTCACTCTAGATAGGTTATCTAGAGGATCAAGACAAGCAAAAAGATGTAGTTTAGATTAATGAATGACACATTTGTAAATATGTGCATTTGATTTTTGATTGATTGAATGTCAACATATTTACAAAGGTGTCGCTCACTAATTTAAACTACGTCGTTTTGCATGTTCTACTAGATAACTTATCTAAGTGACACATTATACGTTATATCCCCTATAATAGACGATAACTAATTATTACAATCACTTCATATCTAAACAATAACATAAAATATTCAATATATTAACTAATCGCTTGGTTTCATCATCATCATTCTTATCTTCTTTAAAAAAATGTATAAAAAAATTATAAATAAATAAAAAAAAAAAAAAAAAGTAGAAAGAAAGAAAGAAAAAACCCGTCCTCGAGTTTTAAAGTATGGGAGAATCTATAAGCCAAAAAATTGGAATCCAAATATGAGATAAAGCTTGAAACCCTTTAAAGTGATCTCTTGGATGCCAAAAATATACGTCTTCTCAACATTGCCTCATTGAAGTTGTCAGATATGAAAATGATGAAGTCAATGCGATGAAAGCTCAATGTTTCATATATCAATTTTAAATGAGGATTTTGCTATCTCAATACATTCATTTGCTTCTTCGCTTTTAGTTTTGACAAGGTTAATCTTTGATGATTTCTTCAACTTCAACTTTTTCTTCAGCCTCTCATATTTTTTTCAGCTTCAAGTTTGTCTATGCTCTCCTTCGATATTTTTTGCAAAATTCTGAAGAGTCTCCATACTTTTCGGTTGCCTCAGCATCGCTTTTAAATTGGCCAAGATGGAGTACACCAGCAAAGGTTATTCATAATTTCTCTCCCACACAGACACACAATTAAGCATATATTTTTCTATTTACAATTTCTGTTTTTCATGAAAAATATGCCAGCGTATCTCAAGTATGGCAATCATTGGCTTGTGGTCGTCTTTTATGGATAGAGTTTGATGAACCACATCAGGATAATTATATTTTTGGTCTTGAACAAAATACAGAAGAATATAGCTCTTGAATGCTTCCTCGTAACGTGTCTTTAAAGCTTCAAAGCTTTGTTCATCTTATTGTAGAGTGTAGCACACACTCCCATAACTAAATTGTTATATGAAACGTGGTTAGTTTCGGTTCATAAAACCGATACAGGTACGCAGTGCGCTACGAAGGCTAAAACGCGTATGCGATGATAGCTTTATGTTAGTGCTTATATTTAGGAACTCTTAGAATCTAATATAACTAAACATAATATAACTAAATATAAGATTTTTAGTTGAACCAACAAGTCGATTGTTTAATAAATAGCATCGTTGTTTGAGCATCTAATATTAAGTTAACATATTGATATTTTTGCAACTATATGTAAGACAACCAAATAATATTTCGGTATGCTAAATTTAGGGGGTGTTTGTTACAAGTCATGAAAGGTATCCATCGAAACTCAGATTACTACGTATTTGATTACTGCCTACTAGTAATGGAAACTGATCATATCTTATCATTTTCGTTTGGTGAAAGTTATTTGATTACCAGTAATTGTTATTAGTGAGTGTTTAGTAGGAATTCAAGATTACGGGATATATTTTTTTCTAACAATCATCTTTTTCTAAAATGTCCCATATACTAATTTATGTCAAATAATTCACTCAATGGATTCTTGTCAAATGGAATTCAACGCTCAAAACACTGTCCAAATAATTCACTAATATTTAATGAAATATATTAAATATTTTATTACTTTATAAAATAATAACTCATAATATATTCAGTTATTAAATTAAAAAATATTAATTAATTAAGTCAATTAAGAACATAAATATATTAAACTTGTAATAATAAACAACAAAATAAGACGAATAAGGACATAAGCATATTTATGTCCAAATTATTAAAACAAAGAAGAGTACATTTGATATATATGAATATTCACTTGGTAAATATTTTGTATTTATGTGATAAATAATGATATTTATGCTTAAATTACTAAAATATGAGAGATTGTTTTCTATAGAAAGATATCTAGATGGCCAACATGTGGTAATCTAAGATTACCACCTATTTTTTGGTCATCCGGATACCCACTTCAAATGGAAAATCTTGACACTTTATCAGGTTTGGGGATTACCAGAAATGTAAAATTACCAATGTAACAAACACAATTTACAAGGATGACCGACTCAAATTACCGCATATCCAAGATGACCATTTCAAATGACTTGGAACAAACGTCCCCAATAAAAGTATTGGTATATAAGAATACTATTTTTGGGTACACAAGTATCAATATGTAATTCTGAAGCCATGAATAAAAGCATTTTTTTTAAAACCAACATCCGTTGGGCCGAGTGGAAGGAGCTCAGTGCCCCTTAACTACGGTCTCGAGTTTGAGTCTTGTGAATAGAGAAAACAGTGTTAGGGAGAGTTCCCCCCTTGTGGGTCCGACCGTAGCTCGATTCCGAATTAGTCGAGACCTAATAGTTGCCAAAAACCGGGAATTGAAAACCAAAAAAAAAACGAATAAAAGCATTTTTCAATGATTTTTCCGGAAACATGCTCAGAGCCTCCATAACAAGGAAAAGCAAAAGATATAAAAAAATTCGAAGTAAGTGACAAAGACCCTACTTTTCTAAGTGAATCCTAGAAAAAGTTATCCACGTTAATCGGCACTAGAGATCCTATCACCCTCAAAGCGATGGGTGCAGTAAGCAGTGAGTCAGTGCTTGAAGATACTGTTAGGAGCATGTTAGCGGCTCCTATTAGTAAAGGCCAGTTAAAAGTATAAATTTGAGAATCTATTTTATTTTCATGAAAGTTATATTTCAGTGAAAAAATCATTTATCTCACTGTCTTCCTTTTTTGTCAATTCTACTCTAATTCTGTTTTTTCTTCCTTCCCTAGCTCTTAATCTAGTCTGAATTATCTTCTCTCAAGTTCGAATTGTTGCAAGGATCCTCATTGATCCAAAGAGAACACCCAATGCATATATACGTTGAATTGTCGAGCAATTAAAGTACTTATAAATAGGTCTGACAACGGAACGGGTATGGTCCAGGGAACCCTTTCTCATACCTGCCCACCTGCCCCGCCAATAACTATCCCCCGAACCCGACTCGACTCCGAGAAACAATATCTCATACCCGCCCCATTTACCCGATTACTCCGTTATCTACCAAATTAAAATTTTCTACTTTTTTTTATATTACTTTGTACAACTATTTTTAATTCAAAATCAAAAACATGCAATATTTCTATTACTAGCAACATATTATATTATTAATGTTATGAATTTATAATGAAATAACCTAAACAAGTACATAATTATATATATAAAAAATACTAATTAAAAATAATTTTATATATATATACATATAATCGGGTCGGGGGCAAGGGTGAGGGGATATATTCCATACCCGATCCTAACCCTATAGGGTTTAAAACATCGAGTCCCATTAGGGTCAGAATCAGGCAGACCTCGTCAGGTTCGGGGGAAATTTTCAGGCCTACTTATAAATGGTATCATATGATATTATTGAGTTAATAAAGCATGGAATAGATCATATAGCTAAGACGTAAATGTAAAATGTATTATGTATATTAGCATGGTTAGACATGTTATTGTTGGTAATCATGAAACAGTTTTTAAATAACTAAATAGCTATTGAACTAGTACTTGAGAATCATGGACTAACACTATGATAAGTAGAGCATGCCAAGTAATTATGATCTTTTTGTGACAATGACATGCCTGACCATGCAAAGTAATTATGGTAGTTAATGAAGACCTTGTATAATACAATATAAATTAGCATGCTCTGTATGACAATGAATTGATTGTTAATCGTGGTTAAATTATAATTTTAGGGTTATTTTATATCTCGAGTAGTTGGGTTAAGACCAGTGTTACCTAAAACGTGGTTCGTTCCAGTGCGCGGTACGAACACGGGTACGTGGTACGCTATATAATTAAAACGCAATTCGCTAATGTATCTTTATCTAAGTTCTTATAATTAGGAATTGTCATAGAATCTAAATGAAATAAATTTAAGTTTTATAAAAGATTTTTAGTTGAATCAACAACTTAATTATTTAAAAAATAGTTTATGACAAATATAATGTTTGAGCATGTAATACTAAGTTAGAATATTAATATTTGTGCAATTATAGGTAAAACAACAAATAAATTTTTTGGTACGCTAAATTTAGAGTATTGGTACATAAGAGTATCGTGTTTAGGTACGCAAGTACCAATACACAGTTCGCTAAGTCAGTGAAAGTATCCGATAACTCTGGTTAACACACGAGTGGTTCATAAGCTAGCTAGAGAGACTAGAGGGGTTTGCTAATTGCGCCTCAAGCCCTTGGAGGCCCTTGGTCAAATCCTTACTGGGTTATAGTTGGGAGATGGCTATGGCAGGTTCAGTCATAAATACTGGGAGGCGATTTCTACGAGAATGACCTAGTGCACAAGTGAATCAATTATACAGGAGTAAGGAAGAGCCACGTAAGAAGACTAAAAGAAATATATATATATGTGTGTGTGTGTGTGATATTAGCGGGAAAAAATTCACTTTTTCTCTTTGGAATTTTTTTCACCTTCTCTCTAATTTTTTTACTCTAAAATTTTTTCACGTTCCCTCTAAAAAAATAACTTGCACCATTATTTTACACTCACATACGCAAATGTGCACGATACTCACTAGGCCACCAATGAACATATGGCTGACTTGAGTTATCAAGGAATTTCGACGAGGTCGATCCTTGTGCTGTCTGAGAATAAACATGTGATATGGCGTTATCTATGCTTGTGCAGTGGCTCAAGGACTTTTATGTGCTGTGATGCTGTCAGAGAATAAACATGTGATATGGTGTTATCTATGCTTGTGCAGTGCCTCAAGGCCTTTTATGACTTGTTATGTAACACCGTTTAGTATTGAATAGATGTATAACTTGTTTTATCATGAGTGTGATTATATTGCTATTGGTCTGTAATATATACTTTTAACATGACGCCTTCTACAAAAGGCCATGGTGATGTAAAAGTTATGATGTTCTTAACCTAGTTCCAAGTTTGCTTAGCTTTGTGGAAAGAATCCTAAAAATCGACAGTTGAGCAAAAACTTAACAAGCTCACTTTTCAAGGATTAACCTTCTTATTCATAAGTTTTGGCAAACCGACTAGAATCCAAGAGGGGACTCGGGTTGGGGTGTCACATCATGGCTATAGAAGCTGGCATATTAAATATAAACATCATCAAACAATAATGGAGAAAATTAATGAAGCAAAAATAAACCCAAAACTTATATTTGGATCAAACTTAGTATTCTTGTATTTATTTAACATTCGAATCCGAATTCCAATTAGAGAATTCATCTACATATGGATCAAACTTGGTATTTGTTAGCTATGATCCGAGCAGTTTATGATTCAAAACCGACAATTAATATTATCTTAAATTAATTAATATATATTTTTGTTGTTTCTTATAAATGAGAAACTAATATTTCTAAGCATTATTAAATTTTTAATTTTATAAGTATATAATACTCCCTCCGTTCCAGGATAAAAGTCCTTGTTACTATTTTAGGTAGTCCCAAGTTAAATGTCTACTTACCTTAAATAATCTATTTTTTACAATAATTTGACTATAATACCCTTAGTATTAATTTTCATATTTCTATTCTCTATGCATATTTCTGGAGTATCACTAGTCATGTGAAAAAATTATGCAATTAAATGAGAATTTAAATATAGATAATTTTGTCATTTTATCCTCTTTCTTAATATTCGCAAAAAGTCAACCATGACTTTTATTCTGGGACGGAGGGAGTACTACATATAATTATATGTTTATCACATTAATTCAGATTATCCAGATTTATAATCGAATTTGAATTGAGTAATGATATATTAAAATCCACCAGATTCAAATATGGAGAATAATAACAAATATATCCGCACTGAATTCAACCTATTGGCAACTTATATCTGAATTTTTTTCATTCTAGAGCAATAAGTAGACAATGTTACCATATATACTAATATAGAGAAAATATACGAACATCCTAGAATTTTCAAACACCGTCAACATATCAAGAACAATGACACTATGTAATCAGAAAAAGAAACGTATCAAAGTTGTAGTCTCTTGCATGGATTCCAGTTGGAGTATTGCCACGACACCAGAACGATCCAAATTTGGGATAGAAACGCACTTATTATGCGAAAAGAAATTTGCATGAAGCTCTTACGTGTCAAAATCATAATGAAAGAATGGGGGCCACTGTAGTCATATCATAGATATAATAGTAATACGAGCACTTACAGTCTCTGCACTACCAAAATCCACTCACCGTCCTCTGCAAAACTGCCATTTCAGTCTTTCTTTCGCACATATACACTTTCTAAGATCTCCAATGTAGGAAAGAGCATTTGAAGAAGTTCTGTGCATAAATTAAACGAGTTTAGGTAAGTCTCCAGTATTTTAATTTTTCCAGAGATACTCGCACAGGATGAGCTCCTGGTAGAATGTACATCTCTGGAGCTTTTTACATACGATATATACCTATTCTAGTTCCATCTGGTTCATTTTTAACCTTATTACTGTTACATGCATGATATTCAACTGCTCTGCTTTCCTCTTCTTTTTTTTTATTTTGTGAAATTATTTTATTATGTGTTAGCTAATGGAGATTTATTTACTGAAAGTTGTGAATTTTTCAAGTTTTTTTAGATGGGAATGGTTGTGTGATCCTATGTGTTCCTTTTTGATATTTGACTTAGCCTAACACTGAAATCAGTGTTTCTTTCTAATCCTAAGGAGCTGGATCTTCTTTTACCTTTGTTCAAAAATACTTTTGAGTGATTAATTTGGGCATAAAGGCTTTAGTATCAATTTTAAGTGTAGCTTTAGATTTAGAGTATCATATACATGCATAAACATACTATATGAAATGGCTAATTCCATAAATTATTTTGTTAGTTCCATGCAGTCAACTCTAACACGAGAATATGGCACACTTTCTATTCATGAAATAAGGACCTTGTGGACCTAGCATTTTTCCTTGTAATAGTGGCTATTCCCTATATAAATACATAGAAAAACACACACACACACACACACACACACACACACATATATATATATATATATATATATTGTACAGACGAGTTTGTAACTAAAATGACAAGTTTTTTCTTGTCGTTTACTTAATTAATTACAATTTAGTACCACTACCAGAAATATTGCACTTTGCTTCCATACTTTACACTCAATGTTAACTAGGACATTTCTTGATTTTCTTTCCAACTATGATTGATATTCTGGCTTGCATTATTTTTTTATCAGCTTATTTTTTACTTTTTTCCTTTTCTATAAGTATTTGTTTGTAAGCTTACTTATGAGTTGCCAGTTGCCACTAGATTATACAGAAAGATTGTCATAAGAGAGGATAATAAGCAAAAGTATAATATAACATATAATATTCTTACTTTGCTTTAAAATCCATACATTAATTTTTTACTAATACTTTGTTTTAAAATGAGTATTATGCATTCATTTATTATATACTACAGTTCCTTCTTTTTTTTTGTAAAGCTTCATGTAATCATGTTGAAATTGCAATTAGTTCTCCCTACTTCTTTCATGCAGGGCTATAACTGAGCTGAAAAAACAACTAATTAGAATAGTCATCTCCAAAAGAAGAAGAACAATGGTGACTGATGAATCTGAAAGTTTCAGTTGTCACAAGGTCATCAAATCTGAGGCACTACCTCAAAAAGAAGAAATGAACGACCACCCGATATCTTCATTGAACAAACCTACTTCTAAATTCTCTCATACCCTAGATGAATTTCAGACTGAAATGGGGAAAACTTATGGCTCCATGAACTTCGATGAACTCCTCAATAAATTTTTCGGTGAAGAAAATCAAGATTCTTTAAAATTCAACCAAATCGAACCATCCTATGAAAATGGAGTCACCCTACCAACAATGTTACCTCGACAAGAATCTTTTTCCATCCCCACCACACGTTGCGGTAAAACTATAGAAGAACTGTGGTCTGAAATCAATAAAAATGATTCACAACTTCCAGATCTACACCTCAGTTGTTGTAATCATGACACAACTTCTTCCCAAGAAACTGTTGAACAAATTACCTTGGAGGATTTCTTGATAAGTAACGGGGTTCTTAGGAAGTCTACCTTGCAAGAAAATTCCCAGAACAACATCCCAGATCTCGATACGAAAGTGAAAATGGGAACGCCGATGGATCATCAATTATCTACTGGTGCTACAAATTATGCTGGAAATAATTTGCAACAGAATGGTTCTTCAAAGTACCAAAACACTCAAGGTAGCGTGACAATTGGGGATGAACAATTCGACAACATTGAAAAAGTTAAATGTAACAATAGTGCATCGGACGTGACTGGGCCAAGTAACAAAAGAAAGAGAAAAACTGACTCAGTAGAGGTGATAGTGGCACGCAAGCAACGGAGGATGTTCAGGAATAGAGAGTCGGCAGCACGTTCTCGAGCTAGAAAGCAGGTTCATATCTAAACCATAAGCATCTTAGTTTAACTATATTTTGAAAGTAGCCAATGTAGTAAACACTTATAATCCCCAATCTCTACCCAAAGAAACTTTAGCAAGTAGGAAAAAGCAACTAAGTGAATGAAAAAATAAACCTAACAGTTTACAATATAGTAAGCTAGTCTCCAAAATGATATATCAATGGCCGCAAAGTGACCCCTATTAACCGCAGGTCATGGGTTCATTGACCCTCCCCACAAATTCTTAGTGGTACACACACAGAGCGAGAGAGAAATAGAGTTTAGTAAAGTTAGAATTGTGCACAACCCCAACGGGTTATCCCAAATGGTAGTGAGACTAGTGACAAGTTTGTTCCAAAGCATACAATACCACCACAAAGGCAATAATTCCTTCAGGTAACTCGCACATAATTTGCTATGGGTTTACCCGATATGCATGGTTGGTGGAGTATTGCATGCACTGACACTTTATACAATGCACACCCTAAGAGTCGTGGATGCGGGTTCCATCGTCATCTAAAAAGAAAAGTACAAATTGTACAGGTTATGCTTCGCTAGACAAAGAAGTCCTTTTTGTGTCTAAAACACTACAGTCGATTCCAGTTCTCACAACAGTTTCTCTATACCTTAATAAAAAAAAGTTTGGGCAATTTTTATTTTCTCAATCTTTAGGAATCAGAATCTTGTAAACAGAAATAAAGAGGAAACAAATGCTAAATGCTATGTCTGCAATGGAATTGTACCATGATTACAATGAAAATTAATCGTTTACTGCGCAGGCATACACAATGCAATTGGAAGTAGAGCAGATTCAACTGAAAGGAGAGAATAAAAGGCTAAAGTTCGAGTTGGTAAGAAAAATATGCTTTTAGATAATAACTTGGACTTTTTGTACGTTAATACTTTTGTAGGAGCTTTTTTTTTTCCAGTATTGTGAACTAAACATGCCTGATTGGTTTGGCACAAACATGCAGAAGGTGTTGAAGGAGAAATCTCCAAAGGTGCCAAGGATGGAGGAGAAGCTGAAAACAATGCGGAGGACCATAAGCTTGTGAATGCCAAAACAAAGGAGAATGGTAAATGGAAAGTGTTGGGCATGTCTTGCAACAATATGATATCTAAAAACTATGTATTTGAAATGCGTAATTAGACTTTCTTTATGCTTGAAAAGCTTTTGCAGCTTAATCATCATCTTTGATGATTAACTTTGACAGAAGTAATGTTCAGGTTTATCTCATTATGTACTTTATCTCTCTCCCTAAAATTAACATTCAATGTTTCCCTCTGTAAAATCTATTCTACATATTATATCCATTTAAAGGACTCAAACAATATCGATGGACCCATAATTTAACTCTATAACTAATTAATTTAATTATTACTCATCTAAATGTTTTTAATCTTAGATTTAATTTAAAAGTATTAGAAGACTAATCACTCACGTTTGTGTGTGCGAGGTAGACTAGCGTATCTCTAAATTTGGAACTAAGTGAGTATTAGTATCACTACCACATACAAAAATTAGCAAGAGGATACCAAAAATTAATAATCAACCTATAAAAAAAACGTACAGTTAATTGTAGTTGAATGAGTAAAATTGAGGGCGGAAATGCCTTAAAAGTACCCAAAAAAAAATCGAGTAAAATTGAGAAACACATACAGAGATCAATAAATTTACTGGCTTCATGGCTTGACGTTCCCTCCCTCCATTACAGGTTATAAAGAAGCTTTGCACTCCCGGTCGTGATGGGTACCCACCCGTTCACAGTTTCTGAAATTTGCACAAAAATAATTAAAAACAAAATATAAATATGTGAAGGAGATAATATCGTGACAAAGATACCATTGCTTCTTCTTCCTGCTATATATTTTGCTGTGATTCCTTTGAAGCGGGCATTTGAGAGTAACAGATCAGAATCGCGGTCAGACTAATTGCACGCCGAAGTACCACACCACAATATCGCCCAACCCAGACCGAATCATTTGAGGTGGGTTGAGAGATGCTCCTCCTAAAACTCAATAGGCTTGGATGGTTATGGGCCCTTAAAAATTTATTTAAAGTTGATTTAACTCGACTAAATTCTTTGGAAATTGTAATCTATATATGTATATCTATATATACATATACCTATATATAATATGACAAAATTAAGTAATCGATATTTGGTACGGGACTAAAATTTAACTGTTATTTAAATATTTTTTTAAAAAATTTTATTTTATTTTATTAAAACACTTTTTAAACCTAAAATTTAACTATAAAATAAAATAAAGTTTTTTTATTCTTGGTCTTTGGCATTATACATATATAATAAAGTAAAATTATTTTTTTTGTCCATAGTCTTTGGTATTTACAACACCCCAATTCCACATTGAAAAATATGGAAAAAATTTGTTTGTGTATAAAGAATTAAGTTACTACTCGTAGTACCTTCAGTCATGACCTTTTTTTGATGAACTTGTGGTGGGCTAAGATAACCCAAGAAGATACTATTGAGCTAGAATTTAATGTCTTATTTTGATGAATTTGATTCGATTCGAACTTATGATTTTACCTAAGATTTGTTCCAAACTCGGGATTTGACCTGGGTTGTTTCATATGGTATCAAAGCTAACTCTCGAAAGCTCGGGTCGGGTCACATCTGATCGAGTTGCCAGAGGTGAGGACACGAAGGCTGGTGAAAGATATGTGGATCGTGTGTGTGATTGATTTCGACGGAAAAATTTAAGTGGGGGAGTTTGTAACACCCCAATCCCACATCGAAATATATGGACAAAATTTATCTGTGTATAAGGAATTAAGTTACTACAAACAGTACTTTCAGTCATGATATTTTGGGTGAGTCTGTGGTGGGTTAAGATGACCCAAAAAATACTATTGGGTTAGTGAATTAATGCCTTATTTTGATGGATTTGATTCGATTCGGATATTGAGATTTGATCAAAGATTTGTTGCGGACTCGAGATCCAAAATTTGTTTCAGACTTGAGATTTCACCTAGGTTATTTCAATATGTAACTATAATTTAACTGATACTAAAATATTTTTTAAAACCTCTTGATTTTATTTTATTTACTCACTATTAAAACACTTTTTAAACCTAATATTTAATTATAAGGCAAAACTAAGTTTTTTTGTTCTTGGTATTTGATATGGAATTATAATTTAACTGCTAATAAAACACTTTTTAAAACTTCTTTATTTTATTTTATTGACTACTATTAAAACATTTTTTAAACTTAAAATTTAACTATAACTAAAACACTATTTATGATCCAGAAAAAACTTTAGAATAACTTATTATTTTACAATAATTTTTTTTAAAAAGTCATTTACTAATATCGATTCTCACGAGCCTAAATTAAAATACCTTCAAATCATTGTTAATATTTTTAACAATGATATATTACATAGTAACAAATTATTCTATTATTATATCATAATTATCCAAAAAACTAAAATATTGAAATATAAGTAAGTTATATTAAGGTGGAACAATTTGAATTAGTATTTACAACATAAACGACATAATTATTATAATATAGTTGTACTAAAATATACAATCATAATAGTTAGTCGATATTAACTTATAAAGAGGTATAATGATAATATTTTATGAGTGCTCAATATTTTTTTTAAAGAAGACAAAACACAAGTTTATTTTATAAATAACATTATTTTTAATAATTTTTTTGGTTTTATATATGTTGTTTATAACAAAAATTTAATTTCACAAATTAACTTACTATTGGTATTAGAATGATTACAACATTTGCTTAAAAAAATACAAATCACATACAATTGTTTACTGTAATTAATATTAAATTATTTTATGAAAAATTTTCTTCTTTATAAAATTCCTTTAGCACATTAATCATACAATTTCGAGCAAAGTTTGTAAACATTGTCATATCAATAGTAAGTTAATTTATGAAATTTTTAAAAAATATTTTATAATCATTACATATAAAATGAATAAGAAATTAAAAACTATGCTATTTGAAAAGTAAACCATGTTTCACACTTAATTTTTTGGTCTTTGGTATGAGTTTAGAATTTAAGTACAACAAAAATATTTTTTAGAGTCTCCCTAAATTTATTTTAAAATAATCAAAATAACTACTAATAAAACTCAAACTTTATAAGAGTTCGATTAAAATTTTGTTGATTCTTGAATTGTTTTCCAACCTCAACAGAATACGATCACAACGTAATATCATAAGATTTTAATATTAAATAATGAAATAATAAAATTAAACTAAACTATATGCAATTAGTAAGTTAAGTTGTGAAATTATTAACTATTAAAAATAATTAATAGTTAATGTTAGAGAACTAAAATTATTTTTATGGTCCTACAAACTTTAATATTAACTTATTATTCTGCAATAATTTAATTTTATAGTTCTTTAATTACTTAGTCATAAAATAAATTTTAATTTTAAAAACATATTTAGAATTTTACTTGAC
Organism: Aralia elata; assembly: GCA_034770075.1. NCBI lineage: Eukaryota > Viridiplantae > Streptophyta > Magnoliopsida > Apiales > Araliaceae > Aralia > Aralia elata. The sequence continues at coordinate 46,340,241 of CM068381.1, read as the reverse complement.
TCAACTTTAGTTCTAAACAACTAAATATTAAAAATATAGGAAAAATATTATCATTACATAATAATTAATATTGGAGATATTTAGTTAATTAATGTTATAAATAATTATGACCTATATATTGTGATTAAACGTTAGTTAACTTTTAAAATTAAAAGTTATAATGATAACTCATTATTCTATAACAATTTTATTCCTAAATAATTATATATTTAAAATATAGAAAAAATATTATGAGAAAATGATAATTAATATTAAAAAGTGTAATATATATTATAAAATATATTAATGATTAAACTTTAATTACTAATTTTATTTGAGATAGAAAATTTTTACTTAACCAATATTAAAAACAAATTTCACTCATATATAGTGTTATATATATATATATATACATATATATATATATACAGGGCGGATCAAGAGCATAACTACTTTTAGCGACGAACAGACGACGGTTTTGCCCGTCGCCATAGGTCCTGTCTATCTCCATAGCTTTTAGCGATACTATATATTGTTCGTCACTAAAAGTTATGGCGACAGACAGAACCTATGGCGACAGACAAAACCGTAGTCTGTCCGTCGTTAAAGGTAGTTCTGCTAGTTATGCTATTTAAAAGTTCTACTCTTCATCCTTGTTCATATATATATATATATACATATATATATTTTGTACTATGTAAAAGAACCTCCTTTGTGCCACGTAAGATGCATATATCAACTTGCATGCTTCATTCCCTTATATTTTCGGCCGAAAGATAACAAGGACAATTTGTCCTTTTAAGTTTAAGCTTGCCAATTTGGATGATTTATGTATATATAAATATATTTTTATTGTTTGGACTAGTTTTGGTAAACTTTGGGCTTTAGAAGTTTCATAATGACGATATTTTAGCCGAAGTGCACCTTTCAAGTCCAATACTGAAACACTTGGGGTTTAAGAAAATATAACTTTAAACTTGGCCCAATAAATATATTTTAAGTAAGTTTACCATAACCCAATTTTTATAGCACCTTAATTCCGCTCATTCGGTCCAAACCAATGGTAGGCAATTTAATTTTTGGCCCAGTTGATCAAATTATTTATTTAGAGAACTTGGCCCAACCAATAGTTTTATGAAAATACTTATAATTAAAATATTTAATCAAGCACGTAATATATAATGCAATTATGTTCCTATAGAAAGGATTATAACTTAGGTTTCTAAATGAAGCCTTTTAATTTCCTCTTTTATTTTCTATTTTTGTCATCATCAAAATCTTAAATATTTTTAACTCATCATCCCTCACTTCACTCATATTTGGAGTTATCATTCCAACAACTTCTCTCATTTTTTTTTATTATTGTACACGCATTGCGTATGTCTCCAAAGACTAGTATATCTATTGCGAATGTTTACGTCAAATTTTAATTACCAGTTACGTGGACAATAATTAGTAGTAATATTTTTTAGAGATGTGTAATAGCTTTGGCCCTCTTATAATTCATATCATTCTCATGTATTAATAAGTTTTGCAATTATAATTCGGCGTAAATTTATCACAATATATAACGGAACTCATTATATAATGGGAGGGAAGGATGGTGAGTTGGTGACATTAGCCTTGAGGCTCTGTCACAAATCTCCTTAATTCCTTTTTTCCTACAAGTTTGGTTATGTTACAATTTTGTCCTTTTTTAATTGTATTCTCTAAATTTTAAAAATTATTATTATGTCCTTAAAGCAATTACACACATAACACGTGTGTCACAATGACTATCACTCAAATGTTTATATCTAAACATATAATATGGTAATGTTTATTACAAAACATTAGGATGCGATTGAAAATTTCTTGTAATGACTTTCTTGCTTTAGTTTTCAATAAGGCTCGCGCAGAGGCGCTCACATTTTTTAGCTCATTCGGCTCGAAAGTTCACTTTTTACGACTAACTTCTACCGCTAGCACCTGCACTTAAAAGTAAACTCAAGTTAGCTCGAATCAAATCAATGAATGAAATAAAAAAAAACTTATCAATGAATAGAAAAAAAGGATAGGTTTGCTTCCTTCCCCCTAGCCATGTATGAGTTACACTTCAAAAAGCCCTGCACAGGTCCTTCACTTGCTTGCATGAGGTTTCGCGACGGGTTCGGAACTAAAATAAGAATACTTTAGATTTCATATATATTTTTGTTATTCTCAATAAGACGATTTATTAATTGATAGAAAAACTGATATAACTGGACCTTCAGTCCCTATTCCAGAATCCAGACTATTCGTTCTACGGGAGATAGATGGAACTAGTTGACAAGACTAGCTACGGCGCATTTATCGCACCCTTTTTTTTTTTTTTCCAAAACGTTATTCATTTGTACCAGTGATTAGACGAGTTACACTTGCTTCCTTTTTTGAAAGCATAAGTTGTAATCACATTCTAATTAAAAAAACTTACATAATTTAGTTCAGATAAATTGAACTAAATGAATTCCACCCCTTCCATTCCATTAGAGATACATTATTATTTCGTTATGGGTCACCCAACAATATTTAGCTTCTAAATCTCCGGACAACTGTTACGCCCGAACGAAAATACATAAATGTACCAATACAGACTAATTTAAGAACAAAAAATGACTTAAATTAGTATACTTATATTAAATAGATATAATCCAATCCCCAACAACAAAGATTACAAACAAACATAAAAAATAACGCACTTTTTTCTTACACAAGTAAGAAAGCAGAAAAGAAAAGAAAAAAACATAAATCCACTGACATAAAAACAAAATCCACAGGTTCACCATGTTGACTACGGTATATCAAAGTGCGTCAGCGTTCTTTAATCTTTATTATCCCATGACTCTTACTCTTTACTTCTGCGACTCTCTGTCTTGACGTCTGCATAATGCTTAGCAGAGCAATCTAAATTCAGTGGGGGTAGGGTTTTGAGCTTCGGTCTCATCACCAATTTCCTTCTCTCAGGTTCTTCCCTTCCCTCAATTTGAGAATTTTTTGAAACCAATTTGAGAATTTTTTGATAGTTTTATACTGAATATTTTTTATGATTTTCAGAGACAATGTTATTCAAGTTATCATCTCGTGGCCTTTGATCACGGTACAACGATTCGTAATCAGCTTCTAGTTTCGTGGATTGCTCAATGTATGCTGAATTGTCAGGCATTCTCACTTGAAGGTTTTGACAGAGTTTGAATTGAATTACTTCTCTCTCTCTCTCTCTATATATATATATGTATATGTATATTTGAATGTATATACGTATCTCCTAAACTTGACTGTTTAATTGGTATTTCTCGAAACTGGTAGTTAGATTTTAGGCTGAATTGTCATGGAAGTTCACACGAAGGTTGTGATAATTAGTTATATGAATTATATGGTGTTAGATTTCAGATTACATTGTTATTTGAATTTCATATGGTGTTATGTGTATTATTATTATTATTATTATTATTCTATGTGTATATGTATATGTATGTTTCTTCATGGAACTTCACTTTTTATGGAAATTGGTTTAATTATTGTAATGCTGAATTGGTGTTTCTCAATATTGGTAGTTAATTTAATGCTGAGTTATCATGGATGCTTAGTAAAGAGTTTTAGTAACTTCTGTTGGAATTCCTTACAGTTATTATATGATTATGTGCGTGTATGGATTATTGTTTCTTTGTGGAACTTGATTAATTTTAGAACTAGTGCCGGCGCAGTCATGCTGCTGGATATGTTTTGTATTTTGTGAGCATTTATTTGTTATTTTAACTCAATAATATGTCCATTTCACATTAATACGGATGTTTTGTCGTTTCTTCTACATTCCAAGCCTGCTTTAGCAATTAAATATCGATGAACGTTCAATTATATATTTGGGGTTTATCTCAAAGGGTTACCAGGGACTCTTATTGCCCTGCGTTCCGCGATTCGTGGTATGAGAAATGCCTTGTTACCATATATAGCATTCATCGTGCCCGATTTTGTTCCACGTACCCAGCTGATCAGCGTTCTTGGTAACAACTTGAATGTTTAATGGAATGGTTTTGTATTCATGTTTCTATTGTGGATAACAAGCGAGATGTGTTATTACTAAGAAACTCATTATTCTAATGGGTAATTTTTTTTTTTGGCAGTAAGGGAGATCTGAGTCGAATGTTGGAATTTTGCCACTTTCATGGATTTGGGAACACATCGCAACGAATTTGACTGCAGAATGTTAAGTTTGGTCAAAAGTGCGAGAGGAGGGAGCTCTACATCGTCATCATCTGATATCCCTCCTCTACCTCAATGTCTGCCATTGGAGAACATTACTTTAGAGAACCAAAAGTATCCACGCACTGTAGAACTCAAAAAGGTTCTGGGGGTTCCTCTTGGAAATACATTGGAAGATCATCATTTTGGAGTTGGACATTCAAAGCCTACCCCTCCCTTGGCAACAGCGAAGCTGAAAAAATTTAAGGATAGCGTGCAAGATACCTCAAATAAGGCCAGGTAATTTTTCTTGTTTGGATTCTATTCATCATATGTATGATTAAGTTTCTGTTTTACTACAGGAAAGAATGGAATTTATTTTCTCTGGCCAGCCATTTCTTATTGTACAGAATTTCATATTTTAGCTGGAAACTTTTTTTTTAATCATGGGAATGCTCCTTTTCTTCTTAGACTGCAAACTTAGAATTTTGGCAATATGTTTGTCTTTTGACATGGGAACACTTGGTATGATACTAAAGATATGACAACTTTTTAACAGGGATAGAGCAAAGTTATTGCGAAGGTCTATTTTTATATTGGATCAGTATGAGGAAGATCTAACCTCAACGAAGCGACAAAGGACTGATCTCTTATTTAATGAAAGTTTGGGCCAGGCAAATATACTGAAGATGGGTGGTCAGGTTATTTGTAACCCTCATGCTCATCCACCTGAAAAACTGGAGGCTAAAACTAAGAGTAATGACCTTGAGATGAATAAGCGCCTTCGTACGTCAATGTTGGATGCGCGGGTTTGTGTTTAAGTTTATGCTGATACAGTGATATATTTATCTATCTGTTCCTTTTAGCATCTTGTCTTGTTTGTTAAAAAAAAAATCCCATTCAGGATGATTTTTTATGTTTGTGTTTGAAATGCAGCTTCTGCAAAGCTTCTTTTGATTTCGAACATAAAAATGTAGTGTTTTACCTTTTGTCAACAAGAATCATATGTTGATGCTCAACATCGAAGAAGGTTCTAGGAAATCTCGTTTAAATTTCAAGATATTCAAGCCAATCGACAATATACTATTTTGTAAGCAATTGGAGTCTTTTGGGACTGGTGTTTCGCTTTTTAGGGATATCATTACAGTCTTTTTTAGTTATTTTTATTTTTAGGATAAGTAAATAGTCTCTTACCTGAAATACTTGCTTTTTAGCTTTCAGTTCTGCTTTTACCCTTCTATACTTCCATAAGCAATTACTTTAACTAATTGTTCTGTTATTTTTTGGACTGATTGAGTTCGCTGATCATCCAGGCAGATGGTAGGTCAGCTGATGTCCCAAGGCAGCAAATTATTGTGGAAAAAGATAGAGATATGGTTAGGACTGTGGGTGGGAATGCTATTCATATCGAAGAGAAAATCTCAAGATTGCCTGCTGGAGGTGTTGGATGGGACAAAAAAATGAAAAGGAAGCGATCTTTTGGAGCAACAGGTAATAGAGCCATCAGCGGAGAATCTGGAGATAGAGATATCAAACAGGCTATCCATGCGAAACCGAGTGCTGAGACTAAGTTGCAACCTATTGAGGCTCAAGGTTGCAGGTAATTTTCTACTACCATTTTGACTTCTCAATCTTTGTACTACTTTCAAGCATGATGTTTTGGGCTAGAGCTTTGGGTGTCCCTACTACAACTTACAACTGAAAATGTTCCTTACTGCAAGTAGATTATTTTTTTGGGTACAAGAGTGGTTCTTGTTCCTGAATTCAGTATGCTTCTACCTTGCTTTTCAGCTATTGTGGAGTTGCATTCTGTAGCTTACATGCTATTGTCTCGTTGATTACAAGTCCTTGTAAAAAGGTTATGATTTCTTGTTATTCTGTTAGGATAAAGAATATGTATGACTCAACAGTTAGACATGAGGTTGGCTTGGACTAGGACAAGTTATATAAATAGTCAAAAAGTTGGCAAGCACAAGTAATATTATTGGACCAAATTCTGAATTTAGAGAGCTTGGATTAACTGAAGAATTGAATACCAGATTGTATGATTCTTTCTATTAATAATTTCAGTTGCTATAAATTAAACTAATAGTTCAAGGGGGGCCCGAAAATTTGAGGAGGATAAGTAGGTCACTTAGGAAGTGAAGTTCCCTTCTTTCAGAAACATAGGCATTTAGATAGGCTTTGCCAACTTTGTTTAGTCCATGGTCCATTGGATGGTCATTGATTGCTGATAGAGAAAAACTTATGAGATATTGTCAGAAGTTTCATGTCAATAGGATTTGCAAGACCATTTACTCAACATTTATCATTTTAGTGCGTAAGAAGGTTGGATCTATAAAGGTTAGGCCTATTAGTTTAGTTACAGGGTGTGTACAAGATTCTCTCAAAAGTTTTTTTCTTGATGATTTGGGGAGATATTGGATAAGACAGTGACAGTGGATCAGAGTCTTTGATGGGAGTAGACAGTTTGGTTGCTGCAATAGTTACCGATGAGGTTGTTAAGTATGTTAAGAGGAGAGCCAACGGGTGTTAGTGGCAATAGCTTATGATGAGGTTGTTAAGGATTTTAAGAGAATGAGCTGAAGGGTGTTAATTCTCAAGTTGGGATTTGTAAAGGCGCACGACTGGATTAATTTGCGGCGGGAGGAGGGTTAGATAAAGTTTCTGGCCTTTTGGGGATAGATGGAGATCTTGGGTTCTCTCTTTTCATCTAATAAAATATCTTTTATCTTATCCATAAAAAGGTGTCACACCTTTCGTTTGGGGATGGCACCATTTTTAACTTTTTTTGGGTACTTCAGTCCCATTTTTTCCTTATGGAAGGGGTCCAAGGATTTAAGTGTGTAATGACTATCCTCCTGCATAGATGTTTGAGAGCATACTAGGCCTGAAACTTAATTTAGTGAACTGTAGTCTAGTAGGCATCACTCATCAGTCAGAGTCACTTTCTTCTTGATTTTTATGGCTTTTTATTAGGTGCAAGGTCCAGTTTCTTCTTATGACCTACTTGGGTGTTTTGGGGGGTAATCAGGGATCTTATCCTTTTGATCTGTTTGTCAAGTGAGTTGCCAGGAGACTGAACTGTTGGAAGGGTGGTTTCTTTTCTCTTTGAGATAACATTATTTGCTATTATCTTGTTTGTCAAGCATTCATCTGTTATACTACTATTTCTTTAGCCTTCGGGTTAGGGTGATGGATGCCCTTGAACGGATTATATGTCAAGTTCTGTGAGCTGGTCTCTAGAGTATAAGAGATATTTGGTTAGATTGGAGTTGGTGTGTGTAATCTAGGTTATATATAATATAATTATGTTGCATAACTTGGGAAATAAATGAAGGTGGGTGAAACTTGGTATGAGAGCACAAAAATATTTGGGTAGGTAAATTAGAGCTCTGCACATAAGAGTAACATGCTTGGGAGCGAAAGTGCTGAAACGCTATTTGCTAGGTCAATAAGGCTATTTGGTAATTCTTTGTGATCCTAGCTCCTAGAGACAAGTACATATTCTTCCAACTTTATCTCTTGGTTACGAACTCAACTGTCAAATCCTAAAAAGATCGAGAGCCGAGATTACCCCTTAAAGGTACCCCAAGATGGATTGTGGGCACCACACTAGTACAGCCTCAGAAGAAACCCTAGCCAAGAAGCACATGTTCCTAATCTCTACCTCTAGCGTATTGTGGTTCATATTTGGATTTTTTAATCATGTAGCTTGGTATTATGCATCGTTAATCTACTAACTTACTTTAAGAATGGTATCGATGGGGGAATAGAAGCATTAGAAATATTGGAAGAAGAACACTTTTTACTCTATGCTAGACTCACTATATCTGGTACTGTAATATAATAATGTATTAATTTTAGGCACATTCTTTTCAAAAAAAATCCAAGGGAGAGATTGTGAACATGAAATGTCTACACATATTAGTCACACAGGTACTCTTAAGGTCCAATACATAGGTGCAAAGAGATGCAAGAAAAAAACCAAATTCCTTAACAAATCAAAATATAAGTACCTCTAAAGTCTAGACAATCTTGCATTTTGCTCATTTCGAATTTCACATAAAACTGCTCATAAGCATGCTTCCATAGAATTTTTGCATCCACTCTTATTTCAAACCTTTGAGCGCGAGTTAACAAAATTCCTTCTACCGAAGCGGTGCATTCCCATAGGCCATATTAAAAAGTAAAAAAAAACTAATGGAAAGGACATGAGAACCTTGTACTGGTAAGATTGTTTGAGATTTTTACATATGTGAACTTTGGGCTAGTTATCATTAAAAAATCCTTTGTTTTTTAGATAATGAAGAAATTTTAATAAATGAAATGAGCGAAGATAAACCTAGGGGAATGAGTAGTACAACCATCTTATAAAAAGTAGAAACAAGATAAAAGAGAGCAACGCTTCAATCTGTACAAAGATTGGAAGCAAAAGTTCCCCTAAAAAGCATCCATAACTTGCAATAAAGCGAAAAATAATAGTTATTTCTAAAAAGCATAGTATTATGCTCAATCCAGATCCCCCAAATAAAATAGACTACGAACCTCCAAACTATTATAGCATCCTTGGTCCCTCCAAAACCGAGATAACTCACACTCCTCTCTCAACACTTCAAAATTTCATCTAACCCAAGCAACAGGATAGTTCAAAAATAAATGAGAATATGACTCATCATTTTGCTTGATGTCTGTGACTCTGAAGGTAAAGCCTTGTGGGTATGTGCACTTGATATAGATTATTATTATTTACCCATTTTTAAAGTCATACACCAAATAAATTACTTGATTTTGGGACGACACGAGAGCGAGTCAAGAAAGAGAAATCGCTCTTACGAGAAAAGCTACTAGAAGCTAGAGTCCAAACTAGTTTATTAGGAGATGCCAACTCAATGGCATCCTCATCAGTGAGATTCCTCAAAAATGAAATTCCCAATACATAATATCACGATCACGAATGATAAAATCAGAAAACAGATCATTATGCAAAGAAAAATATGCAACAAAGACCATTAAAAGCGTTGGAAACCTAAATTTGACCCATCCATGTGTCTTCCCTAAAAAAGAAATTTGATGACCCAAGTCGTATATCTCAAATGAAAGTCGAAAGATGTAGAACCTTGGGAAATGAGTTCCCAAAGACTTTATGAGTAACATATTCCCAGGTTTCGCATTCTGCTGATTTATTTGCATGCCGAATTTGCTCTTAGTGACCCTAAGCCAGAGGCAGTTGAGAGAAAACCACTTACCCACCAATGCACTATTCTTACGGAAGTCCTATCCTGGATCCAAACAAGGACAAGTAATTAAGGAGAATACTAGCTAAACAAGCCTGAAAAGCCTTAATTCTGGATATCCTTAATTTGGACTATTCTATTTTGATTGTTGTTTGGATGTGTTTTTCGATTGGAAAACATAATAGGCTTTGTTGGGAAAGCTTGGTTTCCTTATATAGATGGATGGGTTTAAGATTTTAATTTTTGTTATATATAGATATAATTGCCGATAAAATGATTTAATATTTTATAGTCAAAATTATCAATGATTATGATGGTTTATTATAATCATAAATATTTAGGGTAAAAGAATTCAAAATCCTGATTTTGTTTCCATAATTATGGCATTCACTTAATAATTTGCGCCGCGTCTTCACATTTAAAAAACCCTTTTGGGGGTTTATTATTGGAATTTAAGCTTCTAAAATCAAGAGCGGCAACTGGTATAAGAGAAAGACAAAGAGGCAGGTGCAGCAGGGTTCTAGCAAAGGTAAATCGCGTGTGTTTCTTCTTATTTATGTTTTGTTGTTTTGGTGTTCTTCTGCAATCCGATATGATGTCAATCCCTCCTCTATACTATGAGTGGGAAAATAACTTTCACCCTCTCCCATACCATCTCCAACAAAATTGAATTTGAATTTGTTCCATGAATGTGCCTTACACTGATTGTTGGACCGACTTATTTGTTTGCTGTATAAAAATATATGAACTGTCGTGTCAAGATGGCCTAAATGTCCTTGTAATAGCTTTGCGTTTCAAAGTTCGTAATGGTGGTTGCAAGCTGCTTCATGGGTCCATTCATGAAAATCTGTTTTTAGGACATAATGGTCCTCATATATCAGCCACTTTATTAAATCTGATACATTATTTATATAATTTCAAGATTTTGTTTGAATTTGTATCTGTGTCCTTTCAGAAAAGATTATTTTCCAACTTGTTATACATGATTTTGAAAGTGAAGTTGCTTGCACACTGCTTATAAAACTTTAATTCCTCTTTTTGAATCGTGCTTCCTACTCATATGTTATATTTTGAAAAATAGTTGATGTGATATTTACAATGAATATTGCGCACATACCTTTGGTCAGCTTTGGATAGAATATCTATATATGGACAAGAATTTCGATGAGTAAATTATTGCATTAAGCACGGTGCAGATAAAGTCAAATCCTTCTGAGATATTAGCTTCAAGCAAATTATGTGACTTATGAAAACGAAGGAAAAAGGAGAGCAACCTAAGACAACCTGTAAACAAAACCGAAGTAAAAAAATATAAGTAAGCGTTGTTAGAGCAATTACTTTTTTTAGAAATCTGTCATATATGACTTGCTAGGCCGTTGTTGCTTTCTGTTCCCATAGAGCTGCACGGTACAACTGAAACATAGGATACTCAAGTTTTGTCCTTGTTGCTTTCCTAGTGTTCCTTTGTTTAGAAATTTTAAGATCTTGGTTTCTCGTAGATTCAATATCAAACCTTTCATCCTCCAGATTTTGAGAGCTCTCTTGCTTTAAAATTAATTTTACTAGTGTATTTAAGTGGTTATTAGTTTGGAGGCTCAGGTTATTGCTGATTACGCTTTATCGATGAGTTGTGGTGTCTGGAGCTTCCTATAACTTATTTCAGTGTGCTTTTAGGGGTTAGGCCTATTCTGCCTTCGCTTTAGGACAAGTTTGTTGAAAGGACTGGTTAGAGATTGAATGACTGGAAAGGTGCTTATTTTTCTCTTGGAGGGCCCTTATACAGCAGGGTCTTTCTATATCCCTATTTATCTTTAGTTGCTCTTTAATCTTCTGGTTTGTATTGCAAAATCTATTGAGAGTTAGAGAGGATCATGTGGGTTTTCTTCTGGTTGGGACGGGGATGAGAAGAGGGAATATTTGGTAGGTTGGGATGCTATTTCTCGGTCTAGACAGGAGGAGGGTTTGTGGGTGGAAAGAGCCAAATTTCTTCGTGATAGAGTGATGAGAAGCAATTGGCCTTCATCCAAAAGGGCGGAGATGTTAATTGAATCCATGCAGCTGGCACACATTCTAGTCCTTGGAAGAAGTTCATAACTCAAGGCTTGATATCTTCTTGCATTTGATAGTTACAAGTTGGGGAATGTGGGTGATATTTAGTTGTGGGAGGTTCTGTTTCGTTTAGCCTCTCCCAGATTCTTTAACTTTACAGCCTTTATAATGTTTAGATTATGCACTTTGTTAGCAGGTGGATTTTGATCATTTGGAACTTCCCCCCCCCCCCCCTTTTTTTTTGGGGCTGGGGTACACTCTTGCTGTAGTTCTGCCCTAGATGGAAAATGATGGTGTTTGGGTTCCATGAATATCTTTCTTCCCAGGCTGCCTTCCTCAAAGGCCGACTCAGCTTCTATAGAAGTGTGCTAGACTAATAGAACAGCACTAACCAGTTTTTTTACAAGGATTTAGGGATTTTGGTATTAGGAGGGATGGTAAAATTTTGTGGTGGTGCGCGTGCTTCGTTATCCCGTGGGATATTTGGACCAAGAGGAATGAAAGGATTTGCTACAACCCTTTTCTCCATCATTGCTTCTTGAAGTTTTTGTTTTGTCCTCCCTTTGCGTTTCTGCAATGATGTTTTTTGGGGGTAGTCAATATTGATAGGGGCTGGGGTAGTCCTTCATTATGGAATTCTACTTCTAATTTTGCCTTTTGTCTTGTTTGGGTGCATCTTTTGGCCACACCTGACATTTCTATCTTTTTAATACGATCTTTTATCTAGAGAAAAAAGAATATCGAAATTTCCAGTTTATGATTTCCATACTTTGAATTCAAGCTTGTGTTTTTCTCGTTGTTTGAGAGGATGATGGTGGATGCATCTCTATGAAAGTCTGCTTTATTCGTGGATTATGATCTGAAATGTTGTAATCATAATTGGGATTAAGTTGAGATTTTCTACATAATCTAAGGAATTGTCATTTTTAGGCATCCGTAGTTAGAGTTAGAATTAAATTGGGATTTTATAATACCTAGGTATTATAAGAAGGTGCAGATAATACCTTACTAACAATTGTTTTGATATCTTCATATCTTAGTCATAATCCTGTTAATAGTATATTATAATATAATTCAGAGTTACCATATACTTTTAAATCTTAATGACCTAGTAAATTGTGTATTGGTAGTTGCATTTTCAAATATGGTACTCTTTACGTTCTGAAACTCTAAATTTATCGTACTTGTATATTTCTTTATTTTCTACATCTAATTGCACAAATATCAATATTGGTCTTATTGGATGCTCAAACATTACATTTTTACTAAATTATTTGTAGAAAGATCAACTTACTGATGAAATAAAATATCTTCTATGAAATTTATAGATTTATCGTATTTAGATTGTAAGAGAATTCCTAACTATAAGCATCCATGTAAAGCAGCGCCGAGCATATCAGGTTTTAGTCCATATCGGTTGCATGAACGGAAGTTATCTGTGTTTCAGGTCACATTTCCTATATAATCCCCTTAATTTGAAAGAGTACATGAATCTATTGGTGTTAGAACCACAAGACTTCTTTCTCTCTTTCTTTTCTTTCTCCCCCATTTCTGGATTCCCAAGAAATTCTTCAATTTGCTCCAGAAGCATCCTCCGTCTGCAAGGCAATTTCCTTGAAGCTCTGGTTGACTTCTTTAGTATTGAGAACTGTGTTGTGTTGGCCGAGTACATTGTTTATTTGTTGCGGGGAAGAATCATTCTTTGCCCGTGGGCTAGTTGTTCCTTGCTAAGGTGGTAGTAAGCACAAACTTTACTGTTCTCTCAAAAGTGATCTGCTACTTGGAGCATTTTGTAACTTGGTTCTTTGTGGGAAATGTTGACTGGAAAGCAGGGAACATATTCATTCTAACTCCACACACATAAAAAATGAATGAAATAAAAGTAAAAAGGGGAAGTAGAGTTTCACCAAGATAACTGTTCTCTCTCTCTTTCTTTCTTCCAAATTATCATGCACTAATATACAATTCTTTGCTGCCTGTATCTCATTTATGTAAGAATGTCCAGCTGGCGTGAATTCCTCAGAGCTGTGAAGTTTCATGATGCTCGTCCAAACTAGCAAGTTTTCCTTAAAGTTTACTTTTGTGTTACTACTGCGCTTCAAATATAAAGTTGGTTGAGTCTTCTTATCAATTCAGTCCTCTGGAACAGCCACAGTAGAGTTCACTCAAGTATCAAAAAGTCTGAATTTCATTGGGTCTGGCTCCCTCCCATTAGGCAGGGTAGTTTCATGCTTCATTTTTAATTTCTAATATTGGATGAGTTGTGAGGACTACCTTTTCTTTTGCTGAATGTATCAAAGTTCTTGTTTATATTCATGCTCCCTAATTATTTTCTGCTAGCTCCTTGTTTTGCATCCTCTGACATTGTTGCATTTTATATTGCTTCTCTGTAATTCCTGCCCAATCAAACTTCATCTGTTTGTTCTTATATATCTACACTGTTACAGATCAAGAGCCTCACCAGGAATGGTTCCCTTAGTTGAAACTCTTTCGCCCACAAATTCAGGTTTCTGCACAGCATCACAGATTGACCTGGAAGGTGTTCCACCTCTAAGGGAGCGTACTGCGATAACAGAGGAGACAATTGTTGCTAAAGGAAACAATAAGTACATTCACTTTCCTACCCTTATCCTTCTAGTAGTCTCACTTTTATTATTTTCTTTCTTGTAATCGTCAATTTGTTTCAAGTTGAGTCTGAGAAAGGTGAGTACGCTAAAAAATAAATAGCTTCTGCCTGTGGTTTTCATCACCTTGAAAAACCAGTCGCTTTTTTACCTTGTTCTATTGCTTCTCTTTCTCTCTGTAATTTTATTTGATGTCTTTTATTTTTGCTAATTATTTTATTTGATGTCTTTTGGTTTTATATAATGGTAGTTGTGATTTTATTTGTGGCTATAATTCCCAGAACCATTATTCATGAGACACATGCCGGCAGTCCCTGTAGTACAATAAAAGGGAAGCTTTCTAGGACACCGAGAACCTGCTCTGTCGCAATGTTGGACTCATCTCCTAATGTTCATAAGTCATCTGGAGCTGATGGGGGTGGGGAACAAGCTACAAATACAAGTAAATCCATGTCTTCAATTGTGGCAAACAATAATGAACATCCAATGTCCACGACTTCATCTGCTTCTAACATGGCTCATTGGGTTGGTCAGAGACCACTACAGATATTGTGCACAAAGAGATCAGATCTTGGCTCCCCTTTATCCAGAAATGATGAAGCTCAAATCTCATCAAAAGGCTTTGCAACATCTGATCTTCATGCAAGAACTTCTTTCGGGACTGGTGGATCACTACTCGTTAGCAGTGTAGATCCAAAATTCAGAATGGAACTTGAGAACTTTCCATCTCCACCTGCATTGTCTGAAGGTGAAGAATCAGGAGGTGGAGAAAACAAGCCAAAAGAAGAAAGAACATGTATTACTGAAGCTGCTGTTATTGCCAATGATAAAGCTGGGGCTTCTACATTACCAACAAAGAAAAACAAAGTACTTGCTAGGGTGAAAAGTGGAGATAGTTTGGGAGGTCGAGGAATGATTGGAAGGATTTTGTCCTCAACGAAGTTATCCATTGCTCCTTCAGTGGAGAAAATAGAGAACTTACCTGCAAAAAATCCACTTCAGAGTGCGAGGCATGGTTCGGTTACGAACAGAAGGTGCTAAATCTTTTATCTGGAAGGCACAACCTGAATTTAAGTTCTCTCTTATATTAGTGCAACTGTTCTAATTATATCTTAAAACATTTATTCAGTAGATCTAGTCGTCCGCCTTCAAAGAAGCCAATGGTCCGCAATACTTCTATTCATTTTGGGAATATGCTAAATAGTGATTCTCCAGATCATTCAGGTACAGTTACTTTCCAGTAAACGTTTACTTGAGTGTGCAGCATTTTGTCCAGGTATCAAAATGTACACGAGAAGTCCTTTTTTTGGTAGGTTTCTGATGAACATTATAAAATTTGGCTTCATTTCCTGGTCTGGCACCTTGCTACACTATGATGTGAATGTAGCTGTACTATGTTTTAGGGTGTTATTGTTGTCAATTTTTTCAAAAATGCTATGTTTATTACCTTAAATTGCAGCTGCACTATCTTTTCAGGGACAAGCCTTATGCTAAGTATGCCGGGCTTGTATATGTTTTCACATGTACTTGATACTTAATAATGTTAATTTATGAGCTCTTTCAGTTATCTTGTGCTTTTGTTTGTGTTACTGAAAAACTATATTCTTTTGATTATATGGTTGGCAAATAAAAAACACTTGAAAGGACAAGAAAATCTTCTTAATTATAGAGGAATTCCTGGAAACATAATAATTGGTATGTGGCATTAAAATTTCCAGGTGAGTTGGAAGATGACCATGAGGAATTATTATTAGCTGCAACTTCTGCTCGCGATGCTAGCTGTACGTCTCTGTCCCTTGTCATATTTTACTTTTGTTCTTTAATTTTCAGGGAAAATGCTTTCTCTTCTGTATGTCTCTTACATTCATCAGAATGGTAACAATGTTGCTTATTTTTGCAGATCGAGCCTGTTCTAATTCATTTTGGAAGAAAATGGAATGTTATTTTGCTTCTGTTACCTCACAAGATGAATCATACCTGAAGCACCAAGTAGTACCTCAGAACCAATTCATTTCTGCTTTTGTAAACATGTTGTGCTTATACATTTATTAACGACAGATGGCTTATTTTACTTCTTTCCTATTTAAATTTTGGAACAGCTAAATTTCATAGAGGAGCTCAGTGGGAGCTTGTACCAGATGCCCCGGGATGAAAAAAATGCTTTGGTATTTAGAGGAGTACCTCGTCAGATCTTTACTTTTAGTGGTTTATTGCACACCTTTATATGTAATGTTGATCTTTAATAGTACCTCCGTTCCAAAATAAGATCATAATTGACCTTTTGAAGTCAACTTACGATATTTTCAAACTCAAAATTGACATGAATATAATAAACTATCCAAAAAGTATTACTCACCGTAAGGTTTTTATTATTTCATAACTTTTAATGAATCATCTCAATTTTGAGTTTTAAAAATGTCTCAATTTAACTTTCAAAAGTCAATAATGATCCTATAATTTGGAACGGAGGGAGTATATAGGAATCTTGTAAAACTGTTTAGCCACCTTTAGGTGTAATGTTGATTAATTGTGAGTTTGTTCTGTTTGTGAAGGGTGATCCCATGCTTAAACAAGATTCTATTTGTTCTGGTGGAGGAACAGAAAGTCGCACAAATCGAGAATCAGTCAAGACTGGTGGAGGTTTTGGTATGAGTACGACTTTTGCCAAAGCTTCTCCGTTATACCAAAGAATTCTCTCTGCTCTGATTGAAGAAGATGAAGGCGAAGAATTAAATCTCCAGAATGAAGTCAGAAATAACTTTCATTGTGCAAGTGATGATTCACATTGTGGTTCGTGTAACTATAATGATTTTGAGCCTAAAAATAGGGGCAGAATGGAGTCTGAAGTAGAGTCTGAAGTAGATCTACACACTCAGAAGCATGGCCTAATCGACACAATTTCTTGTGACAAGAGTGTTTCACCTAATACAGATAGCAACCGAAGTGTATCCAGTTCTGTATGTAACAATGAACCATGGCAAGCCGATGATGGCTTGTCATACTCAGATGCAGGACTTGTCCCTCTGGTTTTTCAGAGTGATCTGGGTTTTCCACATTCCCTGAAAGTTAATGCCTCTCCCATTTCTTCTTCCGACAACCAGTGTCAGATGCTGTCTCTGGATGACAGGTTGCTGATGGAGTTACAGTGCATTGGCTTGAGTCCCGAAACAATGGTATGCTTCTATTTCTGCTTTTCTGATAATATCATTTTCAAATCCGATGCCATCTTACTTTCCTTCTGTGATTCTTACAGCCTCATCTAGCAGAGGAGGAAGCAATTGATCAAGATATTGCGGAACTTCAAGCAGGACTGGTCCAACAGGTTACATTGCACTAATTTTCCTGTCAATCTTTTGCCTGATTTATGATTCTATGAATACAAAGATATTCCTCTTTGAGCTTCATAGGTCTTTATTTTATGTATTTACAGTTTTCTGAAACTTTATGAAATTTTGACAGGCTCAGAAAATGAAGAAAACTTTAGGAAAAATTCACGAAGCTATTCCATATGTCAAGGATGCTGAAAGGAGGTAGGATTTATATGATTGAAGTTAAAATTGGTTCTGTGAGAGACTTTGACTTTTGCAGAGATAAGAACAGTGTGGTTTGTTTGCAGGAATATGGAACAGGTTGCTATGAGCAAACTGATTGAGATGGCCTATAAGAGACGAATGGTAATAGTATTATGTTACTGGTTACTCTTTCCATTCACTGTAATTTTTTCCTTTTCAAGTATAAGTAACCCCACTATTTGAAGGCACCTTGGTATGACCTATTGCTTTCTGATTCATAAACTTTTCATATTGCTACATGTTACATTGACATGAATTGAACTGTACAGAACAACATGTATATGTACTAGTATATATAGCAGACTTGCCTTAAAAAGATTATTTTGTTAAGAGTACAAGTAACCTGGAGCATTCGTTCCTAATTTGCATGGTAGATACCTGGTGTTACCGTACATTTTGAGCCTTTCTTTATGTTAATGAAAATAATTTCCCCACTCTCTCTCTCTCTCTTCATTTCAGGTTTCACGCGGGAGTCATTCTTCAAAGAGAGTGGTCCGCAGGGTCTCAAATCAAGTTGCATTGGCTTTTGCCAAGCGCAGTCTTTCTAGATACCGAAAGTTTGAAGATACGGGGAGGAGCTGCTTTAGTGAGGCTCCTTTACAAGATATTATCTTCTCCACACCTCTGTGCAACAGTGATCTAAACTCTGCTGATTGTATTGGCCCCAGAACTGCTAGTAATACATATAAAAGGTCCCGTAACCAGACATCAAATCTTAGGGGTTCAGGTCAGTCATTTATTTGTCTCTTGCCATTAATAAAAATGAATTGTCTTATCATGTTTTTGTCTTGGTAAAATAAGCAATGAAAGCTGCCTGGTAATGGGCTCCAAGCTCCTGCCTGGATAGAGTAAAGAATAGCAGTTTTCAAGGCTTGAGTATATGAAGACATCTTATCAGGAATTTTTTTATGCATCTGTATAGCCAGAAAACGAAATTTCTTCTCTGATTTTCTGCTAACACTTTCAAAATTTAGTTTCGAAATTGCTTCTCTCATTTTCTGCTAGCACTTTCAAAAATTTAGTTTCACTTTTTAAGTTATTCACTTGTTCTTGGCCTGATTTTTCATGGTGATAATCTACAAATAGGTTCTTCGCGCAAACAGCAGTATGTCGGTAACTCGCATGTACCCATACTAAACAAGAGAAAGAAAAGGGAAGTGCTCCTTAATGATGTTGGCAGCGCTTCCTCAAGAGCAGAAGATGAAAACATAGAAATGTTAACAAACAATTCTGTTTCTGGCACTAACCCATCATCAGACACATTCACAAGAGTTCGCAAATCAAAAGCGAAGTCTAAACAAAAAAGAAGCTATGTGTTAGCTTCAGGAGATGGACTACAGAGCAGTTGTACGGAAGCAGCACATCCTGCCAGCACATCTGCTTGTGCATCTAGTCTATCAAGGACTATTGTTGCCAACGTAATGAACAGAAAATCGGAGCTGTCTAAAGAGGAAAAGGAAAAGGGAAAAGAAAAGGAAAAGGATCTTGCTGATTTTTCAACAGAGCAACTGACTGAATTAGGCTCATTTGAGAATGAAGATTATAGTTCTTTATTGGACTTTGAAGAAGATGGTTTGCAAGACCAAGATTTACTCGGTCTTGAAATACCAATGGACAACCTCTCAGATGTGCATATGTTTATATGAAGAAAATCGACCATCTAACTGGGAGTCTAGACACAGAAATACCAAAATTGCTAATATATATGTATTGGGGAAATCTTGTAATCATTGTTAGAATTGTGGGATTCAAGATTTTCTCCCTTGATATGCCAATTGATCATTAGGTATGAGGGACAACTTTTTTCTCAATCCTTGGCAATTTTTGTTAGATTTGTGGGAAATATTGTTCTCTAGTCATGTTAGACAATTTCCAGCCTAAGGAAACACTAGCTGGCGACTTGGCGAGGATAAAAGTTTTGTTTTGTTTTAGACTTTGTTTTGATTGACTTGAAAATAGGAAAAAGTTTCGGACTTGGTCAACATTTGTGTTTTCTCTTAATTTTTGTTCATTTTGGTTAATTTAGTTTTTTGGTGCAAAATTATGTTAATTATGAATTTTATAGTTGTCTTTCTTTTGTGGGGATTACTATTAGTTGTGGTCATTTTTATTGTGAAAAATCATGACATTCATTGCAGAATGGAGGTCGAATGATTTAGTAAGTTGGACTTTCAATTTTGGATGAGAGGGACTGAGCGAGTGCTAGCAATACTGTAGCTAGTACACTCGTGCCTTTTCTGGTTTGAGCGGTGTTTATGTTGAACTTCTGGACTCTCAATCTGGGACAGGTAATTTGAACATTAGTATGTGATATTGAATTTTGTATCTGGATTTCCATTTTGGTATGAATTTAGTATTTTTAAGATTTTATGTTTTGTATCAAATAGTTGATCATTTCCGCTTTCTGTAATTTATTTCAAAATGAGTGGGTAAACGGTCAGTGCATCATTATCTTTTCTCTTCAAGTAATACAGGGTGGAGTCCTGCAATGTGTGTGTTTGTTTCCATAGCGTTTATCATTTGACGTGTTTTATATTTGGCGCGTTTAGAACATTTGAAATTTTAAATGCATTTAAAAATTTTGTTCGTTTAGTATCAACTTATTTTAAATGCAGTGTTTGAGGATTTCGGGGGCTCAAACGCAACGTGTCAAAAGTGGTGTGTTGCGCGCTCAAATGCTGAAAAAATTATTACCGTAAACGTTACAAATGCTAATAACTAAACAAACATATATATTGTGATTAGATTCAATGGTTTATAATGTAAATTAATGTAAATTCATGAATAATTTTAAATGTGTCTACTCGTAATAAAAGTTACAAAATTTTGTCCGGAGATAACCCATTTTCTTACTGGGTAATAATACCGGCATTCTATTGATAAAAAGGCTACAAGTAAAAAAGAATAATATGGAAAACATTATTAAAGAACGTCAAGGCATTACCGGTGTACTGATACGTGTTCCACAAGCTGGTATGTAGACAATTATACAACAAATAGTAGTTCATTTTTAATCTGAATTCAGTACTTGTTATTATTGTTTTAAACTTTTTTATTTGAGATAGAGCATGGAATTAATTTTTCACGCCAATTTTCATTTTTTTTCTTGAGAAATATGAATATAAAGGAAACTAACAAAAACGAATTTTATACTCCCTCCGTCCCAAGATAAAAATTCTGGTTGATTTTTTGCGTATATTAAGAAAGAGTATAAAATGACAAAATTGTTTATATTTAAATTCTCATCTAATTGCATAGTTTTTTACACAATGACAAGTAATGCTCCATAAATATAAATAGTGAATAGAAATATAACAATTAATACTAAGGGTATTATAGACAAATTATTATAAAAAAAAAATTATTTAAAATAAATAGACATTTAATTTTGATTTTTATCCCAGAACGGAGGGAGTATTTATAGAATCAAATGTTACTTTCAAGAGGAACGCAGGGTATGTACCTGGGGGTTCAAATGTGAATTTTTGGTCGGTAACTAAACCATTGACTATGATTAGTAATATTGATAAATTGAATCAAAATTTCATTATATATAATTATATATATTTGTTGGAAGATAACAAACAAGTTGATACATTGGATTTGGTTATCTTCCAGTTTGGCTCCTATGAATTCTTTTATAGGAGGTTAGGTGAGCCTTCACAATCATGCTAGTCAATGCCAAAAGAAAACCATTTAACACTTTGTTTATAATTCTAAATTATGTGTTGAAGTTCCTTTCGAAAGCAACTGAAATTTTTTTCCTCATCAAATTCTACTTGGTTGACAATTTGATAGTCAACCAGGATTTGTTCAAATTATCTTCTCTCCCATTCGTTTTTAAGTAATTAGAGATGAGGAAATCGTCAGCCAAATGAAAGGAAAACAAATTATGTCAAAGAGAATATTTATCATCATAAGTAACAGCGTACTTAAAAAAATATGTTAGCGAGGACAAAGTCACAGTAGACCAAACGTACTACATCATCTATATATCAACATTTATAAATAAAAAAAAATTATGGTATTATTAATTATCCTACTAACTTATTTGACTAAGTTTAATTTTGCGACATATATATATATATATATATAGAGAGAGAGAGAGAGAGAGAGAGAGAGAGAGGGTAAAAAGAGCTGAAATGATACGAGCCTAAATGAAGACATTGTGCATGTTTGATTTGAAACTTTTAGAGTCTATATGTCTTGTTTGTCTAAACAGAATTTATTAAAAGTACAATTTTATTTTAACTAAAAAACACAAATTTTAAACTTCAAACTTGCCCTACTAAAAATAGTGCAACATATTTCCTCGCGCACCAAAACAACAAATTGTTCTAATTCTCAAATTTAATATAACTAATACAGCTGATAGTGAATAATCCACTACCTAAAATTAGATTAAACAAGCATTTTATATTGTTAATTAAAATGTGGCACGATTTTAAAATTTCCTAGCTAGATCATCATGGCAAAACTTTAAACCATGCATGGTATATATTAATCCACTTCACCTTTTCTACTCAAAAAGTAATGACAAAAGCAGCATTAAACTTTTGATTAATTACCAAACCAAATCTACAAAAAGATGTAATGATTAATAAAAAAAGGAAGATAATCAAGGTCATCTTCCACCAAATAATTAATTACAAGTTGCGGCTGCACAACGCGTGTGTAAGTAAAATAAAATTTTTATAAAATTTAGAAAAATAAATATAAAAATATAAAAAATTAACATTAAAAAGGACAAAATAGTAATATATCTAAAATTATGAGGGCAAAAGAGTAAAAAGAAAAAAATGTTACCTAATTATACTAAAATTATGGAGAAAACTTTCACAGACACTTTATAATATAGATATAGATAATGTAATGCGTTTAGCAAAAGCACGCCGAAAAAGACAGATTATTGCCACCTTTTATTTGTTTAATTTATAATGTCCATTATGATGGAACCAAAAGCAGAGGGACTATTAGAATATAAAATTAATTAAATTACAGTAACGTCCATTAGCGAATCTAGGGCTGATATTGAGACTAATCAGCTACAGGAACATGTTTATTAGTAATTGATGTCCTAATCGTTGTCCTCGAATTACTGTAAAATCTTCGCGATATAAATATAAAATCAACCTAATCATAATTGACATTTGTAGATGAACACAAAACGCCGTGGCACGTAGAGATTAATTTCCATGTGTTTAGCATTTGCAGGATCACAAATTTGATAGGATTGAGAGAAGTGATTAATTAGTCACTTCAAATGGTTTAAGATTAATCTAATGATTATATCATGACCAAAAAATGTGCAGATTTATTTTCTTTGGAAATTTTTACTTGTTACGCGCATAATAAGATAATTGATTAGTCACTTAAAAATTGTTCTAGATTTCCTTTAGATTTTCTCTCTCACAGAAATCTTTACTGGTTATCTTCTGTAGGAGTACTACCTTTTTTGTGTGTGTTTGTGTGTTTTTTTTTGTGTTGGTTGTTTTTGCCATCTTAATAAAAATGTCTATATATATATATCCTATTTTAATTTAAGGGAGAAAAATTATTATTCCCTCGGTCCCAAATTAATTGCATTTCTAGGACTTTTTAAAGTCAAATTGACTATTTTTAAAATTAATCTTTTTACTATTTTTGCTAACATATAGGTGAAGATATTATAACCAAAAGAAAGTATATACAATTTATTACTAATTTCAATTTTTATAATTTTAGAAATATATTTATATATGCTTAATTATTAATTTTAAAAATAGTCAATTTGACTTAAAAAAATCTTAGAAAAGTAATTAATTTGGGACGGAAGGAGTACATTTTATAGCTGGTGAGACATGAGCTACGAGAGAATTGGACCAACTAAGCTGGTCGGTATGTATAACCCTTGCATGTTGAACATTATATATGTGTGTGGAAAAAAGAAAAGCATACTTGATATGATCAGTGAATCGTAGTTACTTCGACCTTTGTTTTCTTATGAAACTAGAGACAGAAACACACATGCATGCATGCATGCGCTCACATGCATAACTTTTAACAAAAGATAAAACTGTATACTTTCTGGCTGTATTTCACAAAAAAGTGCTTTATTTACAAATTTTATAAATATTAAAGATATATATAGTTTATTCAATTTTTATCTTAAAAATAATTAATAAGCTGTTAGTTTAGTGGTGGTGATATTGTAATGAAATTATAATAATAAGGTTGTGAACATGATGTTATTTTACAAAAACAAAAAAGCGAGGGACTATTTTGCGAGAAAAAAAAATCTGATAAATGAGATTTCTTTTGTGGAACAGTGAGAATATAAAGAAATAAATAGAAGAATTAGCTGAGAAGGTTGACTAGCAAATTTAACTCTCGTCGATCTGGTCATGGAAATTATCACACAGAATGTGGGATTTGCTTCTTCCTCCGTTAAACCAGCAATTAAGTAATCTTGAGTCGACTGGCCAGCTATATATATATCTTGAGGTTTCAAGTGTAGGATTTTTGTTAGTATATAATAGCAGTGGTATATGCATATTTAACTTAAAGTAATTTGGCCATTTGGAAGTGTTATACTAGTTCCATGATCGTTCTGGTATATGCATAAAGTTGTACTCTTCGTTATTCTGTTCTTCCTTATCGTCTATTCAAAAGAAACATTAAAAGAAAGATAAACAATTGGGAAATTCAACAACTTATTCCTTCAAATTTGTGAATAGGTGAGCATGCATGCACAAAATATTAATCCTAATATTATAATATATATATATATATATATATATATATATTTGTAGTGATGCATGGGTGTTTGTTGAGTTCGTCACTGAATCATTAATTTTCTAACTAATTCTTGTCCGCCATTCAAACAATAATTTCATGCATTTATGTGTTTAGTTTGCCCTCTCCATAATATTTATTTTTGTTAATAAACAAATGGACAAACAAATTAACTCTATCTCGATCCTTCCTTCTATTTTGCATTAAGATCGGGTCACCTCCTCATGTCTTCTTGCAAATCAAGAGCAACAGTCATATATATATATATATATATATATATATATATATATATATACCTCCTATTTCAATACCTCTCATTTGAAAAGACTATATATTGCAAGAAGACAATATATACAGTTCGATGATGCATCCTCTCTCTCTCTCTCTCTCTCTCAATACATATCTATCTATCTATAATATAAAACAGGAGGAAAAGAGAAAACTTATTTTGATGTTAATAATTTTGTGAAACTTTTTTGTCTCTCTTTTTATTTTTTCTATCTCTATTAATTCTCTTAAACAAACGGTTATTTTTTCATTTCTACTTTCTCTCCCTTTCTCTCTTGTCCCTTTTACTCTCCCACTCTCTCCCACTCTCTTAATTATCCCTTTTATATATCTTACTTTCTCCATTTCCAAATTACATATACAATTTAACTTTTAAAATCAAACGACGATATATTAAATTTTAAATTGATACGAATATATTTAATTTTAGTTGATACAATTATTATAATTGTATAATATATAATAAAAACTATAAATCAAAAAATTATTTTATTCTAAAATTTTATGAGTCATACTAATTTTGAAGTTTAATTAATATGTCGTCGTTTGACTTTAAAAATCAAATTGTATCTTTAATTTTAGAATGGAGGAAATAAATCACACACACGTGCACGTAGTGTGCATACATGTAACTAGTCTAATATATAAAACCGAAGGGGGCCTTTTCGTGTTAACAATTTTTTTGAAGTTATTTGACTTTCTAAAACACCCTTAAACTTTTAATAGTAATTTCTATTTTATCCTTATAACTTCAATTCTACCTGTCTTCTTAATTAACTTCAAATTTTAAGTATCGTACTGTCTGCGTCAAATTTATAATTTTTTAAAATTAATAAAATAAGATAAGTTACACACAAACACATGTCAGAGGACTAATATATATATAAATGTAGAGAATTAATTATTTATTATTAATATTAAATGTCATCTAACTTCCGAGTTAGTGCTGCAAAAGGTATTTGCACTACATGACGATATTCTTACTTCTAAAAGTGCAGTACAAAACACTTTTCGAAATATATGACATTTAATTTTAGTTGTGGATCACTCGTTTATAAATAAAGGAATATATATATATATATATATATATATATATATGTATGTATGTATGTATGTATTTATATCCATTGATCAATATCACTTGCATGCACTAAAAGTAATCTTCTTTGCAACTACTACACATAAATGCCTTCTTGTTTGTTTTTATACTCTTCATTTCTCTCTCTCTCGCTCATCTCTCCCATCTGCTCCCACACACAAAACAAACACTAACAATTAATTTTGATAGATATTCCAACCCATTTGTATGAAGACAATTAATTAACATAATAGATTTATATCCCCATATATATTATCACACCTTTCCATCAATGATTTTCTCTTACTTTGATCAAGGTGAAGCTGCCTCATTCACATAGATTTACATTTACAAGATAACATAATCATAGTATATAAAGCTAGATATAATTAAAGAAAGATGACTAAAGAAAAAAGAAACCCTAATCCGTCTAATTAAAGTAGAACAATTCCAAGGCCAATACATCAATAGGCCAGGTGATTTGATCAAAAGTTAGCGAACTGGTTCTGCGATTGCACCATATGCAATTCTGTGGTTGTTTGGCAGGAATTATCATCACTAATCATGGTCCTGCCAAAAAAATAAATAAAAAATTAAAAATTAAAAATTAAACTTTGTAACCATCATAGTAAGATAATATAATGAAAACAAATTTCTCAAGTGCACAATAATATAATTTTCCTTTGTGAATCCGAAATTACTTGAGATTTTTAGGGAAAATTAAACTCTTCACTAGGGGTTTTTTCACCCAGAAAATGAACACACAAAAATATTCTGAAAATGTCATCCAGACGGTTATTCAGATTTGTTCTCTTTTCCTGTTTCATCGATCCACTGTTCTAACTGCAAATACGTAATCATACACTTGGCAACAATATATAACATGAGGAGATGAGATAAGAGGGTGAGGAAGAAAATTTGGACTCTCCAAATAGGTACCAAGCAATAATCTTGGCAATAGGTCATTTCTTTATTAATTCAACAAGAAAAACTGATAAAAATTTCTTTAAGATCTTACTCTCGTGGCCGCGATGCCCAAAGGGAACTTAATGCTCTTAATCGGCCATAGTATTCACCAATCACCAGAAAACATCTTGCAGCTTGTCGAATAGTCAATATTCGACGCAGTTGGTGAAGTGTTTGCTGCCTTAAATTATCAGCCTACAATTCATAACTAAAATTAATTAATTATGAACGCACAAGTAAATTACTATATTAATTCAAGAAATCGACAAAAGTATGATCACTTTTATATAACTAAGTGAGGGTCATCATCTAGCGCGCATGCCAACAAACTAACAACTAGTATTTCAAATGGATTGAAAGCCATAAAGTTGTTTGGACTATTTCAATAATAGAGTTATTAATTAACATTGATTTCTTAATTTGCTTGGTAGTTCGTAAATATATTCATATATAAATTTCTCAAAGAACATTAAAATTTTGTGTACAAGTCTAGCGAGTGGTTTATGTTTCACTATCGAGCCACCATCCTATAGGGGAATTAGTAGATGGAGAAACCACAACAAACACTAGCATTCAACAATTGTAAACTTGATAAAGCAACATATTTTTGCACTAAAATATCATTGTTGACGTTGAATTATTTTAATAAGCTGCAAATAAAATGAGATCATTTGGCAACATGAAGAGGCAAATATGAATAAGTAGAGAAAATGTCTGATCAGTTTACTCTATTCTTTAAAGTTGACTAAACATGATACTTATAATTGTATAACACTTTCATGCTCAATCTGCAATTTTTTATGAAGCTCTTCTGGCGGTGAGATGGTGTAGGATATGTAGTTGACATGTGTAAGCATTTCTTGTTGACCATAACAAAATGTTGATATTTATTCTTGAAATTTTTCGAGGAAGAAGTCAATTAAAATTTTAAATGAAGGTGGCGTAAGAAGGCAGTAAACATGTTGGATGTGTTATGTTTGAATTTCAAGACAAGGAAAAGGATAGAATGGAAAGGAACAATGAGATAATTTTTCTTCCATAGTTAGAGCCATATCATGACTTATCTTTAACTCATAACCCCCGTCAAGTGAGCTCCATCACTTAAAATGAAGTAAAGATAAATTTATGTTATCTCACTTTTCTACACTTTTGAAGCAACTTCTTTATATCTAAAGACAGTTGCATAAAACATACAAAGTTTTTATTACTTGAGAATGAGTTGTACTATCTTTTTATAAGGGCCTACCTATGTGGTATGTGTCATTTGCTTTTCTCGCATGATTAAGTAAGATATATTATCTTTTTTGTTCTCTTTAAACACAACCCAAACTCCAGCAACTGAAAATTGTTTTTCGAGGTTGAGAAATCCCTTTCTTTCTTTCCCTCCCTCTCCTATGCAATCTTTTCTGTTCCCTATTCTAGCCAAACAAAATATTAGGACTTCCTGAATTTCATTCCCGTCTTTTCTCAGATCTAACTATGTCCATACCACATCAAAAAGGACAATAATTCCATTCTAATAGTTTTATTTCGAATCAATGTTTAAAGATTTTATATAATATAGGAAGGATAGAATTAGGATTGCTAAGATAATAGGAGCACTATAAAAAGCCTCCTTTATGGAAAAAGTGTCAGGTTCATCTCCATATTAAAGGCCTAAAGCAAGTAACTGTGTGTCGATAAAAAGAAAAAGGTACAAGAAACTAGCATAGCTTTTAAGGGTTTGCATATTTTGCTACATTAACAACACTAGTATAATGGTAGAACAGTTTTGATTAGGGGAATGCAGCAGCAGTTATATATATATTAATTTATAGATAACTTTTACTTAAGCTTAGAAGGAATATTTACGCGGTGGGTTAATTTACCTGACGAACAAAACCTTCAAGATTGGTAAGCTTGCCGAGAGCAACAGCCATATGATGCATTCCATCATTGATCGATCCACTAGCAACCGTATCAATCAGCGATTGTTGTAGCTGCTCTAGTCCTTGGGACAGGGCCTCCTCTGCCTGCTGCGACGAATGCTGGAGGCTGTATATACCCACCAGTTGCTGCTCCGTTAGCGGGTCCAGCTGTGCTATTAACGTCTGATCAAAGGGGTGTGATATTAGAAAGTGGCCTAGACCAGCAAGCTCAATGTTGTAAATTTCATACAAGGGGTAAAATGGTCATTTTATCATAACTGTCATTCGGAAAAAAGTTCCTAAAGTGACCCTCAATTTTTTAATAAAGGCAGTTTGTTCCATGACACAAATTATTGAAATGCATTAGCAATAAAGTTAACTATTTTTCCCCTTAAACTTTCAGAGGCTGGCTAGAATTATTTTAGCATAATGGAATCAAGTACAAATTATTGAAATCCAAACCTTGATTAGCTCGGAGGGCCGGAAACCACCCATCCACAGGAAGCAACGTTCAGCCGGAGTAGTCCACAATCCGGTAATTAGGTGGAAAACATCCGATTTGGCTGCCACTCCCTTTAGGCGAAAAATTTCATCATAATGTGCAATGTGCCCATCTACTATTATCCGAAGATCACTGTCTGATAAATGTGCCTGCAACCCAGTTCGGAGCTCCGCCATGTGCCGGTGGTCTTCATCCAACCATCTTGCATATTCCATGTCAAATATTGCAGCACCTAAAAAATTAATCATAGTTAAATGAGTTTCTAGTGACCTAATATAAATTAGTATTTTCAGGAGTAAAGAATTTTTATTGTTCTGCTTATGTACAAAGGTATCTCCTACCACAACTCTCAAAATGAACACACAGAATATTTGTACAATTTTTTTACCAGAACTATGTGATCCTATTTAATTCTATAATTTCAAACAATTAAACCATCAAATGCAGTAAATTTCATTTAACTGCCACATTATTGTGTATGGGAATTTTCTATGCTATTTTGTTTTTTTATAGTTTTTCTTTTATTAAACTAAATCTGGGTAGGTGCATGCTGATGACTGAAAGTTGATGGCTTGGAATATTTATAATAATGTATCTGCCAATATCAAAGCTAGGACAGCCTTATTGTGCACGCAGAAGAAGTCTTTTCCGACTCTGCATATTAGTATTTGAAATACCTTTCCTTTCTTTTGATGGTAGTGTGAATAACTACGTGTCCTTAATTTTACCGTCACAATTACATTATTTGTCATCATTATTTAACTAGACACTCAATAAATTTAGGGATAAACATGAAAAACACATGTCCTTAAAGTTCGCAACTTTTACAAATGGGATTTTTATTTTGGAACAGAGGGAGTACATACTATCTATAAGAAGTGTGAACTGAAGATGCTTCTCTCAATTTTTTGCTTCACCTTTCCCCTTCGTAGTTAGAAAAATATTGGACAGACTTAAAGACCAGGTGGGATCCCAAGAGCCTTAATGTCATATTTTTCATGTTAAAACAAATAGTAATATTTTCTAAAAATGAAAGCATAATTAGTTCATAGTTTTGTCAAGTATACCCTTTGTTGGATTTATGCGCTTTTGTATACAAACTTACTATCGAGAAAAAGGGAAAAAATAAAGAGAATTAGCATTGCAAAAAGCTTAAGCGTATCCAATTATCGACAAAAAAGTGTGTGTGTATATATATATATATAAGAATGCACCTTCGCACTTTTTGGTTAAAAAAGGACAAGTTGTGTGTCTATCTTTACTTACCCATTCATATAATCTTTAAGCAACATGAAAAATGACTATTTTGGTAATCCCACTATACAAATAGTAATAAACTCACCTGGGCTAATGTTCCCTCCAGTACTGCCACCTCCTCCCAAAAACAATCCCTATTAACCAAGATTTTCAAATATCATTAAAAATATTAATAAAATACTAATTTTTTCCCGAAAAACTTAAAAGTGTTTGTTTACTGTAGGGACCTGAGATCGAGCTCTTTGAAGGTCTTGCTCCAGCTGAGAGAGCCTTATCCTACTAGACTCTAGCTGCTGCACATAGGCCTGCACACACACATTTTCATTTTTATTTATTTAGATATATAGATCATATTTATCATATCAAGCTGGAAAATTTATAAGGTCATTCAAA
Organism: Aralia elata; assembly: GCA_034770075.1. Taxonomy (NCBI): domain Eukaryota; kingdom Viridiplantae; phylum Streptophyta; class Magnoliopsida; order Apiales; family Araliaceae; genus Aralia; species Aralia elata. Next base: position 46,309,418 of record CM068381.1, on the reverse strand, counting down.
AAATTTGGTGGGTAATTTAGCTGGAAACTGTCACCTTTTTTCTAAGCCTGCTCTTCCTTGCTGCTTCTCTGTTTTGAGCTAAGCGTCTCAATGTCTGAAAAACAGTCATGAGCAGATTTTAAGCTCCAAGATTGAAACTTTTTGAAGAATTTCAACTCCAAATAGTAAATAAATCACTTACCTTAGCATCAAGTGCTCTCTCTGATGTAGCACCTGGTCCTCTTCTCTGCAACATTCAAGAAAAAAAAGGGGGGTAAGTGCATTTTTCCATTAAATCTAGAGATACCCATCTCAGCAGGCTGTGTGTGTGCGGAAAAGTATATCTGATCTTTGATGCTGATATTTTATTTTATTTTATTTTATTTTTGGGTGCAATTTGGATGGATGCTGATATGAGTATAGTCCTTCAAACAGTTAATGATGAGGTTTACATTGGCTTATCTAAAATCATTCATTACCTGTCATTCTTTTAGATTTGGGTTCCCTAATTTCAAGAAAGATTAAGGCCTAAAAAAGCAAAAGGTTTAACTACAGTTCTGGGATTCAGTAAAGGAGGTCATTATTATACAAATACTTAATAATATAAGAAAAGAAACAGTGGTAGCTACTGTAAAGATTCTCTTTTTACTTGAGGAAGTTAGTGTGTATGTACAATTTCTCTCTCCTACACTCATTACTTGTCAGACAAAATATTATATCAGAAAATCCCTCAGAAATCAGAAAAATCTCCTTCTGTTGATTTCCTGAAGGTTGTTGGGATCTGTAGGTTTTCATCTAAAAACAAAGAGAAAGAAAGAAAAAGATATATATATATATATATACATACATATATGTGTGTGTATATATATAGTAGCAAATAAAAGATGCCACCTTTTTCCTGAATTCTTGGGAAATGGAAGGGGGAAAGTGGGAGATTACAACCTTTTCAGGGGTGGATTTGGCAGCTGGTTGAGTTTGTGATGGTCCTGATCTTGGACTATCACTTGCCATCTCCCCTTGTTGCTGTTGCTGCTGCTGTTCTTGCTGTTGTTGTTGTTGTTGTTGTTGTTGTTGTTGTGGTATTATCTGAAGATGCTGTTGGTCAAAAGCCTGTTGTTGTTGATCTGAAGATGCCTTTCTACTAATTGGAGATTCTGGCTCCAACTGGACCCCAGCTTTACTAGAAAGTGTGTTCACTGCTGATCCTGAATCAGTACTCTCCCCTCCTGACCTTGAACTCCCCTATAGATTCAAGAAATAAACACCCAACAAAAAAAAAATTCAAATGGGTACTCAAAATCCACGAAAAAAACCTCTATTTTCAAAAGGGAAAATCAAGAATCATTTAAATATTAATAATTCCAAAATGGGTTCTTGAAAAATACACATAAAAGAAAAAGAAAAGGAAAAACAAAGCACCCATAATGAGTACTTAAAAAGTGGTCCTGGTTAAAGTTTGGAGTTCAAATTTGTTTTCTTTATGGCAAGGACACTCATAAGAGGTCAAAGATATATAGTAAAAGAGAGTAATGGATTAAAAACTACCCCCGGAGTCTGATGAAATCTCATAGGCCAAGAAGGAAACATTTCCAGAGTTGCTGCAGGTCTGGCTGCATAATAAGCTGCAGAAAATCACAAAGCAAAATCTCTGAGAATCAGCAAAAATTAAATACCAACTTCGAAAACTTTTAAAAACCCATAAAGGGGAAGAACCTAATCCCCCCTTCTCTTTTTCTTGTGCAGTTATGGAGTTAGTAAATCATGCAAGGTGGGCAAGTTTCCTTCTTTGAAACCCCACGCCATTCAACTCCTTTGTCCAAGAATGATTACTGTGTTAAAAATGGTAAGCTACCCTTATTTGGCTTCTATAGACATATTCAACCATATCTCCTTTTTCTCTCTCCTCTTTCTATTTTCTCTATGCTTTTAGGAGTCGGTTATACTTGGCAAACGTCAGAAAAAGGAGGGGGGGGGGGGGGGAAGGGTAGAGAAAGAAGCCTACGCAATTTAGATTCATCATGATTAAGCTTTAATCCTTGCATCACAATAGCCTCTTCCAGTTCTCCAAAATCAAAAGCAGATCCTTCTTGATTACTGAAAGACAAAAAAATTTAGTAACCCATGTCAGAAAACATATCAAAAAAATGAAAAACATACAGAATTACTATATGGAATTAATCATAAAGATTTGATTTTTTTTTTAAGAACAGAAGCTGAAGAATTTGTAGAAGAACTATACATAAAGCTTGTACTAGGAGTGAGCCCATGAAGAACTGCATATGGAAGGTGGTGGTGGTGGTGGTTATGGCTTGAGGGTCCTGAGCCTGACAAACCAGTCTCTCCAACTCTATGACTCGCCATGCAAACAGCTCTTTTCAGATCATTCTCGCCTTCTGCCAAAAAAAAAATCCAAAAAATCAAAACCCACATGAGGAAAAGGAAAGACAGAAATTAAACAAAATGGAAGGTTCTTGGAAAAATAAAAAAAAAAACAGGGGAAGGAACTTGAAATTTACTTGCTGAATATTTTCTTGGAGGTGGTAAAGTTGTGTTTTGGGGCAAAAATAAAAACCCAGCTAAGAGAGAGACACAAGAAACATAAAAAGATCAAAGCTTTCTTGTCAAAGTATTTATCTAAGAAGCCACCATAAAGAAGGACCAGTCTTTTTCTCAAACACCTCTCTCTCTCTCTCTTTCTATTTGCACCTTTTGATCTTTCAAAAGTCTCTATCTTTTATTTCTTCTGCTCTCCTTCTCTATGAAGAAACCTGTTTTATTTAGTCTCTGCATTTTTTCTGTTGGGGTTGCTTTATCCTCTTCTGTACAACAGTACAAGTAATACTAATTATTATCAGATTTGAACTCATCCCATGGTCAGAAGATCTTGTCCTGCCAAAACCTCTTTCTCAGGCCTACTGGCTTTGTGGGGTTTGAAGACAAAAACTTTTAAATTAATAAAATACAGTAATAAGTAACAAATATTTTTATATTTTAGTATTATAAAAAGACAAGGTGGGGTCTGTGGCAGGAACCCACTAGAAATCACTGACTCCTACTCCACTCTCTCTCTCCAACTCTAACCGCCTGTGTCGTCTTATTGGCCCTTTTGTGGAGAGAGAGCTCTTCAGAGATGGAAGTACTAACATAACATGAAGAGAAGAGAAGAAAAGATTAAATTTTACAACATCCAATAGCAAATGAGACAAAGTTTTTTCATAAAAGAGATGGTAAAAGAAAGTTGAGGAGAAACAAAAGGATCAAAAAAAAAAATCTTTTATCTTTTTATCCCACAAAGAATTAAGATTGAGCTTAGTTTGACAACTCATTCGCTTTGTGTGTGCTTTGAATGTGTGTGAAAGGGAAAGAAAAATCCAATGGGCTAGCTTAATTGGTTAACATCTTACAATTAAAATTTTAAGATCTATTCTTGATAATTTTTTAAGGTTAAGTCGTGAATAATTACTTGTAAATTTTTGGTCAAGTTACAAATTATTATTTGTGAATCTATTAGTACAAACGTAGACAATGTCTCCTTCTGATATGATCAGAAAATCAAAAGTAAAATAGAAGTGCTTTGATTTTAAACACTTCCTTATACCCTTTCAACCAGAACATTATTAAATTAATCTCCAACAAAACACCCCACTTGCAATTTAAATTTAAGACTTGGAGATGGAGTTGTTTGGTATTATCCCCTTTGTTGATGGGTCAACATCTAATCCCTGTCATTACCTAAAACCATGCCACATCAAGATTCCTTTCTATAAATAGAAACTTGTCTCACTAGTAATGTCCCTCTGTACTACCCCATGGCAGGGTGTATTAAGATAAATGTTTGTCAATATAAGACCCTTATTAGGTGAGGCTTTATGCTTTATATGAATTGCCCAATAAACTGCCCCTTTGTTATCATTGAGAGGGAGATAGAGGTTAAGGGTTAAGGAATTTGTTTCCACTCTTGGTAATGGTTCTGGATATCCATAAACATCATTATTTATTGATATATTATATATAAAACATATATATAGAGTAATTTATAACAAATGTTAATTATGACACTATTCGGAAAAATATATCTCTGATCGTCTATAGAGAAAATAGACGGTATAAATTTAAAAATAAAATAAAATTGTTAATTGGACCGCTCTATCTCCTATGAATGGTCAAAGATGTGTTTGCTCGAATAGTAACATAACAAACATTTGTTCTGGATCACAATTACATAAAATATTTTATATATATATATATATATATATTGGAGAGAAAGAAATAGGGGAGATGGACCCATAGTATTTTAAGTTGTGTTCATCTACCATCTTTGTTGGTAATATGCCTATCTACCAATTATTCCTTCGTAAATCCAATGATTGGCTAAGAAAAGGTTTGGGTCCAAAAAGCAGAAGTTTTTCATGGTTTAGGTATATATTTGTATTTGATGCCATTACTTTCATAGTTTTATTCCATCTAACCACATGTTCTTCATATGGGGAAATTTTCCTCAAAGCAATTTTAAGAAACAGAGAGAATCCATGGATCTTTCATTCCTTTCCAAACTCTAATACTTTATAATTTCATTGCCTCTATGTTTGTCTAAAGCTGATTGGTTTTAATGAAATTGTCCATGGCTTTCCAAGCATGTGGATTAGTTTAACTCATTGCTTGTCACTTAAGCATGCAACATAAAAGTAATTTATATTATTTTTGTATTATACAATTCATAACTTAAGTAAGATTAACATCCATATAATTTTAGATATTATTCAATATTAAGCAAAGCAATTCAAATAAAAATTTCTCCAAGATTTCCACTTTATATTTCTGATAAGAATATAGAATTTGAGTGTATGATCCTCCACATACTCTTACTTTAATATCTCGAAAGAAAATAAAACTTCTAGCTAGGGTGCAATTACTAATGTAAAACAATCTTAGTCATTCACGAATCTAAAATTCTAAGCTATAAGCACAATTTCACAATCTTAGTCATTCACGTATCTAAAATTCTAAGTTTGAAACACAATTTTCAAAAGAATTTATAAAATGGGGCCGTAAGTACTAACTACTATACTAGTAATATTTCTAAGAGAATTAATATTTTCGCAATTAAAAGTAATATTTCTTAAGATAATTGATATTTTCGCAATTAAAAGTGATAGTTCTGCAAAATCTTTATTCATGGGTCTCATACCGGAGTGAGAGAAAACTTGCGTAAATATTAAGTTTTACTCGTGAAAATATCAATTTCCTTCTCTAAATTTTTTTTATAAAAGGATTGAAATGAATCATCTTCCATGCAATTCATCAACTTCGGGAACTCTGTTCATCTACTAAAGCCCATGTACCACACTTTCTTCCTTTGTTAGCCAAAGTACATGATGCCCGTGTACTATAATTGATGGTATGAATTTGATTTTTAGACCATTTCCATCCCAACAAAAAAAAGAGAAGTTCAACTATTTTAAAATTCAAAAAGTCTCCTGCAACAAAACTGTTACCTTCAGAAAAACTGAACAAGTCTCCAGGCAATTAGGCAGAAAAGTAAACAAACTCCCTCAAGAATAATAGTTGATCATATAGATAAAGAAACTCCTTCCAGGCTAGGCTATGTTCATGCATACAGATGGACTTATTCCTGGATTAGGTGCTATTTTTTTTAATTAAATTCAATCCTCTTATCCTCGTGTTTTTTTAGTCGACGATATCATTATTAACAATCAAGAAAGCGAAATATTTCTTTGAATATGCAGAACTGTATGGAGAATATGTAGCCACTTGATGCTGGTGTTGGCATAATATTTCTCATCTACTTGTTGTAGGCTATTGACTATTCTATAATGCAAGATAAAGGATAATGCTGTTTCTCATCTTTATATCACCACCATTGCATAAATGGACAAGGGACATAGCCAGCTCCTTTGTTCTCTGTGTTTTTTTTCTCTCATTTATTTTGTGGCTTGTATTGCCCTTTTCTCCAATACCATATTTAATTCTCCTATTATAGACATGGACATTTCAATAAATAAATAAATAAATAAAACTGTATCTGAATAAAAGCTAACATTCACTAAAATATTTTTGAGTAATGACCATGTAGTATTATATTAGTGACCTTCAAAACCTAAGTCCATGGAAAATGATACTCGCTCTGTACCACAAAAAGAGTCCACGGGAGAATATATATATATATATATACATTTATGTTAATATTGACCATTTTATTGCCAATGTTGCTACCTCCCCATCCCTAAGACCAGCAGTGAACCACTACAAAACTTTAGATGATCAGCAAAATTCAGAACTTTATACAGTACACAGTGAAACCATGTACACCTAACACTATATTTAAAGGAAATTACACAGATGTCCAGAGGAACAAAAATGACAAATAATTAGCACACTATAGCAGCTTTATACTGTTAAAAAGGCCAAACCAAGTCACAGTATTTGTCAATTTATATATGGAACTTCTGATGTTTGAACACGATTTATTGGATCATGAAATATACAATATGCATTCATGTAACATCAACAGTAATGATATGCATGCACTATAATCACCATACTAAATTCTCTGTAAAATAAATAAATAAACGAGAAAGACACATTATCTTTTATCACTTCGAGAGAACAAGAAATCAACTAGTATATTCCGTTGCTAGTCCAAGTAGCAGGAAAGATATTTATAAAGTAGCAATTCATTATATTCCAAATAAGCTCAAAGATCATACACCAAATCAGAAAATTTGGACACAGATGCCCCTGAATCAAGGTCGTACTGCAAGTGATCTCCCCCCTGGTTCAGGTAGTCCACTGGGAGCTCAAATGTCACAAGTAACATTTGCATGCTCAGAACCATTCCAACCAGAAGTTTTGACTAATAGGTATGGGTCCCAAATGAAATTTTAAAATTATATCACATGAATTTTTATTAGTGATGTGGTCCACTTCTAGTTAAGCAATGTAATAATGACAACCTTTGGGCCTCAGAATTTTGCAAAAAATTTGAGACCCCTAGTATTACACGAAAACATTTTGTGGCCCATGTATCCTCAACCAGGCAAGACAACTGGTGCAGCTGTAAAATAAACAGCAACAAGAAGTCCAATCCCTTTATTCATTAAAATTTCTTCAATTTTTGGCAAGCTTCTTTATATTAAAATTTCTTCTTTTACCAAAGAAGAGGTATTTAACAACCCCCCCCCCCCCCTCTTTTACACAAGCACCAAACAAGATTATACAAGATTTGGCCTCAAAAGATGGGGAGAGCCGAAGGAACCATAAGTTATCTTCAGTTATATGTGTTGGTTTGATAGAGAAAAACAAGCATATGCACGCACACATACGAGCAACTGCACATAGATTGTTCATTCCCTGGATAAACATATCATCAAGACTATGTAGACATATCATAGAGAAAATTAAGTATCTGCACATGTGCACGAGCAAACAAACAGATTGTTCCTACCCTGGATAAACATATCAGCAAGACTGTATAAGCATGTAGCGATATGCAGATGAAATTACAACATAATCAGAATTGGATCCTTATTTAAAATTGTCAAGAGATAGTGACAACTACAGTACCAGAGAGAAGCGACAATTATGCAGTGCTTCATTTTCAAGCCACGTATAGTGAGGGTATTATCAATGGAGAAGTAAGAAGAGAGGTATAGGTAGTTTTTGACACCCACCACTAACGATAAGTTAAGCTCCTATTCTTTAAGAATCACAGACACATAAACCGCCAAAGAAGTCTGTTAACTAAATCAATCTCAATATTTTAGTTTGACAGCATTTTACATATGTTTAATATAGAAACGGTTGAGTAAGCAGCCATCACTTGTTAATGGTGAACTATATTTCAGCTATATGCAAGTATATAACGGAAATTACTCTAAAAAGTAGTCTGGTTGTAGATAGAAGAAACAGGAAACACATTTATTATCTCATCAACATATGAAACTGAAATGTCTGTAATTTATGGATATAGAGATTCTCCTTCGAATTCCTGCAAGAGATAATCCGATCTCAGTGAAGGGTTAGTTGCAAAAATGAATCACTGTAAATCACGCTCAGCTTTTCCATTAAAAGTTTATAAGCAAAAGTCATACCCTAAGTGCTCAAACATTTTCTGCTAGACACTAAGACAGAGGAACCCACCCTCCCTTAGTTCCATCTACAACATCTATCCTCAACAATGTGATCACAGAAAACATTTCTAGATAAATTCATCTAGCAAACAACCTAGTAGTTAACACAAATCAAGACAACATCCAAATATTAGTCTGCATAAAGTTTATGTTCCGTTAGGATTCATTTTCATGAGAGGTATCTTTTACAGCAACGCCTGTCAGACAACCCTCATAGACTCCTCTTTTCTCCTGCTAGGATTGATTTCTTTTAGTTATACTGCATGAATCCTACTCCGATCCACTATATTTAGTGTGGTATTATCTTATGTTAGAACAAATTATGGCAAAATTAAAGACAAGAACACAAGATTTACGTAAAAAACCTAAATCAGGAAAAACCATGGGATAGAGATAGAAGATATCACTATATCAAGGTGTGAAGAATAGAGTTTGTGAATCTCAGTCTAATGATGGCTAAAACTGAGAAAGAAAATAATACCGAGACCCTAACTACAAAAACATATTAACATATATAGGGCTAAAAACATAATGGACCCAAATAATATAACATGTCCATGTCTCAGTCCTCCGCTACCACCGCTAAACATCATCTTTCTTTTTCTTCGGGTCGTCGTGAAATATAATATGGGGGTAGGGTCAAATGTTGGATCCCGAACAAGAATTCAAGGTACACATAACATCTTATATTCCAACACAAAGTGGCATATCCTTTACTTACTCCACCCAAATTAAGTTACATGAATAAATAATGCAGATTCTCAAAGCTAGTTTACTCTACAAGTGCTCATAACTCGAAAGATTATGTTCAATCGGAGTCCATTATCTGCATCTCTAGGGCTTGCATTTTCCACTGGTGCGAGTACTGTCATAGAGTGGCCTTCCCATCCTCTAGCGTTACCAACAATATGATATCACTTCTCCTTAATAGCGCACATATTATCAAGTTTCACGAGTCCAAACCATCTAAAAGAATCCATTCTTTCAGTTAGACCCTACCACCTCGCTATACATCCTTCAATAATTAACTACTGATTGACCTGAACTTACATTTTAGCCACACAATTATAAGCAGGAAGTTCCTTGCAAATGAGAGAAAATGAATAGCAGCCAATTAATGACAGAGCATGTCAGGCAATGAGCTTAATCTTCAGCACTAATCCAAGGAGAAGGAAAAGGAAAACGCATAAAACACATAGGAATTCTAATGAATAGGAAAGGGGCAAACTCTGGAACAAAAGTTCATCTTTCAATGGAACAAGTCTATAAAGGGAGGCAGATTACCCATTTAAAACTAGACCCAACTAAGCTTCAATCCTTCATTTTCCAAAGTCCAGTATATTTAAAATTGGAGCAGGTGCTTAGAAATAGGGGAGTTCTAGCAAAGTAGATAACATGATCACACCATTGTGTCCGCAAGGTTGACTATATGGAATCTAATGATGAAAACATAGTTACTATCTATCTATCTATATATATATATATATACACCCAAACACAAAGGCAGAGAGAGAGAGAGAGGGGGAGAGAGAGAGAGGCAGATACACACTCGCACACACAGATGAAAGAAATAAAAGATGCCAAGGTGAAGTTATAGTTATAGACTCATATCTAATAATAAAAAATTGGAAAAGAAAAATATATTATTGTTTTGAGATAAAACCTACAAAAGGTATAGATCATGGCAAGCTGACATAAGATTCTTACAAGTTACAACTAAACTAGCGAATATATGCTTTGGAACCTAAATCCTCTGTGCAAGGTATCATGACATGATAGAACTCTCAAAAAGGCTCAAAACAAACCATCCCTAAAGAATCAAATTGGTGCTCAGTTTAACTCGTCTTCACATCATACAATCACAAGCATTTAAGATAAAGACGTAAAGATAAGCTCTAATAGGCTAATGGAAAATCAAGATATTTACCAAGTACGAATTTGGATACCTAACTACTGACTAATTTCATGTCCCCCCCCTCCCCCCCCGACCCCAAACAAAAAAAATAAATACTGCTCTAGAGCTTTAAGACCTCAGTGACTGTTTATAATAATAGACTTGTCAAAAAAAGGTTAACAGAGTATCACAGATGTAACCACATAATTTTTATCATGTGTAACCTCACATGTGCCATTTATAACTGGATCATCAATATCTAGATATTATATATTGTTGGGTGGAAAAAGTTTAATTAAAATACCTTTCTACTTTGAAACAATGCTATAAAGGGGTTCCTCTGTGAATTAAGATGTAGGATAGGAGTGTGATAGTTTTTCACATTCTCATTTGCTCGATTATTACATTGAGTTGACTATTTGACGACCATCATAATTACCAATTTCCATGGAACATAGATAAAACTTTTAGATATGCATCTAATATTTACTTTTTCACCCAATGTGGATTCTGTGTTCATTGTTTAATGGCAGATAAAACTAGTTCTGGAGATAGTTCTCAAAAGCTCACGGTACCATAAGAAAACAAAGCAAAAACGAAACTGAATGAACAAAAGGGAAAACAAATAAATCCAAGAAAAGAAAATGTCACAACCTTTTCTTATTAGGAAAAGATAAAAATGATGAGCCCAAAGACATGGAACTATACATAATGATTAGCCATTCTATTGACTTTCATTTGGAAGATATCTGAAAGCCAAGTCTGACATATGGGACATATTTATAGAATACTAATAAGAACACTGAAAGCCAAGTCTGACATATGGGACATTTTACCTGACTAAACTGCTGTCAAGGTCACCCTCAAAAGCTTGAATTCAAGTGCATGCAGCAGATCCTTATTCGTATTCAAAATGCACATTTACATGCATATATTTCCTCATGAGTTTAACAATGGATGAGGTAAAGTTGGCCAACATCTGACATTCTTCATGTGTTTTGGCCTCTGAAACAACTCCGTGGATGATCAATTTCTTTAGGTTCGGACATCTTTTAAGAAAACCCGCAACCCAATCAGTGAAGAGATCATTAACGACAGTCCATCCAAGCTCCAACGTAATCACATTCTCCAGAGGTGATGACCCTTGTACACCATTATGAAGCACTCCATCTCGTAAGTCCTCTCTCAAGTCATAACTCAATGCTAGATAGCTCAACTGTGGGAAACAAAGAGCAACAGTTTCCAAATCCACAATCTCATCTTCATCATCAAAAACCACATCCCAAAGCCGAAGCCTTCTCAGTTTGGATGATTTGGAGATCATCTGATAGAACTTGGACCAAATGATAGTGAAACTGCTGACATCTACAACCTCGAGATCATCAACAGTGTCACCAATATCGAGATGTATAACACTAACATCATCAATCTTAAAATGCTTCAGAGTCCCTTTTCCAGTTAGTTCAAAAAGCTCAAGCGCACAATCTTTAAGGTGCAAATTTTCCAGGCTATCAGCCTCCAATATAAACTTGTCTAAACTTATTGCTTCAACATAAATAGTCTTTAATGTAGGACTGTTAAGCTCAATCATTACCTGAGCATCTGACATTGCAATCTCCAGATTAACAAGGGCCAAGATCTCAATCCTCGGGCAAGCTGTGAGCAGCAAATTAAGATCCAATGCTGAAATACTAACATAACTCAAAGAAAGCGACTTGAGACAAGGAAATCTCTGGTAATTAGGTTCCACTCCAGTAATTGAATTATGAGCCAATACCAACATTTCCAGTTTCTGCCGTCCACATATATCAAGAATATTAACATTTGGAGTGGTTCGAACATTGTAAAACAACCAGCGCAAACTTTCTCTTGTATACATGAGCCAAGCAATAACCGTGGAAGCCGAGAACTCATCAACATCATCCATCAATATAGATAACCCTTGCAATCCAGTGGTTTGAAATATAGTTTGAGTAATCAAGATTTCTAGTCTACTAGTTGTGAGATCTCGAAAAACGGACCAATCATCAGAATTAAATGAAAGCGAGTGAAGGTGTTTGCGGCAAGCTTCTCTCCATTTCCTGCAAGTACCAGAGGCAATTACCACATCTCGGGCAGCTCCAAGATGGGATAGTATGTTGCCAATTACTTCAACAGGTAGGAACTCCATAACCAAGAAAAGACCCACCGATAATGTAAACCAGTCCCCAAGAAAACCAAAAGGAAAAAAAGAAAAAAAATTGAATTCCACTAAGATCCCAACAATAACAATTATAAGTTTGAATCGATATCACAAATTTAATCCAAAAGATTCGATCTTTATTATTGCATCAACAAAAGGTATAATCACTCAAACATAAAGCCAGTCCCCACATTGCAGAATGAATTGTCCTACACAAATTCATTAATACCTTTACACCGAATCAAACAATTCATTAAAGAACATATCTTTCAACTAAACCCAAAAGGGATATGTACTGAACTGCAAGAAAACTGGGGTAAGACTATAAATGGGAAAGATCATACATACCAATTAGCCCACTTGCTAAAATTGATGCCATTGGTACAAAAATCCAGTGAATTGAAATGTACCCAGTTGAAAAAAACACAAAAATTACAGGCCCGAAAATCAAAATAGCTAATTAATTGAAATATTGCGAGAAATCATCAAAGATGGAGTGGAAGATAGTCAAGCTCCGGGGACATAGTATAGGTGGAAAAGGAAAGGGGAAGAAGAAAAAGAAAATGATTGGTTGGATGAATAGATGAAGAGTTAGTCAAGATGGAAATAGCTTATTCATTGGCGCAACTGTTGGAATAAGATCCGCCAACCATGACATGAGACAGACAGAGAGAGGGGAGCGACTAGAATTTCAGGTTTTTGAATTTTACTAAACATGGTTCTTATGCTAGTCCAGTAGTCCCCATTAGCTTAACTTTTTATTCTCTCCATTTTTTATATAAAATATATTACTCTTCCCTCTAAATTTACTTATCCTAACTTAAAAATATAAAATTATTAAAAAAATTATCTCCAAATTACTTATTTTAAAATTTTTATTATCATTTTTTTTGTTATGTTTCATTTCTTAACTCTTTTTTGAAACAATAAACTAAAAGAGAGAAGGAAAAAAAATAACTATTTTTTTTTAATGTATGTCATGTTATTTTTAATAAAAATAATAATTTAAATGATGGTAGTATAAGAAAAGTGAGGTGAAAATAATATTTAAAAAAAAAGAAGAGAATAAATAGATTTGGACAAATTAAAAAAAAATTAAGACAAATAAACTTTGACGAAAGAAATATTAATCAAATAAAATTATTTTAGAAAAAATAATTTTCTTATGAAAATTATCTTACTCAAAATAAGTTTTTCTTTTTTATATACGTAAGTTGTGACTCGCCCATCCGCGATGCTGGAAGCAAAAGCTAAAAATGGCAATAAATATACTGTTGGAATAAATTATGGTAAATAAAGAAAATTAATGTTAAAAATAAAGATAAAAATGCAAATTTTGTGTGAAAAAAAAATTACGAACAAAAGGCAGAATATATAACTATATCAAAGTTTGTGTAGAGTAAGTTTGTTTCACGGAAACCTTTGTCGGGAAATGATTTGTAGAAAAAAAAAATTGAGGAAATTATTGTCAATAACAATGGTTTATTTTCCTTTGTTTGGCTGCTAAACTGAAAATAAGATGAAAAATATCGTCATCTTCTCTACTTGAATTAATTAAATAAATTTTTTTAGTGTACTTTTTTATAAAAAAAATATATGTCGCACTATAATAAATAAATAGATATTACCATATGTATAATTTTTTTCTAAAGAGAAAAAAAATTGACGAAATAGAACTGAAGGAGAGCAATATTACCAAATTTGAGAGCTTATAGATGAATAAGAGATATATAGATATGAAAAAAGTAGGTGCTCAAAAAAACAAGTAATTTAATTAATTGAGAAAAAATGAATTAATTTGCTAAAGAGATATGAAAAAAATAGAAAGAGAGTAAAAGGTAAAGTTGTTGGGAGATAGAGTTTGACAACTTTTCTAGAAAATGATTTACCGATCTCAAATTTATAAGTCATTTTTCTAAGATAAAGGAAGAGTTTTCCGTTGACCGGAAATTATTTTACAATTAAATATGTTTTTCTTGACATGCTAAATATTAAAAAAAATCGAAAAATATTTCACTTGAAACAAACGGAGAGTAAAACTAAACCAGAAAATAATCAAGAAAACCTATATGTAGCTGAACTAAAAACAAAATAAACCTAAATAACACAACTCCTCCATACCGTGGGGGTTTGCCCCAGCACCCCATAGAAGATTAGTGGTAGGTTGTGAATTTTGGCCTATTTGCCTCGATTCTCTTCCTTCGCCATTAAATTTCATTATTTTTTTTTCATTTAAGTTGTCGCACAAAATATTTGAAGGTTGGTCAAAAGTTGAATCACAAACAAAAATTTAATACACACATGACATATAATTTATTAACTAATAATATAATTATAAAATATAAAAATATAAATTTATTAACTATCTAATAAAAAACCAGTAATGATATAATAATTTTATAACAAGGCAACACAATACTTTTACGATAAATTCTATACGATAATAAGCTTGTTAGTAATTTATATTATGGAGTTGTTAGCAAACACGACATCTTCTCAATTTTTCCTCCTAACTTAATCATTAAGCTTAAAAGCCTTCGATCTTAATTTCAAGATTTTAAATATTTTTATTCTTTACTTTCTAAATTTAATAATATTATATGTTCATTCTGTTTCAAATTATATGATTATTATTGACTTTTAAAAATCAAGAATCAAAACCTTTCATTTTGATAACGAATAAGGTAGGGCTATGAAGCCGTTCCTTCAATTGGACATAGTTGCAAAAGAAATTTGAAACATTTTTAAATTCAAAATTAAGATGACTCATTAGAAATTATGAAATAATAAAACTTACAATGAGTAATACTTTTTAGATAATTTACAATATTCATTATTGTATTGATTAAAATTAGATGAGTCTATGTCAATTTTAAGTTTAAAAATCTCTTAAGTTTAATAATCAACTAATATAGAACGGATGAACCATAACTCGCTTCACCAACATTTGAAGTAAATTCCCCTTCTTCTTTTTTAATCTCT
The DNA here is from genome assembly GCA_034770075.1 of Aralia elata. Classification (NCBI taxonomy): domain Eukaryota; kingdom Viridiplantae; phylum Streptophyta; class Magnoliopsida; order Apiales; family Araliaceae; genus Aralia; species Aralia elata. The sequence goes on along the minus strand of CM068381.1, from coordinate 46,294,231 downwards.
ATTCTCACTAGATCGTGTTCTAATGATTTATCCTTTTTATGGAGTTTATTTTTTCATTTTGTGCAACTTGTTTTCTTTATGATATAACTGATTTCTTTATCTTTGTGAGAGATTTTTATTATCATCTCTTGAGTATTTGTTTATCCGGTTGAGATATTTTTTTCGTTCACGACAACTTTTTTTGGGTGCATGAATGGTTGAAGATAGATTGTTCAAATTTTGGTATGATATTATTATGACGTTCGGTTGTTTCTTTGCTCATATCTGCATATTATATTGTTATTTTGGGATTATGATTATTTTTCAAGAGTTTTTTTGATGTCCACTAGTTATTGCTACGATTAACTATTTTTTTGATTATCTGTTATTATATTTGAAAGAATTGTCGTTTCAATTCTTTATATTGTAATTTTTTTATCATTTGTAACAATTTACAGTTTTAATATATTTTAGTCAATTTAACTGTTTGATAAAAAAAATCATAACTCGCTCGAGCACTTAAGTTGATGTAACTAGATCACAAAATTGTTTCCTCTTTTACCTTATATGTTTAGCTATATTATTATTTTATTATTTTTAATTTACGATTTTAATATCTTTCTATTTGATTTTCTAAATTTATAAAATTTTGGTGTATCTTTTATAAATAGTACTCCCTCCGTCCCAAATTAATTGCTTTTCTAGGACTTTTTAAAGTCAAATTGACTATTTTTAAAATTAATAATTAAGCATATATAAATATATTTCTAAAATTATAAAAATTGAAATTAGTAATAAATTGTATATACTTTCTTTTGGTTATAATATCTTCACCTATATGTTAGCAAAAATAGTAAAAAGATTAGTTTTAAAAATAGTCAATTTGACTTTTAAAAGTCCTAGAAATATAATTAATTTGAGACGGAGGGAATATTATTTATACACACAATACTTATTGAGCCACCAAATGCTATTACGAAGAATTACATATGCATCGCCCGTTAGCACTATGTAACCGGTTTACTTTTAGTTCGGCCACCGGTTTGGTCAACTCGGAAGAATAGGTAGATTTGATAAAACGGAAAAAAAAACAACCTTAACGAATTGTTCTACTCATTCATTTGTTTCGTTCACCCATCACACCACCCACCACCACCACCACCAAACAATCCCCAAACGTGGGAGGAGAGAGAAAGAAAGAGAAGAAGCCATGGGAATTCTGGAAGGATTGTACAGAGTGATTATGCGCCGGAACGCCGTTTACGTCACTTTCGTAATCGGCGGTGCTTTAGTCGGTGAACGGGTTTGTAGTCTTCCGATCGCTCTTTATCCTTACTTCAGTTTTCATAAAAACATACATTTATGCTCACTCTTTGTTGTTTTTGCCTATCCTTTTCCTAGAATTGTGTTTAAATTTGTTTAATCTAATCTGGATCTGAAGTTTGTGATGATTATATATTTATATATATATATATATATATATATATATATATTATGAAACAGAGTTTAAATGATTTAACTCATTCATCCAGACGAGAGTTCCATTTATTTATTTATTTATTTTTTTTAAAAATACTCTGAAAAATTGTTAAATTTTCATTGAACATCAGTTAAATTAGCAATTTTGACAGTAAATGTAAGAGTCCTTCTATATATGACATAAATTTATGTTGACAGTAAATGGCCACCTATGTGTATATATGGGATATGATATGTAGGAATTGAGAATGACCCAACTCTAATTTATTTTAATAGAGTTACACGTTAGTCGCAATTCAACTTCGTCGTAAATTTGTCAACATATAAATCATTTTCCTAAATGAAATATAGGTTATTTTACAACTTCTCATTGGAAACAAATGGAACATCATGTCACATTTTGCTTTATTTTGGTAAGGGAATCTTGGCTTGGGAGTTGATACTAATATATCAAGAGTGGGATTATTAATTTAACAAGTCTTTTTGACTAAGTAATGTTTATGACGGATTGTATAAACTTCTTATATTAATTAATAGTCGAAAGAATACTTTAATACTTGATGTCACTTTATTTGAATTTGTAAAAATTGCAGTGATTGTATTATTAGAGACTGCAAAATACTACTTGATTGTTTTGGGACTTAGTTTAATTTCGTATGCCAATAGAGATTAGAGTCTACATTAATTGTATTGAATTTGTGTATGTGAGCTTGGTCGATGATGTAATAGAGTAAAATACTATGTTGATTTGTTGGTTGCAGGCAGTGGATTATGGAGTTCACAAGATTTGGGAAAACAACAATATTGGGGTATTTTCCCATCATTCTCTACTTCAACTCTAATTGTTATGTGTGTGTGGGTTGCATTAATATTGATTGTCAATTCATTTATTGTTTGCTGTTTGATTAGATAGTGTTCTGATACTAAGAGTGTGTCCGATGTGTATATAAATCATATGGGCTTGATACTCTTATGGTAGAGAATAAGGTATATACTTGGCGTGTAGTATTTCTTTTAGGCACAGATGCAGTTTTGCATTACATATATACTTCTATTTCATTTTGTTCCTTCCACTAACAATTGAAAAGGCTAAGCTCTGGAAGTTTATAGGTTCATACTGTTTACCTTAACTGTGAAATATTTTTCATTGTAGCAATTGGAAATTTCTGAAAAATTTGTATGCAACTGTTTCATTTGTGCTGTCAAATACTTGTGTGCTTCCTAGGAGATCGAAATTATACTATATATATATATATATATATATCCTACTTTGAAAACTTCACGTGTATAAGTAGGATGAGAATTTTATTTTTTGTTGTGTGACTGGCTAGAGAGAAGAAAGAGAGAAAGGAAGAGATAGGAGAGCTCTTAGGAAGCAGTGGTAGAGCATCTTGGTTCGAGTCCCGAGTGGCGGTAGACCATCTTGTAAAAGAGAAAATATGAAGATCTTTAGGTTGCTATTTAGTTTTCTAGTGTCCAAGAACCATTTTAAGTCCAAATGGTGCTCTTGGGAACTTTAGGGTCTGCTTGTCATAGCTTCAGTCCTTACAAGTTTGTTGAAAAATATGGTCTTTAACAGATATATGTCATGGAATAACCTTCAAGAGAAATGTTCTTTTGCAGAGTCTATTCAGTTCTGGGGAAATTATTGTCGAGGGAAAAAAATATATTTTATGAACAATGAATTCGCTCTTTTTATTTTTGCCAGTGATATGTTAATTATATTTGAATAAAGATGTTTAAAAGTTATTTCTTCTGTTCATAACTACGATTGTCAAATTGACAACTTTTTTTATCCCGTCAATTATAATTTATTTAATTTGTATTATTTTGTTGAGCTTTTCAAATTATTCTTTTAGTCAACGAAGATTTTTTACATTCAATCATGATAATATATTTGAAGATAGTAGTATGTAGGAAGATTAAGGAAAGAGGAAAGATGACATGGGTAGTTAACATAGTAGCATATAGAGGGTTTTTTAGAACAAAGGAAAATGAGAGTAAAGGGATGTGATACTTATCAAAAAACTAAAAGGAAAAAAGAAAAGAAAAAAGAAAAGAAAAAAGAGCGATGGACTTGTTGAAAGTAGGAGCACTTACTGATTATAATACCTTTAAGTGTGTGAATCTTCAATTCATTGAAGGGCAGAAACATGATCCATAATTGAAGTAAGAATTTGGTATCAAATTAAGATTCAAAATTAACACTTAAAATAATGGCTAAACTTGCTAGAATTGGTTTCGAAAGTCACTAGGGGTCGTTTTCGCTGAATGGGCGTTGGAAATGAGCTATCCCACGAGAATTGGTTTCTTATTAGATGACATTTTACTGGATGACTTTTTGGTTTCTCTATATTGAGGAGAGAAGATTGGTTGATTAATGCTTAACATTCTTTTCAGTATTTTTGGTTCATCTTGGTGAGTGGAATATAAAATATACCTTTGCCAATAGGATCAGATGTTTGGATTGGTACTTACTAGACATATTTAAGGTGTTAGATAGTGTTATAATTTAATGACTAGGAGTAGGTTCATTATTCTGGCCATGATACTTCATTTTAATTTTGTTCATCTGCAGTTTTAGTTTCTCGCTATTACAAGTTAAAATTGCATATATTTTACAAACCATCTACTGGTGACTATTGTGTTGTGACTACGTGGGTGTAAGGGTGTTCATTGCTTTGCACCGTCAGTACACTAGTACTTATATGCTTTTGAGCTGAAGTTTTCCTTTTAAAAAGGATAAATTACTTTTAATTTCTGCTGTAGCAGCAAGTACTTCTCTTCCAAATTTCAATTCTGAATTAGATTTGTTTCTAATTTAGTTTTCCAATTTTTATAATGCAGAAACGATACGAAGACATTCCGGTTTTGGGACAGAGGCCAATTGAATGAATGTTTTTCCTCCTTTTTTCCTCCCTCCCGGGCTTACTTGCCTTCTCTTTTTGAGTCGAAAGAAATATGTTACGTTGACCTTCCAATAAGTATTATTTATTTGGATGTATTTGGCCGACTTCTCAAAAGGCTTGAATGTTGGATCTCTGGACCTTGAAACCATAGGTATCCTTTATTTTCATGGGTGAAGGCTTTGCGTACTTTTAAATTTATCGACCAGGGTGCAATTCCTTGAGTATGATATTGAGTGCTGTCTGTGTTCTTGTCTATTTTTTTGCTCTCTTCGCCTAAAGAAGAAATTCAAAGAAATAAGTGAAACTGATTTGAACGATGGAACTTGTCTGCTGGTTAAAAGTGTTGCTGTTTTATAAATTTAGACTGTTCACGGCATTTGAGAGCTATGCAAAGTTCTGTCATGTATCTACAAGTTACAAATTATACAAAACTGGGACTTTTTTTTAGGGGCGACAATCGTGTCAAATTGCCATGTTAGGCGAATTGGTGTTATATTATAGTTATTATACTAAATAGGTCAATACTAATCCAACTTGCTTAATTAATAGTGTTAAGATGCTTAACTAGCATAATCTGTTTATTAGTAGTGTTAAGCATTTGCCCGTTTAATCGTTTAGTGCACAAATTATAATTTTTAAATTAAAAAATACAACCTCGTTTACTTAGTTATTAAATAATAGCGCTATTTATTTGTTATAACAATATATATGTAACAAAATACAAGATAACATTCTTAGAAAAGTATCTAAAAAGGCAAAACTTAATATTTAAGATAAATTATAACTGTATCATATTTATTTTCTAATTATTTTAAACAAAAGCGTGTAATTGTGTTAAACGTGTTAACTTGTTGATAACCCGCGTTTGACATATTTAATTTTCGTGTTAAATGTGTCAACTTATTTATGACATGAAAATTATTTATGCTCAATATTAACTTTCTTATTCTATGCTGTGTTATATCGTGTTAAAAATTACTGCCCTTCCTTATTTTGGTGCCTTTAAATTGAAAGAGACTCAAACTAGAATAAGCTTTTTCAAAAACAGTTACTGATTATTAAGCCCGATTTTAGATTATAGTTTGGGTTGAGTCTGCTCGCAAAGTAGAATTGAACTCAAGTCCAACCCAACTCAACCCAACCCAGTCTGCTCTTAAATTTTTATTACATTAAATATATTTTTCTACTCTATATTGTATTATATTAAGATAAACCGGAGTTAAATCAGCCAATAAGGAATTTCCAAAACTTTTACAAGAAAAAAAATATCCAAATATTTTTCCTTGCAATACTACCTCCATTCTACGGAAAAAGTTTGTTTCACAAATAGAATTTTCTTTTTGTTGATAATAATAAAGATTTACATAATGTCCTAAGTTTAACATTACTAGTATTAAACTAACACTCTATATTTAAAGATATACATGAAAGAAAAATATGTTTTTAAATTTATAAATCTTGTAAACAAGATTTCTTTTTATTAAACGAAGGGACTAATATATATGAGTATTTACATTGTATGACCTTTTAATATATAATGTAATTAATTATATATACTAGTTAACTGCGTATACAGTACATGTGTGATTTAATATAAAAAGATGAGAGAATAAGAGAGTAAAAAATATAAGAGAGGGAAAATAATATATTGCGTATGTTTACGTCCATGTTTTGATTGTCAGTTTTGTAGATAAGTATTAGTGATAATTTTTTTGGAGAAATGTATACTAAGTGATACCCTCTTATAATTTTTATCAATTTCATATATTGATAAGTTTCGTAATTGTAATTCGCCATAAATTTATCGCAATACATAATAAGACTCGTAAGAGAGTGGTAGATAAAAAGTAGGAATGTATCGTTTAAGAGAATTAATAGGGATAGAAAGGACAAATAAAAACTTCACAAAATTGTTTACACTATAAAGCAGTTACCTTTTCTTTTTGCTTTATAACATAGATAGATAGATAGACATATATATATATATATATATATATATATATATATATATAATTTCAAAGTTTATCTAAATATGTAAACTTGGACCTGGCTAAGTAAATTTGTCTAAATCTAATCCTGCACTATTTTTTATTAGACCTGAAAAACATACTCATTTTTACGGGCCTAATTTTTTAGCTAAGCCCTATAACATTGGGCTACGTTCAATGGGCTCTTTTACGACCACCCAATCCATGGAGGTGAGGTACAGAGATGAAGTTTTGCTAGGGTTTGGACATATATATATTTCTCTTTTGCTGCAGCCTCAAATCCTACTCCGGCGTTTTCTTTCGGGTATTCTCCTCTTTCGTCCCAGTTGAAACATCTCTAGGGTTCTGAATTTAGATCCTGATATTTTGATTGCGTTAGATCTTTAAATTATCAATTTACAGTATTTATAGCTAAACTGGGTAATGAGAAGTTGAAATGTTATATATATATATATATTTCATCTAATTAACTGATTTGTTTGTGGTTTGTTGACAGTATTGAAGTCTGAAGGGTGTTGAAAGTTTCAATCATGAGGTATGTAAAGTATTGGAATTAAGTCTGCGCTTAAGGTTTTATTTTTTCTCTAATTTCTGCAACTTGTGCATTAATTAATTATTAGTTATGTAATTTTTGTCATGTCTCTACTGTTAAAATTGATTTGGGAGTATAAAGTTGTAGTATTTTGTGCATTTCAAGGTTTGATGCTCTACTTTTGCTCTCATTTTATGTATTTAATACCTATATTTAGTTGAAGTAATTTTTCAGAACCCAAATGGTGAATTGGTCCTAGCGGTTCTTTGATTTATTTGTGGTTCTTATCTAGTAATCTGGTATTCTAAATTTTTTTCCCTCTCTTTGTCTGGTCTCTGGAGATAGAAATTGATCATGGCCCTCTCTCACTTTCACTCTCATTAGCAATTCTCCTCAAACTCCTGATTTATAAATGTGTGATTGGGAATATTGTAGTTTTTGTTACATTTTTACAAACTGCGCTGCCTAAAATAACAGCATTTCACTTTATATTGCTGGCATTTCTGTTTGTAATAGATTCAGTCATATAATGTTCTAATCTTGGCATATTTATACAATTAATTGTTTGGATGGTGAAGCTTATAGTTTGTCTTTGCTGATATTATTTGGAACAATTTCTGTACAGTAAACTTCAGAGTGAAGCCCTTAGAGAAGCCATCTCTCAGATTACTACTGAGGCCAAGGAGAAAAAGCGTAATTTTACTGAGACCATTGAACTCCAGATTGGTCTGAAAAACTATGATCCTCAGAAGGACAAGCGTTTCAGTGGTTCTGTGAAGTTGCCTCACATCCCTCGTCCTAAGATGAAGGTTTGCATGCTTGGTGATGCTCAGCATGTGGAAGAGGTAAACTCAGCACTTTCTTGTTATTGGCTGAGGGATTTAAAGAAGATAGAAATATCGTAGTTGTCATTCCTGGTAGTTTTATTTGCCTATTATATTAACATGTCATAGTTGTCACATTCATTGTGCCAAATTTTCTACTAGTATGTGGATCATATCCAACTATGAAATGAATTTTTAACATTTTAGAATGCACATGATTGCTTCAAAATGTGATTTTATTTAGCAATTAGAGCAAGTTCGGTAACGTGGTAAGTCACTATAAACATTATGATGTGAATGCCTATAAATTTACAAGTAATGCACATGTTTTTGCTTATCTTTTAGTTTATAATTTTCACCCTTTATCATAAGTAAGCATTTAAAAGTTACCAAGTCTTTCTTTAGAGTGATTTATTTATGATAACAAATGCAGGCTGAGAAAATTGGTCTGGAATACATGGATGTGGAAGGCCTGAAGAAGCTTAACAAGAACAAGAAGTTAGTTAAGAAACTTGCAAAGAAATACCATGCTTTCCTTGCTTCTGAGGCTGTCATTAAGCAGATTCCCCGTCTTTTGGGTCCAGGGCTTAACAAAGCAGGTAGGTGCATTTTGATGAATGTAAAACGTTATTATTGTTTTACATTGCTTGTTTCCGATTAATCTGTTCTTTGGTTATTTATTTAGAAAATGAGATGCCTCTGTTAAACTTTATTACGAACAGTTGCAAATTTTGGTTTCTTAGTGGTGGTGTTTCATATGTATCACATCTATTATTTGTACCTTGTTCAGTTTAAGAGCAATTTTATTATAGTTTTATACATGTTGCCTTCACAGACTGTTGATTGAATTAAAAATAGTATCTTGTTTTGTTCTCTGTGCTAAACTATTTTTTCATGTTCCTTTTTTAGTGTCTGTCATGTATCCCATTATTTTCCCCTCCTATGTATGCCTAATACTTTAAAATCATTCCTTTTATAATATTAAGATGTTTGTGGTTTTCTTTGACATGGCATAAAATGAATACATAATGCGCATTTTATGAATAACCAAAGCTTTATATTAGTTATATATTTTTGTCGAAATTGTGAGAACCTATTATATTAAAATTTGTTTGGTGTTTAGAACTGCTATGGATCCTCATATATATATATATATATTCTTAGTGGTCCTCTTTCATCTGTCCATGTAGGTAAGTTCCCTACACTAGTTACCCACCAGGAGTCCCTTGAGTCTAAAGTTAATGAGACAAAGGCGACAGTAAAGTTCCAACTGAAGAAGGTACTCTGCATGGGAGTTGCTGTTGGGAACCTCAGTATGGAGGAGAAGCAAATCTTCCAAAATGTGCAGATGAGTGTGAATTTTCTGGTTTCATTATTGAAGAAGAATTGGCAAAATGTAAGTTCTTTCACCTCAAATCTGTTTCGTCAATAAGTCATTAATAATTGTAGGACTACCATAAAAACATGAATTATTTATGCTTAATGATGCGTGTTTGTGGACAATCTTCTAATAGTATTTATTTGTTGTTTGGAATTCAGGTCAGGTGCTTGTACCTGAAGAGCACAATGGGAAAGACTGTCCGCATCTTTTAAGGAGTTCTCTGCTTTTTTGGTTGAAGCTTTTTAACAAAGTCAGTGTATGAGATGATATTTTTCCAAAAATTCCCTATAATGGGCAAATTTTCTTTTTTCAAGTTAGCTGTTATTCTTGATGCTATTGAACTTGGTAAACTATATAGTGATTGCTTTGTTTTGATATTTCTTGTTCGGACCATGATCATGCATTTACTTTGCTTATGCCGCCAACTGTATTCATATTTCTCCAGTTTAACTTGTTAAACATAGGTCTGATTAAAATTCTTCCAAATTGTCCCCCAAGTCCAGTTCAAACATATTTCATGGAGTTCAGATTTCAGATTTTTTTTACTTGTTTTCGTTGGTTACCTGAACCAGGTTGAAAGGGGTTTAACCAAGTACATACCTTCTAGTTAATCTTGTATTGCCCAGTGTTCTGCTCCTCAATCGCTCTAAACCCTTTTTTCGGCCTCATGAATGCGTTCTTGATCAAACTGGTATGAATATCATATGTGAGTTTGTCATATGAGAGAAAGATGTATGGGATATCAAAATAAGGTTGATATAAGCTTGAATTTTTCTTTTTGAATAGTTGGCTTTTCGGGAAGAAATAAGAGTTTGAGCTTATATCATAACATGAACTATACCACTACGAGCATATTTTGTTACTTTTATATCCCTTGCTTATACCTTACACCTACGAACATATTAGTTATTTGAAGTTTTGAATTTGCTATTTTGGTGTATTATTCATAGGATACTTTGCATTTAGATTTGCTAATGTTAGTATTTACTTGTTTGATTTATATGATTTCAACGAGTCTTTAAAAAGTTTGCAAAATAAAAAAATTAAACATATACGCAAAATTCATGCATTAATAAACAAGTTTGCAAATATCTGAAAATATGTATATATTATTTATTACACATTCCGTAGTGTTAAAAAACATTCATATAAGTTATATGACTAGAGGTCAATTCACTCATTCAGTCAATTGGTATGCGTACCACAATAAATAAATATTCCATAGTTCTAAAACATTGTCCAACATTCATACCCGGAGGACGGGAGAGGTCAGGAGGTCGAACTACAAACCAATTAGGTCATAACTCTAGCAGTGTGACCAGGGGGAGGAGGAGCAGAAATTGGGGGGAGAGAGGTTAAGTGAAGTTTTTAATTTCAACCTTATTTACTTGACTTTTGAATTAAAATTATTATGAGGATTTGAAATGAATCAAAACTAGGAAATCAATTTTGCTGTAAAATTTCTCACTAGTACTCTTTCTCAATTATTCTTAATCCGTACAATTTTGCGAGTTTAACATGCAATTTTTCATTTTCTCTCTCATTGTTTTTCACAATCTCCTCATTAATTCTCCTAAATATATGGAAAATGTTTTATATTATGGATAATAAAAATCCTATAAAACGACTTATATAACAGAAATGAGGGAGTAGTTTATAACAAAAATTATTAATCACAAAAATTATTTTATTATAACATTTTTATGAGTCATATCAATTTTGAAGTTTAATATGACGTCGTTTGACCTCAAAAGTCAAATTGTATCTCTAATTTTGGAACGGATGAAGTATTTTGGACCTAATGTAGTACTTCCTTCATTTCATAATAATTTAATACTATCATTTAATAATTAAAATTTGTGTAAAATTTCATCACTATCTTTATGGGAAGTTGAAAACTATTAATACAAGAGAAATAATTTTTTGGAATAAAGTGAGAAGTTAAGGATGATATAAGAAAGTAAATAATTTATTTTTCTATAAAGTTGTAAACGATAAATAAATTAAAATATTTTTTTCCTCTAAAAAGTCTATTATTATAAAATGGAGAAAGTATAAGGTTATATGTTCAAACTTTAAACTATGACCAATTTACGTACCAGAGGATGGACCAATTTTTGACATTGACAAAAATATGTAAGTTCTATTATATAAAAATGACATGTAACATTTAAATCTCAGAACACTCATGAATCATGAGAATAAGATGAAAAACGGACAATTCGATTTACGATTCGAAACTTGAGGATTGGATCGAAATTTTACTACAACTTATACCATATTTATTTATAAGGATAACCTTTGGGACTATTAAACCGGAGGTAATAAAATAACTTGAAAGAGATTATTTAATACTATGTCTAACTAGGTATTTTAATTCATATCATTTGGAATTAAAATTTATGGACAAAATTAACCTTTATCTTAGTTTAAAATGACCGAAATATCTAATTCTATCCTTGTATACTTAAACAACTGAAAATATGATCTATTTGTTATAAGTGGTAAGTGTATAATAGTCCACATGGTAAGTTTTTTTATCCAATCTTTTAAATAATATTGGACAAAACAAAAATAATATAAAATTATTTTAAGTTATCTCATAAATAATCTCATTCAAAACAAATGTGATCAGAATTATTTAATTTTAAAATTAATAATCTTGAGATTATAATTTATGAAAATATAATTATGAAATTATACCCCTTCTAAACAAATATGGTAAAGTCTCAAACAGTTGAACCATTTCTTACAAGTAAAGCCTTGTACGGTTGTACCCTTCAAGCCAAAAATAAAAAGGAAAAAAAAAAGAAAAAAGAAAATAGGAGGCTTGATATCTTTTTTTAAATACATTGTGGGTTTTTTGTAAGCTTTCCTCAACCATTAAATCTGTCACAATCCCGTCGTTCCATAGAGTTCTTAATTTACTTTGTGTTTATTACTCCATCATAATATGTTTCGTTTCTATTTGCTTAGTTGGCTGAATATATTTATCATTATTTTTTACTCATTCTAATCATACACAATAAGATTTGATTCACGATTTGATAATTACTTTTATGCATGATTTAAAGTATTTGAAAAGTACAATAACTCGTATTAATATTTGAAAATCATTTTGTATTTTTGTACATACAAAAATGCAGAGTTCTCATATATATTATATCAACGTAAATAATCCATGAAACGACGAAGTAGATAAATATCTTACGATTCCTTCCTTGTTAGATTTTACTGAACAAGTAATAGGAATAGTGGTGCTAATACGAAACATATTATGATAAACTAGGCATCTTCACTCGTAGAAATTAATAAATAATCATTTACAAACTCGAAAATTTAGTTACATCGCAAACGATACATCTGAACAGAAATGGAGGAAGAACTTAATCAATCTCGACGATCCAACCCCACTTATCCTCAATAATGCCTCTTTGGATCCCTACAAGCGTCGAGTATAATTCCTGACATACATGCTGGCCATTCATATGATACTCAATCCTGCATTCACATATCGCTATGTTAACTTAAGAAATTAATGAGAAAATGGAGAAATTGCTTTTTCGTCCCTAGGTTTTTATTTATTTTAACAAGAGGAACAAATATTTTGAGCTTTGGACATTACAAAATAAATGAAGAAAAGACATAGAATAGGTCCAGTGGATTAATTATTGTAATCAAAACATAGAATTAGGTCTAGTGGATTAATTATTGTAATCAAAAGGGTTTATGATGAAAAGATTATAAATTAATTAATACATTTGTTGTTACCTTTTATCCTGGTAGGTAATACTTCCGACAGGAGCAACACCAACAGCAGTTCCGGTGCAGAAAACTTCATTGGCATCATTTAATTCCTCCACCTTAATAGAGCGTTGCTCGACCTATAATTAGCGATACATTTGTAAAAATAATATTTTTTAATAAAAACTTTGGTTTTTCAAATTTATCCGTAGTATTTGCTAAGAATGTATCTGATAGCGGACTCAATTAAGTAATAATATAAATAATGATATATTAGGAATTTTAACTTACTTTCTGGTCTAAAAGTGAAAATATATCTTTCTAATTTTAGAACGGAGCGAGTAAGCATTTACCAGGTAACCAAGATCACGGGCAATATCAATGATGCTTTTTCTTGTAATTCCTTCAAGAATAGTTCCACTAGGTGCTGGAGTGGAAATCACATTACCCTGTACAGTTAATTTGTGCATCTGTTAAGTGCATAGTCCATTCATGATCATACAATTTATTATTTTTTTTTTAAAAAAAAATAAAAAATAAAAACCCCCCCTTAACAAATCACTTCCAAATAACAAAATACAGTAGCATGAAAACTAAAGATAAAAAAATTAGATTAGTAAAATACCTTGACAACAAAAATGTTACAAGAACTGGCCTCTTCAATATTACTCTTATTTTCTGAATCAAGGTACAACACATCAGAGAATCCTCTGGTTTTTGCTCTGGCTTGAGCTTTCAAAACCTATACAACAAATAAGAACATTGATTTTTATAGGATCAATTAAAATCGGAAATAAAAAGTTATTCATCCAAATGACAAAATAGGAAAATGTTTACCGGGGCATAATTTGTGATGGCTTTGACACCTCCAGCTCCACCACGAGAGGCACGATGATATTCATCCTCCACGTATAAGTTCAATGGTGCTGTACCCTCCTGTACATTGTATAAAAACCAAGGCCATCTGAAGTTTTTAGTTTTTTCAGTTATTTATTTATTTATTTATTATTATTTTTGTTTACTTGGTGAAAGAAAAGAAAAGAAAGGTGACCTTGAAATAGTTGCCAACAGGAGAAGCATATACGAGGAATGTGTATTCAGGAGATGGAGCCAAACCCAGTATAGGCCCACTTCCAATTAGCAGAGGCCTAATATAAAGAGACCCTTTTCCTGGAGGTGGAATCTGTACATGAAACAAGAGATATTTAATAGAGATTTAGCCAGCATGTTCTTGGATAAAAGTAGCAAGAATCGGGTTATGGCACTATTACTTCTGCATTATGTGCTTTTTGGTTCCATCCCGTCTATTTGTTTCTACAGAGAAAACTGTTTAGTTTACCTAGACAAAGTATCGATGAGTTGATGAGTTGTAATGTATAATTTATCAATATTTTATCTAGGTAAACTAAATAGTTTTTATCAAGTTACCTAACATTATTCGTTTGTATACTTTACGTGTTCTTGGCCAACGTCCCTTTTGGCCTTTTTGTCTTTATAATATCAATTGTGCAATAAAGTTGTGTACTAATAGAAAAAATAATAAGACGCACATTGTGTTTTTTATTGATTAGATTAGCGCACGATAGTTCTCTATGTTGTGCACAATTGTTAATGCACATCTGATCCAACTAGAATTATTATTCTTTATGATTTATGTTTACATATGAGTGTCATTTTCAGCCTACAAAAGCATTATTGAATTGATTTGAGTAAAAAATAGTAGTAAGAATTATTACCCAACGCCGGTTAGCAAGGGCGGTTTGTTTTACTGCATCAACAAATTGGCCAATGGATGGGGAGGGCATGCACATTCTTTCAGCACCAATTTGCATCCGAATTGCATTCTGTTCAGGACGGAATAGGCAGAGGCGCCCATCTTCTCCCCTATAAGCTTTTGTACCTTCAAACAGTCCCTGTCGGTTCAAATTATGTAAAACTAAAACTGTCAGTATCTTTTTCACTAGTTAACATTTGAAAATTATGAAATGGACATAGCAAAATATATGATTTGAATTCTATGAATTTGTTACTCCCTTGATCACACGTAAATTCATAATTTTTTGGTACATTTGTTACAACAAAATTATATTCACTATTTTAATTTTTCATACAAACACTTTTTCGTGGGCTCTACATATATAACATTTGCTATACCAAAACAACAAAAAATTTAAGAATTTACATACGGTCAAAGGAGTGATGACGGTTTCATGAAATTTCATATCCATATAGTATAATTAGAATTAGCTTGAGCTTGCCTGTCCCTAGTTTAATGCATTTGAAGGGCATTAAACTATGAATTTACATATGGTCAAATGTATGACAATTTCATGAAATCCAACTGCGTGTAGTAAAATTTGTCACATTTGATTATATGTAAATTCGTAACACTTTGTTACATTTGTTGTAACAAAATTTGCATTTGCTATTTTTGTTATCTAACGCCCTTTCATGCACCAGCACAAATGCAACATTTACTATAACAAGCGTAACAAAAAATTATGAACTTACGTATCATCAAAGATGTGACAATTTCATAGAATCCGGATCTGGATCCTTGTAATATAATTATAGCTAGCTTGAGCTAACCTGTCCATAGTTTAATACACCGGCAGAAGGGCTCAATTCGACATTTCCATATGGACTGAGTTGTCCTTTTGTAAAACTCTCAGCTTCTGAGCATTTCATTATGTACATATAATCGGCTGGCATAAGGTTAAATCCGAGATTGTTCCAATCAACATGATCATTCTCACTGTCCATGATCATTACCAGAAAAAATGGCAACGAAAAATGTTACCGCCAATTATAGTTAATACAATGAAATACAAGATCACAAATTTTCCAGAAAAACATGAAGTATCAGACTGCTGACTATCCAGATATAAGACTACTGATCGAAAAAATGTACTCCCTCCGTCCCAAATTAATTGCTTTTCTAGAACTTTTTTAAGTCAAATTGACTATTTTTAAAATTAATAATTAAGCATATATAAATATATTTCTAAAATTATAAAAATTGAAATTAATAATAAATTGAATATACTTTCTTTTAGTTATAATATCTTCACCTATATGTTAGCAAAAATAGTAAAAAGATTAGTTTTAAAAATAGTCAATTTGACTTTAAAAAGTCCTAGAAATGCAATTAATTTGGGACGGAGTGATATGTCAGAAGCAAAGAACCTCCCTCAAACTCAAAATTAATTCTCTACATTACTAAAAGAAAGAACGACAAATTCGTTCTTCACATGATTTAGAAGGTTTGCTAATTGAACAAACATGAAAATTACTAATATATCATAAATATGTTTAATTACCATAAGCAAGCTTACCTTATAGTATATGGTTCATAATCTTTCAGAGAGGCACCAGCCTCGGATGCCAAGTACCTAGCTGTGAGCTATAAAAGGATACAGAAAATATATAATCACATTAACTAAATCACCAAAAACCAAGTAATTATATAGATCTTAATACATTAACAAGCATTCAAAATTCCGCATAGCATAACATAAAAAAGTTGACATCATCTTAAGAAATAAGAACCGAAAATCATCAGTAATATACTGTATGTTTGGTTATACAGCGTTTAGAGCGTTTAAATGCAATTGAAAAATCTTTTTCGTTTAAAAGCAGCTTATTTCAAATACAATATATTTAACTTACAAATGCAAGCTTCGAATACAATGCATATGTTTAGAGCTTTAAACACTAGTAATCGAACAAATCATACTACTAACCTTAGAAATGGAAAAATGTATAGTTGAAGATTGGAGTAAAGTTCTACTTAGACATGCACATCTTTGAATCATGATTGTATTTTTTTCTTGAGAGAAATATGTGATTGTATCTCCCTTACAAGTTCAAGAACTGATATAGGAGAGAGAGAGGGAGAAATATATAGTAACAGATAGGTAGCAGTAGCACACATTTTCAGAATATTTTAAGTGCCCGTCAAATTGTAGTAAGATTTGATGTGTTCTAGTGTTTGGTGTCTATTAAATGAATAAATGCCATAGAAGCAGCCCATACCAATCAGTTAATACCAAACTAGCGGAGTAAACGTAGGGTCCCCTCACTGACATTTCGATATATACATAAAAATATGTACGTTGAAAAATTGCCTAAATTTTTTAGAGCAGGAGTTTAATTTACTAATTAAGCGATCACAATTTGATATCATCGAACATATCATATAATTAAAAAATAATTAATAATATCAAAATAAAATTAATACTATCAAAATAAATATATATTTAACGATAATTTACCGTTATAACTATAATTTAGAATTGTACCTTTTTATCTTAGTCGCCTACATAAAAATGCAATAAATGTTCTTAATTGTAGCTAGGCGTAACTTGATTTTTGATTTGTCTTTCGGCATATACTGAAAGACTTTTATTTTATTTATTTCATTTATTTTTGTCTTTTTGGTTGTAATAAAGAAAGTTAAAATCTTGTTCAAACAATTTTATATAGACTTGATTTTTGTATATTTCCTTGCATATATACTTTTTGGTACAAGTAGCCTAATTATATACACTACGCAAGCTATATGGCTGTCACCAATGCGTTGAACAAGGAAATATTGGATGATATTTTATTGATGTAATTATCGTTGTCTAGATTGATATCTTAAAAGTCACACTATAAGATACTCCATATAAAATCATGATGGCATGATGATAATTGATTGGAAATTTAATTTATGATGATAATTGATTGGAAATTGATAAATTCGCGGTAAAAAATAATATTTTCAAGTAAAAATGTCTTTGTAAATTTTATAGCGACGGTTTTCACCGTCATTATATATTTACAACAACACTTTTATTGTGAAAATATCAAAAAATGTTGTGAATTTATCAGTTTCTTAATTATTTTTGTACGAGGCAATTAAATATTTCACAACATAATCCGTTCTTATTAACAATGAAATGAATAAATAGAATGTCGAGTAATTTTAAGAGTAATGTTATGAATACAAATAATATATATAAAAAAAATAATAAAAAGAAAAAAAGAAAATGAGATTACTTTTGAATTACACAATCTTTTTTAATGTCCAATACACGAGTTCTTACTATTACTATATAACTAGTATGACAGCCTGTGCGAAGTACGACCCACATTTGAATGAGATTTAAATTTTTTTTATTAAGAATTAATTTTAAATTAAAAATTCATACCTTAATATAAAAGTTTAATTATTTCACTTAAAGAATAATCAAAACATAATTAAATTTTGATAGTAAGTGTTAATTTCAAGTTATATATTATAAATTATTATTATTAGAAATATATTTTATTATACAATACATTTTATACTAATAGATATCTAATAAATGGAGAATTAAAATAATTGTTAAGTAACAAATATACGGTGTATGTTTATTTAGTTATTTATTATGACACGTAGTCATGTAATTTTATTTAAAAAATTAAAATTAAATTGTAAGTAATATATGATTAGATTATAGTTATAAATGTATTTGTAATAAAATATATTTTATGGTGAATAATTTAACCAAAATAAGAGCTTATAGATATATCTTTAATGATGACAATTAAGATAATAATTGAGGTGTTTGGACTTAATCCTAACTCACTTTAATAAAATTAGACATAATTGTTGAAATATTTTAAGAAGTTAAAAATAAAAAAATAATTATTGATTGAGTTAACTCGCGACTAATCAAAATCGTCTTAATTAATTCAGCAACTCGACCCATTTAATTCAGCCAATGATTCATCATTACCCTAATTATAATAGTAATAAATTTTTTATGTTATATATAATTTGTGCACAACTAGTTACTGAAAATATCTATAATTATATATCTTTGTTAAAGAAAAAGATAACTAATACTCAAGGTTTACAAAGTGAATAGGTCCCTCTTGACACACCCAATATACAAATACAGTCGAATTGCTATGGGCCTAGCATATGCTATGCATGGCCATGTGATGCATAATTAAATCAACTTAAATGAAGTGAGATTTATTTTACTACATTTTTTTTTTCAAAAAAAAAAGAGAGGATTTATTTTCAACTTTTTAAAGTGGTTTTATATAATTTAAATATAAAAATTATTTAATTTTAATTAATACAATCATAACTATTATAAATTATTTAAAAAATATTATATATTAACCATACAATTATTATTATTATTAAAATTTTCATGAATCGCATCGATTTTAAATT
Organism: Aralia elata; assembly: GCA_034770075.1. Taxonomy (NCBI): domain Eukaryota; kingdom Viridiplantae; phylum Streptophyta; class Magnoliopsida; order Apiales; family Araliaceae; genus Aralia; species Aralia elata. The sequence continues at coordinate 46,275,181 of CM068381.1, read as the reverse complement.
TTGAAATGTAAAATTGATTTTACATAGGAAAAATGTTTTATCTTCAAATTAAGACCATACAAAGTGTCACTTGAATAAACACAAAAATAATATATTTGGTTGTGATTTGACTTTCTCGACACGTTGATCTCGTTAATGTTATTTTTAGCTGATTTTTTATTCTTCTTTTTTTTTATATTATATATATATATATATATATATTTTTATTTTTATTTTTATTATTTTTTTTTTACAACTGGCTGTTGAAAGCTTTGAGACTATATGATGTTTGTTGGTTAGATCAAACCATCAAATTTTATTGCAATATTGAATTGACACTATTTGACAATATTCTGTTTAAGCTATATTACATAATATTGGCCATTTATTGTAAAAGTTTTTCTTTTCATTACTTACTTTTATACAAGAAATTTCGTATACTTCAAATGTTTAAGCAAGCTTTAATTTTCATAGTATATCTATTTCTCTCGTCACAATGTTACGTATAATGTGAGAAAAATATAATTAATACTTTACTTTTTGCGCAACATTTGGTTATCATGATATATTTATATGTAGCAATGTTTTGAAAATCATATTACATCGGTCAATTCAACCGGTTGAATCAAAAATTGATCCTATATTTAATTTAATTTGACCCGATTAAATTAATATTTTTTTTATTTCAAATGATGAAATCATTATATTAACTGAGTATATTTTTTATAATTAACTATATCATAAAATATCATTTATCTTGTTCAACGTAACGCCGTATTATTTGTGAGACTCATTTGAGTAAAAAATGAATAAATATAGATTCCTAAAATTATCTAAAAGTAAAAGAAGCAAATAAAATAAGATTTGAGGAGTCTATATTACTACGAAAGTACATAGATTATAATTTACACGTATGATAATAAATCATATTCGAATGACCCGTAAAACTAATATTTTATATTCTAATAAAAGCATGCCTTGTAAGAAATTTGAAAGAAAATCAATAAATTTGAATTATATTACTAGATTATGTATATATTATTTACTATATTAAATTGTTCAATTAATTATATTCAATTTCAAATTTGTTGATTTTCTCATAAATTATTTGCATAACATATCTACTATCTACTATCTACTATTATATATAAAAGTAGGACAAGCTATCTTATCCACTTTCAATTTGAAAATTGACTCGGCTCAATTACCAATTAACTCGGTTAATTTACAAATTGACTCGGTTCAATTGTCAATTAACTCGGTTTAAGGTATCTTATCCACTTTTAATTTGAAATCAATTGAAATCAATTTGGAATCAATTTGAACATTGACTCGGTTCAATTGTCAATTAACTCGGTTCAATTGTCAATTAACTCGGTTTAATTATCAATTAATACATTTATTTATATACAGTAAATTAATTGTCTTTTGTTTTATTTTCCAAACACCCATCATAATTAATTTCTTTTTAATTATCAATTAATACATTTATTTATATACAGTAAATTAATTGTCTTTTGTTTTATCTTCCAAACACTCATCATAATTAACTTCTTTTTGTTTTATATTCCAAACACCAACATTCATATACAACTTATATTCACATACTTTTGTTTCATATTCCAAACACCCATGATAAATTAATTGTCTTTACAACTTATATTCACAGACTTTTGTTTCATATTCCAAACACCCATGATAAATTAATTATTTTTTGTTTCATATTCCAAACACCAACATACATATACAACTTATATTCATATACTTTTGTTTCATATTCCAAACACCCATCATCCCCTATCAATTATCAATTAAAAATTGACTATTTAAATTCTCAAAATCATCATGTTTGGACATTACATGTTTGATGGAATTACAGTGTATCTTTGCTGTGAACTATTATGTAAATATGTTACTATCATTTATTTGTATTCAATCTCATGTATATAATGTTCTTTTCTTTCTATCTTTTGTTCCCAGCCTTTCATTTGCGGTTGGTAAACTTGATTGTATTTATTTTAAGTAACATAATGCAAATTTATCAAACAGGGCCGTGCTTTGCACGGCTACCAACCTAGTTATTATTATTACACAGCGTAAAATTTTAAATTTACTAGCCATTCTTATATAATTTATTTTCCATAAAGAGATTATTAGATTTCAAATTAAGGTTGAGGAGAGGTGGTTCCCGCGATTTGTGGTTGTTCAATCTATTTATAAATTCAGTGTCATCAACGAGTACCACTAATTTGTTCTGTCAATTGATTGTGGCGTTGACCTGGAAATATTTCTAAAGATTACACATGTTGCCATTAAAATAATTGAGGGTTGTACGTGGAGGAGTTAATGGAGTTCATAGATGTTTTATTTATTTTATTTTATTTTTTTTTTTTTTGGGTGTAATGAAAGTTGTTAAACATCAAGGCTAAAGCTCATAAGAGCAATCATTGAAAACTCCAACGATGTCCTTACAAAGATAAGAAATGAGATTTTTCATAATAGAGTTTATAATTTTGAATTCAACTTTGTTAATACTATCTTTTGTCAGATAATTAGAATAAGTGTTGGCTCCACGCCAAGTATGATAAAGTTGACAAATCTATTGTCTATTTTAAAGCTCTTAAATTAAGATAACTAAATTTTTGTTTGGGTTTTCGGATCTCGAATTAAAAATACAATTAATTGCTTCTTGACAATCAGTTTAGAGCTCGGGCGACATTGCACTTAGTGACATTCTAGCGATATTTTTTTTTTTGGTTTTTTTATAACACTGTTTTGTATATGTATCCAAATCACACATAAATCACTGTTTTTTTTTAAAAAAAATTGTTCTAATAAATCATATAAATTATTTGGAAGTCATAACAAAAAAAAAAACAAAAAAAAATATCGCTAGAATGTCACTAAAAAAATGTCGCTCTAGAATTTTCCATTAGTTTAAGTCATAAGAAAGCGAAACCTCATATTCCAAGTTAAGGATATGCCTTTCAGATGACTCAAAATTTGACTTTAAGACATATAATAAGAACAAAAGAAGCTTGCAATCCCAAGTTGCGTGGGCTTTGGGGAAGTCTCTAATGGCACGAAGGGTTGTCCCTTGAGGATGTCCACACCCATCAACTATACTTTATTACCAAAAAGAAATTGTAAATTCAGATTGCGTTTTATATTTAAATTGTAAATTTAGTTTCCTACGAACAACAATTTGTTCATATAAGAAAATATACGTTAACGTGACTAACGTCAACTCTAAGTAGTACCAGCAAAATTATTATCACCAACTCATTTTCATTAAAATTTGTATAAGAAATGTCGATAGTATTTTAGGGATTAAAGAATAAATATTAAACGGTGTATAAAATAATATGTATAATTATAACTATTGAGTCTACTGATATACGGTAAACAATTAATTAATTCTAGATAGATTGCCAATATGATATATTATCATCATTGGGCTTAGCTTGCTTTCTCCTCAGCCCGACTCTTATCGTCTTTGAGTTGGACTTTGATATTTTGAATTCTTAAACGATTTGACTCGAAATCAAGATATTTTTTTTATTTAAAATTTATATTATTACTTGTGTTAAAAAATTAAAATAAAATACTATTCTAATTTAATTTTAGAGATACAATTCATTCTAAAAGCCTAAGGGAACTTAAGAAATGGGCCAGAAGGAAAATTAGATAACTACTTACCAAAAATTTACCTTTAATATGTAAACTGTAAAGGGAGATTTTTACCATCAACTTATCACCCAGTACCAGTTCATACCAATACTGACCACTAGGGTTTAGGGTCGGGGTACGAACTATCTACTGTTTTGAACCACTTGGCCCCACTTTTTTTCCTCTGAAACCCACCTAATCTGGCAGTACCTGGCCCAAATTGCATTTTTAATCTATTTACTCCTTCCAAATCTTTTAATCTAGGGTCCTTAACAGTAATATACAACAACTAGAAAGTAATTACAAAAATAAAACACAAACAAAATAATTACAAAAATAAAAAAACACAATATATTACGTTACTAAAATCACGTATCATTAACTCCTGTCCATCAGTTATAACCGACCTAAATTTAAGCAACTGAAGAAACATGCAACTTTAATATCGGAATAACATATCAACGGCAAATCAATTAGAGAAGACAAAATCAACTGTTGCGACACAAATCTGATATCGGAGAAGACTAATCCTCCTGTCGCGACGCAGCTCCATATCGGATAAGACGATTCCAGTTGAGGCGAGGAAGATCTAGAACGAAAATAGCATACATCATCAACATCGCCTTCAAGTTCAGTAACCAAAATTTATACAGTGATTGTTGAGTACAAGATCGACCGACATCAAATTCGATACAAATACTGAGGTATGAAAGTTTAAAATTTATCACCATATAGTTACTTATGGTTACTACGAAATTCTATATTGATTACATTACTTAAGTGTTCCGAAATTAAAATTTTCACAAAGTTTGAATAGTGAATGTTGTGATTGCAAAATGCATTTGAATAATGGAATAAATAATTATTCATCACCATATACTGCATAATGCTATCTTAGTTACTTACTAATGGTGTCTTGGTTACTGTATAATATTATTAATTAGTGTTGACTTGGTTACTGATTACTGCTGACTTTTATACTGAGTAACATTATATTGGTTGCCGACTAATGGTGACTTGTTTACTGTGTAACACTATAATGTTTACTGTCTAATGATGACTTGGTTACTGTGTAAAATTATAATGCTGACTCGGTTAGTGTGTAAAAAGATTGTTTAGTGACTAATAGTGTATTAATTACTGACTAATGCTGAATTGGTTACTGACTAATGTAAATTTAATTACTGCATTGATTAATTGGTTACTGAAATATTGGTTGCTGAAGCATATTAATGTACACATGTATGTGTTGACATACTGAATGTTGTGCTAGCAAAATGTATTTAAATACATTTTTATATAATGATTATTAAGGTTATATAAGTTGGTTCCTGTCCAATATTGTCTTGGTTTCTGCATGTTTTGTTTTGGTTACTGTGAAACATTATACTGTGTAATGCTGTCTTGGTTACTGGCTAAAGCTGTCTTGGTTACTGTATAGTATTACTAATAAATGCTGATTTGGTTACTGACTAATGCTAACTAGTTTACTAGGTAACACTATAATGTTAACTGTCTAATGATGACTTGGTTACTGTGTAAAATTATAATATTATATTGGTCACTATGTCATTAATTAATATTACTAATTAATATTGATTTGGTTACTGCCTAATGCTAACTAGTTTACTGGATAACGTTAAAATTCACAAAATGTAATCAGTAACTAAATATATAACTAAAGGTAACCAATTATACTATTAATAGTAAACTTCATACCTGTCCGGAACAAAATACTAAATCATTCAACTTGTCGTTCGTAGGGGGCTTCACTAGCTCCTTCCATCTAAACAAACGGACATCCGACGGATACTCATCATTGCATATGCCTCGAGTTTTGAATGTCGGAATGATTTCAAACATAAACACTTGAAATACATAAGGTAGCCCATTCAACTTGTACAGTTTTGAATAATGATCCTTGTAGAAATTATATATTGACGCACCATTCCTTCCTTTCTTCAAACGCCTCTTCAACGCATTAGATAAAGAATACTTTGTCATCTCGAATGCAACTTTCCCCCAAGGAAAACAACAACTACATCACCATAACATAAAAAAATTTACCAATGCCCCATCCACATAATTTTTCAGAAACTGTGGATAAAATGAAATTACACACCAAAAAAAATCAAAGACATCTTGACGAGCCTCATTATCATCATCCAAAAACTGCCTTCCGATAAACCCTACCAATACTAACTACGCGTTACAGCTTCATCCCCAAAAAACTTTTCAATAAAGCAAATTCTCCCTACCTTTATACGCAGATATATCATCCTCGCCCTGCCATCTCAACCCATAAATTAAACAAAACTCGGCAAACCAAATCTGACCCTTTGATCCCCAAACAAAAACCACATTTCACCATCATCAGTCTGGTGAATCTCCCTTACAAGAGCATGGTGAATAATTTGGGAATACATTTGGTGTTTATCACCAAACTCCAAAAAATTCCCAAAACATGTTGATTTAAACACCTCCAACTGATTTTTGTTCAATTTCTTCGCAATAGTGCTGGGGACTTCCACATCACACCAATATATAACTTTCCCGGTAAATTTTCTATTGCATTCATCATAATACTTATCCCATAACTGCAAATAAACAAAATCAGATTTGCACAATTATTATTAACAAACATGATAAATACCATAAACAGTTACACATTAACAAACACATTATATCATATTATAAAAAACTTAATATACAATATACACATAAGCCAACAAAAGACTAAAAAAAGTTTTCAACATCCCACATTGACTGCACATAAATAGTTACCATATCATAATATAAAAGTAACCATAACATAATAATGCAATAACCAAACAGTTATATTATATAATCTACTGCTAACCAAAATATTAACAAGATGTAATGCATATCAGTTATATCATAGTAACCAAACAGATATATCATACTATCCAAAACAAGTTTTCATGGTAACCAAAATATGAACAACATGTAGACCAAATTCATTTCAGCCAACAAATGTATACTACAAATATACATGGTAACCATACCAACATAAAAAAGTAACCAATATACCAAATTAAGGGAACAATAATATATTCCAAATCATAAGCAAACATTAACAACAAACATATTAAACTAACCAATTAGTTATATGATAATAACCAATATATTTTTACATGGTAACCAATACATAGATAAACATATAAATCAACCACAATTTAGTCAACCAGGTATACAAAAGCAAATATATGGCAACCATAACAACAACAAACAGTAACCAAAGTCTCAACTCAAGGGAACAAAAATGGTATCAATATCATATTATTACATTAACCAAAAATACTCAACAGGTAACCAAATATACCAAATAGATTTTAGACATATGGTATCCAAACAAAAAATATAACAATAACCAAGCAATTATGAAATAGTAACCAAAACAACTTTAAAAAATTAACCATAACATAAAAAAGTAACCAAATGTACCAAATCGATTAAACACATTTGATATCCAAATAAAAAACTAACTGTAACAAAAAAAATACAAACTAATTACAACAAAACATTTATATTATCAAAAATAACAAAATTTAAACTAACAAACCTTCAAAATTCTTTCTGTTGGAATTATGTTCTGGCTAAGCTCTTGACCTTCTGACTTAACTAACTGCGCTTCAGAATGCTTCATATCACTATGAAGCACCAACGTATCCTCCCTCTTAGTCGATTTCTGAACTTTACTCTTCTCCCCCTTCCCCTTGCTTTCAACAACAAATTTTCTTCAAATCCCTTTACAGAATCATCCTCCCGTATTTCTCTTTCTCTTACCAAACTTCTTCATTGTCTCAGAACGCTAGGGAATACGAACAGATATAGATAAAGGGTTTAAAACCTAAGATTGATAATGGCGAACAGAACAAATAATCGAACGATATAGAAGACGGACAGAAATAATGGCGAAGACGAACAAAAATTGGGATAATGGCGAATAATGATAATGGCGAACAAAAACAACTGATTCGAAACGATAGAGAAGAAGAACAGAAAGAGAAAAAAGGTTGCAGCATACAAACAAGGGTTTAAAACAGATGATTGATAATGGCGGTTATCACGTATTTCAAAACAAAATTGGTTTCTAATTTGCCATATCAGTTGTTAATATTAATCCCTAAAATTAAGGACTTATAATTATATTAATATCGTAAATAAAAATAAAAAATATCATATTTTTGTAATTATTTTTTATATGTATGATTTTTGTAATTATTTTTAAAAAGGTACTAATATATGTAATTCTTCCTTTAATCTATTGGTAGTTTACCAATATGTATAGGCAAACTAAGTTTTGTGGTCCCTAAACAAAAGGGCCTAATCCTTCTCACCAACAGCTTAGGAATAGCCTTGTATACAAAAGTATACAGACTTATGGGCCGCAATTGATGGGCTATTTGGGTGCTCCATTTCAGGAATGACGGGTCTAAAATATTTATTTGTTAATAAAAAATTGTCAATACAGTCCAACACATGTTTAAAATAACAATAATATTTTAATAACAAAAAATAATTATAAAATAATGTGTTTATTTGTGATCGGTTATTATAATTAGGTCTATTGATAGATTATCAACTAATTATATTTTGTCATATTATTTTGTAAGTTATTTTTTTTTATAAAATTCTTTAATCATCGTAATAATACTCCAAATAATATACCTGACTTATTTACGCATGTTACACATTTGTTCCGTTTCATTTCAAAAATAGTACCAACATTTTTATAGAATGGAAATCTTTAGGCATCAAAAATAATTTATGTATTTTACTTACAAATAATATACATTTCTTGAAAGAATTTTTTTCATAAATAATCAATTATAGCCATAAAGCATTATTCTCCACACTTGCATACTCTTTATAATCTTAACATTGACAGAACCCTAAGAATCCTCAAACAAATAAAAATAGATAAATGATAAAACACACGAAGTATATATAGACCTTGAAAAAAAAACACATAAAAGAAATAAGAAAAGTATAATAAAATAAATGAAAATAGTTATCTTAACTTCGAAAAATTGTGACATCAAGAATAAAGTTAAAATTAACATAATGAATAATTAAACAATTTTCAATAAGTTTATATAAGTTTCATTTTTCTTTTACTTCTTTTCCCCTCAAAATTTTTGATTTCGGAGTATACCCATATCGTTTTTACATTAATATTCTTTTTTTTTTTTTCTTTCTTAAGTTTTTTTTAAAAAAAATTTCTTAGTTCCAAATCACATAATACTTTTTTTTATTTTTTGGTGGAGTAGTCATAAGTCTCTTTTGATACGTTTTTATTTATTACTTTATATAATATACTAATAGACCAACCTATATAGATTTATATAATATGCATTAAATATAAAAAATAAGACTATATATGTATTTTAAGACCATAATTTTTTTTTTATTGTAATAAAGAAAGAAAGAAAAAAAAACGTTAGTCAAACAAATAAATAAATATGATATGGGTATATTGGTAATAGTACTCCCTCTTTTCAAATAAAGAAAGTCAGACCCAGGGCAGATGGGGTTTTTGTCGCTTTGTTAATTAGGGCATCTTTTCCCTCTCTCTGAAACCAATATTCATCGGCTTGCCCACAGATACCAAAAGCCGCCTTTTTTTTTTTTGTTTATTCTCTCTCTATAATTGCATAATTTCTCTCTCTATAAATCGGGCCCAAGTTTAGCAGCACCTAATAACCTCGTAAGCTCCGCTCTACCTTCCTATAAGTGCCGACAATCCCCAAACCCTATCAATAATCAAATCGGCTCCAAAGCTCTGAAAGATTTCGTTCAAGTTTAATCTGTACGTATCTCTCTCTTCCTGATTGTATTTTTATTTTGATCTATTGATTCTGGTATTAAATTGTTCTTGATGTTGTAATTTCTTCTTTTCAAGCTTTTTGTTTTCGACATAGAGTGATGTGGTTTATGAAATGTGATATTGATTTGGCTGCTAGATCAAGTGTTTTATAAAATGATTATTTTTACATGCCAATTCTAGGTGAATTTTTCATTTTCGTGACCAATTATTAAAGTTGAAAGGTTTTTTATTTTTTATTTTTTTATTCTTTTTAACTGTTTTGGCTCTTTATAGGGTTTAAAGGTGAAAGATTTGGGTTTGATGTTGTAACTTGTTCTTTTCAAGCTTTTCTTCTGCACATAGTGACGTGGTTTATGAAATGTGATTTTGATTTGGCTGTAGATGAAGCGTTTTATAAATGATTGTGTTTTTACATGGCAATTCTAGGTGAAAATTTTTATTTTTGTCACCTATTATAAAAGTTGAAAGGATTTTGTGTGTTGTGATTTTTCTTTTGTTTTCTTTTTTTGTGTGGCTCTTTATAGGGTTTAAAGTTTGCTTTGATGATTTTGATTGGGGTATAGGCCGGATCTGGAAATTTATTAGGGACTGCATATTATTAACGCACAGAAAATTTATCATCAACAAATATGAGAAATACCAAAAGGAGAAAATCTCTGTCAAGAACAAGTTTAGATTTTTAATTATTTATTCTATAATTTATTGAAAAATAAAAACAAGAATAAAGTTGTTTATCTTCTTGATATGATATCCTAACTGAATCATGCCGATACCGATGCGTCCTCCTTGTATGTATTTGGATTGTATTCACCTACTATTTTTTGGGAATTACTAATGGTAGGATGGCTTGGAACCAATAGTTGTGGAAGTTGGTAATAGCAGTCAGTGCTATGTATTGTAGAATAAAAGGTGTTCTTTGTTAAGGTTGAATAAGAGGACCTTCACATTTTCATGAACATATTCAACACATTTGGTTACATTTTTTGTCACTTGGTAATTGGTATAATTTGGAGCCTCGAGTGAAGAGCATAGAGCCCCTCGCTTGTCTCTTCTCATAGTGCTCCAAACATCTACCGCCTTTATGTTGCAGAAATGGCTGATCAAGTACTATTATCTTGTCAACTGTGACAAGGCACATATTATAGGACAATCTAAATCATGCTGATAAGATGGTGGAAAATTGAAAATAATAACGGTTCATGTCAGCCTAGTGAGGCTTTTAGTATCCTGCATGCTTAGATAACTTCTTCCTCGTAAGTTGGTTATATAATCTTTATCAACATAGCACAAATTTTAATATCTATATATTCAATCTGCTAAAAGCATTGGGAGTTTACCACTTGTATAAGGCTAATTACCAACTAGCACTACTAGAAATAAGTTTTTTAAAGTAACAAATTAGATAATAATGATCGACTTGACTACTAGACACCTAAAATTTTCAATTGTCCCAAATTGCGTCATATAAACCTCAATTTAATCTACAGTAGCATAGAGTCACTGTTACTCTTACATCTACTTATAACATTAATCAACTTGTGATTTAGATTCAGTTTCTTTTGGATATACAAGTGATCATGAGTGGAAATTTTTATAGGTGCCTGGAATTTATAATATATAATAATATGGATGTGAGTGTTTATATCACTATTTGTCTGAATTGTTGATAGAAGCACTTGGACCATTTTTCTGTGTACTTGTATCCTTACTGAAATTCTGGAGTGTGTCACATAGTAAGGTTATTTTCCCTTTATAAAATGACATTTCAGTTCCAACAGCACTTTAAATGGTGGATTTGGTGTTTTTATGGTGAAAGGATTATACTTTAGTTATATTTTTTTAACTCCATTTGAGTAAGGGGCCAGTTATAGCACTGTCTAAAACTTTCTGTTCGTATTCAGCTAAACATGTCAACTGTGAGATTTTCCACCCAATGCATGTTGACAAGTGCACCTCGGAGCCAAAGTTCAAGTGCCTTTATCAAGAGTCCAACGTCTCTGGGAGCTGTGAAGAGCATCTCCAAATCCTTTGGCTTGAAAGCAACAAATGGCTTCAGAGCATCTGCAATGGCAGTATACAAGGTTAAGCTGGTTACGCCAGAAGGTGTAGAGCACGAGTTTGAGGCCCCTGATGACTCTTACATCCTAGATTCTGCTGAGACAGCCGGAATTGAGCTGCCATATTCTTGCAGGGCAGGTGCATGCTCCACCTGTGCCGGGAAGATAGTGTCCGGTGAGGTTGACCAGTCCGATGGATCTTTCCTTGATGAGAACCAAGTGAAAGAGGGTTACGTGCTGACTTGCGTTTCCTACCCCACTTCCGATTGTGTGATTCACACCCACAAGGAAGGTGATCTTTACTGAGTGTTTGTATTAGGCTATAATTGATATCTCTGGTTCGATGCATGCATAGCAGTTAGTTAATGTTTCAAATCTTGGTCATTTGACAGACATTGTAAAAGGTTGCCTTGGACCATTGTTACTTTATCAAGTGTTCCAGTTAAGTTTATTGCAGTATGCCAGTTTCTTGCAGTTGCTATTTTCTTACATCCCGTTTCTTTTTATGACAGAATAAATAGTTAATTCTTGGAAAGGGACTGCCTAGTTCATTATCCATTTGGGTAGGGGGTTCGGGGAAGGGAGTAATAGGTTCTAGGTTACGATAGACTAGAAATTGCATCATCAAGCAAGCAAGCCAAAGTAGGCCAGAAACTGTATCATCATTGAAACTCAAGCAAGCCAGCCGAAGTGGACTAGAGTGGCATCATCATGAAAGAAATAATACTCATTTTTTTGGGTGTGGTTTGTATTCAGAACTGGCCTGGCAGAAGGAAATGCGAATTAGACATTAGCAATTGGTTTACAACATTTGACTCATCGTCAAATTATGCAATGCTTGAATATGAAGAGTTTTTGCTGGTATACAAAGTATTGAGTCCTAGTTTTCTTCACCAGGCAGCTGATCAGTTGAAATGCTTTGTTGAACATGGTTGAATGAAAGTACAGAGAACTACAGCTTTAACTTTTTTCTAAAGAAAAATAATTTCACTCATTTTGACAATGAATTTCAGTTATTGCAAAAACAGTAATCACACTGATCTTCTATAATTTGATTAGTGAGTAATCACACTGGTCTTATATTAATTGGTACATATAAGTCGCAAATTATTATGAACTCACTTCACATGAGACCAGAGCATCTAGTTACCACACTTGGTACATAATTACATACATGAGAGGAATTTGATAGGAAAAACACAACACACCTAATTACACACTAATTTAAGACATTACAAACTTAATTACCTGCACTACAGAGGCTTTTACCAGCTTTTTTATTTTATTTTATTTTTATTTCAAGCTATATACTTACATTACTAGCATCAAATGCATCCCTTTTTTCACAACACAATCAGCCACTGCTGCAGACATTCTCTGCCCGATAACTCGTCATGAAAATGCATAGGTTTGTAGGTATATAGATCAAGAACAGGCAACCTGGACTTTGTTCACCTCATCGATAACACAAATGCAACCCTCACCACACTCGAAGAAGGCCTTGCCGGCTAGGGGGCCGTCAGCCTTGGAGATGACACAGGTCCAGCCTTCACCACACTTGCAGAATACATTGCCTGCAGCAGAGATCTCCATAGTCTGCTGCAGGTTTTTGAACAGGTCACTCTTAGCTACATCGCTGCAAGATCAAATTAGGATAATTTTAAGTTTCTTTTTAACCAAAGAAGTACACTTTGATGAAAAAATTACTGGAAAATTATCTTCAGTTTTATTGATTGCCAATTATACTGGGTTGTCGAAGTTTCCCTATTTATATTAAGGCATCAAATCAAGGGAATGAATCGTACGTTATGCAAATGCAACTGGAACCACATTCGGCGAAGGGCTTTCCAGCTTTGGATGCCTCAGTCTCAGTAATTTGGCATGTCCAGCCCTCATCACACTTGCAGAATTTTCCGTCTTCTGTTGTTACAGACCTGCTCAAGGAGTAGGCATCAGTAAAGTAAAGCAGTACTACTTAGAGCCTGTTCGGGAGCTACTTATAAGTTGGGTTGACCAACTTATAAGTAGTTTAGGCAAAAAAAGTGTTCGGGAACAACTTTTTTTTTTTACTTATAAGTCGAAAAAAAAATCAAAAAAAATAAGTAACCTTTACTTACTTAAAAAAAATTGACTTATAAGTCATTTTTTTTTAAGTTGGTCAACGGCTATGAAATGACAAAAATACCCTCTTTTATTTTTAATGTTCTTCTTATTGAAGAACATTTTAGTAATCTTCTTATTTTATTTTAACTTATAAGTCATTATTAGCCGAACACATCCACAATTATTACTTATAATTCCTGACTTATAAGTAAAAATAATGCCGAACACTATTACTTATAAATCTACTAAAATTTTAACTTTAAGTCAAAAAAAATAAGTCATTCCCGAACAGGCCCTTATACAGAGAAAGGAACAATCTTTTCTCTAAAAAGAGAGAAAAAGAAACGGAAGGAGGATGTTCCAAGTAAATGCGGAATTTCTTGGAACATACTATAACAGTAATTACCTATCAAAATCCCCATACTTCAAGCAAAAATTACCTTATATTAGAAAATGTAATTCCACAATTTCACTTTAAGCATATATACTTATTAAATGTTTATTGCTAACTTTATTGAGTATTTAGTTTAGCAGTAAGAAAAATTGATATTTCAACATGAAACAATAATATTTCCACGTGAGTTTCTTTCACATATATGTTGAACCCACTCACTAATTATGTGAGAGGGATGACGTGGAAATATAATTTTTATGTGTACTATTAATTGTGTCAATTAATTTGAGGACTCCGCGTCACACAAATACTATCATAAATAGAAATGAGACCATTTTGGAGAAAGAAAAAAACTTAAGAATTGGAAGTCCTTTGGTGTGGAATAGAAAACCCAAATGTTATGTTTGGACCGGGGGAATCAAAGTACGAATGAAATGACTCATTCCTGTATAATGGAAAAATTATGTTCGGTTGTTCTATTGGAATGAAATGAACCATTTTAATTCATGCCAAATTTGTGAATTTTATTCATTCGGTCAGATTCTTTCTATGTTCCATTCATTCACCAATTCTATTCCTCTAATCCAAACGTACCCCAGAGTTGTGCAAAATCAACTCTGGGAATCATTCTTTCCACTAGTTTTCCTTTCCTCCAAATTCAAATCTAGCTAATTGACACCACTAATTTTCCTCACAGAAGGTAAGGGAAAAACACGAAGCAAAAACCATTATCATATAGTACTACCTCAAATAAATTATTTTCAGAATCTCTTTCACCTAACCATCTGGACTTTATGAAATACTCCTAAGCAGCAGAACTATTACCAAATCTCAATGGATTAGCAAAATAGTGAATTCAATCAGAAGAAAAAAGGCCACCGGCCCCAAGCTTAGCATGAAAGAGAGAAGAAAGATTATAATAAGTATTTAATGAGTGAAACCTCTGAGATTGCTGAGCGGTGCTTGGATCTTCCATAGTCCTGCAATTTCCTGCTTTGGTTTTCCTTCAGTTTTCAGCTCCTTTTATGCAAATAGTAGAAAATAAAAGACAAAAGTGCAAAAGTAGATAGTAGTGGCTCTTCTTTTGTTTGAGAGCCTAAAGGGCAATTCATGATTGCTGCTCTGTTCACAACCAAAAAAAAAAAAAAATACTTTGACAAATATTTTTGTTCAAAAAAATAATTTATTTTTAGCAATAATAATATAAAATAATACAGTATATTGTCAATTTTTTGTATGGTAATTTTTTTTATTCTACCACGTTATTAAACTAACCATTTAAAATAATTCTGTATTGTCGGGATTCTCTAGATAATTATATTGATGGGCTTAAGCTTTTGTGACTGCCATGAAATAGCTTTATTATTATTATTATTATTATTATTATTATTATTATTATTATTATTATTATTATTATTACAGTTTAATAATTTTAAAATATATTTCAATTTTAAAGACTTAGGGAGAATCTAGAGAAGCGTCTGGTAGAAGAATTACAGGAAGTTCATTATGCTTGAAAAGTAAAGAGATCTTATCATTACGCTATTACTTTTAGTTCGCGTTATTGTTTTTTTTTAATTAGTAAAATTAATTATTGAAAATATTTAAATTTTATAGGTATTATAATTAATTACAAAGGATTCTTAGATAATAAAAAATGTTTAGTTTGGTCAGTTGCAATGATTGTTGAAGTAATGTTATATTAGTTAAAACTTTTGTATTTTACTTAAACATATAATAACAAAAATAGTCAATATTTTATTGGTGTCTTAATATTGGTATGTCTTAATATTAATATTTTTTTGAAACAATTAGATCAAAAATAATTAGTTTCTCCATTCCTTTTATTGGCATATGACGAGTATGCACGTAGATTAAGAAATGTCATTCACGTTTTGTTTAATTGATTAAATTGAATATAAATCTCAATATTACTCTTGAAAAGATGAGATAAAAATAAATTAGTATATAATATTTAGGAATAATATAGATAACTACGTAATTAATTTTTTCTTAAGATACACACACTACAGATAAAAAGAAACAAAATAATTCTCTAAAAAGATATATATAAAAAGAAAATATTGGGCTTGTTATTAATATGATGTTGTCTATTTTATCTGGTTGTTATGTTTGGGCTACTTCGTAATTTGGGTTGGGTCTTTCTTTTGTTGTGTGTCCTTAGTAGTAATACTAGAGGTAGGCTTTAGTTGGTTTCTTTTCTTCAATACAAATATTTACTTGTTTGGTGTGTTTTTAGTGTAATTATTTGGTTGGCGGCCAGGGCCCAGTAGGATTGCAGGATATCATATATATATATATATATATATATATATATATATTATTTATTGACTTTATTTATTAATTTGCTATATTTGAAGACATTATTTCACTATATATTACCATCAATAAGAAAAAGAACTCTTTTGTTGAACAGACTTTTTTATAAATAATTTTCTTATGAAACTTAGGGAGTAATTAAAAAATCACTAAACTTATACTCTCTCTATTCTAAAATTAAAGATACAATATAATACATAACAGAAAAATATTAATCGTAAACTTTAAATTGATGTGAATTTATTTAATTTTAATTAATATAATTATAATAATTGTATAATATATAACAAAAATTATTTACCGCAAAATTTAAAACGGAGGGAGTATAAAATATAGGGTCCTTTTAAGAAAATCTTAAAATATATTGATAAGAATAAAGTCGTCTAAAAGGAATGTATGGATAAAAAGAAAATATGTGAATTGTATTTTATTAATAATTTAAGTGCATATGATAGAGGAAGAGAAAACTTAGGAAAGTGACTCTTTGGGTAAAGATTTTTCTTATGTTTGGCTAAAGAGGCGGCTTTTTGTTTTTCAGAAAAGTCACCCCACCTGAGAACATCATCTTATTGGATTTGGGGTCACCTAAGATTCCAACGTGTCTTTTCACTAATTTCTTTTTTTCATGAGTGAAATTGAAGCCTTCCCCAAATAATTGCAATAGATTAATTTAACTTCTTAGACAAGGAAAATAAAAGCATCAAAATAATTAAATAAATAATAGGGGTCCTTTTCTTCGTATTGTGTTTTTTGCATAACATATACTAGTGGTTGTCGTACACACATTGCGCGCGTAAAATTATGTGAGGATAAAATAAGAACTTTATAAAATTTGAAGGACTAAATTGAAAGATTAAAAAAATTAAATTAAAAAAAGATAAAATAATAATATATCTAAAGTTGTATGGGCAAAAAAAAAAATTTAAAGGTCAAGCACCTCAAGCTTGACATAGACATTTTTTTTTGAAAACTCCACTTTTTGAAGAGTACAATACAATTCATAATTAAGTACACCATAAAAACTAATCAAGCCTCACTAAAAGAAGAAGAAATAAATTCACAAACTAACAAATCAAACAAACATCGTATAAAGAGGAAACAAACTTCCCATAATAAAAATAAATAAATTTACCTAAGTGAGAATCAAGCTTAAATCTCAAAAGTCACAATATTTTAATCTTAACTATTAAGTTAAGAACTCATCGGCCTGAGACTTTGTAACATAGATATTTATCAAGTGGGAAAATATTTGAGACTTGTACCAACTTTTTTGCCTAACATATATATATGCCAAGTGGGAACAATATTTGAGATTTGTACCAATTTTTTTGCGTAACATATATATTTGTCAAATTTTATTAATATTTGAGACTTGTACCAAATTTTGTATTTGTCTTTCCTTATTATCATAACATAATGCCTACTAAAACAAAACCTTCATTTATTATTTTAATATGTAATGATCACATGCCTCAAGGAACTACTTAACATATATATAGAAGCTAAAAGTCACCTATATATAAGATGTATATAACAATATTGAAACTAAACGTGTATGGTATATTTAATAGGCGAAGCTCTTTTAGTTGAAGAAACTTTTGTAACTTGTCAAGTCATTTTTTTATAATAAAATTTTCCCACATTTATTCTTTCCTTCTTTGGGTACTATTTAAATTAATTAATTGTTCCATGTAGTTAAAAGAAATTAGGCAGGATCCATTTGTGGGAGTGAAGGTTAATTTTCAACAAAGGAATTGATCAAAGCTTACCCCACTAACAAAGCTGGGACACACAATTATGAAGAGGTTGACATTATCCAACGGATCAATAACCATAACTATATATAATACTCCCTCCGTCTCAGGATAAAAATTCTAATTAATTTTTTGCGCATATTAAGAAAGAGGATAAAATAACAAAATTGTCCATATTTAAATTCTCATTTAATTACATAGTTTTTTACACATGACTAGTGATACTCCATAAATATGCATAGGGAATAGAAATATGACAATTAATACTAAGGGTATTATGAAAAAATTATTGTAAAAAATAGATTATTTAAGGTAAGTAGACATTTAACTTGGGACTACTTAAAATAGTAATAAGGACTTTTATCCTGGGACGGAGGGAGTAATTCAAGGCTCAAGTTTGTAAACTAAATAGGAAGAGCATAATTTTAATTTTCTTTCACTTCATTTAAAAGGTCTCAAACAAAGGTACTGAATAATTAAAGATTTGTGATAGAATTACAAATTTACAATCATGAACAATTGATTTTACAATTCTCTCAATCAAATCAATGCTTAGTGTAGGACTGAATAATTACAGATTTGGGATAAAATTAAAATTACAATCATGAACAATTGATTTATAATTTTATGCTTATTATTAAGCAATGTGCAAAATTTCTTGGGGGATATGAAAATGTTCTAGTAGGTAGGCGGCTATGCTTTTCAATTGGTAATGATGATTAATGGATCCGGTTACTGTGAAGTGAATTTCATGGTAAGTTCACTTCATAGCCAATACTGCGCTGACACGTGGCGAGGGATGATACGTGTCAGCGCAGTATTGGCTATGAAGTGAACTTACCATGAAGTTCACTTCATAGTAACCGGACCCATGATTAATTATGATGTTTTTGTCTGACCTTTTTTTTTTGTTTTCTTATACTCCATGGGGGCGGGGGGCGGTTGGCCGGTTGAAGTGATCGATAGTGATAATATATTCGAATCGAAGATGAAGATTTGTGCACCAATTTATGTGAATTTTTAGTAATGACCAATACAGTATACTTTTTTTTTCCTTCTAATACAGCAAATAAACTTTCGTACGTTTCACCAAAAAATATTGTATTGATTTTGAATTTTAGATTTTGTGAATTAATAAAAAAATATATCTCTAATTTTAAAATGTAAGTTGTATAAGTTCAATACTTTCTTCATTTTAAAATTAAATATAAACTAACGTGAAATTTTATAACATGTTACTATTTTAATTATTAACTGATTGATTATTATAATGCCATTAATTAAAAAAAATAAAAAATTAATATAGTCATTTTACAAATGAATCTCTAATTTTAAAAAGGACCGATCGAGTAAAAGATGTTTATATTTGGAGTAATTCTAGGGCGACATTGCACTTGGACATTTCTAGCGACCTTTTTTTTTGGGTTTTTTTTTTGTTATGAGTCCCAAATAATTTATATGATTTATTGGAACTAACTTTTTTTTAAAAAAACAGTGATTTAGGTGTCATTTGGATACATATACAAAACAGTTGTGTACAACAAAAAAAAAAGGTCGCTAGAAATGTCACTTGGACAATGTCGCCCTAGAATTATTGTTATATTTGGCAACAATTTTCAATAAGTAACCCCCTTTACCTAATCTTTTAAGAGTGGACCAAATGACAAAAAAAGTTGGTCATCCCTATTCCCTTGATACAAGGGGGATCGGGAAGAATATAAAGGGTGAATTTCTTTGAACTAGTAGGCAGGAAAAGAAAATTTAGAGTTTTAGGCTAATTTAGTTAATTCATGCGCAACCGAATTTGCAGCCCACATAAACAAAGCTAATAACCTCAACAAAGTTACATCTAAGCTTCAGACAGTCTTCTATTAAAATACTCCCTCTGTTCCTAAAAGATTGTCGTTTAAGGTTAATTCACGTAGATTAAGGAATGTAATTACTCCTTATGAAAAATACTATATTACCCTTGTTTTAATTATCTCAACTAATTATTAACTTTGTAGATTCTAAAAATGAGTATACTACCAACCATGAGATTATGAAGAAGAAGTATTGGGAAGGGAAGAGATTTGTAAAGACATTTCAACAACCAAGAAGAGTTTTGTATTTTTTTGAGAAAAATCATTAGGTAGGAGAACTTTAAATAAGGGTAAAGTTGGAAAAAATTACTCCATCTGCATTGATAAACTCAAAACGTCAATCTTTTTGGAACAAAAATTACTTCCTAAAGCGACAATCTTTTAAGAACATAGGGAGTATGAACTATCCAAACGAGGCGAATGAAGACGATCAACCACCACTTTGCTGTCATTCTCTAGAATAAGTACTACTCTCGTAGTAATCCCTATTTCTTTGGTGAAGATAAGAGCCTTGGTGACGATCAATGGCTACGTTATTTGAATTTTTAGTCACCCCCAATTAGTTTGGAATATATATTATGTTTATGAGTTTATGTAACTTAAATTTACCCTTGCCTGCTACTTCTTGTGATCAGCACAAATTCAAATATTATGAGTAATACTGTAAAATAAGTAAACACTTCAGATTCGATTCGTGCTCGCTTGATTAAAAGTTCGATTCGAAATATAAATGATTCAAATATGAGTAAATTTTAAAATTCGATAAATTACTCGAATCTCTTCAAATTACAATTTTCTTTTTATACTCGGATCATATTCGATCGAAAAGTTTAAACTGTTCGGGTTCGATTCGAGATCGTGCTCGACTCGGTAGCTAAACGAGTCTCAATCAAATCTTATTTTATACTTGATAAATTTTGTAAATTAAATCTGAACAATTCAATACTCAGTTCGACTCAATTTATTTACACCCTTAATTGTGAGAGTCGAACTTTCAATTAAGAATTAAGATGACAACAGTTTAGTAAGGGAACGATTGGAGGAAGGGTACCAGTTGGAATTCTTTTGCCAAAATTATTCTAGCTAGGATAAATAAAAACCAACATTTAATATTCATTGACCCCAAAAAAAAACGTATAGTTTATTCATTTAAGTTTTGAAAATAACAAGTTTTATAATTACCTAACCTTTTATATGGTTTATATTCAATAATTATTTAAATTAAGCAATTAAATCAATTTGTTTTAATTCAAAATTGTGAAAATATCATAAAATAAAATTCAAAAAAATAAATTAAAACTTTTATTTTGGATAACATAAAACAGTTAATGGTAAATGTTTATATATACTTTTTGTCTTTTGCCAAAAACCAAAGTATTTATATAACAATAGTGCGAAAGGAGATAGTCTACTGGTAGAGTTCTTCTGTTTTTAACATGCAAGGTCACAAATTCTCAGGTCCTAAGATGATTTGTTTCCCTAGAATCAATTGTAATTGAATAGGTTCTTTAAAAAAAAATTAAAAAAAAGTGTGTGAAATTAAGGAGGGATTAACAATGTAATATCTATACAAATTATTTTTAAACTATTGTATTTGTAATAAATATATTTATATTAGAAACTCAAAAAAATATGTCATTTTTTATTGTGAATTTATACATTATTAATTATTTATATATTTATATTAATTTACAGACAATATCATTAATCTTTACACAACAAAAATCACATATTTTTATTGAACACTTCACACAACTCAAGATGGGATTTGCTTCTCTATTTCAACCCGTATATATTTGGTAGTTTCGCATAATCACTTCACACAACTCAAGATGGGATTTGCTTCTCTTAACTTAAGATATTTATCAAAGTAATAAGTCTGCATTAATCAGGCTGTGAAGTTAAGGCTATGAAACCCAATTAAGCGTAAAAATGAGTGCTGAAAACCCTAGTAGTAAGCAGAAAATATTAGTCCCAAGTGTACTCACCGTAACATGAGAAGAGCGATTGTGAAAATATATTTTTTAAAATTTATGGATAATAATATATATTATAAGTATTTAAGTTGATTTTTTATTACTAATTACGTGATAAATATTAATAATAATTTTTTTAATGAGATATATAATAAATAAGATTTTTTTATAATTTTTATTAATTTTATATATTAATAAATTTTATAATTATAATTTGATGTAAATTTATTTATACGATAAGGTGGTTGAATTATATGAGAAGGTGGTTGAACCTACGGCTGGCTGTCTGTGGACCGTCCACCATTGGAGGAGGCGTGAGATCCGAGGAGGATCGGTTGTGGGGTAGGTGTAAAACACGTGTGCCGTGTGCTCTTACGGAGATTTTTTATTTTCTCCCCCACCGGCCCACCCCATTTATTTTAGTATTTTTAATTAATGTAAAAACAAAAAAAAAGAATTATCCAAAAGCAGTGTGTGAACTTGTGACTCTGACCCACCTGACCTGGAGGTGATGGTAGGCTGCCCCCACTGCCCTGTTTATTGGATATGGAAAATGGCAGATTTTCAGTTTTCACCATTTATTACTGAAAAATGATGTACACATTCATAAATATTTGACGAAATTAAATTATGATTAACGTAATAATATATGCGATAAAAAAAATAAATTAAAGTGAAATTCTTTTTAATTCCTACATATCTCATGTACGTACATATATCGTAATCATAATTCGACTGAAAACTTTCGCAATGTATAATATAATTTTTTATTACTAAGCTCGCGTTTAGTAAAATGGTGCAATGGATTAAAAATATTACTCCATTCATTCTAAAATTAGAGATATAATTTGACTTTTGAGATTAAACAACAGCATATTAAACTTTTAAATTAGTATGTCTCATAAAAATTTAAAATGAAATAAATTGTGTGATTAATAGTTTTTATTATATACTATACAATTATGATTATTGTATCAATTAAAATTAAATAAATTCATATTAATTTGAAGTTTAATATGTTATCGTTTGACCTTAAAAGTTAAATTATATCTTTAATTTTAGAATGGATGTTAGTATTAAATTAATTATAACTTTTTGGTATCTATCTCTCTAAATTGAATGAATGAAATAGAGCTAAGTATAAAATGAAAAAAAATAATAATTTTGATGATCATTCTAGCTGATAAATTATTTTAATAGAATAAAAATTTATTTTATTTTTTAAAATTTTATTTTATGAGAATATGGTGAAATGAGATATATTCTAATAAAATAAATATGAATAAATATCATCTTATTACACCAACAAGTAAACATTCAATTCAGATGCTAAAATTTTGTTTGATTCCTTCGTCCGTTCTCCAAAACTAACATAAGAGTGCCTAAAACACTTTCGGAACTATATAATAAATAATAAAGAAACTTATAATTTCATACTCACCCTAATGTTATGTTTGAATTAAAAGAATGAAACGAAAAATAATGTATTTAGTGATTATTTTGATGGATAAACCATTATGACATAATGAATATTATTTTCAATTTTCATTTATGTGGGACGTGATGAGAAGAGATACATTTCAATAAAAGGGATGTATGTGATAATTATGACATTTTATTATTTCACCAACAATTAAACATACACTTAACTAGTTTAGAAACTAAAAAAATTATTTCGTTTCTTTATTCTTCCATTCATTCAATTCAAACGTAGCATAAAAGTACCTCTTGACTTTTGATACTAGTAGCGGATCCAAGATTTGACTTCAGTGTAGGCAAAATTATTTTTACAATTTATTTTTTATTTATAAAATTAGTTAAAAACTTATTAAAGTGAAGTGAATAAAATTAAAATATAATATACTCTCTTTGTTCTAAAATTTGAAATACATTTTTAGAATGAGTGACTTTAAAAAATAATATTATATTCACAATTGTGACAATATTAACTAAGAATTAAGTAATGGAGATTATATTGAAGAAATGATAGTAAATTATACTTTGTTCATACTATTATTAACTTTTAAAACAAAAGAAAAAGAAATTAAATAAATGAAAACATAAGTTTTATATCCATTTCTCTTGTTGGTGATCATTTTAAAGGACGAAAAAAAAAAGAAATAAACAAAAATTTTAGCCACTTGTTTTTGCGAAGTTTTCCACTAAAAAGTAAAGGGCTGGATTTAGAGGGAAAAGAAAAAGTTTTTAATAAATCCTTTGTAATCTCTATATTACTCTTTGTCTACAATTATAAAAGAATTTAATATAAGAGTACATTTTCTTTAAGTACGCATAAACATCTATTACAAGAACTAGTTAGAAAAGCTAAGAACTCAATAGAGACTTATACACACATTTATTTATTACTTCTTTTTCATCCTAATGTAAGTTTTTTATTCTTTTATTTTTTCTATCCAAAACTCACAAATATAATGTAAAGTTATTGTTTATTCTTACTAAATTACATATAAAACTTTTATCTATGTCATTAAACTAAATATATATATATATATATATATATACACACACACAGCCCGGATCTTTAGCTCACCCCTTATTCGACTCACCCAAACTCACTCCCTTTAGCGACGGACCCGGCGACGGGTTCGGTCATACAACCGTCGTTTATACTTTTAGTACGCTATATGTTGTCCGTCGCTAAAAGAATAGACGGCGGTTGTATGACCGAACCGTCGCCAAGTCCGTCGCTAAAGGGGGGTGAGCTTGGGTAAGTCGGATAAGGGGTGAGTTTAAGATCCGGACCGATATATATATATAGAACCGTTCTCCAACGAACCAAAAAAATGGGTTTAAAAAACGGATCGGCTATAGCAACGGACAAAACCGTCGCTATAGCATAAACCGTCGTCATAGGTCTATGACGACAGTTAGCTATGACGACAGAATCGTCGTCATAGCCCCGTTAGAAAACTGGAATATATATATATATATATATATATGCCATAAAAATTAAATATTTTTCAAAAAGTTAGTGTAGGCAATTGCCTACATTGGTCATGAATTGAATCCACCACATGTTTGATACTCTTTGCATTGCATTTTTCTTTAGGGCTTGTTTATAACTAGCACCTGGTGGTATACGTTCTGCGTGTATAAATTATGTGGCGTAAAATTAAAATTTTATAAAATTTTAAAAATTAAATAAAAAATAATAAAATAAAATTTAAATTAAAAAGAATAAAATAGTAATATATCTAAAATTATAGGGATAAAGAGTAAAAAAAAAAGGTAAGCGTAATTAAATTAAAAAAGACAAAATGATATAACTAAAATTATAGAGATAAAAGAAAAAAATAATAAAAAATAGACAAACGTGATCCAAAATCACCAAAACCTCTAGGAATGCTCTATAATATAGATATGTCACCAAAACTTCCACGAAAATTTTATAATATAGATATTCACGGGTTAGAATTTTTATGTCATTATCATTGAATAATTTTACTCAACATTTATACTTTATTTATGTAAGGTAACCTCATAACAAATATACAAGCGTAATCCAAAATTACCAAAACCTCTGCTGAAGGCTCTATAATATAAATATGTCACCAAAACCTCAGCGAACACTTTATAATAATATACATATTCACGGGTTAAAATTTTTATGTCATTGTCATCGTCATCGAATCATTTTACTCGACATTTACACTTTATTTATGTAGGGTTCCTCATACCATCAAAACTGAACATGGTGGACCCCTTCACTATAATGTAATGTTGTGGTAATAATAAGGAATATATTCCAACATTACATATATATATATATATATTGTATTTGAATTTGAGTTCACACCACCCACTACATTTAATTAATCCATAATAATAGTAGTTGAATGGATAAAATTACATGCATTATTTGATTATTAACACTTAAAATACATTATTATTATTATTATTATTATTATTATACTATGCAAGTATGGTACTACCACATCCTCAATCATTATATCATGTTCATAATTTCAAAAGCCTTTTCGTAATATTATGAAGGAATTAAACCATAAAATCCGTTCAAGTTGGACCGTTCGATTTGTTATTCGTTTGAGCTCAATACACCTAAAGTTCGTTATTGATATGTAGTACTCAATTCCTACATCATATCGTAAAAATTTGATTAGTGTGTATGTATATAACACTTAACTATACTATCGATATTATCAACTGTCCTGAACTTTTGTAAAGCCCATTGATTAGTGTATATGTATATAACACTTAATTAACTATAATATCAATATTATCAAGTGAACTTTTGTAAAGGGCTGTAATTGATTAAAAATGACTTAAGTTAATATTATTGGAACGTGGATTGAACTTTAATTCTAAATTTGACCTAACTACATTACAGATTAAGTCCGACTCATTTACTGCTCGATTTCAACTCATTTACCATGCAATATTAATTTGTTTAATGTTCGAGTTTAACTTATTTATAGTGCAACTCAATTTATAACGAAAATATCAAGAGCAAATCCCTTCTTGCCCAAAGAACATACACTAGTAAAGTTGACAGATCTTATAAAAATCTCCTCAATTTCTTCAACAAGATGGTGGAGAAAACCCCTTTCTTAAACCCTTTTCCATGCCACTCCTAATCTAAAAGCTCAAGCCTTATACGGAAGAAATAGTGTCTATTTTTAGTAACTATGCTAAAAATAGACTTCCAAATATCCAAAATTACAGAAGTATGTAGGTAAATCAGCTTGGGTAACCGAACTTGAAAAGGACCACTAAAAATGGGATACCGAATACGTGGAAGCCAGTCATGTGATAGCACAGCAAGAAATCAATGGACCCATCTCCATATGATCTCATTCCTGTATAAATAAAGCGAATATAGTAACACTTTTAATACAATTATCAATAAAGGGCCTTTTTCTGGCTTTGGAGTTCCCGAGGAGGAGAATTGGCAGGGATTAGCTGAGGAAATGGCCACCCTCTTCAGGGCCCTTCTTCTTCTTCTCTCATTATCAGGTTTCAGTTCAATCTAGCTTCAATTTGAGTTGTATTTTTTGCTTTTATTTATGTTCTTGTTTTGGTACTTACTATGAACAAGCTGAAAAGAGAGAAAATTGTGGGTTCTTATGTTCTTGATTTTAAGGGAAATGTGAAATTAAAGTTGTCTATGTGAAGTAATTGTGTTATGCTCATTTGGGTCTTGCTTCTTTTGTTAATTTGGGTGGCAAGAACTGAGATGTTCAAGATTCAGAGTTTTGATGTCTTATTTTGCCACTCTGCATATTCTCAGAAATGAGAAGTTCACTTTTCTGGCAATTTATTGATACCCATCATGAAAAATTAATGATTTGGAATCATTTGATGGAATAGAATAAGAATTTTTACTTAATTTGTATGAATTTAGTTGTTATTGATGCTGGTGAATATGTTATTGATGTGACTTCCATTGTAATGGCTCTGGTCTTTTGAATTGAGCCATGGTATGTGCATCAGTTTATGTGCTTTTTTCTTCCTTTATTGAATTGATTTGTAGCGTGTTTAAATTTTTCTTCCAAACAGAAAATTGATTTTGACATCCATTTTTGAGGTTTTGGTACTTTTGAATTGATTGGATGTTGTAGGTTGCTTTAAAGTTTTGCTTTCTGTGATCAAATAATGATTCATATCCTTTAACTAGTCATAAAAGTTCTTTTGAGTTTTTTAATGAAATTTCTGCTGCTTATTTTCTTCCTAATCCATTGCAATCTCTAATAAACTTTTTCTGTTACTTTTTTTCCAATGCGAATTCAGATTTATGTGGTAGGATCCATAGCCTTGGAATTGGAATTAACTATGGTCAGATTGCCAACAATCTCCCTTCTCCTTCCCGTGTCTCGTCTCTCCTTAAATCACTCAACATCAGCAGAGTGAAGCTCTATGATGCTGACCCAAAAGTTTTAACTGCATTTTCCAATACGAATGTTGAATTCATCATTGGACTTGGAAATGAACTTCTTCAAACAATGAATGACCCCATGAAAGCTCAATCTTGGATTCAAGATCATGTTCAACCACACCTTAGCCAGACCAAGATTTCTTGCATACTTGTTGGAAATGAGGTCTTATTAAGCAACGATAATCAGTTAAAGTCTTATCTCCTACCTGCAATGAAATCGGTGTATACAGCTCTTGGTAATCTTGGCCTAAACAAACAAGTCTATGTAACAACCGCGCATTCGCTTCAAATCTTAGGTACCTCATTCCCACCATCTTCAGGAACTTTCAGAGAAGATCTTTCTGAATACATACAACCCATTCTTAATTTTCATGCTCATGTCAACTCACCGTTCCTTATAAATGCTTACCCCTTTTTTGCATACAAAGATAGCCCGAATAGTGTTTCATTGGAATACGTTCTTTTCCAACCTAATCCAGGGTTTAAGGATCCGGTAACAAATCTGAACTATGATAATATGTTGTATGCTCAAATTGATGCTGTTTATTCAGCAATGAAAGCAATGGGTCATACAGATGTAATAGTCCAAATTTCTGAGACGGGTTGGCCTTCTAAGGGGGATCCCAATGAGGTGGGAGCTACAGTTGAAAATGCAGGCCTATACAATAGAAATTTGCTGCGCCGGATAGAGGAAAAACAAGGTACTCCAGCAAGACCATCAGTACCAATCGACGCATATGTTTTTGCACTTTTTAATGAGAATCTAAAGCCTGGTCCGGCATCTGAAAGGAACTACGGGCTGTATTATCCTAATGGTAATCCAGTTTATGACATTGGGGTACAGGGTAATCTTCCACAGGGCAATCTTCCACGTATTGATTATTCAGCTTCCCAGAAAAATGTAAGAACTAATCTGCGCTATTGTGTTATTTCTGTTAATTTTACTCTATTGGAGTTGATTCGAATGTTAATTTTAAACAATAATTGCACAATTTGTTAAGTTTTGAAAATGATGCGCCTAATACTTTTCTTCTCGTTATTTCCAGGCCTTATCTGTTATCACCTTTCTCCTTGTTTCCCTTGTACTTTTACTCTGGCTTGAGAGCTAGAACGTTCCGCAAACTGGGTTTGGGAAACATGGAAAGAGGAGAAGCTCCAGAAGTAAAAGGTATCATGGAGGTAAGAAATTTAATTTTATTCACTTTAACTTGAATGCTAATTTAGTTACAAGCAGGGGTTAGCCTTCCGCCATACTCATTGGTCCGCTGTTCCTTTTACTTTAGTTTCATTGTAAGTTTAAAACTCCAAGTGAGATGACTACAGTTATCTGGTTAAAACCTTTAATTATGATTGAGTCATGGTTCTGCAAGGTCGATTTTCTATACTTTCAAATGTAAGAAAGAGTATCATGTTCATGTACTAGGGTACTCTTTGAAGAGTCGTAGCTTTTTTTACGGTCAAGAACTTGCAACTGTCTGTTGGAGAAGACAAAACTACAATATGCATGTATCATGTGTATGCTAGAAAATTATAGTTATCTAGGTTCTGTCTGAACACTTCAATACAAAGAATATTTCACCTCCATGACTGTTTATTCAAGATATGGTAATAGTCTCCATCCTTCTTATCTCCAACTACACAAAAGTCCAACCTTGCTTCTATCAGGAAATGAAGCCACCGTCAGTCTCATCTTTCGGCAGTTTTAACTTTTTCTATAAACCGCCAAAGTTGAAAGCTCATATATTTTTTCTTTTATTGTGATGCCCATATTTGAAGATGTTTAAATCCTTGATATTTAATTCTCAATTTGAAACAAACAAAGGTGCTGCATCAGCCTTAGGTGGAGTAGTGCCCACTATTTTTGGTCTCATCTCGTGTCAATTTCGAGTTTACTACATGTATAAGCAACTTTCTGTGTATGGTGGGGTTGTCCGATAGCAAAATAAGCTTTGATCACATAGGGGGGCTGATTTCTGACCTTTTGAATTCATACTACCAAGTTTGGTAAAGCTGTCAAGATTTTCTCATCAAGAAAATCAACGACAAGTGTCGATGTTTCTTTGGCTTCTTTTAGGAATATTTTCTAAACCTAATATAGAACCAGCAAAAACCATTTCTTGTTGGGATTTAGCATCAGTTTGATGCTTGAACCACAGAATGTTGGCTTGTGGCTTTCGACATCATGTAGTCTAATTTTGCTTTATGACTAATTCTTGCATCAGCATGGACCATAAACAGGATAAGATAGACAGATAGACGAATCCACTAGACAAATTTTTCATAGCAACTGGAAAGCCACCACCAGTTATTTTCCCAGCTGGCATTCTGAACAATATTGGACCTACAAAATAAGGTTGTCCTAATTCTGCTTAATTTGAACGTGGTTAGTTGAATGATAATAATGTGCTTTGAATTGAAAAAACATGATAAGAAAAAAGAAAATCTAAAATAAATTTACGGATTTGATGGAATCCTAACGAGGGCCCCCGTTCTCTCTTCCCCAAACAACAACAACAGATTTCCATTTGCAACGTTCTTGTTCTACAAAAAAAAAAAAAAAAAAACGTTCTCTTTTTATTTATATTAGTATAAAATGACACTTTCGCATCCTTAGTATTTGAAAATTTTGCAAATGAGATTTTTTTGATGGAACAAAAATTATGGTCGGTAGGCCATAACTTGCATTGTAAATACAAGATTTGATATTGCTTTGACATTTTCTAAAGTGATAATACTTGATTTAGACTCTTATTTAATTATGATTCTTTTTTCTAATAAGGCGGTGAGCCTTTTATTTATCTTTCTCCATTCAATTAATCTTATTTTATTAAACGTGTGCATGCAGGGAAGCGACCGTTGTTGAGCTCTCACTTTCATCATGGTGGCTTGACTGTTGAACATCCTACATGGGTGGACCAGAAATTGTTTGTTTACAGATCAAGAGACCTTTCTATTATAGAAAATTCATCTACATATTGAAACAAAAAAAAAAAACTCAGTCCAAAAAAAAAAAGTGAAGCAACTAGGAACTTAATAAGGTAGTACTATATTATATACAATTCTTTAACAAGCTTATGATAGTTGATAACTTTAGTATAGATTTTAGTGGGTTTGTGTTATTTGTTGAGGTTGACCACCTTATTGTATAATATTGAGACTTATATATGAGTCCTTATAGCACATGTATAATATGCAGCTTATGCCAGCTTCTTCAATTTTTTATTGTGGATTTGTTTATCTTTTTCCTTTTTAGTTGATGCTAGAGTAAACTATTTACTCCCTCCGTCCTAAATTAACTGCTTAGTTTTGATTTTTTTTAGTCAAATTGACTATTTTTAAAATTAATAATTAAGCATATATAAATATATTTTTTAACATTATAAAAATTGGTATTAGTAGTAAATTGTATATACTTTCTTTTGGTTATAATCTCTTCACCTATATTTTGGCAAAAATGGTACAAAAATTAGTTTTAAAAATAGTCAATATGACTTTAAAAAGTCAAAACTAAGCAATTAATTTGGGACGAAGGGAGTAGCATTTTTTCTACAACCCTGCTGATAGAACTGCTTCACTAATACTACATTTGGATCGTAAAAATGAAAGTAGTAATAGAATGACTCATTCATGTGGAATGAAAAATATTATGTTTGATTATTCTATTGGAACAGAATAAACTATTCTCATTTCTGTCAAACTTGTAAATTTTATTATTTGGAGGAGGTTATGGAATGACTCATCCCACTAGAATGGAATGAATTATTTCACTCTCTGTTCTATTTCCTTCTCTATTTTATTCTTTCATCAATTTTATTCTTTTGATCCAAACATAACATAAAAGTTAGGATTTTGATATATAGAGCTTAATTTTTAGTGTCCGTGTCTTCTCCAATATTAGCGTCTTCATGTGACATTGTACTTCTTCACCATGTGAGTTGCTTAATGGCTTTCAATTTTCAGCAGCTCTCTCTGGTCCACAACATATTTTTCAACATGTTATCATTCTTGAATTATGTTTGTTCACAATTATGTTTTATTGACCATTTAAACCAAAATTAATATCTTTAAATACAATTCTATTCTTAAATTATTCTTATCCTGACAATTTCGTGGACTATTTTTTTATTCTAAAATACTTCACGCTTTCTTACTTGAGATTATATATATAGTACCTGATAAATTAATTTAGAAACAAGACAATAGTGTATTAGGTAGTTATTTTCGAACTAATTCACTGATGAAGTAGTGTTTAAATGTTTTAAATTAGTTAAAAACTTAAAATTGTCCAATCCCAATTAACTAACAATTGTTGTTAAATCAGGTCGAATGCTTTCTGAAATGGCTTCCATTGCAAAATTGGAGTAATCTATCTATCTATATCGATATTATAAAGCCACCATAAGGTTTCCTCCACAAATTTCGTGTATTTGTGTCATAGTTTTTTTTATCCCTATAATTTTAGATATATTATTATTTTGTTCTTTATAATATTAATTTTTTATGTATTTTATTTACTCCTCTAAATTTTATAAAATTTCTATTTTATTTTACATAACTTACACACGTCGCATCACTATTATAATTAAATATTTGGAGTCAAGTTGTTTTATAAAATTCTGGTGTAAATATAGTGACGTGGACTGACCTGATCAATGCATTGCAAACACACATGATCCGAATTGAACCTCGGGCAACTAAAGCCTATATATCCTACAGGGAGTATAATTTGAATGGTCTATTCAATTAAATTAATTGTCTTGAATGTTCAATATGGTGTGAGAGTGACATTATTTCATTTATGTACGGACTTAACGGTTCATATGTTTTACGTTAAAATTATCACATGTTAAGCTTTACATATAAAAGAGTATATTGAGACAGAATATCATAAAGTCTCACATCATACGTTTTACTCTACTCATTGATAATTTATTTTAAGTTGGATAGTTCAACCGTTTTAACCGTTCATGTATTTCTAGGTCAAGCCACATAAGAAATAAAATTCCCACTTTGTTCAGTAAATAAATTTCTTAAGGGAAATGTTTTTTGCACACCAAAAAACTGAAGACTTTAAAAAGAAAAAAAAAAAGGAACATGCTTGATATTTTCATGCATACCTCAAAAATAATCATCAAGCATCATCCTGTTTGGCTGTCTGTGGGTGCAAGGGTAATAATGTTAATGAGTTTCGACACCATCAAAAAATATCGGTTAATAATGTTAAGAGTAAATTTTTTTACTGTTACAATAAATATACTTTTAGCAATAATTTTACATTACTTTAATAATATTTTAAATTTTTAATGACACTTGTTACTCTGACATTATCAACGGCCCAAAAAATTAGTTACATCATTCATGCATTCCGAATATACAACCACATCAACCCTAATTCTTATTAACCAACTCAAATCAATTCCATTTTTATTCCACAACCCAACTTGGGGGGAAAAGAACAATCACTAATTGAAGAAAAATGCATATATAATCGGATGGATTTCCGACTATATATACAGATTACAGTCAAGAAGGAATGAAGAATACTAAATATGATAAACGCCCAGCAAATTAGGAAATAATTTACACCCATCCTTGGATATACAATTGTTGTGCCAAACCAAGATAAAAGTACAATCAAAACCTTGAGATTACACAAGAAAAGGAATTATCATTGACATAAAAGCATCATAAGTAAACGTTGCTGAACCGGTGTAACGCAAATCCTTTTCCTTGAATTTTTCAGTCAAACCCTGAATTACATTTGAGAAATGAAGAAATCAGATAAAACTTATTAAAAGAATAAGAGACTTAAAGTAATCAAATCCCTTTCCTTTTCCTGCTGGTCTCAGGTCAATACTATCTAACCACAGCGGAGACACAGAAGGCGTAAAAGGGTTAAAAAGTTAATACTCCCTTCGTCCCAAATTAATTGCTCAGTTTTGACTTTTTAAAATTAAATTGACCATTTTTAAAACTAATCTTTTTACTATTTTTGCTAAAATATAGGTGAAGAGATTATAACCAAAAGAAAATATATATACAATTTATTATTAACCCTAATTTTTATAATTTTAGAAATATATTTATATATGCTTAATTATTAATTCTAAAAATAGTCAATTTGACTTAAAAAAGTCAAAACTGAGCAATTAATTTAAGACAGAGGGAATAATTGTTTATTTCTACCAAAAAGAGGGTATTGCATTTTCACTCCTGATCTCTCTAAAGATAAAATATAATAATTGCTAATTCAGTATTTCATCATGGCTCGTCTCACATGGGTCTGGGTCCACCAGCACCTCTCGTGAGGTTAAACTTGTGAATATAGTATGTTTCTTTTTGAAAATTACCAACTCCCAAAATGTACTTGGCACTCGGTAATTTTCCTCTTTGAAATTCAAGGGGAGCATTTCCCCGTCGTAAGCAATGAGAGGTTCATGCCAAGGGATTGCTGAAGAAGAAACGGAAACTGTGGCTGGTTAACCTCAGATCACGATCACTAGTTGCATTCTTGGACGTTGAATGCAGCCAATGTGACCAATTAGTGATTTATATTCCCACGCACTTTTTACAAAATCAAATTTGATTGATGTCACTTTCTAATAACAAGTTGGACGTATTTATTTATTCGAGAAAGAATAACTAATCAGCTACATATATCAGTATGAAGAGCACGTCAGGTTATTATTCATTACTCACCTTCACAATCATTCCACACCTGCACATCGAACAAAAAGTAATTTGAGGTTAATATTTAGCCTGATGTGAAGTCATAAATAACTTGATGTGATTGAGTTTATGAGGTCTTACTCAACAAAACTGTCAAACGTCAGCTCAACCCTCCGGCCACTTCCATCCTCATATCTAGAAATCAGAACTTGAAGAACCGAAGGTGGAATAGCGTACCCAAGACTGTAAAGAGAATCCCTTAGCTCCATGGAATCAATTTTCCCACTTCGATCCCTATCAAATCTCTCAAAAATGCCCTAAGGTGCAAGAAAATAAAAAAAGATTATTCCATAGGTTTTGAAACAAAGCAAAATCTAAATAGCAGAAAACCAACTGCTTTGAAAGGACAGTTCAAATGCATTTTAAATGCTGTAACATGCATGGACTGTTGTAATGTGTGATTAAGGATATAGGATGCCACTCATTTGGAGTTTTCATGGCTATGTGCCGAGTATGCAAAAGTTATTATATAAATTATAACGCGTAGAGAAAAATGCCCAAGTGCACCTTAATTGTGCACCCGCTGATGTTTTCTGAAATTAAATAAAAAGTTAAGCCCCGTAGTTTTGTACTTAAAGAAAGAAATGATATAAAACACAGTAAGTGCACGATTTTGGTGTATGTATCTAGCTTGAAAGGAAGCTCCTCTGATATATTCTTTTTGTTGCAATTGCATAGTAGCCTTAAAAAGAACAAAGAGCTCAGATTTACCACATCAATTAACTAATGATAAACCTTTTGTTAATAACTTAAAAATCTAAATGCAACAATTCAGGCACATCTCCATAAGTCTTTCAATTTAAGAATATATGAATGTGCCTCTCGAATCTTGATTACTACCCGCACACCGAACCGCATAAGTAGATGCAGCACAAGTCCTGCTTTCCTATTTAATAACTTCACAAAAAAATTAAGTATTTTTGTCTCAACTATGATTAACTTGAAAAAATGAACTCATGACAGAAACTTAATTAGACCACTCACCCGCCATTGACCAAGGCAACTCCATAACTCAGCAAACTCTTTGGGTCCTGTATACAACAAAATTAGCCCGTCATCAATACAGAGAATTAGCCTGTAAAGTACTTACCCAAAAAACTAAAGGAAAAATTAGCCTAAAAGTAAAGATGAAACCAATGTCTGTTAATAACGCCATAGCTGATTTTAGTTATGTCAAAGCAAATGTTTTATCGATAATGTTTAGTGATTTGTATATTGCTCTAGAATTAACAGAATTAGCTCTGGCAATAGAATTTCCCTAAACAAAAATGACTGGTGAGCTAAGGCAGACCAAAATACCAATTTCACATACAACAATTCTCATACCAATAAAACATCATTGGTGAAAACTCTGTATTTTTTCCAATTTGCAGCTAACCTTAAAATATAATGATAGGAACAGTCTTTCAAATTGTGTGATTAAGCTTATGTCATACATGCATATAGGAATGTTTCTGCCTCCTTTCAATCAAACTTGATCCTACCAACAAAAGGTCGTGTTTTTAAAATAATGATAACTTCAAGGGCAGTTGTTTTAAATGTGTAAAATTTGGCTTTAGAACTGGATTTTAGGGCTGTAAATCATTACTCCTTGAATCTGTGTCTAATTATAAGATTAACTTAAGTAAAGTAGGTGCCAAAGTAGTAAATACTCCCTCCATTCCAAAAAAATAAAATAAAATAGAGTGCACAAGAGGTGAGAGACACCTCACGTTCTTTTATCATAAGGATATTTTGAAAAAATATAAAACATCCTTTTGTACGTAATGTCATATAATTATATTCAATTACACGTGACGATATCATTTTTGTATAATAGCTTGTATAATTATATAAAGTGTCCCACGCCTCCCTTTTTGTCAATTTGACAATGACAATAAAGGTCAAATTGGACTATACCAATCAATGAACATAGACACCTATTTCTAAACTTGGTTACAGATTTTAGAAAGTGAAATCTTTATACTTTGAAAACATTAGTCACACGTGAAGATTAAAAGCAAAAAAAATCCAACTTTCAACAAACTTTATGAAAGTTACCAAAAAGCTGAAATAACAGTGGACCCACAAATTCAATTAAGCTGTCTAGTAGATTATCAAGAAAACAGCAATCAAAACGCAAAAGAAGAAAAACAGACTGACCAATTCTGAGAGAATCCTGAGGATTCTTGAAGAGAAACATGAGCAAACGGATAGTCCGAAGACTGAACCTCTGGTAACCCGAAGAGAGAGCCTGCTGTAACTCATTCTCGTCAATGAATCCGCTCCGATCTCGGTCCACCATCTGGAAGCTCCGAATCACTTCCGGGTTTGTTCCGGGCGGAAACGAGGGGTACCCATAGGACCCGTAATTGCTCTGAGCTTGGCCATGGGTATAGGTATTCGGAGGAGGGTGGTACGGTTGTGCCCATCCGGGTTGTGATTCGGGCACGGGTGGAGCAGATGGAGAGCTGTAACCCGAGTAGGATTGAGGGTAGGACATTGATATGGGGTGTGTTTGGTTGTTGAGAAAAGTGGAAAGGAAATAGAATGAGGTCAAAGAGGGAAAGAGGTCGGAATTGGATTTATATCGGGAAGAAGAATCTGGAGAGCTGGTAACGCGTTACACGCGCCATGAAGGGGTGCGTGGAAGATTCCTCAGTTTTCCTGGTCCTGGGTTTAATTTACAGGGGCGGCAAAATCATTGTCATTGTCATAGAGATCATGCGTTGCAATAAATTTGTATAAAATTTATTAATACATAAAATTAATTAAAATTATAAGAAAAAATTAATTATTATACATTCTCTTAAAAAATAAAAAATATATATATATAATATAAACATTTATAATTTATGTTATTTTTTATTAAAGAATTAAGTATAATAAATACTTGTGACATTATTAAAATAAATATATTTTTTGTCATTTATTAGAGAAATAGATTGTTCAAATATAAATAATAATGGAATAATTAAAAGTTTTAAATATTGAATTTTTTTGATTAGAGATATATTTGTTTGAGTAGTATTATAACAAACACTTATTATAGATCATTGTCATATATATTATTACTGAGTTTATAAAAAAAAAATTGTATTCAGATTATTATTGTTTTTTTAATTATTTTGTTGTGTTTGTATGTGAAGGTATTATACAAGTAAATAATGTTAGGAACTTTGATTTTTTTGTCTCAAATGACGTAATATTGAATAAGACAAAATATATTTTAAAAAATTCATAATCACAAGAGATTTATTAAATCAATTTAATAATTGTACAAAAAATAATTTATACATAGATAAACTTATAGATGAAGTTGAATTGTGGACAAATATTTGTCAAAAACTCTACGTGTATATGAAAATTGAATATAAATATATTTGAATTTTATTTATTTATATTTTAACCTTTAATCATAAATAAAAATATAAATAACTTAAATTCGTCTAATTTTCATGTCTTCCTAGCAGGAAAGCTCATCGTTTGTCCCAGCTGTCTTCTGTGGCGCCAGTAAGCTCATCTCAAAGTCTTCCTTTCCTCCCCTTCAGTTTTACTCATTAGTGCCATGGACTCTCAGATCTATGGCGCCACTAAGCCCCTCTCGCTACTTTTCATCTCTCACCTCGGACTTACTGTTACCGCATTGCCGCCGACAACCACCACAAACTCAACCTCCTCCGCCGCCCAGATCAATTCCAACTCCGTCCTCGTCGCTCTCCTCGATTCCCACTACACGGAGCTCTCCGAACTAATAGAGAAATATGACAATAGATCTGGGTTTTTTTTTACTGATTTTTTCAATCTACAACTATGCAGATCTGTATATACATCATTACTTGGTTTAAGGATTAGATCTACAATAAGAAGAACAGGATTATACCGAGGCATGTTCTATTGACTGTGAGGAATGATGAGGAGCTTGGAAAGCTTCTTGCTGGTGTTACAATTGCTCATGGTGTGCTTCCCAACAGCTAAGGAACCTACCAAGTCGCCCTCAAAGGCAACTAAATCCCCAAAGAAAGCTTAGTTATGGTTTCTTTCTCTCTGTGTTTAGAAGAAAGAAAGCCTAATTTCTTTTACGGTGGTTGGGGTTTAGGAAAACATCTTTAATTTAGTGTGATAATTACTTTAAAAAAAATAAGTCAAATAATTACTTACATAAAATATAGTTACCTGAAAAAAATAAATAGGTCGTTCCACATGATCATTTTTACTTAATAAAATTATTAATAAATAAAATTAATTAATAAAATACACATAATAAATAAATTATAAAATACACATAAAATATTATTTTTATAACATCAGATATCACATCAACAATTTTTGTTTTCATTATTTGTCTTAATGAATTTTTATACACGCCGGTAAATTTTGTCATGTGTTAGCCACATCAAAAATAAACTAACACCCGTTTGTTTAAGTGTCATTTTTTTAGAGCCTTCCTACGGGGACAAGAAAAAAGGGACCGAAAAATAGTTGTATAGGCCCACACAACTATTATATATATATATATATATATATATATTACTTAATTTTTTTATGTTTTTTCCTATTTTTTTTAAATCCGTAGTATAAATATATTTGGACTCAATACCAAAAAAAAGCAAAGGAATTTGGAAATGTCCAATTTTTGGGTCCCTTTTTTCATGTCCCCGTAGACTTATTCTTTTTTTTAACGAGAGAGGTATATTTGAGCTACGTTTTACAATGTCAATGACACTTTTGAAAAAAAAAGTTCTTAGGGCTACTGGGACTTCCGTCCAAATTTTAGGGGCAATTATGCACTTTTGTCCCTTCTTAATTTCTCTTATTTTATTATCCACGTACGTCAATATTTATTATTAACATAAATTTATCGTCATATGTAACAAACCTTCAAAACATTCTTTCTATTTTTTCTCTTTGTTTTATGCGTAATGTTAGGGAGTTTCAAATTTTTTGTCTCAAATGACATGATATTGCATAATTAATAGCATAGTCAATCACATAAGATATACTATCTACTCAATTAATGTTATATGATAATACATCATTTCAAACAATTTTTAA
The DNA here is from genome assembly GCA_034770075.1 of Aralia elata. Lineage (NCBI taxonomy): Eukaryota > Viridiplantae > Streptophyta > Magnoliopsida > Apiales > Araliaceae > Aralia > Aralia elata. The sequence continues at coordinate 46,235,519 of CM068381.1, read as the reverse complement.
AATAAAACTTTTGAGACCCCTAACATCACTTTTATTTTATACTATTTGTGCACAATTTTAATTTATTATGATTATAACCTAACATTACTCTTAGATTATAGGTACAATTTTAGCAGTAAGATTTTTTATTTTTTTTTGGCTGTACATGGTAATAAGTTAATTTTTCCTAAATTTTTCCTTCTGTCTCTCCCTGCCAATTCCCTCCTAAATCTTTAATTTAGAAATAAAAGACAATCAAAGACTATCTTGGACAAAAGAAGTAGTAAAAATTTAAATTGACGGTGTAAAGTATAATTTTATCCAGTCATTAATAAAATATATTTTGAGAAAAAAATTATATTGCACTATCAATCAATTTTATTGATGAAGAATTATTCATAACAAATATTTGTTTTAATTGTTATAATATAATTCGAACAAATTTATTACTCATCAGATTTTCTAAAAAATAATGTATTCGCTTTTAATTGTAAAGAAAGGATTAAAAATTTTAAATTTAGACTATTTGTCTTTTATAGATAGTTAAAAATATATTTGCTCCAATAATGTAATACCAAACACTTGCTGGAAAAATCAAAAGTAATAACCTAGCAGTAAAAATCTCTCCCTCCGCAAAATCATAGGTTCCAGTCTAACTTTCAACAAGAATAAATCAGGCTTTAAAGATTAAAAGTTAAGTATTCTATAAGATCTTCCTAGTTCGCGGGCTTTATTAGACTTCCCCTTTATACTATTAAAATTAAAATATACGCATATATTTACATTGTAGATAATAAAAAAAATATTTATTATTCTCTTCGTTCTAAAATTAGATATATAATTTGACTTTTGAGTTCAAACGACAACATATTAAAGTTTAAATTAATATGAATTTATTTAATTTTAATTGATACAATAATTATAATTATATAATATATAACAAAAACTATTAATTACAATTCTAAATTGTTACAAGTCTTACTAATTTTAAAATTTAATATACCGTTGTTTAACTTTAAAAATTAAGTTATATTTTTAATTTTGGAATTGAAGGAGTGTTTCTTTAACCATACCAAATATTTATTAATTACATCTTTACCTGTCCATAATCTAACGAACATTCCATATTTATAAATTAGTATTGGTTGTAGTGCCTCCGGCACTGTGGACAAAGGAATGAAGAGTTAAATTTATTCGAAACTTTGGACGATCCAGATGATTTAATAAGTTGAGTAAAAAAAATTTAGATTCAAAATCATTTGTGTATTGTATAGCTAGATCGGTTCCATACTAATTTAATTTTCGATTTTTATTATTTTCCGGTCCAAAACACATATAGTTCGCCCAAACACCATTTGACCAAACGAAATAAAGAAAATGGAGAAACTTGATCCACTTGATTCCGAATCCATGGTGGGATAATGATATCAATTTAGCTAAATTTGGACGTTCGCGGGAACTAACCCTACCAAAAAAAAAACCCAGAAATAGATCATAGCTTCTGTCACTTTGCTTGTGTATGGCGGAGAAGAAAAAAGTGGAAGAGAAAGTGGTTGCAGAGGCAGAGGAGCTGCCGAAGACTATCGTGCGCCGGTTGGTGAAGGATACGCTGTCTCACTTGTCCAACGACGGTGACATTTCACTCCTGCGAGAAGCCCTCCAAGCTTTCTCCGAGTCCTCTCGTATCTTCATTCAGTACCTCTCTGCCACGTAATTTTGACCAATCTCTCCCTTTTGTGTTCGTTTCTGGTTTCGATTTTATGTAATTCTATTCAGTTTTATTTTTTTTTTAGATTTGGTAATCAATTGGTTCTAAAATTGGGGAATTTTTATGTATTGCTTTTGAATTTTGTTGAATAGAGAATTGGGTATATCTGCAGTGCAAATGACATATGCAAGGAGTCTAAGAGGCAAATAATTAATGCTGATGATGTATTTAGAGCGCTTGAAGAGATTGAGTTTCCTGAATTTATTGAGCCACTCAAAGTTTCTCTTGGAGGTTAGAAGATATATTCCAAAATCTATATCTCTTTTTCTTTTTTCTTTTTTAATGGATTCGGTTTTATATATAATCCTGTGCTGAGATGGGGATTGGGGAATATATACTTTACATGAATCACATAGTTGATTAGAATCTGGAACCTCACAATTTGACACCCCTAATTTGAACCCGACAACAGGATGGCGTAATACGGCCTAGAATAGGTGCTGCAGATTTCTGGTAAGGACGGATTTGACCATTGGCTGGAAAAGTGTGAGGTTCCAAATTAAATTGATACAACTGAAGTAGAAAGGAACATAATGTGACCTAATTTAAAGAAAGACTAAGAAGGTTACATACTTTACAAGAAATCCATATAGGATATATTCAGTTGGTATGATCTATTTATGTTATTTCTTTTTCAGCAGTTTAGATTCTTATAAATGCTTTTGTGATTTAAAAAATAAACATACAGATAATGAGGGGGAAAAAAGAGTCTAAAGCTCTCTTAATTTAGTGGATTTTCTGTTTAATGGGTGGCAGACTCTAGACTTTGTAATCCTTACTCCTATTTTACGTTTGAGAAAGATTTTTTATTCTTTGATGCTAGTGGACAAGAGTAGAGCCTGTTCGGGAGCTACTTATAAGTTGGGTTGACTAACTTATAAGTAGTTTAAGCAAAAAAAGTGTTCGGGAACAATTTTTTTTTTTTACTTATAAGTCGAAAAAAAAGTCAAAAAAAATAAGTAACCTTTAGTTGCTTAAAAAAAATGACTTATAAGTCATTTTTTTTAAGTTGGTCAACAACTATGAAATGACAAAAATGCCCTCTTTTATTTTTAATGTTCTTCTTATTGAAGGATATTTTAGTAATCTTCTTATTTTATTTTAACTTATAAGTCATTATTAGCCGAACACATCTACAATTATTACTTATAATTCTTGACTTATAAGTAAAAATAATGCCGAACACTATTACTTATAAATCTACTAAAATTTTAACTTATAAATCTACTCAAATTTTAACTTTAAGTCAAAAAAAAATAAGTCATTCCCGAACAGGCCCCAAGTGATTTACAAAATAAGCACAAAAACCGATTTGGTGATAGTAATCATGCATTTTTTCTACACTTGAAAATTGTTTTAAACTTGTAGTTTTCCATTCACAAAGAGATGAGGGAAATCGAATTGTAATCTGCTGAGTCAGCTGATGATTGTGGATGTTTGCTTCAATGTTACGATTGTGGTTCGATACGGTACGTAGAACGAAATCAGGAACAAGGAACAGAAAATGTCACGAAAAGACAAAGTTCGGTAAGGGTAGGTTTCTATGAATCACTTAGTTATACGAAATATGTTTAGTCAGACATGGTACCTTGAGAATAGCTCTCCAAAAAGATATAGTTAAAAATTATAACTAGTTGAGATATAGTTAAAATCAGTTGAGTTATTTTAACGCGTAGTGTCACAACAAGAGCATTTTCAACGAGATTACGTCATGTCATCACTTACTTGACACTCACAAGTCACTTATTTGGCTTTTGGCATTCCCTATAATCTTCTTTTATATATAATGGTTTCTAATAGGGTGTTTTAGAGTTACTTATGTGATTATTATACTTTTAAATATTCTTAATATTTTAGATGATGAATCTAGATAGTCGATCCTAGCCTTTCGTTAAATTTAGTCTTAGCCATTAGTTGTATGATCCAAGAGTTATATAAGAGGATGCTTCTCATTTATAAAGCATAAAGCTTAGTTGTAGTTGTCATTATGCTTGTGTAATAGAAGTTTAAGTAAATAGAGGGAAAAAGTTTTGGATCGCTACATTTGATGTGTACAATGTTTTAGAACGTTCATACCAAAATGCAATTTGTTATCATGTTATCGTTTTCTGATAAACATGGTTCGTTTATTTAAGCCAACCAAATAATTCATAGTTTGTTTTGAATTTTACTATGGTAAGTTCGTAAGTAAACATATAATGGTTGAATGACATTTCTTTTTCTCCAAGTTGTCACCGAGTGTCAAAAGTTCATTTTTCACAATTCAATCCCTAAAATAGTCAATTGGTGTTATTTGTCTTTACCATTATTCAAAGTATCATGAATATTAGAAATTAAAATACAAAAAAAAAAACTAAACATTAAAATAAAATAAAATAAAAAGATAAAAAAAACCCTAATTCTAATTTCATAAAAAACAATTAAAGTTTGAAAATTAATTATTATTGTTAGAAAATAATTTTTAGAAAAATAATTAAAGTTTGGAAATTAATTATTATTTTTATAAAATAATTTTTAAAATTTGAAAAAAAAATTAGAAATGATTTCTTCTTCTTCTTTTTTTTCCTAATCTTTTTGTTTGTTTGTATTTTAGTTTCAATGTTGAGTTTTTTTGTACTTTAATTTCTAATATTGATAATACTTTCAACAATGAGAAGGATAAATTTGCCCTTGAAAAAATGGATCGGGTTGAAAATTGAACGACTCTAAGTGTTGTTTGGGAAAAGAAACAAAATTGACACTAATCGACCACTTTAGGGACCCATTTGATGAAAAATGAACTTTAAGGACAACTTTGACACTCGGTGGCAACTTGTAAAGACAAAAGTGTCATTTAGCCAAAATATAAAAGGGTTATAATGAGAAGCGATGAAACTGTCCTACCAAAAAATCCCATAGTACTAGCCTTTAAGGTTTTAGGTAGTTTGTTGTTAAATTGTTTGAGCAGAAAGGAAATTTAATTGTTACAACTAAAGTAGAAAGGAATATAATGTGACCTAATTTAAAGAAAGACTAAGAAGGTTGTATACTTTACAAGAATTCATATATTTAGTTGTTATATACCGTACATTTTTAGCACTTGTCTTATATACTCATTAGTCGAGATGGGTCCAATAAGAAAGGTTATTTGGAACTTATCAATAATAGTTTCTCTTTCTTAATATGCGTGCAAAAAGAAACACAACAATCTTCAATTTTTTTATTATTTTATCACAGTCCCAGACATTACAAAGTTCTATCGTCGGACATTTGTTTTATGTGCAAGCAGAGTAATGAGATACATGCTCATTTATTTCTGCATTGAAGTCCTGTTGCTTGGAGATTGTGGAGCTCTCTCTTTGGAATGCTAGGAGAGGAGTGGGTGTGTCCTGCTACGGTAGAAGATATGCTATTAATTCGTTTTAGAGGATTTGGAAGTAAGAGGGATGCCAAAATTTTATGAAAGTGTGCCTTCTTTCTAGGGCTGTAAATGGTAACCGGAAAATTCGTATTCGTCCGCATTCGTATTCGGTTTAAAGGTATCCGCAAATAAACGGATACGGATACGGATGTAGGCATATTCGTATTCGTTTAATATCCGACCGTAAATATATCCGGCGGATAGCGGATATCCGGAATCCGATATTCGGATTCGTATCCGTATCCGGAATCCGTATCCGAATAACTTATATATATATTACTTATATATATATATATTATATAAGTTATTAATATATATACATATATATTAATAACTTATATGCATTAATTATATATAAATAACTTACATTCATTAATTAATAACTTACATATATATATATATATACACACTTACAAAACAATAGTCATTAGCTTGTTACATATATATTAATAACTTACATTCATTAATAACTTAAATTCATTAATTAATAACTTACATATATATATATATATATATATTAACTTATAAAACTATAACTATTAGCTTGTTACATATATATTAATAACTTACATTCATTAGTATAACTTTACATTTATTAATATCTTACATTCATTAATATCTAGTAATTAAATAAAATCTTAGGAATTTAGCAAAAAAATAAAAATAAATAATAATAATAAAAAATTCTTAGTTTTTAAATCTGTCGGATACGGATACGGAAACGGATATTATCTGTATTCGGATATTATTCTGAATACCGGATACGGATAATATTTTTAAAATCCGCCGGATACCGGATACGAATACGGATGCGGATTAATTTTCCGGATACGGATACGGATACACTGGTATCCGTATCCGTTTATATCCGTTTACACCCCTACTTCTTTCTATCTTGTGCAGAATTTGGAATGAGCCTAATGCTAGGTAGTTTAGAGAAAATTACTTATCCTTAAAACTATTGAATGATGGGATTATTTTTTTGTGTTTCTTTGGACGTTTGCTATGGGGGGCTCTTAAAGGTAGAGATTGGAGGGCTGCACTTTTTTGAGTGCATTTTAATTTTTTAATTTTTTGTCTGCTGAGGGTGGACTTCTTGTCCCACATTTATTGTATTTTTTCTTTTCTATTAATAAAATTATCAAAAGAAAAAAAAAGAAAAAAAAAGAAGAAGAAACCCGGCAACTAAAGTGGGATGAGGGGTGTGTATTTATTAAGCCGGGAATATCAGAATGGCATGACTATTAGAAACTAAGTGGCTAGAAATATAATAGAGATCGGTGGATGTAGATCCATTGTATTGGTGAATAACAAAATATATACATAGGAATGGACTAGGGTTGATGATAGATTAGGATTATGAACAAAAGCCTCAATTACTAAAAAGGAGGGTGACCCTCTGCTTGCCGAAAGCCATGTCCAAGAATTTGTTTTGTGGATTAAATTTTGTTAAGCTATTAATTATCATGAAACCTTAAGCTAATAAAAATGAGTCTAACTACGTCTATTTTGCATCAACAGTCCCCCTCATTTGCTATTCTAATCCCCAGGTGAAGGACTACTAGGGTGCAACATGATGCACAAACAGAACACAATGTGAATTGCATTAACATAGTGGAACCAAATGAAAGCAAGAACACGTGATATACAACTTACTATTTATCTTAAAATATACACTCTTAGAGAATGGACCAGAAAACTGTTTTCATATTGATTGTTATGTTGAAAACTATGTTATTGGCATGATATTTAACACGTACAGCAACAGATTTTTCAAGTAGAAAAAGAAATAGACATTGTATTCTATAATATAGTTTATCTGGAATCAATTTAGCATCTAAAGTTTAATAATTTTGAAAACCACATTCCCATAAATTACTTCTGAACACATTTTTGTAGATATGTGAGGGTTAGCACTTTGTTCACTCGAAAAACTCAAGTATAGATATTCTAGAAACAGTTAAAAACTACTCAGCTAACTTAGGTGATTTATGTAGGAGCTCTTTGTACAGGAAGTTCTTCCACCACTAACTCTATTTATGCTAGAGGAAGCATTTGCGAAAACATATTCAACTGAAGCTGTAGATTGCGACACTATTAAGAAATAAATTTGTTCTTGTTATAGCCAACAGTCGATCTATATTGCAATGCTGGCTTGGCAAATTAGTGTCCGTCCAGTATGTTTGGTCACCTATAGTCTTTTATCTTTGGTTTGACAAGCATATTGTCCATGTATGGGCTATAGCTTCATGAAACCTAATCTGTTGATTTTGTCTGTTCTATCAAGGTTTATGCTGGTGGTAACCGAAGTCCTGTGTAATGATCATGTCATTGATCGTTTTGCTTGGTTAAGAAATGCCTAATGTTCGTAAAAAATAGACTAAGTTCCTTCCAATATAAATTCATTAGGACAGCTTTTGTGTTTGATTTGCAAAAATACTTCCGAAGTCCAGACTAATGTTTCTCCTGTTCTCTCCTACAGAGTTTAAACGAAAGAGTGCTGTAAAAAGATCGAGATCCTCGAGGGGAATAGAAGCCAAAAAGAGTAAAAGGAAAGAACAACCAGCAGAAAATGGAGGTGAAGAAAAGCAAGATAGTATAGAAGGCAACAAGGACGATGAAGAAGAAGAAGATGGTGATGCTCATGATAGTGACTGAATCGCTAGCTGAAGAAGAAACAGAGAACCTACTGTTGAATCTGATGTATATATGAATTTAGAGTAATGCTACGGTGACAAAAAAAAAGTTATAAAAATTTGGATATAAAATGATGTGTCGAATTATAATTAGTTGATGTTTCATCATTTATGAGTGAATCTAATGGTTATAATCAGATAAATGTGATTACAAAAAAGTGGATATTAAATGATAAGTCAAATTATAATTAGTAGATGATTTACTATGTATCAGTAGGTCTAATGGTAATAATCAATCACAATTAGACACATCATTTTGCATCTAGCTTTTATAATCATTAGTCATCAAAGTATTAGATGATAGATCTCCTCCACGTGGTATTATCATTATATTCAATATTTTCTTTCATTATACGGATCCATTAAGCTTTTTGTTCCTAAACACAAGAAATACTCTCCATTTCACAAAATGGGTTTATATGTCAAAAATTATTCACAATAAGAATGTTCTTTCTATTGATAATAGTTTTAAATTGCATAAATATTAACAACATAATTTCACTATTATACTATCACACCATGAAACTAAACTACTTGTGTTATACTTAATGTGTGTTTAGAAGAGTAGTTGCAATTCGTGAGCCAAATTTTCAAAATATAAAGGATGATACTAAGGGTTATACAATACTCTATATGAAACTTTTTTTTTAAATAAAATTTATTATAAAAAATTGCATTCAGAATAATTTTTGGGAGGAGTAAGAAAACTCGAAAGAAAAAAAAAATTCTGAAATAGTCATTGGACCTAATTTTCTAAGTTCTAGACTTTGCTCTTTGTGTGTTTGTGAGTTTTAATTTGGAGGGAGGGATGGAAAGGAAAAATTCTTTCTTTTTTTTTCAAAAAAATTGAAAGGAAGAATTTTCTTTTTCCATCCCTTCCCGTCCCCCCAAATCAAAACTAACAAATGGGTAATAAGGCCTAGACCAGACTTTCTTCGGGTCGGATGAAGCCAATTTTTATTCATAAATACTCAATACTTCTAAATCTAAAAGTTTTTACCAGGTCAAGCCTTGTACACATAAGTTTAGATTTAGGGTTTTAAAGGCCGAGCCAAACCAAACTTTTGAGCTTCATGTCTTTTCCTAGTAGACACATTTGGAAACACCAATTAAAATTCGAAACAATTGGGTTAAAAGAATTATTGTATTTAAAAGGTAAATGAAAATCAAATTTGATCCTATATTTTGAAACAGGAGTATGTCTTTGATACCTAAAAAAAAGGATTAATACCACATCAACTTGGGATTATACAATAAATTAATAATCCCACATAAGCGGCCTTGTAAATGAAATGTATTCCATGGAATTGTAGTCTTACGAGTACGCTAATCTTAGGATTAAAAAGTGTGAGAAATATTAAACTAGTAGAAATAGTCCAATTCATCCATCATTATTGGAAAGAAACACAGCTAAACATAGCCCGAAAGATTAAAATGCAAACCTATTAGCTCAAAAATTCTCAAATCAAGGGAATTGTACATATAGATGATTTCATCGAGCCTTACAAGAAACAGGCAAGTTATCTCAATTAATTCAGCACTAGAGATTCTACTTCAGTTACGTCCAGAAAAATGAAAATTTTGAAAATAGACGCCAACCCGATACAACTCTTTCTAGCAAACTCAACTCACCTGTATAAGCCACAGCGTGACCAAATGCCCACAACTAGCTTTACAATTTTTTGCAAAGTATAAGCCACAACGTGAGCTCTCTAACTTTTTCACCACAAGGGGAGCTTCAAACAGGAAATAACTGGATATAAAACAACATTCGTGCACTTAATCCATTTGAGTACTAAAAACTTCTCATTACCGCACAGATAGCAGATCTCTACCAATATTTGCTAATCCAATTGAGCAAACCCCCTAGATTGTATAAGTCAGAAAAGTTTTCTGCAATTCTATAAGGTATCAGTTTTCTACTTCATGTATTCCAGAACACTGTGCTTGATCTCGTCAAGGAAGGAAAGCAAACCCATGACGCTTGTGAAGCCGCTTCCATCAACATCCTGTTCCTCAATAAGAAAGTTTTCAAACGCAGTGGCATCATCTTGCCCTCCCCGGATGAATATGAGTTTGGGAGTGATACTTCTTTCTTGTTTCAGTTTGTTAATGGCTGTTCTCAATAAGCCTAAATACAATACCCCTTGAATTAGAAAGCAATTCAAATTCAATGTTCAAGCAAAAACAACAAAAAGTATTTCAAGAGAACTTACAGTCGTGGGGTGGTGGATAAGGCAGTGTAGGGTCAGCTGTAGAAGAATAAAACACAACAAGGGTTGTGAATGCATCAAGGAAAAATATTGGACTTTCACTTGTTATCAATGCAGCACGACTCAAAGAGTGTCGAGGATATGCTTGCATATCTGGAGTGGCATATGATGACAATAGTGGGTATATGGCACGGCTAAGAGAACTTGGTTCTAGTGCACTGCGTCAAAAATTTGAGAACAAATTCAGTTTGTAGTGAAGACAATTAAAATACCATAAAGGGAGGATCCAGTATTATGTTGATAATCCACAAGCAGTATAACAGAACAAAAACTACTTGGAAACAAAGGTTAAAATATCAGAACTTAGATATCCAATCATGATTGTAGTAATGAGCATATACTGCTACAGACTTAAGTGAAGATAAATATTTGGTCCATGCCACCATAGAAACTTGTTAAGTCTAAATTAAGTGGCTTCAAATTCACTCTTTTTATCTACTCATCCTCCATTTTTAATAGGTCCGGCATTTTCCATTCTTAACCAAAAAAAAGCAGCAGCAAACACCTCACTTGGGTAGAACACACAGTGGCATTTCATAGCTGTCAGCAAGTTCAAAGGCATAATGATGTAGCAAATACAACCAATTGACATCTGTTAACATGCTAACAAATCCAAGAAAATCTTTACGAAAATCTTCTCCCTAGATTGATTTTCAAAAAAGTACAAAGCAATCTGACTTGAGCATTATAACTTAAAAACATGCCACAGTTTGATGCCAATATATAATATTTGATTTTTTTTAAAGGAAGAAATCAAGCTAAAATTCCACTAATTGTTTCAGTCTTTGAAATACTGAACTGATTGTATATTTCTATCCTCCCTTCTTTTTTGATAAGCAATTCTTGTCATTTTGATTTTCTTCTTCCTTTGATAATCTCATTTTTATTGTTTAAGACATTTTTCAGGGAAAACAACAAATTCACTACCTCTACTTATTATATACCTGAATAAGCATTGAAGGTATATTCGGTAATCTGGGTGAACACCTTCTTCATGGAAGCGGAGTAGCGGGTTTCGAAGCAATGCAAAGACCAAGCGAGGCAAAGGCTGCAGTTGTGGGCATTGAGTGAACTCGGTATCGATATGAACAGGCATTGACTGAACATTTTTACAGGCATCATTGTACTGAGCTGTAAGAATTACAAGCCAGTCATGAAGTAACATTCTGCCCTCACGAACACCTTGCTCCAGTGAGGCTAATATGACCTGAGAAGTAATGTTACTTGGAATCAGCAAGTAAGTTGATTTAAAGCATTATTCAGCTATCATTCACTAATGAAGGTAATTCAAATAAGGTATACTCTGCAGAAGATTTATAGACCACTTGTTACAATATGTTTATATGCCTTTGGGGGGCTATCATCAACCACATGCACTTATAAGAAGGAATATCACCTAAACAGGAATCGGCGTATCAACCAAAGATTTTCATTCTTTTAGAAAAGCACGTTCTTTCACAAGCTGATGGAACTATCAAAGAAGTCATGATGCAAAGACCATGTCTGTATCTTGTCTATTCAGATGTGCATGTTGCATTCTTAAGATGGCATGGAATTCAGAAAAGATATTTTTGATGCTTTGTTTCAATGATTATCAGACAGAACCTATTCAACGAAGTTTTCATCGTCAGGTTTGCATAAGTAATCTTTTCATTCTATTCCCTCCCAGGATCCCACCCACCACCTACCAACAGAAGGATTTTTTTTTTTAAAGAAAGGAAATTTTGTTGTTCACAAAATTAAACAAAATTAGACACATCTAAAAAAGCACATTAATTTCCATGTATATCTACCAAGGTCATTCTTTTGATCATTTTTACGCAAAAGAATTCAGGTTTCTCCACTTAAACTTCACCAACTTGCCCTCAAGTTCCTACCGCCCACCTTTCTTTTCCCGCCTCTCTTAACATGTATGTCCAGATCACCAATGTGGGTTGTGTATCTATACTCTCCTCAGGAATGACCCTAAAGAGTCTGCACGAGACTGTCCTCTACTCCATTTTGATAAGGACAAGATAAATCTTGTCACGATTCTGACCAGGTGTCTATTAGCATCATATCATATGCTACTGCAAAGTTTAATATGTCTTCCCATGGTTCATTCCTGCTCCAAAACCCAAACCCTCCTTGGACCCTGTCAAAAACCAACTGGTTTTGTCTGACATGCCCATTTAAATCTCCTATTTAAAATTTTCGTTCGCATGGTATTCCCTTGATACCTCGTCAATATCTTCCCAAAAGATGTCTTTAAAGAAAAAAGATCCGCTAACACGCACCAAAATATTTATTCTTTATTATTCCCTCTCAAAAAAACATTCCAAAGCAAAGTAGATAGAAGTTTGTGCTTGTGTGTGCGCAGCACATGATTCAAAGAAATGGCTGAGTTGCCGAAATATTGGCGATTCGGATTGGTTTTCTTAGGTACCGGTCAATTAACGAGTTGCCAATTGTAATTTCCAAGGATTATTAACGTCAAAAATGTTTATATGCTGAATATTGCTATGGCGGGGATAAATAACAGTAAATCAGAGAAATCAATGAGATATACCAGTGTAACAGAGAAATCAAGGCAAAAATACCCGCATAACAGAGAATCAATTGTCTTTCTCAGTCTTCCTCTTTCTCACTGTTTCTTATTTTCTATTTGATTGTATGTAGAGTCTAATGCTTTTTTTTTTAAACATTGTCAAATAGCTGATGATCTGTATACATATTATATATGTGACTAACTTATCAAAAATTGATACTCCCTCCATTCCATTTGCAGATATGTATAATATGAGATTCTTTTTCTGGAGAAGAGTGAGTAATAATAATAATAAAATCAAAAAATGGGACTCTTTTTTTGTGGAATAACAACAACAATAATAATAATAATATAAAAAAAACAAGACTCCTTTTGTGGAATATAGGGAATAATAATAATAATAAATTAATAATATCAAAGATGGGATCTTTTTGTGGAACAAATGAAGTAATAATAAATAAATAAATAAATAAAATATTTATATTTACATATTAACTTATCAAAAAATAATAATAATATGTATATTTATATTTATATGTAGATACTAACTTGTCAAATAATAATAATAATAAATAAAAAATGTATATGCAAATCCTAACTTATCAAGAAAATAATAATAATAACAATAACAAAAATATATGTAAATGGGCTTACTTACTCATCAAAAAATAATAAGTACATAAATAAATTAGTGAGTTAGGAGTTATGCCTTGAGAAACGGGGAGCATTATATTTCAGGAAAATTTGTAAAGTTGTCCCCTCGTGTTTACACTAAATTGCAATATACATCCCACTATGATTGGTTGTAAAACACCAATTCTCCAGTTGAGATCCTATTTGGTCAAAAACCTAGCCACAAACTCCTAAGTTCCAAAAGCAGACGAAATCACTATGGAACCAATCGACTAATGTTGAAAAATCAGCGGATGAGTTGTGGTCAACCAAATCAGATTTTGACGTATACTAATGTTTCAATTTTTGCAATGTCATTAATGTTTCAATTTTTTACAAAACTATTAAGCTTTGTTTATTGTATTTATGAACTTTTCGAAGTGTCTTAAGTACTTATTGTTCAATTATTATGTAATATAGCATTAGATAGATCTGTGAAAAGTTCGTATTATCATTGGACATGCTATATGTACTAGGCAGTGTTCTTGTATTTATCTATTTGATCCTCCTTATTCTTATTATTTAGAATTTTTACATAAATTTTTTCAAAAAATTTGAAACTCCTAACAAGGGTAATGGTGGGTATCACTCAAAACCAAAATCGAAACCAAGTGAAAAAATTGTCTTCCAAAACCTAGTCCGCTACCACAACTTTGAACCATGGTGAAAGTCATGTTTGTATGCGACAAGCGTGCACACATATAAACACCCAAGAACAATACACCCTCAATATTTCCAATAAAGTCAAAGTATGACAAGAAAAACAATAAATTGTTTCAAAAGTTGCAATCATGTTGAGTTTTCTATATAAGTTAAAAAAGAAACAAATGTATAAAGTATCGAAAAGTATATCATTTGTTTATGCAACAGAGTTAATAAGAACATATTTGGTGTCCAAATGCATTGTTCTTACAGCATACTATAAAGTACTGTTTTGCGAGGCCAATATGGTTGTTCTAATCAAATATGCCCTACTAAATTTCAAATCAATAATTCTAGTAAGTTCATAAATTCTATCAATCAAAAGTTCATGATGCATAAAGAGGTAACCTTCCTAAACTTAAAAAAAATAAAAAATCATGATATTCAATAAATAAAAAGAAAATCGACCTTGTGAACCAGTATTGAAAGAACCACTTCAGGATCAACACTATCATAAATTTCATTAATACTATGAGCAGTTCCAAATTGCACAGTCCGAATTCTTAGTCTCCTTTGGAGGGAATGCTGGCTTCTGCATGAATACAACCCACATCAATGTAATGTAAACCCAAGCCCAACGTGTCTAATTAATAAATTATGGGTAAAAAGTTCCTAAGGTCGACATAAGATAACTTATCAAAGATCACTTAAATACGAAATGATTTTAATCTTCACTTAATAATCCAAAAGGATGCACAGAGCATGCAAAAATATGAAAAAAAAAATTATATTTTCATAGGAAAAAACCAAATTCTTGCGGAAGTACTATAAATCATAGATATGTATCAAAAGAACACAAAGCTTATGAGTTACAAGAAGTAAATTCAACTCACTTACTCAAACATCACTTTGTTCTTTGATAATTATCTTTTATCGCTTATATTCTAGACATGAGTGCTTACAAGCTCAGACAAATGACCTGTGAGGCAACCAATTTACAGATTGATATTCTGGAAGCCTAACCTTACCTGCGTGCAGCACTCGATCCAGAATTTGAAAGTTCCTCTGGAGGCACAACAACAGTATACTGAAATGCAATCTGTACCATTGGAAGTTCTGAAGTGTGTCTGCAGAATAATTGGTCAATACATTAATTTTGGACAGTACAGAAATCATGTCGTGTTGAAAGATAATATGTTCCCATATTACAAGAAAAGCTAAGTTTCAACAAATGCAAGAAAACAAGATGCGATCAGCCTACAAAATCTTAAAAACTGTATCTGGACAAATTTTAAAATCCTATATGATCAATTCAAGTGTTCTAGGTATTCCCTTATAACTACCTCAGAAGGAACCAATAAAGATTTCACTATACTTAAAATGAATGGGAACTGTTATTTCCACAAGTAAAAATTGATAACTCCACAAGGTCTCTTGCATTGGTGTCACCCCTTTTTGTTGACTTTAAATAATAATAAACTTTATTACTTGTCAAAAAAAATTATAAATGAATATAATTTTATAATCTGCAAAAGCAAAATGTTGTCTGTAATATAACTAATGTCACAAAGTTATCCTACTTAGTGCACAAACAGTTATCCAACTTGGTGCACAAAGGCAAACACATCCAGAGTCTATACTACGATAAAATAACAAGTTAACTAGATTTACTCCAAGCCCTATAACATAAATATATCTAAAAAATATTAAAGATAAAAAAATCAAGTAACGATATGCTAATTTCATCCATTGTATTTAGACTTTAGAGAACTATTTGATTGGTGTAGGCTGTGTACCACTAAAACACTTGGCATGACAACAGTTTTTATATTTTACTATTTATCATCTAGACTTTTGCATATTTCAAATATTCAACAGAACTATATATCTACAACTACCTTGAACGGCCTGTTTGTTTAAAGCAAATAACTACTTATATGGTACTATTTTCTTGAACAGGAGAACTTTTTCAACAGCTTTTTATAAACACGTGTTGGTTTAAAATATTATTATATATTTGACCAAACAAGCACTGTTTAAAATATTATAGTTGTCTCCAGTTATGCCAATGATATTATTCTAGTTATTAATTCAAGTTCCTTCGGAGCAGTGTAATATCGTTCACATAATCGACTAGATGAACAGGCAATACAGGATTCATCTGTCTCACTCTTGTGCTGTTTATCACATCTTTAGAGACGTAAACCATGCAGTAGATAGGCTAGCAATTCAATCTCATGAAAATGCATCCCAAAAGATTTTTGGACTACAAATGACCGATAAACCCTTCGTTTGGTTCCACAAGAACATAAATACCAACACATTAATGGTTTAGATGTTGATTTACACCTTTAAAAGGTGAAAAGCTGATAGCAACAGATATCTGCTAAGCAAGAGCGAAATAAAATTCACCTAAAAAATCATCTAGAATTTTAAATCTTGAGCTAAGCATATGTTTTCATGTGAATCCTGTATCTCTTTTCAACTATCCAACATGTAGGTGTTTTGCAAATGATTTAGCTTCTTTTCTTCCATATCCAAGCCAGCATGTTAATGGGTGCACTTGCAAGTGTTACCAGCATTTTGATGTAGAACAGAAGCCGAAATAATCCAACACCACTAGAACCCAAGTGTGGATTGAATCAATACCGCTAAACTAAAGCATTCATCAGTAAAAGTGAATTCAATCAACTTGTTCAACCCAAGATGCGGGAACACATCACCCAAAATACACAAAGTTCATAATAATCAAAGTATATGTAAATAATTAACTATTCCACTAAAATTAGTGGTACATTACTTGCTCTCCAAGACAAAATAAAATTTAAAGATATCATAAAAATCCTACTTTCCTAAAAATAATACTAATAAAATACTACTAACCAGAAAAAAACAAAATTAAAATTAAATTAAAATTAAAATTAGAACTCCTGGGCTGCATCACATTCTGAGGGTTGTACCATGTCTTAACTACATTGCTATTGCGAACCGCATCATACACATCATATATTTTAGATTTAAATGAATAGGTAACTCATTTGATCATCAAAATTATAAGTAGATCAACAAAACAAAATGCAGGATGACTGACAGGAATATATCTATTACCTGGAAAATCCAACATCATTCGCAAACTCAAAGTCATAAGCATATGTGGCATAAGAATCACAACAGATAATATGTTGAACATTCTCATACTCTGGATCTGGGAAGAAATGACCATACTGCAAAAACATTTTTCATAAAACATGAATAAACCATACTAATACTAATAAACTCTTAAGGGTAGTTATGCACACTTACAGAATGACCAGATTTAAATTCAGTGGATGTCCTCAGCCGCAGTATGCAACTAAAAGCATATGGACGACTTAACATTCGATACCTGCAAAAAACATTCCTTATCAAATTAACTAATAAAAGCAAGAGGGACATTAAGATGGTTCCCCTCACTAAAGCTTCAGTAGCCCGAGACCAAGATTTACTACTTCCTCAATAGTACTAGGCACAAAGCTTACTCGATAATACAAGTATGCTGTGTCAAATTATATAAGGCTAGATAAATTATCAACCCTACATACCAAAAATAAATTATCAACCCTAAGCCAGATTCTAATTTTCAATTAATGCATCTCGCATTATTATTTTGCCACCAGAATCTCAACAAACTTTTCAACCTAATAGGTCACAGGAAGGGATGGATTGATGGAATGCCACAACCAATTTAAACTAAAGAATCAAATGTAAAAATTATGCAAATCACATAGACTGTTGATTCTTCTACAATACTAAAATTACATGTAATTATAAATCAAATTACATAATTTATCAATCATAAATGATAAAACGTAAAAAAATCTAATTTTGATGCATATGCTTTCGCATCAAATGGTAAGAGTTCTTAGAGATGAATCGTCTATCATGCCGCTAGAAACATGTACAAAATTCATATTATAAATGATGATTTAGTCCACTAACAGGCTGTCATTTCCAATATATTGCACTGTAACATTTAAAGGTTAAATATATTCAAATTAGCTTCAACAGTATTTGTTACTCACATGTCCTGAGGTAGTGTTGAGTCATCAGTATTTGAATACAGAAATAATGACCCTCCACTTTCAATACTGAGAAACTTTAAGGATGCCAAATCTGTATATTCATTTGTAACAGCAAAAATATCCACACAAACACCTGATTGAACAGCAACAGCAGCCTGAAAAAAAAAATTTTAAAATAAAAATCAATCTTACATTTGAACCACAAACCAGAATAAATATTACTAATCAAGTGAAACCAAATACCAAGTCTTTGTAAAATGGTGTCTGCTCGGGAAGTAAAGCAAGATCTGCATCCTCTCCTTTACTAGCATATTGCTCACCATACCGTTTCGTATCCAGTTGCCCAGCTCCATAATCAGGAGGCCCAGATAAAAAGGCAAAGACTCTGGCTGCATTTCAGTTCAATGTGGATAAAACACACATCATATCTCGTAAACAAACAGTGGGAGAATGGGTCAACAAAGGACGGCTTAACAATCAAATTCGCAAGTTTGAGGACAGGCCATATAATAAAAAATACCTAATGCAAATGTACTTCCATATTCAGACCCGAGATAAGTGAAAAGAGCTTCCATTGCCACTCCGAAACCTCGACCACCAAGCAAGACTCCATCTAATCCTTGACCTGCAGCTGTGGTTCTTTCCCATGAGGTTGTTGGTTTTAGAGTTTCAAGGGCAGAAGCAATGCGATCCTTGCATGTTTCCACCTATAACAGAAGTTACTGACAATTTAAAACTACCCCCATTTAATCATATATCATAAAAACTTATTGCTCACGCGTAGCCTGACAAGAAACCAAGGAAATAAAACATATTCAAAGTGACAGAAGTCTGTCAAGAAACATACTGGAGCCAAAAAAGAAAACAAGGGCATGACATCTTCAAGCTCAATTGACATGGTTTTGTCAGAATCTGGGTGGATGAAAATATTCTTCACTACTGGAATAGGCCCCTGTACATCATATAGACCTATTTTGTGGCTAAATGTAGCCAGCCCAAAAAGTGATCCAGGCCCAAGAGCTGTAACAAAAACCATGGAATTCAACATCTAAACACCGTGCAATCAAATATGAACTAATGGTACTAATTCTAAATATCACCAACCTTCTAAAGCCGCTAACAGGGCACTTTTAGTAAGTTCCAAAAATTCTTCTGAGGCTGCAGGCAATTGCAAAACAGGTATGATATATGACATTTGCAGAAATCCATCAGGAACCAGCAGATGTGCAACAAAAAGTTGGTTTAGAAAACACAAATCTTATGAATGAAACGCGTACATGGGAAGATGAACATAACCATATAAATAAATGAATGAATGATAGAAGAAAAAAAAACACAAAAAAAGGTCATGAGGACTAGTTAATGAAATATAAAAGATTATGTTATGATCCAGCCATCTTCTCGTCTCAATTTTTTTGTCTTTTTACATTAAATGAACCAAACCACAGTTCTAGTTACATGAAACTCGATATTGTTTCAATTGCATACAAATTAAGAACATGGGTATAAAACCAGCATGAAATAAAAACTAAAAAAAAAAAATTGACTACCATTTGTTAGAGGGGTCCCTACCTAGATTGTAGAATCTCAGTAATATTACTCTCATACAAACATTTGATTAGTAAAATCCCTGACATCATAGACAATTCTAATTCATTCAACAAACTAAACAATAAGAATATCACTATGAGAAAATGATTTTACAACCAATCTTACATGACAAATCAACAGCTGCGACATAGACTGGTCGAGCCTGCATAGCCTCTTCCTCAGAACCTTCCACTACAACAAAAAGAAGAAAATTTATTTTCATGTAAATGCAAGAGAATTTTGTTCCTACAAAATAAGAGCTTTTGAACTGTCAACTTTAACAGTTGAAGATGCACAAAAATAATAAGCATCATTCAGCCTTCTTTCTCAATTATTTGAAAACCAAAGCGTATAGAAGAAACTAATACCATTTAACTCTTGTTCTTCCATTCATTAAAAACAACCACATTCAAATTTGTACATTATCTTCTCCTTGGTTTTCCCAGCAACCAGATGGGACAAAATGCTAACCACAAACGAGGTGAACTATATTGTGTTTCTCTTTTCAAAACCAAGCTACAGAAAAATAAGTTTCTGACTTACTTTTTTCTATATATTTTTCCACGAGCCCACATATGTGCACACAGCAACACATATACTACATGGAGATACAATAAAATACATAAGCTATACAATAAAATGTAGTTAAGAGCCATGGAATTTTGTAACTGGCAGAACTATGTGAGACTAAATGAATTCAATTTATCACTTTATTTGGGTAAACTGAAAAGAAATGAAAATGGTTTGTGGAGGCTAATCAACCATACCCCCAAATCAAACACTATATCAATAAAATTAGAAAAGGTATTAGTTGTAGAGTTTGGAACAGTCAACACCAACAATTTGGCACATGTTTTCTTGGTCACGTTGACAGGCCGAACCCAGGTTTTAGGTTCCCAGATTTGAATCATGACAACACGGTATCAGAGTGGTTGTTCTCATGGTGTGTGGGTTGCAATAAGATCTACAATTCATTCTTGGTTCACCCTTGATCCCACAGGATGAGAGTTAGACATTAGGCAAGGTAGCAGCGACATGGTAGACCTAACACCCTGATAATTTCTCATCACTACGAAGGACAAGAAAAACCTAGTTGATCCTAACAAGGAATTTGTGAAACCTAACAGATCCTCGCATAAACATTAGGGGTTCAAATGGGAAAGATTGTAACATTACAACCTAATCTTCACAATATATATTTTTCTAAAAAAAAATATCCTTTCTAAATACATACAACTATACATGTATGCTAAATAGTGGAACACTATAAAAACTCCATTTGGGAATTAGTATAATCTACTAGACAACATAATTTCTACATACATAAACAAACAACACAAAATCATCTGAGCTTCCTAGCATCTTGAGGTGACCTCAAGGTAGATTTTTTAATACTACTCAGTGAAGACCATTCAACACACAACATATGTCACCAAGATTGTTATTCATAAACCCAAATAAATGCACAACATTTGATGCAGAAGTTACAATTGAACAAAGAATAATCGGTGCAAATAATGTAGAGGGTGGAATTTACTTGGCAATTCGAGATCTATGAAAGATGACATGTTCTCCGGGCAAGCATGAGGAAGAGAGTAACGAGCAATGGTCTGAGAGGAAAGGCCATTGAGGGTCCCACAGAGAGCACAGGTCCAAGCCCACTGCTCCTGATCACAGTATGTATTGTAGTAAGCCCAGCAATTCTCGCACCTCGGCAGCAAGTGGCCGTCGGATCCGTACACCGGCGCGATTCCGTTCTCGTCCTTGGCAGCGAACGGCGTCAACGTTATGCCCCACGGCAGCCCCGACGACTCTTGCGCGTCCCGGTCCGAGGGGAATCGGGTCATCGTCGGGCGAACCGCCATTGGCGTATGATAGAGAGAGAAAGAGTTTGATTTGGTGATTAAAATGGAGATGATTTTGGGGGTTTTTGAGGTTTATTATTCCAGCAGTAATTTTTCAGTTTTGGGGAAGGTGGGCGCAGGTTAAGGGAATTACTCCGTAGGAGCACGTTAGAGGATCTCCAAAATTCCACGTGAACCGAACCGATGCTATTCAGCCACTTAATTTTTTGTTCATTTAGCGTTAAATTCAACATCTAATATCTATATATAAAGTCCGGATCTTAAGCTCACCCTTCATCCGACTCACTCCTCACCTTCTTTAGCGACGGTTCGGTCATGCAATCGTCGTCTATACTTTCAGCGACGGACAACATATAGCGTCGCTAAAAGTATAGACGACGGTTGTATGATCGAACCATTGCTGGGTCCGTCGCTAAAGGGGGTGAGTTTGGGTGAGTCAGATAAAGGGTGAGCTTAAGATCCGAACTATATATATATATTAATTCATGACAACAGCCAGATAGAACTATTATTTCGGTAATCAGATGTTAGATCGTTTAATAAATAATTTAACGGTTTAAATTAGCTGAGATGAATAGTTTGTTATTACTCCCTCTAGCGACAAACAAACTTTTTTAGTGAGCGAGTAATTTTTAAAATATCTCGAGTAGTGATTAATTTAAGAAGTTGTCGTTAGTTCTTCTAACGGCAGTCATGAATTCTTCATGTTGCTCTTCTACGATTCGTTAAGTCAGCAGAATATAAAAGGCAAAATAGATTTTCTATCAAGCCGCTAAATCTTGAATTAAATTACAACCATCGATTAATGACACCTACCAAAATAGATTTAATTTAGACATACAAAAATATTACTCCAGTTACAAGACAATTAATTGATATTTAAAATAAGTCTGGCATTAGACTTAGTAGGATGATAAATATTTTGAATACCAGACTTATTTTAAATATCAATTAATTGTCTTGTAACTGGAGTAATATTTTTGTATGTCTCAAGTAAATCTATTTTGGTAGGTGTCATTAATCGATGATTGTAATTCAATTCAAGGGTAGAAATACACCAATGGTCTTCTTTCTTACTATGCACAACAAATATTATAACTTTACATAATGTACGTTCTATAGAGTCTCTTTGTCTTATTATTTTATCATTATCTCATTCATCATCTGGCAAACTATTTACAGTCGTTGGTCTACTGATTTTTTTGCATACATATAATCTAGAGGACAAATCATCAATATGAGTATGTTCATGACTTGTAACAATTCTAATCTCAAATCCATCTTTGTGGGCATAGGCTATATAAAAATTTTCAACTGCTTCCAACTTAGAGAACAATTGACCAGCGTATGAAATAATTTTAGTTTTACTACTTTTAACTTCATCAACAAACTCAAATGCATTTCTACAATCTAAACTAGCAATAGATTCAGAAGAACTAGATAAAAATATATTTGCAAGTATACATTTTTGTCATTAAAGAACACTTACCAAGTTTTTGAAGGAATAAACAATTTGTATGCTTAATTTTTCAACGGATCTCGTCAGAGCTGGATTTCTTTAACTGCTGCACAAATAGAGGTAATGAATGTACTATTATTCACTTATGTGATCTGATATGTCAATTTAAGGTGCACAGGTCGCTACTAGGACTAATGGTTGGATGAACAATCTATTTTGCCTTTCATGTTGTGGTGACTTAATAGATTGTAGAATGACAATATGGGAAATTCGTGGCTACTGCTAGAGGGACTAGCGACAACTTCTTAAATTAATAAGTATTCAGAGTATTTCAATAATTACTCGTCCCGCTAGAAAGAATTTGTCTGTCACTAAAAGGAGTAGCGACATGTTATTCATCCTAACCAATTCGAGTCGTTAGATCATTCATTGCACGATGTAACATCTGGTTGCTGAAACAATGCTTCTAACTAGTGGTTGTCATGGATCAAATCCCAAACATATATTTAGAGTATCTCCAGAGTTCCATATGAAACGAACCAATGCTATTCTGCCACTTAATTTATTGTTCATTTAGCGTTAAATTCAACACCGAACATATATATTCATATTTATAGCCCATTTATAGAAAATGGTTGTTGGAGGTACAATTTCAGTAATTAGATCCTTCACCGTTCATAGCATGATCCAAGGATCAGGAATAAACATTTTAAATTTTTTGTCACTAGTAGGAATAATAACGACACGCAAAACGACATGAGTTATGAGCCTTAGTAACAAAACTTCGAGAAAGTCCAGTAACCTTACAGTAGTGAAGTAAAAACCTTAGATACAGGGAATTACTAAATCCACCCGCTTTTTTTGATCTCTACTAATCCGGGGGTAATACTACTATACTAGCATTAACCAAAGGATAGTTAAGCAACATAGATAACAAAATAGTAGAATCTGAGAGAAATTCAACATGATCTCATTATTGTTGATGAATGGCCCATAATATATATAGCATGTTGTAAGGCTAAAGCTTCAGAGTGCGGAGAGGAAAAAGCAAAAGTATGTAGTGTAGTTCTCGAATACGTAAGTTAGCCTAGCTACCATATGCAACTATGCAAGGTCATTTTAAGGCCAAACGATGGCAGCCTGGAAATGATATATGTGGTATATATGGAGCCAGGGGTGCACAACAGGCCGGCCTGGTCTTGGTCCGGCCTGGTCTGTCAGGCTTTGGTCGTTGACCAGATCAGGCCAAACTTTTGACTTTAGGCCTGCAGGCCAGACTTGACAGTGAAAGAGATGAACTGATGAGGCCTGCGGACCCGGCCAGGCCTGGCTTGGGCCAAGTCTACATTGGTCTGGTCCAGCCTTGCACCATTTTTTTTATATAAAAAAATGTAATATTTGTAGAAAAATCCTAATTTTAATTTTCCAGTAATGAATTGAAAGTTTACCTCTAATCTCTAATTTTTTTCCGACAGAGATTGAAGTTGTAGGTCTAACTTTCGCAAAGCTTCACGAGCCTTATCTCGGTCAAATTCAAAATTTGACAAAAATGGATTATTTTTCAAATGTTTTGATGAGAGATGAAGGAAGAGGAAGCCTGAAGCCTGAAGGCCATGGACCATGCCACCATGGTGATAAACTGATAAAGGGTGACTCGGTGTCGGTGTCGGGCGTGTATGTGATGAGGATTAAGGAGAGACTAGAGAGAAAAGGTCGAAGGGAAACATAATTAAAGATAAAAAATTTAGACATCATGTTTATGGAGACTAGATTTGCCGCTTAAAATTGTTGTTTCTCTCTCTGTCCGGTGAGTTGTGACCTGCTAGCGTGATGTTCAAAAACCCCTCCGACCCTCCCCCTGAATGTAAGGCTGTAAAGCCTATAATAGAAAAAGAGAAATGAAAAAAGACATGAATATGCCAACTTGCCAAGTTTTAGAATACTTTTCGGAAGAAACAACAAGGATTTGACTGAAGTTTGAACTTTGAGCTAATAAATCAATTTTTATCCCAAATAAATACTTTTTCTCCATAAGGATTGGGACCCACATGTCCGACTCACTGCCACAAAAAACTAAA
The DNA here is from genome assembly GCA_034770075.1 of Aralia elata. Taxonomy (NCBI): domain Eukaryota; kingdom Viridiplantae; phylum Streptophyta; class Magnoliopsida; order Apiales; family Araliaceae; genus Aralia; species Aralia elata. Next base: position 46,210,509 of record CM068381.1, on the reverse strand, counting down.
GAATAGTAAAAACCAAATGAGAATAGGCCATGTTTGGTAACCGGAAATGATTGATCCATTATTCATTTTTTTTAATGTATTCACAAGGCATTAAATTATTATATCTTACAATTATATAATATATTAAAGAAAATTAGTAAACTTATATGCTATTGAATCATTGAGTAATTATTATAAATTTATAACTTTAAAGTATAACTTTAATAATAATCAAGAATGAGTCGGTTACAAATATTCGGTATCAAATTTTTAAAAAAATATGTCTTCAAATTTTAAAAATATGGCTTCAATCTTCAAAAAAATTATATCTTCATATTCATGGATGCGCATTTTCAGCAGTTCCTGCTCCAACTTCGAGATCTTCCGAGCTATCTTGATCGTCTATTACGTCTTGTACTCTTCTTTGTGCGGGCAAGATAATCTCTATAGCAAATACACATCTCCAACGAATTCGGATTAAGTCTACTTCTTTTTTTCATCCAATACCCTGCCAGATAACGAAAAAAAACAAGATTCCGAAGCTACTGGTACTAGCTTGGATAGTTAGTAAATGACGGGCCATGGCGGGCCAAAATAGGAAATTGTCGGTTATGCTTTTTCCAAAATGCAAGTATATCAAAATTTTCAAATTCTTGGTCAGTCTATAAAACTTCTAAAATCATTACTACAATATAAACCAACTTCGTTTTTAAACTACTTGTGTGTGTTGAAATTTTTGGTTTTTTTGATAACGATTTTATTAATGATGCAAACTTAGAAGATGAAGGGGCAGGGGATGGTGCACGTGTAGATGTAGAATATGCACACTCATATTGTTTATAAAATTCAGTAAATGTATTATTAAATTTTAGTTTAATACAATCAATATTTTGAGTACCTATATTTTCTACTATATCTTCTAAAATACTTTCCACACCTTCTAATTTTATTACGGGATTTAATGCCGCTGCACAAGTAATAACAGTAGGCATGTCTTCAAAATATTTTTTAAATTTTTCTTCCATAGTAGAAATAAGGTTAGCCCAAAAAGTATCATATTTATATTGTTGAAACATATTTGTTATTTCTAAACATGCAAACAAAACATGATGAATTGTAGGATAATATACACCACTTAATATTTTTGTGTGTTTTTTAAAACTTTTAAGGAATATTCAAAAGTTGATATAATAAAACCCATTCTTGATTTGTTATTTCATGAATTCTCTTGTGTGTTATAAAACTCCATAAGTATATTTTGACGTTTATATAACATCTTTAAATATAATTCATATGTACTATTCCATCTAGTATTGTTATCAAATTTTACTCTTTAAATTTTTCACCTCTTGCATGACAAAAAGTTCTAAAAATCTTGTATTCTTCTATTTGAACCATAAATAAAACCAATTCATACGACGAATTTCTATGTATTGTCGTTTGCAAGTAATTGAATCCGGATTGTACAATCAAAATTTATTATATGACATATACATCTAACATGAAAAAATACACCATTTGCTACAGGTTTTAAATCATTTTTTAACATATTAACAGCACTAGTATTATTTGTTGCATTATCTAAACTAATACTCATTATTTTATCTTTAATTTTGAAAGTGTACGAATTATAGACATAATTTGAGCATATATTGGATTGACCATTATGTGGTAATTCAAAATATTCAAAATCCTATAATTCTTTTTTGCATAACATTTCAGAATCTATCCAATGAGCTGTAATACAAATATAACTAATTCCAGGTTGATGATTAGCAGACCAAGTATCACTAGTTAACAAATTTTACTATCAAAATTATCAAAATATTCAATTAATTCATTTTTAGCTATATTATATAATTTAATTGGCATCACGTTTAGTAGTCATTCTACTTACTTGTTTATATTTTGGTTGCAATGCGCCTTGAATGTAGTCGGTACAACGCGCATCATCAAAAAAATTGAATGGAAGCTCCTTCTCGATCACCAACTTAGTTTGCCACTCCTTTTGTAAATTTTGATCGTAACTCCAATTGTGACCAGAACGATCAATTTGTGATTGAGAGCTTTTCATCAATTATTTTATGCTTCTTCAAACACGACTCGTAGTGACGGAGTAATGTGTTATTTCCTTTAACCCCAAAGAAATTATTACATATTTTGCATTGGGCTTTTTTTTAACACCTTCCGCAATCCACACTTCAATGAAATGATCCCAAACAGCCGTATGTACGTTTGTTTTGCTCACCGGTTAGGACGTGGAAATATTGTACTCGAACCTGGAACGACACTTTCGGGAATAATGATATTTAGATACATTTTGAATAAATAATGGGCACTTCTGAAGTGTTAGAGGAATTCATTGTAATAATATGAGTATACTAATTAAAATAAATAAATTATAAATATTATATAAATTATAAGAATCCTAACAATAATACAAGTTAAGAATTTGAGCTATGATGTTATTTATTATACCAGAGAATTTAAAATAGAGAGAAAGATGTGAGGAGTTTGTAATTGTTGTGGAGTAAATTGCATGATTTTTATAAAGAAAAAAAATTACCGTTAGTAAAATTATAGCCGTTATACTGTTATTTTTTTATTTCTTTTATCGTTTAACGGCTCTTGCATGTGACGGACTTGGGAGTCGATAATTTAGTGAGCCACTTAAACATGTATTATATTATAAATAATTAATTTATGTTATTAAGTGTTATATGAGTGGCTGAGTGACATTGATACTTGGTCCTTCATATGTATATTATTAATGTTTTATATAGCTTTGCTCCAAATCTCCAACTCCAAGACTCCAAAGTTCAAGTTTGTGGTATGACTGTGGGACTAGTGGTAGGTAGGCTAGCACCCAATTCCTAGGCTATTGCATGTGACGGATTCATGTGTGAGTATATAAATATATATATAGAAATCAATTTGTTTATATATCACATGCACCTCGATCGGACCCCGCACTGACCAAAGTTCCAAAACAATGCTTATCACTTATCAGAGTATTTTTAAAAAAAAATTATTTGATGAACAGGCCAGACCTGTTGCAGGTCAATCTCAGGCCGGACTTGGGTCACAGGCCGGTCCAGGCCGAATTTTTTGTCAGATCAGGCCAGGCCAGATTTTTATCAACAAATGACGGCCTTTTTAAGCCTTTCAGGCCAGGCCTTTTCAGGCCGGGCTTTGACCAGGCCGAACCAGACCGGACCAAGATCAGGCCACGGGCTGCAGGCCATTTGTGCACCTCTATATGGAGCTCCCATATATGTGGTATATATGGAGCTCCCATCCAGGTCCGGTCTTAAGAGGGTGCAGAAAGGGCGACCGCACAGGGCCCCCAAATTTGGAGGGCCCCCCAATTTTTTTTTGTATATATAGCCTATATGTCAAACTAGTGTTGCACAAATGACCTGCATCTTCAGTCTATAGGTCAAATTAGGAATCCCAATTCGACTTGAGTCTTAAAGACTCACTTGCTAGTCATTTGATAAAGAAAACTTCCTTGAACTTTTATTTTTTAACCAATGTGGGACTTAGACATTTAGAAAATATAATGGGACTTGAGGATTGTTGTTATAGTGTGAAGTATAATGTCCCACATCGTCTACTATGCTTCTCTTCTCCTACCTTTGTTTTATAAATAGAGGAGAGTAAAATTAATTTTGTAAGTAAAACACGGAAGAGTCTCACATCGTCTACTATGTTTCTTATCTCCTACCTTTGTTTTGTTTTATAAATAGAGGAAAGTAAGATTAATTTGTAAGTAAAGCATGGAAGAGTCCCACATCTTCTATTATGTTTCTTATCTCCTACTTTTGTTTTATAAATAGAGGAGAGTAATAATAATTTTGTAAGTAAAACATGGAAGAGTCCCACATTGTCTACTATGCTTTTTATAATCTTATCTTTTACCTTTATTTTATAAATAGAGGAAAGTAAGATTTATTTGTAAGTAAAGCATGGAAGAGTCCCACGTCTTCTACTATGCTTCTTATCTCCTACTTTTGTTTTATAAACTAGCACTTCGCCCGTGCCTCCGGCACTACGAAGAGCGGGGAAGAAGAAAGGGGACGGAGGAGGAAAAGAGAGAGGCGAAGAACAAAGGGGAAGGAGGGAAGAAAAAAGGGGAAGGAGGGTAGAAATATAAAGAACGAAGGGTTAGATTTATCCGAAATTTTGGACGGTCCGGATGATTTAAGAGGTTGAGCGGGAAAAATTTTAGATTCAAAATCAAAACATGTTTTATAAATAGAGGAGAGTAAGATTAATTTTGTAAGTAAAGCATGGAAGAGTCTCATATCGTCTACTATGCTTATAATCTTATCTCCTATCTTGTTTTATAAATAGAGGAGGGTAAGATTAATTTGTAAGTAAAGCATGGAAGAGTCTCACATCGTCTACCTTTGTTTTATAAATAGATGAAAATAAGATTAATTTTGTAAGTAAAGCATGGAAGAGTCTCACATCGTCTATTATACTTCTTATCTCCTACATTTGTTTTATAAATAAAAGAGAGTAAAATTAATTGTGCTTGATATATTGGTGCTAATAAAAAAAATTAATGTTTTATACGTGATTTTTTTGCATAGGGCCTCCAAATCCTTAGGACCGGCCCTGCTCCCATCTACTTGTATGCTTGCTTTATTTTTAGACCTAGTTAAACACTCCTTCATGATATTTAATTTGTCCGTAGTTTACACCGCATTACACTTGAGAGGAAGTGTTATAGTATTTAATTTCATTGTCAATTGATTTTGACGTTAGTGAATTTGATATTTTTATATACTAGACTAACATAACGAATTTGCATTATAAAATCCTTATAATATAACAAAACACACATAATTTTTTTAAAATTAAATTTATTGGTTAGGGTGAAAACTAAAATTTTGCTGTAAAAGTAATTATAAAGGGTAGTCAAAACAGTATTATATATATATATATATATATATATATATATATATATATTTTACATATTCATATTTAGTGTGAAGTTGTCATCAATATCAATATGATTAATATATCAAAATATAACAAAACAAATATTGAGTCATTTTATAATTAATATTGGGTCAACTCAGTAATCCAACTCTGATAACTCAATAGCCTAATTTTTATTTTTGTTTTATACAAATTTTAGCACATATTTTTATACTAAAGATACAATATATTCAATTAGTGATTGATATAATTATGATAATTCTTGATATTTCATCATTTATGAATCTAATTAGTAAAACATATTTCATTCAACTCAATTTAATTTATTATAAATAACACTCTACATACACACCTAATTACACATAAAATTCGCACAAGTTTGTTATAAATCAACAAATTCCTTTGAATCAACTATATTCTAAAAAAGATAATTTTACTATCAAACTGAAAGTTACTTGAGTTTAAAATAAAATAAATACAAAAATAAATAAGATTATCAACACTAACACTATTAAATAAAAAGGTATTTATATATATATTTAAATTTATTAATCAATTTCTCAAGCTATAAATTATTGTTTTTTAAATACCAACATAACTCATATGTATTAAAAATATTTTATTTCATTCTCATTACACGGAATTCATAAATACTTTTTATTCTAAAATCCAATAAAAAAAACAATTTATAAAAAAAACTAACAAAAGATGGTATGTACGTAACATTTTGCGTAAAAATAAATACACAATAAATCATTTTTAAATTTATCCGTACTTTGTACGGATTATCTTATACTGCATAACACCATAAAGTTCTAGAACTTGTAGCATTAATTAGTTATAATAGATATTACATTTGTTCTAGCTCAAAAACATAGTGTTAGAGTTAAAATGCAGCCGTACTGGTAACAAATTAATACATCAAAAAGTTATAAACCTTGAAGTGGTATGGTGCGACAACTTCACCACCGTAATCTAACAAATTAATACATCAAAAAATTATAAACCTTGAAGTGTTATAAACCTTGAAGTGGTATGTGAGTTATAAACCTTGAAGTGGTATGTTGTGACAACTTCACACTAGTCGGAAGTTCTAATACACCGATATAGTAAATTCAAATATTAATACTATTACAAAAGAGCTAGAATGATAAGTGAAGGTCTAGATTAATACATCCAGCATTTTGTGCTTATTTGATCTTCATGACTATAGCATATACAGCCCCAATTATTACTACAACTGCCGCAGATATTAGAAGGGCTGATTTCAAATTTTCAACTCCATCATTATCGGCTTTCTTTCTTGCTTCTTTTTTGGCTGCATCCGCTTCTTCCTTCAATAGAACAAAATCATCAATATTATATACTCCCTATGTCCCAAATTACTCGCTATCTTTTAAAGTCAAATTGACCATTTTTAAAACTAATTTTTTTTACTATTTTTGCTAAAATATAGATGAAAAGATTATAACAAAAAAAAAAGAATATACAATTTATTACTAACTCCTATTTTTATAATTTTAGAAATATATTTATATATGCTTAATTATTAATTCTCAAAATAGTCAATTTGATTTAAAAAAAATTAAATTGAGCAATTAATTTGGGACGGAGTGATAGTAAGTACCCCATCCGGAAATTGAAACTTGATTTTTTTTTTTAACTTCTTTTCTTTACGCATTTTAAGGATTGTAAACAACACATTTAAACATTATTTTTCCCGAATTGATATGTCTCCCTTTTATCAATATAGAGGTTGAGAGTACGAGAAGGCAGCAACGGAGTGGATGAAGACAGTAAGTAATTAAGTTATCCCCTCCCTAGGTTAGGATAAATTATTGAAATCAATTAATATTTTTTAAAAAAACTAAAAATTTACATTTTTGGTGAATTACTCTTATTTAAAAACTAAAAAAATAATACTCTTATTATAAATTCAACATAAATAAATATAAGAAGAACAAAATACTAACAGTGCTAAATTAATAAAATTACCTTAAAGTGTTTAGAAGTAGTAAAATCATCAGGATCAACCTGAAAATCTGAACTAATCTCTGGCTCTAATTCTCCGTCAGGATCAACACCAAAAGTTTCCTGATAGTCAACATCGGAGACAACATCAGTCGCTGCAGAAGTTGCCATTATATGCTTCTGTTCACCGGAATGTCGCCGGAAAATTAAAGTTTCTTCTTGTAAAGATAATTGTACGTAGTTCATGGTTCGTGCAACTCTCTTTTTGGGATAGTAGGGTTAACTAAACACGTGGGGCTCTGCATGCTGTGCCACTTTTCAAGCTGTACACCCAACACGTACGTTTTGTGCATGACAAAAGTTTTTTGTTTTTTCTTAACTTGTTTTTAAATTTAAAAATATTACAAATTTTCTGATTTGAAATTTTAATAAAAATTTATTCTGTTAAATTGAACAAATATAATTTTCTGTTAAAATGAACAAATATACTTTTTTGATGAAATATTGAATTATTTTTTTAAAAAAAATCCTAAGTTAATACAGTCATAAATATTACTCTATTTATTCCAAAATATAGAATCGAGTTTAAAATTTTAAAGCCACTTTGAGATATATTTAAGTCAAATTAATTAATATCATTTATTTAACTTTTGTAAATACTAAATTTTTTAATTAATAATGCTAGTTGAATAATTCATACTTTTCCTAACCGTATTGTCTAAAAGTATACTAATTTATATCCATTTTGAATTAAAAAAATTATTTCAAAAAATTAATATTGATGTTATATAATGAAACAGGGTCAGTATTAAGTATCTAAAGGTATTATGAATTATTTTATTTTTTTTCAAAACCTAAATAAGTTAACATCAACTTTAAATTTAAAATTTCACCAATTAATTTCAAAAAGTAATAAGACTTTTATTTGAACAATAGCCAAACTTCATTGAGCAACGTGCATTTAATCTTAAATTATTTTTTTAGGGGAAAAATTATTTTCTTTAATACTCAATATAATTAATATATATATATATATATATATATATATATATATATAATATGACAATGTCGTAGCCAAGTTTAGTTAAGATTATTTAACAAAATGACGTATTTTTACTATTAGAGTTACGTTTTTTAATTTTTTTTTAAAAATTTTAATTAAAATTTTTATACAAAACTATATCATTTTATTAAATAACTTTAATTAAATTTAAGTAACACCCGTCTTAAATTACATTTCCTTAAATATACATACTTACGTTGTACTTGGGAAAGCTATATCATGTGTCATCCAGGGTTTTAAATGTGATCCATCATGCCAACCCAACCCAAGACAAACTCCAAAACATTGGTCTTTAAGAAAAAAATACAAAATAAAAATCAATGAATGGGTTTGCATTTCTTCTTTTATATATATATATATATATATATATATATATGGGAATGATCCAACATGTATCTGTTATGAATTTTTATAGGACATACATCATGTATACCGTTGACGAAAAAATGGCCAAGATTAAAAATTAAAAATTGACGTCCACTACTATTAGTAGCAGACTGTAAAAAAAAACACATACCATCCACTTCTAATAGTAGCGGAAATTAATCAGACGCTAATCAGAATAAGGGTTTGGCTTAACCAATAAATGTACATTTAGGGTTTAGTTAATCAGAATAAGGGTTTGACTTGACCTATAACTGTTTAGAATTTATTAACTAGGGTTTAGTGTTTATTAATTAGGGCTTAGAGTTTATTAATTAGGATTTAGGGTTTATTAACTAGGATCTAGGGTTTATTAGTCAGAAGTTAATTAATAAACTCTAAACCTTGGTTAATAAACCCTAAACCATACTTAATAAACCTTAAACATTTATTGGTCAAGCCAAACCCTTATTATGATTAACTAAACCCTAAACATTTATTAATAAAATCAAACCCTTATTTGATTAGCGTCCGCTACTAATAGTAGCAGATGCTAAGTATTTTTTTATTGTCCGCTACTAGTAGCAGACGTCGATTTTTAGTTTCTAATTCTGTCCATTCCTTGTTGTTTTTAATAGTATAGATAGTGTATGTCCTATAAGAAACTATAACAAATACATGTTATGAATCATTCCTCGTATATATTGTTGAATTTTTACGAAGTTGATTAGTTTGGTTGGGCTAACATCTTGGTAAAATGAGCCTGTCATTCATCCTTAGATTAATTTATTAGTGAAGAATTTTTATTTTGCAATTGAAGGGGAACTCCTCTGGAGTGTGTACAACAACATCAGCCAATATATTGCAAGCTGACTACTATTAGGCAAAGATAGACAGTTTCATTTTCACTGGGTTAAGATTTCTCGTGTTGTAAGAATTTAAACTTGAATCCAAATCTTTTGGATTTTATATTTTTTAGGGATAAAATTATTTTTGCCTTTTGCTAATTTTTTTTTTTGTTTTGAAATCAATGGCTTTTCCCAAATTTGCTGCTTTTACATGTAGAGATAATTATATAATGCCATCCTCGTTGCTTAACATAAATGACTTAAATACCCTTTTGTCTCTAAATGTCAATGCTAAGCATGCAACATTTGTTTAATTATTTATGAAAAATAATATATATTACGAATGTTTACGTCGACTTTTTGATTGCCAGTTACATGGATAAATATTAGCGGACCTGAGTGATAACCTCTTTTGGATATATGCGTAATAAGTGGGGTCTCATATAATTCCTATCAATCTAAAATATTTATAAACTTCGCAATTATAATTTGACTTAAATTTATCACAGTACATAACGGAACTCATTATTTATTACTGTAGTATGGCCCTTTCAGTGGGTATAATTTTGGAGCTAGATTTTATGTACATTGTTGATTTTTGCTTCCAACTAGTGGCAGGGGACTAAATTTAGAAACTAGGCTGCTGCTTTTTACAAAATCATTTCTCTTTAGTTGTTCATGTGGGGAGATTTGGAATGTACATATGAGGAATATAGCTTTGTTTGATGGCATTTAAACAAGTAGTACAGTAGTATATAACTATATATGAGGAATCGCATAGCTTATTAAAAATGTTCAGAGTTGGCTGGATGAGTTGATACCTTTGTTTTCACCTTTGTTTTCACCTATTAGCTTCCATAACCACATTTGCCTGGGAGTTATGATTAGTAGTCATTCCCCACCAGCTTGCAACCAGACTTGGATCAATAACAAACATGAAACATGGTATTTATACGTAAATATATCATGTGAACTGGACTTTAGAATATTACAACTAAACTCTTACAAATTCAACAGAATTTAATTATAAAAGTGACTCGGCTCAATTCAACAAAATTTAGGAACCAGTTCAACTATACACCACTTCGTAATGAACAACTGCACTACGAGTTTACAAAGTCTAAATACTCAGAGCCACTCAAAAATCACGAATATCAATCATTGGGTATATTTTTGCATACTTAATAAAACGACTCGGTTTTCTCTGTTTTTTTAAATAATCAATAAAACATTGAGGTTTCTCTTTTGTAGGACCTAAAGAAAAGGACAAAAAAAAGAAAAAAGAAAACTTTGAGGGTAAAAGTGAAATAGAGACAGACTTTGATGCCCCAAGTGCAATTAAGGCAAAGAAGACAAAGAAGAAGGAAAGACCAACTTCTAACTCTCTCCGACAGTCGACTGAGTTGGAAGATCTGACCTCCTAATCAAATTTCCTTTCCAAGTCTCCGAAAAAGTGAGAGAGAGTTATGGAAGGAAGGAAAGTGGTGGTTTCAGCTCTGCAATTCGCTTGTACCGACGACGTCGACACCAACGTCGCCACCGCCGTAAGGTTTCTTTTTCTCTCTCTCTTGAATTTACCAATACTCGCTCAAAAGTGCATTAATCCTTAATTATAGATTAGATTTTACGGATCGTGGAATCAAAGGTCTATTTTATTTTTTGTCTTAATCAAATCATTCTGAGAGAATTTCAAAAGGCTGAATTGAAATAATGAAAATGGAACATTAATTTGTACAGTTCCTATTTTATGTTTGGGGTAAATAGGAATTAGAGACTTACCATTTTTACCTTTTCTGGAGAAACTATAGCTTGAAAAAGATGTTGATAATAGGGGTGTACGGAAGTGTAAGTTTTTTTTTACTTTAAATAATTTGAAATCAGAAGAATCTGACTATATTTGCTGGAATTTCGGAGCATTTTTAATATCAGGTGAAATTCAATTTCCATTTAAATTTTAGGTATTCTAAACATTATTAATCCCATTTTGAGTTGAAATTGCATAATCATGTGGTTCCAAACACTTTATGGCAGGCCCAGAATAATTCCGTTGGCCTTTTAAGAGGGCATTTGGAGTAAGTGTTATGCTGCTATGATAACTCTAGACTACTTGGTAATTTTCATCATGTGTGTGTGTCAGTGTGTGCGTGTTTAGTTGTTTGAGCTTACTTGCAAAAATGGTACATTGCCGGGAGTTTGATCATGCGCTAAACATGTTATTTGTGGGAGAAATTGTAGAGGTTTTGAGGAATAACTTTCAAGGTCACAGGTTCCATTCCCCATACTTGGGGACAAATATACCTATAAAAAAACAACAACATTCTAGTCCTCAATATTAGCAAAGGAGAAATTTCAAGCTTCGAAATTATGAAATCTTGCACTAGGGCTTAGTTCTGTCTGCAAGAAGAATCTACGAGAAATGAGCACCACACCTAAGAGCAATTTGAAGTATGACCACTCTTTTATGTGAACGATACTTCCTATTTCTTCATGTCCTGACATTTTACTTCTTTTATGAACTTATGATCCATGGCTTGGATATCATATATACTATACTTATTTCTTGTGTGTTGAGATTGACTCGTACTTCTGTGAGCCCGACAAATAGCCACTACGGCAGCGCCCCCAAGAAGTCAAGCGTAATGTGTATTTGGGCTTGGAAAAATATTTGTAGCCCGGTCTTAGATTTGACTAATGTATCGGGCCTCATGGGGGGATTGAGCCAATGTTATAGGAGTTAGGGTTTCTAGTGACTATAAAGCATTGTTTGGTGTATGTATCATGTAGAGTATGTGAGACTGCTAAATGAATACATTAGACAAGCAGGATTAGCCAAATTGGTGAACCTGGGTAACTTTGTGTGTTCTTTTATTTTTCCGTTCTTTAATTTTTGTGTGATTGCTTGTGATATCCGATCTTAAAATCTAACATCGTGAAATGTTATATATGCATATTTTACCAGCAATGGCACTTGTTATAATATTATTAGTGTCCTTCTAAGAAAAAGCCACCCCTGCCTCATAAAGAAAACAGGGAAAAAAATTGTGGGGAGGAAAATAAAACAATTTGTTTGTTTATCCAGAAATATGATGACAGAGAAATTCATGCATTTTAAAATGATTGGATTCTATTATAAGGAAATGCTTCTTTCAGAGTAGTGGACAATCGTTGTGTTTACTAATCATCTTAACTAGTAAGTAAAAGCTAATATAGTGGAATTTATTATTCCTCTCCAAATCCCTTGGAATTGGATCCATTGTTAATAAGTCTCCTTCAGTGCAGGCTGGTCAGAGCTGCTCATGGAAAAGGTGCGAACATTATTCTAATTCAGGTTCGTGCTTCTAATATTTATGTTCAAAGCCTTCAGAATGAACATTTTTAGTTTTTAATACATTTTCAAGCTACATTATGACTTCTTTTTATTTTTTCTATGAAGTAATATATACACACACACACACACACACATGGGGCTTGATCCGTAGTCATAGTTATTTGGTAGTCAGCGTTCGACATATAATATGTCGAACACTTTTTATTCACTCATCTGACATATAATATGATGGATGGCTAGTGTAAAATATCGTCCGACATATAATATGTCGGATGTTGGCTAGTAATTAACTGTGGTTATGGATCATTCTCTTATACATACTAGTATGCATACCCTTGCAAGGCAAGGGCATTTTTTTTCCTTATGTGATTATTTATTTTAATAAATATTATCATATATAACATATAAAATTAATAAATAATTTATAATAACACCATATTATATTATTGTGCTATGTAAAATATTTGAAAATTATTATATATACATTTGCCACAACTTCTATCATTATCATATATAGTACTCTTCCCGTTCCAAATTATAAGATTAATACTGGTTTTTTGAAAATTAATTTGAGACATTTCAAATTTATACTTGATATGATATTACAACTATACAACAATAAAATATTATAATTAGTTGTATTTTTAGATACTTTATAGACTAAAATTAATTAAATTTATATCAATTTTGAGTTTGAAATATCCAAATGAGTTTTAAAAAGTCAATAATAATCTTATTTTGAAACAGAACAAGTATATAAAAATAACTAACAATCTCATAGTAACAAAATCTTGCATATTATGCACTTTAAAGATTTAGAGAATCAATATATAAATCTATACAAAAAAAAGAGAAAAAACTTTTGTTGGAGGAGATAATATGAGTTTTTAATATGATAAGTATGATTTAGTTTTGAGATAAAGTTTAAAGAGTTTATTTTCATAAATAACTCAAAAAAGAATATCCATTTTCTGAGCCAACTCATGACCAACCAATAAAGCTCAGTTAACTCAGCCAACATTTGTGGTTGTTCTCCTTATTATATATAGTATAGATATGTGTGTGTAAACATATACTCCCTCTGTCCCATAATAAACGTCCTAATTTGACTTTAACAGTCAAACTGACCATTTTTAAAATTAATAATTAAAAATATTTATATGAAAATTTTAAATTACGAAACTTGACATTGGTAGTAAATTTTTCATAGTTTATTATGATTATAATCTTTTGGCATATATCTTGTAGATTTTTAAGATTGGCTAATTTTAAAAATTATCAATTTGACCATGAAAATCAAACTAGGACATTTATTATGGGACGGAGGGAGTATTATATATTATAATATATATATATATATACACACACACACACACACTGTCTATGGATTCTAAAAGGTGTGGCAGATCCTAAGAGAGTTGTGCCTAGGTCTGGGATTTTACAGCCTATGTGTGCTACTTTCATTGCTTGCTCGTCTTTTAGTCTCTTAACCTTTTTTTATCTTTCTTAAATTTATTGGCATTGTACTTTTGTTTCTCCTTCTACTAGTCCTTGAGGCCCTGCAATTGGAGTGGTATTTGTTTGTTTTATTACTAACGTGGTTCAAGGGTTTACATCTCTTTTATATAAGATATATAGATGAAACTTTTACATAACCCTTGGTTAATCTTGATATTGACATCCTTTCTATGTCGTGTGGATGTTTTAAGGAACTTTTTGAGGGTTATTACTTTTGTCAAGCACAAAGGGAAGACTACTTTAAGCGAGCACAGCCTTATAAGGACCACCCCACGATTCTGAGGTGAATATATGAGATTGTAATTGGTCCATGAACTTTTCTTGGCTAAATCGTAAATGGATCTTCTTACGTAATATGTAACTGATGCTATAGCTATTGCCTTGACGATAACATAAATTCATTTCTTGCTTTGACTAGTGGGCTTTGAATGTTGGGCTGTTCACTCAAGCCAACTTAATTTATTATTTGCACTTTGCAGGATGCAGAGACTTGCAAAAGAGTTGGGAGTTGTAATACCAGTTAGCTTCTTTGAGGAGGCAAACAATGCGCATTACAATTCGATAGCCATAATTGATGCTGATGGGACCAATCTCGGACTATATAGGAAGTCTCATATCCCAGATGGACCTGGTACGTTACATCCAGAGTAGTTTACCTTGTCTCTGATTTGTTTTATATTTTATTTGATTCCTACTAGTAGCTTTTCCCTTCAGGTTACCAGGAAAAATTTTACTTCAATCCAGGCGATACTGGCTTTAAGGTGAGTGTTACTTCTTGAATAAGCATATCTTCAGTATGTCTAATGTCTTTTTTTCCCATCTTATGAAATTCACAGTAGAGATGGTGTTGGTGAACAGGTATTCCAGACTAAATTTGCAAAAATTGGAGTAGGTATGATTTTCTTTTTTCTTTTTTTCTTTTTTCTTTTAAAATTTTATGTTAAATGAGTAGGCACGAAATTTAAATTTTTTATGTTTCTTATTATTGATTCCTGGGCGGGATGTAATCTTTTGTGGATGAACCGCCTACCAGGTGGGTAACTATAAGGATAGTACAGAAGTTTCATACATAGACTTTGGCTTTGCAATGTTACTAATATTATTAATGGATAAGTGAATCAGAAGGCTTGTGCTTCTTCTATAATTGTACGTACAAGGAAATCATAGACAGGAAGCCTAAAGCAACTGCTTCATATCTTTTGTTAGCAATATGCTGGGATCAGTGGTTTCCTGAGGCAGCCCGAGCTATGGCTCTTCAAGGTGCAGAGATATTATTTTACCCCACTGCTATAGGTTCTGAACCTCAAGATCAAGGCCTTGATTCTCGAGATCACTGGAAACGGGTGATGCAAGGGCATGCCGGGGCTAATGTGGTAATCTACAGTCTTGCAGTTATATTCAATTAAGTCGGTTAATTCTTAGGATTTCAGTCTCTCTGAAAGTCATGCCTTAGGTAATGGGTTGATTATTGGTAGTTTAATGCGTATCCTGCTTTATTCAAATGCCGGCATTGTCCTATGGGATATCTATAAACGTAAATAATATTCCCATCCTTGCTAATAACCGTCCAGTCAATATTCCATACACACACACACACACACACATATTAATATTGTATTTTTTCCCAACCAAATGCATATATTGCACAGTTAGATGTATTTCAGAGCAACTCTTTTCTTTTAACGAATCATATCGAAGGATGTGCCTGTGATTGAATCCATTTGTAAAACTTCATCATTGTGGTGTTACCTATTGATACGCTACTGAGTAAATTACTGTTCTTGGAATTGCCAAGTAGAGTTTTCAGTGCTGTTATTCTTTATGACAATTTCCACCCAAAATGGTATGAAATTTTCTATTCATTTTCAGGTACCTTTAGTAGCTTCAAACCGCGTAGGGAAGGAGATAATTGAGACGGAGCATGGCAAGAGTGAGATCACCTTCTATGGCAACTCTTTTATAACAGGTATTCGATTAGTTGTTTTCCTGGTGTTTACAGAGCATAAACGACATAGGTATCATGACATAAGTGGATTTCTTACTCTGTTAATCGATTTTGGACTCTTTTGTTATCATGAACAGGACCCACTGGAGAAATTGTTGCAGAAGCTGACGATAAAGAAGAAGCTGTTCTTGTAGCACAGTTTGATCTGGATAAAATAAAAACCAAGCGGCAAAGTTGGGGTGTATTTCGAGATCGGCGTCCAGATCTATACAAGGTGCTTTTGACATTAGATGGAAGAAATCCTTCAATTTGATCTATCCTTTTAGTTCCTTCTATTTGAGGTGCTTGACAGAAACCGTTCAGCAACCATGCATGTTATGTTCTATCCTATTTGTTAAAGAGCTAGGAAGTTATTTATCTTCAGGGGTAAATGTTACATACCATGAAATAAATCTGATTTTCTTACATGTAAGCTTAGACCTGAAGAGAAACTTCATTGAGCTTTGCGAATGTCACATGCATGCTAAGAACTGATAATCGGGGGATCCCATTAGAAAACTCTTCCCATCAAAGACATGCATGATTTTAACATGTAATATGAATATTCTCTTCTTCGGATGCAGAGCTACATTAGTTGATGCAACAATACAAGTTATTTTGATTGCCCTTGTTATATCAAACATGATGATACTAGTTAATCTTGGGGCCTGCTCTTTTGATCTGATGCAGCTTGTTGCAATTACTGTATCCATGTTCCTTTTTACTTTGAATCTGTTGTAGATATGCTATTACTTGAATCATGAATGTTACGTGACATTGTTGAAACTAGAGAAGTTGTTATATCAAACTTTATACTTGTTAATTTATTTTGCTTGTATATTTTAATACTTGGCCTTTTTAGTTGGATTTTATTTTATAGGTCATGCATGTCAACTCTATTCCATCTTAAACCATACTCATCATCTTGATTGCTCATTTACATTTAACATCTTTACGTTGATTAGATTAGATTCAGTTTGTTGATTAGATTAGATTCAGTTTGTGAACGTGTTTCTGATAATCGTTATCTGTTTTTAGCTTTATAAAACAACTTATTTAACTGCTAATTTTCCCAGCTAAAGTGGTGTTCATTACTCATTAATAGGCTTAGAAAGTACGTGGAGACAGTAGAACGTGTTATTGTTAAGGCCAAATAAATTTAGTACGGAGTATTTTTTTCAGTGAAGGTAAATCCCAACTAAAAAACATGTGTAATTGATGAATAACTATGAAAAGCGATCATATTCATCTCCTTCTCATTCTAATTATTTGCAGCTGGATTTCAAGTAAAAGAAACAACAGAAGAAACAGAGCATAAAGCTTAGCAACTTTTAGTGCAAAAACAATGAAAACATGAATCTTCCCTACCTATAAACACTCGCCTTCGCCTTCATCTCCAAGATCCTTTTCTCCATTATATTCTTCATCCCAATAACTGCAATGATCACAACTTTGATCATTCTCATCGCCGTAATCTTCTTCTTCATCCTTTATAAATTCTTCATCGGATTGTATAAATTGTAGCTTCAAGCGCCCATCTTCTCTGCATGCATGCAAGAACTCCTGTACTGGAATTCTTACCTCCTTGAGAATAAATCTTCCATTATGCCTATAAGACTTGAGAGATAACCAAGGCTTTCCACTCCTTCCAATACTAGAAATTGGTGGAGGGAATTCTTCCCCGGTTATCCTAGATCTCTTTGATCTCTTCGATTCACAAACAGATTGATATTCATTTGACGTATGCCTTGTAATACATTTTCTCGCCTTGCGATACCTCCAGCCATTATTACTAACAGGGGCCTCAATATCCTCGCAGCCTTCGAAGCCAAGACCTTCTGTGCATAGAGATAAACTCTCTGGATTCATGAAAGAAAAGCTATCACTATGTCTATAATGTTTTTTCTCGTTCTTTTCTTTGTTGTTGAGATTTTCATTCCCTAGTTGTGGGCTAAAATCTATCGAGAATGATAAGGATGAAAAGGAGGAGGAGGAGGTCCAGGAGGATGATGAGGTCGGTGATGAGGAGGAAGAAGAGAGAGAAAATGAGGAATCTTCAAGGGAATTGAGATGTTTCCATGGCGAAAGAGATTGCCGGAGAGTTGGAATCTCCAGCAATGGCTTCTCAAAGATGTTTGGAAGGCTTCCGCAGGCTGCCATGGTTTGCCTCTGGTATTATTATCCTTTTTTGGATGATAAAGTGGACAAACAAATAGAACAGAGGAGTAAACAAATAGATAAGTTCCTTTTTTTAGAGAGAGAAAGACATAGGGAGAGAGAGAGAGAGAGAGGCTATGGAGGATAGATAAAGTCAAAAAGAAGGTGCTATTTGTTGTGGGATGCTGTTTTTTAGGGTACATCGTTTTGGAGTGGAACAAGGACGGATGGTTAGGAGATATGTAGAATTTTAAGTTTCTAAAAAGAGCTGGCAAGCATATTTCTATTAATATTCTTCTTATCCCTTTTTTTAATAAAAAGGTAACTATCGTCACCTTGATTAAGGTTCTTGTATCTTACGAAATTGAAACCTAAAATAGTGTTTGATATATAGTTCTAATTTAATAGCCATACTCTCGACTGAAAGTGAATGCCTTTAGTTTAAAATGTGCAATTTTTATGTTTTCTCAGTCTCTTTTCGTGAACTCCTGCTATATTCATTGAAAAAACTTTTCAGTTGGATAGACAAATGGCGTCCCTTAGATAAATAATATCAATGGTAGGAGTATTTTTATTTTTATTTTTGGCCCCAAAAGTTTCAAATTTGAAGTAATATATACGTGTTAAGATAACACCAAATCAATTTTATACTTCTCATTTTGAATATAATTGACATTTAAACATTTGTATTCGTGTGAATGTATAATGTTTTTTTTTTCTTCAAAACAGTTGGGCTTCAAGAAAAGAAGTAAAGCAATTCGGAAACTCGACTTGAGTTGTTTACTGTTAGGGATATAAAAAATAAGAATATATTGCTTAACACAAAAAATTAAGTATAATATTCATAAAATATTGCCATATGATCCTTCTTCTTTGTCCCGAGTCTATTTCCAAAAAATCACTGGCTATAACTTCCAATTCCAATGGCCAATGTAAGCTTCAAAAGACAGGGCTACACTCCATAGCTGTGAACTGTAATAATCTCCACGCCAGGTTCACTGGTTTCTGATAGAAAATGTGCATCAAAATCCTGTATATATTGTGGTCCCGATAAAGGTAATACAAATTCATAGAGTTTTTATTTATTATTTTTTATATTAATTTTATTTTAACAAGTTTACATTCGACGAGTAGAAGTAACATTTTCAAACTATATTAAAGAAACAACGGATGCAATTTCTCCCATTTTAGCTGTCTAAATCAGTTTGTTCAAGAGTATGATACCATAGAACTGGAATACAATAAAATGGCAAAAGGTTAAGGAGCTCAATCACCAATGCCACCAACACAAAATACACAGACAATTCACAAATTTTCACAACCTCACGACTTAAAGAGGAATGCATTCTTGTCGTAGAATTAGCCAACAGCAGCCATAGGCAGTGACCTTCCTTCACCTCCAGGCCTCAATCCGCTCTGACCTTGAGTTTATCTTGCTTAAATTGCTAATTTCCTTGCCTTTATCAATAGGTCCCAAAGCTTGAGCCACAATTTGCTGGCCATTGATTTGTCCCGAAATCTTACGGTAATTTGGTTCACTTGACTGACCTAATATACTCTCTTGAGTGGTATCTTCAACCTGGATTTTTGCAGCGTTTGTTAAACTTGCTTCTGTTGTATTACCAACAGAGGAAACACGTCTAGGAGTTTCACTGTATCCAGTGCCATCAGATTCCTCGGTAGAAGTTGTATAACTGAGATATTCTTCATCACTGATGTTATCTATTTGATTAGTGCAGGAATTATATTCTACTTGAGGATCTTCAGCAATAAAGGCTTGCTCTGTCTCTTCATTTTCTTCAGTAGTTTCTTCTGGAAACAGCTGTGAAGGACCCTGATGCCCATTCTCATCAGAAGGTTCTACACGGGAATCATGAGCTGGTTCTATTACAGAATCCTGTCTTGCTTTAAGCGTCTTTGCAATGAGTGTCTTGAGGAAGTTCATAACTTGTACAGCATACATCAATGCAGTCAATGGATCTGCCATCTGCAAGCAGGTGAAAAGGGAGAAGGGGAGGGGCGAGTCCATAAATCAGTTATTCACATCTGAATGAGTCAATCTGGTTTTTTTAAAGTAAAAATTAGTTGTACCCGCAAACTTTGTATCTACACCAATACTTTGTTGTTAAAACTAGTCTACTCCCAGAACATTTGATGTTCCCTTGTATTGGTAAAAAAATAAAATGTAACCTTTATCTCGTATATTTAATTAATATTACGATATGATTCAGAAAAATCATAAATAAAAATTGTTAAAAACAATTAGGATAATTTCAAGTTCTAAGAGAACCTCAAAAATCTATTTTCTGGACATAGACTCAAAGGTACAAACAATGAATGCTATCATCTTGTTACACTTCCTATAATAATGGACTTGAATTCCCTATAATACTGAAATGACAGACGTATGTTATTTAGTGTAAAGTACCTAACTATATGGGTATGACTTATGACAGTGTTCAAACACATCTCCACACCAAGATCAACTCTAACTCACCTGCGTCATGTTTGGCGCAAACACCATTGCAATATTGTGTGCATTCATCTTGTTTAGATGTTCTTGTTGAACAACATCAGCCATCAAGTTGATGGCCCAATCCAGTAGAGCAGCTTCTGTTGGGGGTAGAAGCCTCACTAGAGCGGAGCAGTCTTCCTCTGACTGGCACTGCATTACCTGCTCAGGTGATAGGGTATCCAACACACCGGCTGGGAGTTCTCTGAACCATGCCTACAAAATCATATGCACAATAAGTCAAGTTATATAATCTAAAAAGATTAAACCAGTTAACTTAATGATCAAATGACAATATTTAGTCTCTGTACATGCTCGAGGACACTTATTTTCATACATATTCATTCATGAATGTACTTGGCTTAGGAAGACTTCTTTCAGTATGTGCTACAAGAACTATTAAGTTGAAAGTACCATTGTGAAGAGGAGTCTACTTGTAACCATGAAATAAAATAATGGCAAGAGGAAACTAATAAGATACTACCAGGAATTCGCAGTTAGAGAGCCTGTATACTTTCACCAGAAACTAAAACTAAAATGAAGTCCTAATAATATTAATTTGCTATTTTCTTCGGGGATATTAATGCACACCAATATTAGAGCATTACCCAGGCAGACTATATATTAATTACAATTCTCAACAACACGTAATCAACAAGAGGGAACTAAAACATGAGCTGTATCCCATATTTGCAAATAAATAATCAATTCTGATGGCATTATAACCACATGGAATATGAAATATGTTCATAAAAGGCTCCACGCGATTCTGTATCAAAAGTATACCTTGATGAGACCTGCCAAACAGTGTACGTCAATGCCTTCTGGAACCACTCCCCCATTTAATTGGTTCCTGACAAACTCCTCCTGGCTGTTTTCTGCATTGATTCTGAAAATCCCTTCTGCCTGCACATATGAGTTCAAAAGTTCAATAAAGATTATAAAGCTAATGAAGTATGTGATGGATGCATAAAAATGGTTGGAGAAAGTCGCTCTAACACAGCATTGAGGAAATGTATTTGATGCTAAAATGAGAAAGAGGAGAAACATTAAGACCTGCAATCCTCCTTGAGCATACAAACGTTGTTGCATCAGCAGCAGTATCGTTGGGACACTGTTCCCTCTATGGTCATATGACAACTGCATGGATTCTGTGGAAACTCCAAAAACAGTGGTGCTACAGATGGGAAAATGCTAGTCAAACGTAGAGAAAAAGAAAAGAAAAAACAATAATGCTACTACAAAACGCATCCTTAACTTTGAAGAAAACGTGAATGTCATGAAGTAAGATATGTAAATAATGTTCAATGTGAAAACAGTTATTATTGCAACTTGTAATGAGGTGCCAAAGTTTTATCATTATTTTAAGTAGATGGGTGCCGATGTGGTTTCAGGTAACCCAAATGTGGGAATATGAAACTATATTTAGAATATATCAATGAACCTAATGCAACTCAAAATAAGAATGAACTCAACCCTGATACCTAAAACATAGTAAACAAAAAAGAGAGAGAGAGAGAGAGAGGAAATCTCCAAAATTATAATGGTGGCCCAAGAACTTGGATTTAAATGAAAATTGTTCTATCAGTTTTATATCAATTCACCTTCCTTACTAACATTTAAAGATATTCATATATCGGTTAGTCCCAAAGCAACATGCAATGATGTGATACAAATTCCAAGTCATTCTATTTTAATCTTAGTTGTATATCTGAGAATACTCCTCAGTGAGATCTAGACTTGCGCTTGATTGCAGAATTCCTGTAATTCTAAATCTTAATTGCTTTACTGCTAAACATCTTGCTTATGTCCTTCCTGTCGCATCATTTTTATGAATGTGAAAAAATAATATGATAGTTGATAGCTGAATTATATCTAAAAAACATTAAGGGTTAGCAGTGTGCTAAGTACGAAATCAACCTCTTCATAAAAGGATATCATCCGAACTACAAAGCATAGCGAAGCGAATATAATAAAAAGAGTAGGAGAGAGATATGGACAACATCCAATGACAGAGGAATGAAGAAGTGAACGACACTGATGCTCTTCCAAAGCAAATTGTAATGAAATATAAGATTTTCAGTACCGAACAATGCCATGTATCTATCATCTGTCAATTCTCCCTTAGCTGATTGCTTCAAATAAAGTGTAGATATCTAATCCATTCGAAATTGCATCTCCTATGATAAAAGTAAACTAAAAATTTCCACCTATTAAACTCAACAATTTACAAAGTTCTAAGAATATGAATTCCGATAGCACATAAGATAGAAAAATCATTTTCAAGATATCAACAACCATGAAGAGCTATCATATGCAAAATTCCCTTTTCAATACAGAAATAATCCTATCTATAGTACATTGTCAAGAATTAAACAACCCAAAAAAATCTAACCAGAACAACAACCAGCAGAAATCTTACAAATATATACCCTTTCCCAAATTCCCCACAAACAAGAAAAAATCAATCATTCCATAAACTAGAACATAAACCCATCAACTACAACAGAAGAAACTCAAAAAATAAAAATAATATATATGAGGTAATCCATTAAAACACCAAAAACAACCCACATTCACATTTTCTCCAAGTATGAGAAATACATCAGAATTCAATGTACCTTGCACTAGGAGCTCTCCTAGGCACTTCAGGCTCAAACTCCACAGGCAATCCCAAGAACCCATTAAATCTATCAAAGGTAACATGCGCAACATGGCGCACATTAGTCGGCCATCCAATCTCCATGCCACAAAGCTTATCTCTATCCGTTTTGCAAGCAACCCAAAAAGACTTCCTGAAAAGGGTCACCAAAAGGGCCAACAGAGACAATTGATCTCTGTCCTTGACTCTCTCCTTTATTTCTTGATTCAAAACCCTAGAAACCCTTTCTTCTTCTAATTCTTCTTCTTCTTCCCGAAATGACTGAGACTGAAAATTATGCAACGAAGAAGAAGAAGAAGATGGGGACGAGGAAGAGGGTGAGGAGTGGATGACCTCTGTCATGGCTGTAAATTGACAAAATGGGTTTGTTTTCTTCTGATTAAAGAAATATTTTTTGAGATTTGAAAGGGATTAAAGAAAGAAAAGAAGTGGGAATAGAGATTTTAATGGGGTTTAGGGGTAGAGTTGAATGGAAGACGTGAGAATCATGAAGTCATTATACATTCATTTGTGTTTAATTCTCTGGACTGGCTCTTGGATGGAATGGGAGGGAGAAACAGTCTAGAGAGAGAAAAAATGGTGGGGAATTTTATATTATTTAATAAATGTAGTAGTGCTTTACAGTTACTGCCATGGCTGATTCAGGTGGGTATTTTCTTTATTTTTTGGGGGTTATGTTTTTGGATTTATTAGATCTCAATTTGTGCCCACTACTACTTGATCCTTGTCTTCACCAATTAAATTCGATTTCTTTTTAAGGAGCCAATCGGTAGTGTTTGCTTTGGCAATGGCCAAGTGAGCCTCAATTAGGGGTGCAAAATTGGATTTGACCCGAACCAGCTTAATTGTGGTCCGGACCCAGTTCTAACTTACCTGGTTGTGCCCAGCCTAACCCATCCTAGTGTTAAATTAAAAAAAATTATAGTTATAAATATTTTTTAAAATTCAACTATTAGATGATGAGGCCATGAGAAAATAAGAGACATTGTCAAATTTCAAGAGATATAGTTACGGGTATGTTCGATTCTCAATGTTTAGTACATCGGCCACCACATTTAAAATGATGTAGTACATTTAAATTCAAAATAATGTACATCGGCCACCACACTTAAAATGGTGTAGTACATTTAAACTCAAAATAATGCGTTTATGAGTTAAATAAATTATATTTAAAATAAACTACGTGCAACGAACAATATTATAAGTGCTTTTGAAATGTATTAAACATAATAGACGAACAAATATTGCGCTACAAGTGTTTACATGAAATCAATATTTATTTAAGTGAATTATCTAATCAAAACTTATATATATATATATATAGGGTAATGATCCATAACATGTATTTGCTATGGATCAAAAATGGGCAAATAGCATCCTAATCATTCGTTCCAATAATAAATTCCTTCTGGTTTCAATCAAACCCAACTCGGCCAGTAACTCTTTAGCTACTTTTCCACAGCTTATATATTCTCAGAGGAAACCAATTGAAAACCCAAATCAAAATGTTAATTTCTCTAGCAATCTAAAAATTATAGAATCTTTACATAAGACGTTGTTGATGGACAAGTAGCAATAGCTTTTGTTGACAAATCATAGCAAATTTGAAAAGCCCATCATTGAATTAACTATATACTAAACAAAATCAATCATCACAAAAATACCCAACACACAAATTTCAAAAACTTGAGTTCAGGACACCAAAATACGAGATTTTGAGCTCAATAAATTGAAAAGTGTCACTAAAAAAGAAATGGATTTCGTTCAACGAGAAATGGGTCTTCAGTCTTAACAATTTGTTGTCGATTTGCAATCAATTGCAAACTAGGATTCATGAGAAATCATAGAAATCGCAGCAGCTCTGGCTTTGGGAGTTCTGATTTGGACAATTTTGCCTCAATTTCTTTTCACATTTGCCCAACTTGTTGAGGATCTGCAGTCAATTGCAAACCCAGCAACTTTGATGGGGTATGAGCTTTTAGCAGAACCCAGCAGCTTTGATGGGGGGTATGATCTGCAGTCAATTGCAAACCCAGTAGCTTTGATGGGGGTATTTTTGGATGGGGGTATAATCGTCAGAATTATGGCAAGTATCCATCCGCTAGAATAATTAGCGGATGCGGTGCCCAATTTTCTAATCTCAACCATTTATTATTGGAACGAATGATTATGATGCTATTTGCCTATTTTTGATCTATAGCAAATACATGCTATGAATCATTACCTATATATATATATATATACACACACTTGAATATTTTTTGCTTGTTTGACATAAATATTTTTTTCCCCTTACTTATGTGCTAATTGAGAATATTTAGTAGGAGAAAGTAATGCTATGATTATTATCTTTTTTATTATTGCTTTATCGAGGAAACAAATTTGTTTTCTTCGAGAGTATAAGTTCTTTTTCTTAAAAATAGTAGCTAATTGCGTAATTAGGAATTGATATACGAGTATTTTAATTTAATTTATTTTTGGTACTAATGTGTCAATCAACAACCTTCAAATAAGATCTTGATCCCACAAAATTTAACTTTGACCGTCACATAACCACCTCGATCTCGCCGGAATATCCACAAAAAGTCCACCAAAGTTGGGGGCTTTGGGAAGACTTTTTGATGCTTGAGTCAAAACGCTGTTATGAAGAGAGATAATTATTCTGGTAGTAAAAATTGTGTACTTTCAATATGCTGGAGTATCCCTTATTTATAGCATAAGAGTCCTCTCCCTTAGAGTTAAGAATAAGAGTCTACTTAAGTTTAGAGACTCACTAAATGAATTGAATATTCTTGTATATTACTTAATAAAACTAAATTATTATAACGTCTCTCGTTAATAAGGTCACCAAGATTACACGTGATAAATAGTGAATATTTTTATCCATATCAAGGTTATAATTGATTTAAAAATTGAAAAAAGATTTTGTTATTGTTTATTTATTTGAAAACAAGTGATAAAAGGTTTCAATTGATTAAGTAAAAGAGCCCAATTCAAAAGTTCAATTTTTTTCAGTGTTATTTTTATTTAAAATTAGTAAAAAAAAAAA
The DNA here is from genome assembly GCA_034770075.1 of Aralia elata. NCBI lineage: Eukaryota > Viridiplantae > Streptophyta > Magnoliopsida > Apiales > Araliaceae > Aralia > Aralia elata. The sequence goes on along the minus strand of CM068381.1, from coordinate 46,184,125 downwards.
TAAATGTAAAATTACTTTCAGTTTGTTTCAACTATAAAGTTAATTTTTAGAGCAATTTTTCCATCTTCACTCCTTTCCGAACTACTGTATCTTTCTTCATCCCGTTTACTTCTTCCGCCGACGCTTAGCTGTAGCTGGGTTTATCAATCTCCCAATTTCACCGCCGGAGCTCAGGCGATCCGATCTATCTTCTCTATCTCGGTGCCTTCCGGTGGAAACTTCTTCTAGGTAAGATTCAAGCCTAAGTATACGACATATACAATTCGTTTATCGATATCTCTTTCTTCAATATGTGCAATTCAGCATATATATATATATATATAATATTGCATCTTACAAGCTTTATAGAAATCAACTATTTTTTATGTGTTTATTTATGTTTGCTTTGTGTGTGCAAGTACTTCATACATACAATATATACACAATTAAACTTACATTTTGAACTTACGCCATGTCTGGGTAACTGGGTTCTAGACTTCTAGCTGCGAACTTACGCCCTGTTGTAGTTGTTTTCTTCATAGTTCGATAGGATTCTTTGCAGAAAATTCTCAGGTAGTCCTCTAAATCGCCCCAGTCATTTTCGCTGATAATTTCATTTCTTTTTATTTCCTGTTTTGGTAGCATATTAAGACAGTGTTGAGACTGTGTTTGGTTACTGAGGTGCTGAACAGATGGAAAATGAGATTCTTTGATGTTGATTTGGTTTCAAAGTATATAGAAAGCCTGAACTCTGTAGATCCCCCAATCCTGCTTCTACTTTCTAAATTTGTAGTGAAGAATCAAGAATCATGCGTTACTATGTGGGTTTCGTATATGCTCATTTATAGGGTGTTTATTTATTTTTTAGCTTTTGGGTCTATACTCAGTTTTAAATTTGATACAAAACGAAGTGTTATAGTTCAGATTAGTCTAATTTGAATCTGCAATACCAAATTGTTATAATGTGCTGGTAAAGGCATGTAACATGATATTCTTAATTGTAAATGTGAGGACTCTTTCAAAGTCTGACATATTAAGTCCAAAAGTGAGCGGTAGTTCTTAAGACTTGAGAGAACAGAAAGGTTTATATTGTGACTAGATGTTTTGGGTTTAACATATGGAATTGATTTATTTACATTGAATCCACTCTCACCAACCTGCACCACAGCACAAGGACACATTTTTTTTTAAAAAATAAAATATTTTCAATAGTTAGTTAGTGTAGACTATAGAGTAGACAATATGCCTCTGTTTTGTAGCTTTGAGGGAGGCCACAGATGAACTTGTGAATGTAAGCTTCTTTAGCAGCTTCTTCAATCTCAGCCCATGAAGCATTGGAATTTCCAAATGCAATATTCTCCCTGATGCTCCCGCCATAAGAATAACACATTGGTGAAACTATTGGTGTTTCATCAACTTCGCTGATATCTAGGCCATTCTGTCATTACAAAAATAAAGGATGCATGATAATCTAGACCATTAAGCAAACAGGTGCTGCACATTCTGATATCTAGACCATTATGATTTTGCAAACAGGTGTTGCATGCCTGCACATGGATGATGTGAGTAGTCATTTAGAAGGACTGCAAACAGGTGCTGCACGCGTCCTGCTGCTGCTGGCCTGCTGAGTGCTGGCTACTGCAGTGCTTCACTGCTTATGCTGTTAATTATTGTGTACTGAAAATTTGAATCATGTTAATTATGTATTGTTAATTTTAATCATGTTAATTATTAATTAGACCTGCTTGGCTGCTTGCTTCTGCTGTTGACTGTTGTAAATTATTGGAATTGTTCGGTTATTCGGTTACCTCACAATTCGGGTAGCTTTTTGGATATTAAAAACATACAAATTTCGGTTTTTCGGTTATAACCGAATAGGCTATTCGGTTCGGTTATAATCGAATGATCAGCCTATAAAAAGGTCAAAGCTTTGAAGGGAAATCTCTATTTTAGTATATAATTTACAGAAAAATAAGAAAAAGGACACAAAGAAGATGTATATTACTACTACTACTCCATTCCTCGCAAATAGTCTTATTTACAAACTTCATGAATACTAAGATATATTTTTGTTGCATATATACCCATAAAAGTAATTAGTTGTTAGTTTAGTAGTGTGGTCTGATAATGGGATTACGATGGCAAACTTAAATGAAATTGTATCATTTGATATTTTTATCATTAAAAAGTGGACACTTTTTGTGGGAAAAAAATGACAAAGAGGACTCTTTTGTGAAACGGAGGGAGTATATTTCAATACCATCCTTATTAAATTTAACACCTCGTGACATTTGTAATTTCTTGTTTTTCAGATGTCAAGGGGCAACTGGCTCTTGAGAGACCGAAGTAACATTACCCCTAGCTATTAGCCTGCTCAGAAATCTCCACTCTACAGTCTTCACAGTTCACTACTCTCTACCTAGATGGCTAAAAAATGGCTCCCGCCAGCGGAGCTCACCAGCAGTGGTCGCCCTGTACTCCACCCTGGCGAGGTCGAATGCTCTCTCCTCTCCTCCGTTGAACTAGTTTGTGAGGAAAACCCCAGCTTCCCTCCCCTAAAGTCTGGACTCCTCACCCTCACCACCCACCGCCTCCTCTTCATCCCTGAAACCTCCACTGCCTCCGCTTCCACCGCAATGGCTATCCCACTCACCTATGTGACCCACATCTTCTCCTCTAAGAAGTCAATCAAGTCTATGTTCGCCAGCCCTAGGGTTCGGTTCCAGGTCTCAACCACTCATGACGGAAGAGTCGATGATAACGGGGCAAAGTCTACAGTGTTTACACTTGTTTTGAGGGGGAAGTCGGGTCCAGACCCGGATTTGTTTGTGGGGAAGTTTTGGGAGGCCTGGAGAGGTAGAGCTTGGGAGGCTTCAAGTGGTGGGTCCGGATCAGGGCAAACTGGGTCAAGTGATGGCAGGTCTGCTGCTGGAGGTTTTAGAATGCCGGTGGTTGGGGTTGCAGGGATATTGAGGAAGGAACAGGAGATGTGGGAGAGTACTGATAAGAGTTTGCAGGATGCTTTTCAGGACTTGAATGCCCTTATGGTATGAATTTAATTATGTGTTATGTATTTATCTTTCTTCTACATATAACTGCAGTTATAGATGAATTGGCACTAATCGGAAAATGGTCTCCATCCTAGATTTATACGTATTTGACCCTAAGATTTAGTGCCTAGTTCAAACAATGAAATGTAATCAATTATTTATGCATACAATCACACACAAACATTAGTTTCATTATGTGCTAGCGGTGCATGTGTATGCTTCAAGTATGGGTATTTGGGGAGAATGCCTTGTAAACGTTAATATTATATTATTATCTAAATTTTAAGTTATAGTAGGTGGATACTTCTTTTAAGAGGGGCAATTATTTTCTCAGATTATAGTTTAAATGTTATTTTTTGTGTTGACCGAGTGTCAAGTTGTTACCCCAAAATCGTCAAAGCACATTAATTTTATATGGCTAGTAGAAGGGATAGGAGAGATGTTAGACTGGATGGTCTGTGTAACTTCTGTATTGTGATGCTATGATATTAGGATGCCACATGGCAAAATGAGAAAAGGTGATCGAAAGGAGGAAACCCACAAAATGCGAAAGGTTACTTTTAAGTTTTAAGGCACCATTTGTTTCACAGAAAACTTAATTTGCAACATGTCCATTGTATGTGTCATTGTACTTGGTGTGTATGTATATGAATATTGTATATATATGGACATAATAAGAAAACTTTTAATTAAGAGCAATGTTCTAAAAATCGCTAGGCGGCGGAGTGGGTGTCTAGCGCCTAGGCGGTGCCTTGGACACGGCGTTTTCTTAGGCGGTTATATTTATTTATTTTTCTATTGTATATACTTATTATACTATACAAAGCATATAGTATATGTAATTTTTTAAAATTTTAACATAAAACAGTACCCAAAAAATATATTTTAAAGCTTAAAAATTCATTTTAAGTACTGTAGAGTTTCAAAGTAGAGGTTTGATCCCAGCCAAATCAAGGCGATAGAGGACCGCCTGACGCCTAGGCGGGGATTAATTGGACCTGGGCGGGGATTTTTAGAACACTGATTAAGAGAGTTGATTGTCAAATTGGAATTTTTTCTCCCCTTACAATAAGCGCTGCTTGTGTTGTGCATCAATTTTTAAATGAAAAAAGAAGAAGAAGCAATCTACTTGAATTATTACTTGTTTTTTTTTTGTAAATCATTATTTTGAATTGACACAATTTGATTTTTCTTTCCCTAATTTGTGCATTGAATTTATGTCTTATGCTTTTTGTTTATGTTTATATCAAATATGCAATTTATCTTATTTGACATGCTACCATCACTATGGGCAGCAAAGTTAATTTTTCATAATGTTCTCTTATTTAAATCGCCCTGTAATTGCATTTGCTTAGACCAGATCATTCTAGTCAGCCACTAGATTACCATGTTTCTTGAACTTCCTTAACTGTGCCACCAGTACTCAACCATCGGCAAAAAGGTAGTTGCTTATTGTAGGTCATGCAAATGTCGGCTAGAATTACTTAAAATGGCTAGTATGGTTATTTATGTTTCCTGCAAATATTCTAGAATACTAAATTTGGATATCCAAATATATTTTTTCCTACAGTATCTAGATTTAGTTATATATGATAGAAAGATCATTGGTAATATAAAAATCTAATAAATTTCATAAATTCAAAATAATAATTAAGGGAAAGAGTGAAATACATCAGCAGGTCAATTTAATATTCGTTCAACTCTTTTATAGTGAACAATAATCATGGGATGAAAAATTATTAATTATAAATCACTAATTAAGTCTATTCATACTTTCATTTGTCAGAAATCATCTTATTGCGTAAACACTACTATGCCAAATAATACCATGCAGATATCTTGTCCACTGCATTGTAGATGTTTCTCTAAAAATACATCTTAGGTCTAAGGATTTTTTGACTTAACAAAAATTAAAGAAAAAAGGTTGCAAGGATTTTTTGTTTGGTAAAGAAAATAACTAAATTAAATGCTTGTTAATATTACCTAAGAAATCCAAGTAACTTTCTCGTATGAAATGCAGTTCATACTATTATATTAACTGTGTATGTGATTCTAATTAAAGTTTAAGTAGTTATGTGTTTGTAGTCAATGTACTAATTCGTGTTTAGGTTATATCTACATGACCTACTTTTTTCCATTCTAATTAGTAATAATATTACATGGTTATAAAAAATTATTGATATTGATCTATACTTCCAGTTTGTAGACATGGAATGAAGTTGGTTCCTATTAATGCTTTAGGAAATTTATACTTGGCACTCTAAATTATAATGTTAAATGACATTGCTGAATTGGATTGTGCTTTGATTATGAGCTTTATTATATTATATCTCAAATATATTTGGTCTGAATGGATAAGTTAACGTAATTAACCAGTTCTTAGTTTTTATAATTGAAAGGGGGAGATTATCTCTTTGAAGGCTCACTTCTTTCATAACTTAATCGATAGAGAAGCAAAGGGGGTCACATCCATTATTCATATTCTTGATTTTTTCTTTACTTTGGTGCTTCTTGTATGGTTTGTTGGGGAACTGTTGGTTTCTCCTTCCAGTGTGGAGAATCTTCTTTGCAAATTTGGGGGTTTGGTGGCAATAAAGATGGTAAAATCTCGTGGAGATGCGCTTGTTTTGCAGTTTTATGGGGTTATTGACCGAGTGGAATGTTAGGATCTTTCACCAGCTGACGGCCGTTCTGTTGATGTCCACATGCTTTGAAATAAAGTTTCCTTCTATGCCTCATTGTGGGCATCAGAAATATTGGTTTTTTCATGGGGTATTTTTGTCTGGCTTGCATAGAGATTGGGTGGCTATTCTCCATTGAGGTTGTTGGGGTTGTCTCCATCACTCACCACTTGTTTCATCTGCTATATTTCCTTTTGTGGACTTCTCATCCACCTTTGCATTGTATCCTTTTTGTATAAGTAAGCCACGTAAATATAGAAGAACCCAGACCTAGATGAACAAATTGTCAGGCAAGGGCATATTGGGCAGATACTATCTATTAGAATATTCTAGTGACAGCTATGTTATAATTGAGTTAGTTAGTAATGGGTGAAGGATAAAAGAATGTGGTGTAGGTTTATACTTTACTTTTCCAGCAAGTCTATGTAGTCTATAAATACAAGAATCTTGTAACTTTTATTTTAAAAAGTGATAAATGATATGAAAATCTTAAGAGCAAGTTTTCTCTTACACCTATCTCCTTCCTTCTACCTCCCTCCTTCTATCTTTCCTCCAAATTGAATCTATCTGTGTGTTTCTCTCTTTCCTCCCTAAATTTCTTTTATCTATATCTCTATTTGTTGTTCTAACTCTGCAGATTCAAGTTAGGGCCAAAGTGTGGCTTGACACAAATTCAAAATTTCAAACTTGAAAATGTTTCTCTAATAAACTCTTCTTTTACGAACTAATTGGATTTAAATTACAAATTTGCTTTGATTTTACAGAGTAAGGCTAAAGATATGGTGATGCTCGCAGAGAAAATGAGGCAAAAACTTCTATCAGGCTCAAGCAATCAAACCAGTGCATCAACTGATGAGGAGTTAGGTTCCAAAGAAGAAATGCAAGATTGGTTATTGAGTGTTGGTATTGCATCCCCTGTAACTAAAGAGTCTGCTGGCGCTTTGTATCATCAACAGTTGTCTCGTCAGGTTCTCTTCTCTCTTCTCTTTTCTCTTCTCTCTTCTTTAATATCGCAAAAGTTTGTGCTATTAACGTATACTTATTACGAATACATGCACTATGAAACATGTAAAATACCTAGAGGTCAAATGTACGTCAACTTTGGGCTTTGTATTCTATGGCTCACCGTAGGTAATAGAGCTTGACCATTATTTTTTTTTCATGTTTCAAATTTAAAATTGCCAACCTAACTCCATAAAGCCTTTACTAAGCTATTTTTGGGTGTGCTTGAAACATTTTATAGTACCATTTTCCTTTGTTTAGGTACTTGAATCACTACCAACGTCGCATATTTTATTACGTTAAGGCTCTGCAGCCTCTGCTGTAGCCTTATTTTTATTTCTACATATGTGTAGCACCTTCATCTTAGTCCATGAACTGGAGCAACTATTCAAATACTAGGCCCTTAAATTACTGAAATGAGAGTTGATGAAATATATAGGAGTCTAGTACAAAATAATTAGAAAACATGTCGAAATTCCATCCAGTTACAATCCTCCTGATCTGAAAATTTATGTTGCATCCCCATGGTTTCATGTGTAAGTGATGCATCTCCTCAAATTTTTACGGTGTTGTTGCAAATGGAAGATGATGCTTTGGATACCAATCAGACCAAGAAAAAGGAAAAAGAAGAAGAAACTGTACTTTTTATTTTACTCTATCTCCTTTTCAGTTTCCTTGTGTTTGAGTTGAATTGTAATCCAAAATTAACAATCATTAAAAGTTGAAAACACTTGCAGTTAATGGAAATTGTTATATTGAATTAATTATTGTTAGTTCATGCAGAATTTTGAGCATTCGTCAGCCCTGCATTTCCTTGCATTGCAGTTTTCATTTTCCTCATGTGATACATATTCTTTTACCTTTTGTTTTCTCCCCCTATTTAGTTGGCTGATTTCGTGAAAATTCCAATAGAGAGAGCTGGAGGAATGATCAATCTTATAGATGTCTATTGTCTCTTCAATCGCGCGCGGGGCACAGGTGCTGCTCTGTAACATTTTTTGCTTCTCATTGTTTTGTCCTGCGGCCTGCCTGTTTTATCTTCTGTGAAGAAGCAATGTTTCGTTTGCATGTTTCTTTCAACTCTTGTGATATCACATAGAGGGTGATAACTTATATCTTCCATGTTTTTGTGCAGAATTGATCTCGCCCGATGACTTGCTGCAGGCATGTACACTCTGGGAGAAGTTTGACGTGTATGCACAAAATTGTCCTAAATTTTATCATCTTGCATTGTGCATGTAGAGTAAAACTGGGACATATATGAAGGCCACTATAACATCAGGGTGCATTGTGTTTTTAATGTCGATTATAAGCTGAAGCTTTGTTTGGTTAAGTGACCATTTTGTTTGTTAACAGTCCAGTTATGCTTCGAAAGTTTGATAGCGGTGTCATGGTCATCCAGAATAAGTCTCACAGTGATGAGGAGGTAACTCTTTTATGTTTAATTTGTTTTATTTCTTAAGGGTTATATCATGTTTTGTGATTATACTGAATATGTTCTATTATGATTGATGAATGGTAGTCATGTGTTTTAGGTTTCTTTTAATTTAGCATGTGCTTAAATTCACAGGCATGCATCTACAGTTAAATCAGATCCGTTTTATATTTGGTCCTTAACAATCAAGGGTTTTGCTGTCAACATAGGTTTTCGGTAGGATCAAATCACTTGTGCTGAAGCCAGAAGCTCTCCGGTCTGGAATCAGTGCCAGTGATGCTGCAATGACTTTGGGAATTGCTCCAGCTATGGCCAAGGAGCATCTTCTTACTGCTGAGAGCAAAGGCATGTATTAACAAACTGTTTCTTGAGAATACTACAAACATGGTTGAGAAATATTCACCAGGAGATAATTCATCATTTGAGTGCTATTGGCAGGTTTTCTGTGCAGAGATGTAAGCCCTGATGGCTTTCGCTTTTATATCAATCTGTTTCAAGAAATCAATGGTGATGATATATACCTGTAAGTCACACATATATTTATATACATAAATGATCATTTTTTCTATGTTGGCTATCATGTATGAGAATAATGTATTGTCAGTTTATATATTATTTTCTTTATCCTGTTTAAGAATTTCTCACTTGGAAAATGCAGGAAATATATATTTTCCCTCATTAGTGACTTTCTGTTTAAAATTCCCCCCTAATTTTATTGGTGCTGAAGTAATGATAAAAAATTGAACTGTGTTTTAAATGATCGTAAAATATTTTACAAAAATGAGATGGTGATGAGGGTTTTTGTTTTACTCTTGTTTGTCTTGGTAAAGATACGAATACTGCATTTCTATCTTAAAATGATATTGATTAATTTGTATAGTCATTTGCTTTACCTGTTCTATTATTGCTGCTTCTCTGTTGGGGATAGCGAAGCTACATTCATGATAAACTTCATATTTGAACAGAGTGAAAGATCATGGGAACTACGCTGCATGGGTTACTGCTGCTGCCATAGCTTCCAGGTTTATAGATGCTTAGCAGTTAACCTAATTAATTTATGCAGCTAATTTAAATCAATTTTACACGTCGAGTTGGTGTAACAACCTTCGACACTTTCTCATCTTGCTTTATTTTCCGTTTTGGTAGGTGAATATAACAAAATTGATCTTTACGGCCCCAGGGACATTAACCAGGCATTGCAAAACAAATTTTTCATTCAGAGCTGTGCTATTTTGGGACTACGCTTCTATATCTTTTCCTTCAATATATTGTAAATTCAAGCTGAATTGTCCAAAGACGGGACAGGACAGGACAAAGGTTGGGCACATTCTACATTGAACCAATTTTGCATCCTTGAAGAAGTCCGACTCGGAAGAAAAAGAAACTGACTAATTGGTTTCTTTTTTCTCTCCAGTTTTTTTTATATATATATATATATATATATATATATATATTATTATTACAAGTGAAGAATTTTTCTGTGATTGCTTATTGTGTTCTTATCAGTTATCATTAAGATGGAATATGCTTTTTGATGTTTATATTCAAAACTGAGTTCATTTGATGTTATGCATTCTTACTAAAGGACATGGTGTTATGCAAGAAAAACACTCCTGAGATATCACTATTTATTAAACAGGTCTATTATTATTATTTTTTTATAAATTTTTATTAGTAAATAATACAAGAGTCTTCCAATTGTGGATAACTATTTGTCTATAAATAAATTATAGACAAGGTATTATTCAATAAAATTCCTAAAATCTCATATCCCACCAAAACCCATCAATATAGACTCTGAATCAGTGATGGATAGAAGAGGAGATCATATGAAAGTTCCAACTCTAATGCAGAAATTTCCTGATCCTCTTTTGGTGAAAGATTGCCTCTTAAATCCATCTTCCGATTCGAATCCGTCTCCAAGCACTGGCTCTCTATAATCTCTGACCCTTTCTTCGCCCAATCCTACACTAACCAAATCAACACCAAAAACAAGAATTCGGCGATTTTCTCCACCTTGGAACAAATGGGTCTCCAAGAATAATTTAGATCCTTAATTTGTCACCCTAAATCGGCATCCACTGGATTTTCGCTTCAATTTCTGGCCCCAACTATCAATTCAGTTCAAACTTGAAAAGCTAGTTATGTCCAAACTTATATTATATCAACCTTACATTGATATCTCAATACTACTGACAAGCTCGCATTAGTATTTGATATTCCATACTATCGACGTGGAATCTGTCCCCATATGATAATGGTTTAATGGTTTGTTACTTCTTTATATAATTCTCAAATGGTTTAATGGTTTGTTACTTCTTTATATAATTCTCAAATTCTTCGTTATTACGTGTGCAATCCATTAACTATGAAATGGGTGGTCCGTCTCCCTAAACCCTTATGTCAACTCAAATTCTAGTAGAAAAGATTCTGGTAATTGATAGATATTATTGGGCGTGGTTGTAGTTGTGGGTGTGGAAGAGAGTGAAAATGCAAATCAGTTGAGAAAGAAGAAAAAAACAGAACATTTGAGAGAATACATCGAGAGTAAAAGTTGGTGGGAGTGAACTTGTCTAAACCATGAATGCCTGAGAAGGCTAGTATCATTAGCACAAAACCATGTAGACCTGACAAATGGGCTGACCTGGCCCAAATGGATTGGGTCATGGTTGGATTGAGCTAAAAAGACATGTTTTTTATTCGACTACAATAGTGAGGCCCATATCCTAACGTACAATGAGTTGGGCCGGCCCATGGACTTTTCATATTTTTTTCCTTTAATTTTAAAAATAAGCTTATTTAATATAAATGAATTAGTGATTTAAGTAATAGTCATCTAAAAAAATAATGAACAAGAGCATTGACAACTTTTGAGGTTCTAATTTTTTTTGACTAGCGGGAACAAACAAATAATTTCAATTGAATAGTATCAATCGCGGAACTACGCTATGGCCGAGGGAGGCCACGATCGCACTGACTTTTTTTAAAATGTCACTATAATCTTTTATCATTTTTAAAAATTTAACTTAAAACTCTTACAAAAATTCTTCTATAGTTATTTAAAATATTCAACAACTACAAAACACATATATACACACTATAAAGTTGTCAACCCATTCCAAAATATAATACTCTATTAATATTTTTAATAATTAGCTAATTCTTTAGTTGTTTCTCACTTACAAAAGAAATGAATTATTTTATTTTTGTAATTTAATTGAATTTATTTCTATCATAATTATTTATTATTAACCATTAAGGATATACTCGTTGATTTTGTACACGAAAAAAGAATAATTTAGACTTCCTTAGATTAAAAATAAATTTATGTATCTAAAAAAATATTATTTGAGCTAGCTAGAACCTTTCACGTCTAATTTATATATATATATATATATATATATATATATATATATATATATATATATATATATATATATATATATATGGAAAAAGTAAATAGGAATAAGATAGGATGAAATCCTAGTGAGATCGAAATATCAACTTTTGGGAAAATCAAAAGTTGACCAAAAGTGGAGACACACACACACATATATATAGTAATGCCTTAATTAGTACTCTTGTATATATATAGTAATGCCTTAATTAGTACTCCTGAGGGAAAAAAACAAGGACTTGTCGAAAAAGAAAGTGGTACAAGCCGCGTAAAATACAACTAAATAAAATTCCTTGTGTGCCTTAAAAAGGTAGAAACTCACGTACGTCAATCCTCATAACAAGTGTGATTCTCTTGGTTTAAATAGAAACTCACATGACAAGTGTGGCCATGTGAGTCTTCTCTTGGTGAGTCTCTGTTTTCAAATCAATGACATATATTGGCATATTGCTGAGATCCTCTCGCAAAAGACAAAACACTATCATCATCACCGCCATCAGGATCAACTTAGGCGGATATATATATATATATGTGTGTGTGTGTGTGTGTGTGTGTGTCCACTTTTGATCAACTTATATGCCTCCAACTTTAACATTATATATATATAAAATTGGTTAAGGCAAAAGATGAGTTGAAAATGGCAGATTAATTAATAATTAAATAAAATTCACACTTCAAGGACTAACCAATTTCAACGAGTCCTTCTACACAAACATGTTTTTAGGACATGGAAATTGGACATTTCCATGTAAATATCCATGTTCCCTTGTTTTTTTTTTTTTTTTTTTTTTTGGTATTTATTCTAAACATATTTATATTATGGATTTTAAAAAAAAAAACCAAAAAAAACTGAAAAAATTAGGTGTAATTTGGATATATATCAAAAAAATGGTTGTATGGGCCCATACAACCATTTTTTTGATATATATCCAAATTACACCTAATTTTTTCAGTTTTTTTTGGTTTTTTTTTTTAAAATCCATAATATAAATATGTTTAGAATAAATACCAAAAAAAAAAAAAAAAAAACCAAGGGAACATGGAAATGTTCAATTTCCATGTCCTAAAAGTATGTCCCCGTAGACTTATTCAATTTCAACTCATCTTTTGCCTTAACCAATTTTATAACTAATTTATTTAATTGACGAGGAACCTACTTGATCAAAAATATATACACCAACTCAACTAGTTGATTAACTTTAAAGCTGTTGCAACATATATAGACATGGGTTTGAATCATACCTTTAATTATTGGATTTTTTTTAGCTAGTATAGATTTTTTTTTTTGATACATAGAAAGGAATTAATTAGTAAATAATTTTTTGACAACTTGAGAGATGAGATAATCAAAAGCCACATATCTTGTGTAATTTTAATTTTGTTTTGTAGAAAGTTTTTCTTTTGTAATTTAATTTGTAGAAAGTTAGTTGCCTTAATTATTTATTTGTACTTTTATTTTAATTTAGCTTCTTTAAAATGAATATTAAATTAATAATATTATTTTTTAATTATTGTTGAAGATCACTTGAAAGTATAAACGTCACGCATGATGAGTTGAATGACTCTCCTCCCATTAAAACAAACCCAAAAAAAAAAAACCCAACCGTGCGGTAAAAGTCAATTTGAACTCCCCCAAATTAATCCACCCACTTAGTCTTTTTTGTCTTTAGTTCAACTTCAAGTCTCTTTCTATATTACTAATTTCTTGGCCAGCCGCTACAAGTTGTAGCGGCAAGTGGGTCACCCAAATTATTTTTTGGGGGTTTATTTGGAATTTCAATTGCCACTATTTTTTGATGAATTGCCGCTACATGTTGTAGTGGTAGAGGTTTTTAAATTTTAAATCTATACCATCTAATATCAAGATCAACGGATGAAATTATAGTTGCTGGAATAGTACATTTGACAACTGTTTGCTACGGATGCATACCCATATATATATATATATATATATATATATATATATATATGAGTACCAATCTACAGCAAACGGTTGTAACGGTAGAGAAGAATTTTTTTTTTTGCGGAAAAGGTAAGTCGGTGTCGACGCCGGGTTTTCGCCTTTAATGCGATTGTTTTGTCCCTTTCCGATTTTGGCCTTTTTATCAGGTGATTTTGGGGAAAAGGTCGGCATTGATGTCGACGGGGTTTTGAAAGATCGTTTTTATGATGAGCCAATTAACCAGAGTCGCCAGTTGGTATATTTGAAATGGATGTACCAACTCATCCGAGTTTTCGTTTTTTATAAATCGCTGGCTCATGTGTGACTCCGAATTAATTGGTCTGCGAATCGAGATTCATAGAGTTCGGGGGCTTGCTTAAGTGAGGGGAAGGTGTTAGGCACCCCTCGACTTCCGTGAAACACGGTTACCGAAATCTTGATACTTTCCTATCCTTTAATTCATGAATGTGTGTGTGTATGTCTGCGTGTGTGTGTGTGCCTATGTGAATGTCGTTGTGGGTTTGTATGAAAGAATCATTTGAATTTTTAGGGAAAACCGTGTTTTAATTTGAGAACGCTTCGGAATGTCTTTTCGGTATACACGAGAAAGCTTTATTCTTTATGAGAAAGGTTTGATTTTAATTGTCCAAAACTATGAGATTTTCATTAAATGTCGTTTTGGCAAAACAAGAATTTTAAACCTTCGTCAAAATAGGAATCGAGATCTATACGTTGCTTTCGTGAAACGATCGGGCAATTTCTAGAATCTCTTTCACCCTATGCACGAAGATTTAATAAAACGTTACTTATTTGTAAAATCATTTTGTGTGATATTTTAGAAAACGATTTTCTTTAGCTTTCTCGTTAAATAGGAATCGACATTCGTTAGCACTTCAATCTCTTATCCTCGTGAAGCTAATAACCTAATTTGATTGATTTTATGCAAGTCTTCATTGTTTAATCTTTGAAATCATTTTTTGTGTCACAAAATCTAATCAAGCATAAACACGCGTCGGGGCTATTCATGGGCATGTAAGCCATCAAAATATCCCCAAACGCCAACAATCACATATTCCATTAGTACGGAGCCTTAAACCCGATTCTCACCTTAGCGTCGTTTTAAGGCCCAACGGTTACATGTTACAAAACAAACATCTTGAATCTATCACATACACCAAAACGTCCATCATCGGATTCGGACCACGGGGTCGCATTCCTAGGCTCACACGAGATTAATGCATGCCCACAAAATGAATACTACGTAACTAACCCACCCGGATTTATCTAATACACCATAACATCCGGAAATGATGATCTAAATAAATTACACTCAATGAATCACCATAAACAAACTAGAAATTTCGTCGATTGGATATCCTCGGGTTATCAGGAAGAATTTTATTCCAACGGAACCTTCACTAATAATCCCTAATCCAAGATTGTTCAACAATATGTATGAAAACTACATCTAATCTAACCAAGTCATATGATATAAATTGCTACAACAAAAGGAAGTTTTACCTTGCAAAATGATCTCAAATGAAGGTAAATTTGTGTACTTGAATAGGATAAGAAATATATTTGATACAATCAAAATCAAAGGAGTAAAATTTCTCTCTTTTTTCTCTCTTTTCTTCCTATTTTTATTGCAAAATCTAGCTATTTTCTCTCTATTTCCGTGCTTGGCTGCTGCTGAATTCTTCTTCTTCCTCAAAATTTCTCCAACTCTCTGTATGCTGTCCGAAGCTGAGTTTAAATAGGCTGGCCAGAGCCAGCCGCAGATCTATCTGCGGCTGGCCGCAGATGGATCTGCGGCTGGCCAGCTGGCACGCCTCCCATCGCACTCAGCTGGTAGTGCTGATTTCCTGGTTTCCGTGCTGGCGCACCCACTTGGCCGCAGATCTATCCGCGGCTGGCGGGCTTGACTTTCTCGAATTTCATGCCACGCCTCGATTTTCGTGCCGCAACGTCAGTTTTTGCTGACAGGCTCGTATTTTACAGTCCGGGAATCATTGAGAAGTGCGCCACATCTTCCGGGAATGCCAAATTCGGATAGCCCTGTTATCATGTCGATTTCGGCTGCAAACTATCAGGGTGGCGTCGAGTGTCCGTACTTTTTTCCATCTTTTGCTCTCGCATGCCGATCCTTTTGACGAATTTGCCCTCCTGTCAAGGTTAGTATACGAAGTGCAAAATTTGGGTGTCTACAGCTGCCCCTCTTTATCATGTTTATGAAATGTTAAATGAAATGAACAGGATAAAGAAACAGACACCCGATGCATGAATGACAGTGCATAAGAATTGACAATACATACATGAGGCAACACATATGATTTATGATGCAACACAAGATGTAATGCATGCAAAAAAACATCCGCAAGAGTGTCGATGTTTTAACCCCCTGACCGTGTTTGTTAGTCGTTGGGTTCACTCTCTCAATCTATCGTCTCGTTCGGGGCCGGGTATCGTCGCCGGTTGGTTATCTTGTCGGAGCCGGTTATCGTCGCCGGACATCCATCTCATGATCGCCGGTTATCGTCGCCGGTCGATCGTCTCGTCGGGGCCGGGTATCGTCGCCGGTCACCCATCGCGTTTGACTCTGATAGGCTAGGACCTTGACACCTGACCTGCTCGGTTTTTTTCATTTTATGGATCACATACAGAATTATCATCTATTCATGCGTGTAACACAACATGTAAATTGAGAAAAAAATGACCCCTGTACAGTCTTTTGATACTGTTCTACAGGTGTCATCACTTGTAGTGGTTCGCTTGGATGCCTTCCCAGGTTACTCACCACCTTGTGGTGGTTTGTTTAGATCTCAGCCCTTCCCAGGGTGCTCACCATCTTGTCGTGGTTTGCTTGGATGCCTTCTCAGGTTGCTCACCACTCTGTCGTGGTTTGCTTGGATGCCAGCCCTTCCCAGGGTGCTCACCATCTTGTCGTGGTTTGCTTAGATGCCTTCCCAGTTTGCTCACCAACTTGTCGTGGTTTGCTTGGATATCAGCCCTTCCCAGGGTGCTCACCATCTTGTCGTGGTTTGCTTAGATGCCTTCCCAGGTTGCTCACCAACTTGTCGTGGTTTGCTTGGATATCAGCCCTTCCCAGGGTGCTCACCATCTTGTCGTGGTTTGCTTGGATGCCTTCCCAGGTTGCTCACCAACTTGTCGTGGTTTGCTTGGATATCAGCCCTTCCCAGGGTGCTCACCATCTTGTCGTGGTTTGCTTGGATGCCTTCCCAGGTTGCTCACCAACTTGTCGTGGTTTGCTTGGATATCAGCCCTTCCCAGGGTGCTCACCATCTTGTCGTGGTTTGCTTGGATGCCTTCCCAGGTTGCTCACCAACTTGTCGTGGTTTGCTTGGATATCAGCCCTTCCCAGGGTGCTCACCATCTTGTCGTGGTTTGCTTGGATGCCTTCCCAGGTTGCTCACCAACTTGTCGTGGTTTGCTTGGATATCAGCCCTTCCCAGAGTGCTCACCATCTTGTCGTGGTTTGCTTGGATGCCTTCCCAGGTTGCTCACCAACTTGTCGTGGTTTGCTTGGATATCAGCCCTTCCCAGGGTGCTCACCATCTTGTCGTGGTCTGCTTGGATGCCTTCCCAGGTGGCTCACCAACTTGTCGTGGTTTGCTTGGATATCAGCCCTTCCCAGGGTGCTCACCATCTTGTCGTGGTTTGCTTGGATGCCTTCCCAGGTTGCTCACCAACTTGTCGTGGTTTGCTTGGATATCAGCCCTTCCCAGGGTCATTTGGCAGGCTTTTCCGCTGCTTTGTTCAGTTCATAGTCGGGCGAAGTGAGATTTGCCCCATTCGGACATCTGCTTATGTGCAATGGTTGCACCGAGACTTTGCCATGGTTGGTTTGAGTCAGTTTGGAGTATTTGATGACTCTTGAGTGATTTTCACTGATGACACCGCCCCAGAGGTATTTATTCCCCCCTGATTCTACGGGGATGACCTCCATATATGACTCCATCTCAGCTGATTCTGCCCCTAGTCGGGTTACTCAGGATAGCCGGATCCGACTGGCCCTGATTACTACCGTTAGCCGAGCCATTTCTTTATTGGATCGTATCGACATGATGGGGCAGTAGATTGCAGGGGACGCCGATGCTTCAGATCTATCCACCCCTTTATCCATCCTGCTTCAGTTAGTTTCAGATCTGTAGATCATTTTATTTCCTGCATAGATTATGTCAGTTTCATCTGTTATCGAAAAAGGAAATCTTGTAACGAAATGACTTATATATATAGACCTGCATTTAAATTCAGTCATTTTCCCCTTTTTTCGTATCGTTGCCTTTCATCGGATCCTCATTTTATCCAGTCAACCACGATTTTGATATCTTGCCTTCTTTCTCTTCTCAAGTCTTGATGGAGATTTGACAGATACTGCCGCACACCCTGTTGATTTCATCGGACTGAGTCTTAGATTTTTTTTTGACTAAGTGTTTGGTTGGGTCCGGGTTATGTCACTTGAGATGAAGCTGATCAGGTGGCTGACTTCGGGGAGGTCATGAGGGTATAGGAAGGCTTTTCTGGTTGTTGGGAATTGGTTTTGATAGAAGAAAGTATTATTTTGTAAGGAATGGGACCGTGCCACGATGGCTGCCTACGTCCCCACAAGTCGGGAGATCAGGTCTTACATAGTTCGTTCTTTCAAAGAACAACGAGAAAATGATGATGATGATTGTTGGTTTTTTTTTTTTTTTTTTTTTTTATGGAACCGCTTCACCGAGTCGGAATTGAGGGGTTATGGAAACATCTCTCCATCCCTCTTTTGCAATATGAGGGCTCCTCCGGACATCACCTTCTTAATCACGAAAGGCCCCTCTCAGTTCGGGGCAAGCTTTCCTTTGGCTTCGCTTTTTTTTTTTTTTTTTTTTTTTTTTTTTTTTTTTTTTTGAGAAGGCATGCCTTTCTTTAGCACTAGGTCATTTTCTTTGAACTTCTGAGGTCTTATCTTTTGTCGTAAGATCGAGAGATTCTTTGCTGATACAACTGGCCGCGTGGAATAGCAGCCACCCCTTTCTCATCAATTAGGGCCAATTGGTCGTATCGACCTTGCATTCAACCCTCCTCGTTTATCTGAGCATCTCAACCTCAAATGGCAGAACTACCTCTATTCCGTATACCAGAGCGTAAGGGGTTGCCCCTGTAGAAATACGCACCGAATTTCGGTACGCCAGCAGGGTGAAAGGTAGCAGATCCGGCCATCCCCGATGTTTAGCAGACATTCTCGCCATGATCTTCTTGATATTCTTATTCGCAGCCTCCACTGCCCCATTCATCTTAGGACGGCAAATGACAGCATTGAGGTGTTTGATCTTGAACTGGTCATATAATTCCTTCATAAGGGTACTGCTCAAATTTTTTGGCATTGTCGGAGACTAAGGCCTCAGGTTGCCCATATCGGTAAATGATATCTCCATACTGGCTTAACAGCTCTGTTTTATGGCTAGGGGTCAGATCTGTTCCTATTTTGAGCTCTCTGGGTTTGTCATTGGTTCCATTTTTTTATGGTGATGGTTTGGTTTGAGTTGGGTTTGGGGTTTGTCTTCGACCCATCCTTTGATCTCGTCAGGCGTGCCGTCATTATCTGTCTCATCTTGCTCAATGCCCATTAAATCGAAATCCAGCCCAATATCAAAATCGTAGTCAACTTTCGAATTTGAAAAATCGTTTGTTAGGCAAGAGACACTCAAATTGGTACACCTGGCATGAAACAAAATGTTGGTTATATATATAAGGCATTTTCCTACAATGATCATCTTTAAGACAACATGACAAAATAACATAATCATGCAAAATTTTAAAATAAGGGACAACAACTGGCATCTACTCACG
Source organism: Aralia elata (assembly GCA_034770075.1). Taxonomy (NCBI): domain Eukaryota; kingdom Viridiplantae; phylum Streptophyta; class Magnoliopsida; order Apiales; family Araliaceae; genus Aralia; species Aralia elata. Next base: position 46,164,789 of record CM068381.1, on the reverse strand, counting down.
GTCCTTCTTCATAACCTCTGGCTGCTCTACCACGATCTTCCCGCTATCGATCATATTCTGAATTTTGTGCTTCAGAGCCCAGCATTCCTGAGTATCATGACCAGGAGAACCCGAATGGTACGCACACTTCTTACTCGGATCAAATTCTCCTCCTTTCGGATCAATTGGGGGAGCCAAATCGCCTATCCTTCTCTGTGCTATCAATACTGCCAAAATCTGTTCAAGAGGCTCCCCAAGCGGGGTGAATACCCGATCTCTTGCTGTCTCAAATCTTCTTCGTTCGCCCGACCTTTGATAATTGAAATTATGTTGTCGGGGTGGCACAATTCTCTGTATTTGCACTGGAGGATTATTCTCTGCCTTTCTAGATGATCCCTGCAGGATGAGGGAAACATCTTCCTCCTTTTTCTGTTGGATCCTACGGGAAGTGCTGCCATAGTTTCCACACTGGATTTGCTCCGCAACCACTTCCAGAGCTGTGAGGTCCCGGATCTTACCAGATTTTAACCCCATGTCCACCATTTCTCCGTGTTTTATCATCTCGGCAAAAAAGGTCTCCCAATCCCCGATATCACCCGCTCATAATAGGGCGCCTCCTGAATGTCCACAAAGGTCATTACCATTTCCGCCTCGTTCATTGGGGGATTCACCTGTGCAGCCATACCCCTCCATCGTTGTGCATAGTCCCTGAAAGATTCTTTTGGTTGCTTCTTGATTTTTGTCATTTGATATCTATCAGGGGCCATCTGGGCCTGAAAGCTGTATTGGGTTAAGAAGGTATGGGCCAACTCCTCCCAGTTGTGGATTAGGGCATTGTCAAGGCGGGCATACCAGATCCTTGCCTCCCCTGTTAAGCTTTTCTGGAATAACTGCATCCTCAGCCCCTCGTCCTCGGCATAAGACCCGAGTTCTCCAATGTATATTTTCAAGTGCGTGTAGGGGTCTCCCTTTCCATTGTATTTTTCGAACTCGGGGACCTTGAACTTCTCTGGATATCTGGTTCCGGGAAAGACACACAAATCTGAGTAATTAACCCTACCCAGGGAGCCTATGCCTCTTAGAGATTGGATGGTCTCCTCCATGTGTTTCATTTTTCTCCGGAGGTCATCAGTATCTCCCTCTTCCGGGATAGTAATTACTGTCTTGTTGGGTACGGGAATGGCCTTTGGGACGACTGGCTCGCCTTTGGGTTGGGGTGGATCCTGTCGAGGTGTCAATTGCTCCTTCAGCATTATGGCCATCTCTAACATTTGTTTTTTGAAGTCATCAAATTCCTCCCTAGATATGGATCCAGGATTAGTAGGTGGGAGATCAGCCATTTCAGATGTAGAGTTTTGGGTCCTTTTAGACTGTGAACGGGTTTGAGGAGCAATCCTACAGAGACAATGGTTCGAAGTTTAGTCCCGGGGAAATGAAAAAAATGGATGTATGCTAAAGCTGTAATTTTTTGTGTGTTTTTTGGGTTTTTTTTTTTTTTTAATCTTTCCCTGCAAAAGAGAAAGTTAGTAGTCCCTTAGTGCCATAACCAATGCTAAACATGCTTTATTATGCTCCCCAACTATTCCCTGCAATTCACAGCGGTTAGTAATCTCTTTCGACACAGAAAAGGGATGTATGAATATTGAATGAGATCATGACATTTAGACATATAAACGTAAAAAGGCATGAAGAGACTTTTCCTGCGTTGGGTTAATCTGAGGCTGACCTACCCTAGGGTTACTCTCGCGGGCTTTTCGGCATGAAGGTTCCCAAATCTTCGCAATCTACTCGTTTGAGCCCTTTCGATTGGAGCGGATTTGAGTGGTGCGTTTCCTGAGCCATCTCCGGGGAGCAGCCCCATCGAGTCCAGTAATAAGCAACCGACGGGTTCGCCTCAGGAGGAGGTACTCTCTCAACATACATTCACATTCATCGTCCTCACCGTATGCAAATGATTACTTTGAAGTAAAGCAAACCCATTCAATCATTCATTCATTGGACAACAACACACATTCACACAACAATAAGTAAAATAGGTCAAAATGTTGCACGCACATACATATTCATAAATTTTTTAAGGATAGGATAGCATCAAGATTTGAAAGCGGCTTAAGCCCTCTAATGATCCCCAGCAGAGTCGCCAGCTGTCGACGCCGGGTTTTCGCCTTTAATGCGATTGTTTTGTCCCTTTCCGATTTTGGCCTTTTTATCAGGTGATTTTGGGGAAAAGGTCGGCATTGATGTCGACGGGGTTTTGAAAGATCGTTTTTATGATGAGCCAATTAACCAGAGTCGCCAGTTGGTATATTTGAAATGGATGTACCAACTCATCCGAGTTTTCGTTTTTTATAAATCGCTGGCTCATGTGTGACTCCGAATTAATTGGTCTGCGAATCGAGATTCATAGAGTTCGGGGGCTTGCTTAAGTGAGGGGAAGGTGTTAGGCACCCCTCGACTTCCGTGAAACACGGTTACCGAAATCTTGATACTTTCCTATCCTTTAATTCATGAATGTGTGTGTGTATGTCTGCGTGTGTGTGTGTGTGCCTATGTGAATGTCGTTGTGGGTTTGTATGAAAGAATCATTTGGATTTTTAGGGAAAACCGTGTTTTTAATTTGAGAACGCTTCGGAATGTCTTTTCGGTATACACGAGAAAGCTTTATTCTTTATGAGAAAGGTTTGATTTTAATTGTCCAAAACTATGAGATTTTCATTAAATGTCGTTTTGGCAAAACAAGAATTTTAAACCTTCGTCAAAATAGGAATCGAGATCTATACGTTGCTTTCGTGAAACGATCGGGCGGGCAATTTCTAGAATCTCTTTCACCCTATGCACGAAGATTTAATAAAACGTTACTTATTTGTAAAATCATTTTGTGTGATATTTTAGAAAACGATTTTCTTTAGCTTTCTCGTTAAATAGGAATCGACATTCGTTAGCACTTCAATCTCTTATCCTCGTGAAGCTAATAACCTAATTTGATTGATTTTATGCAAGTCTTCATTGTTTAATCTTTGAAATCATTTTTTGTGTCACAAAATCTAATCAAGCATAAACACGCGTCGGGGCTATTCATGGGCATGTAAGCCATCAAAATATCCCCAAACGCCAACAATCACATATTCCATTAGTACGGGGCCTTAAACCCGATTCTCACCTTAGCGTCGTTTTAAGGCCCAACGGTTACATGTTACAAAACAAACATCTTGAATCTATCACATACACCAAAACGTCCATCATCGGATTCGGACCACGGGGTCGCATTCCTAGGCTCACACGAGATTAATACATGCCCACAAAATGAATACTACGTAACTAACCCACCCGGATTTATCTAATACACCATAACATCCGGAAATGATGATCTAAATAAATTACACTCAATGAATCACCATAAACAAACTAGAAATTTCGTCGATTGGATATCCTCGGGTTATCAGGAAGAATTTTATTCCAACGGAACCTTCACTAATAATCCCTAATCCAAGATTGTTCAACAATATGTATGAAAACTACATCTAATCTAACCAAGTCATATGATATAAATTGCTACAACAAAAGGAAGTTTTACCTTGCAAAATGATCTCAAATGAAGGTAAATTTGTGTACTTGAATAGGATAAGAAATATATTTGATACAATCAAAATCAAAGGAGTAAAATTTCTCTCTTTTTTCTCTCTTTTCTTCCTATTTTTATTGCAAAATCTAGCTATTTTCTCTCTATTTCCGTGCTTGGCTGCTGCTGAATTCTTCTTCTTCCTCAAAATTTCTCCAACTCCCTGTATGCTGTCCGAAGCTGAGTTTAAATAGGCTGGCCAGAGCCAGCCGCAGATCTATCTGCGGCTGGCCGCAGATGGATCTGCGGCTGGCCAGCTGGCACGCCTCCCATCGCACTCAGCTGGTAGTGCTGATTTCCTGGTTTCCGTGCTGGCGCACCCACTTGGCCGCAGATCTATCTGCGGCTGGCGGGCTTGACTTTCTCGAATTTCGTGCCACGCCTCGATTTTCGTGCCGCAACGTCAGTTTTTGCTGACAGGCTCGTATTTTACAGTCCGGGAATCATTGAGAAGTGCGCCACATCTTCCGGGAATGCCAAATTCGGATAGCCCTGTTATCATGTCGATTTCGGCTGCAAACTATCAGGGTGGCGTCGAGTGTCCGTACTTTTTTCCATCTTTTGCTCTCGCATGCCGATCCTTTTGACGAATTTGCCCTCCTGTCAAGGTTAGTATACGAAGTGCAAAATTTGGGTGTCTACAGTCGGCTTACGATACGAATCAATTTTTTGGTCTCCTTATTTTTATGTACTTCCATACCCAACCCAACTGTTATTTATTATCATAAAATATATCATAAAAACATACAAAATTTTAATTTCCTTTAATATATTAAAAACTTATAGATATATTTTATTTTAAAGTTAATTTATGAAATATTAAAATATAAAATATTAAAATTTTAAAAGTAACAAATATAATAATAAATAGTATCATATAATTATTATATCCATGGAGTATACTGTATACTATCTGCAATCCAAACGGCTTGCTTTTTTTCAACCGTCTTCGATCTTAAATCTTATGCGTCTGTTTTTTTCAAACGGCTTGCTTTTCTTTTCCAAAACTTGATACTCATAAAGTTTCATTTTTACTACTACTGTATCATAGAGACATGCATATATGAGAGAGAACAAACAACAAAAGATGGAGAATAGGATAGGAAGGTTTTGACATCCATAAACTCATACATACATATATATATATATATATATATATATATACATATAACAAAGAATAATTGTTGAGTTGGCCAAACAAAGATAGATGTAGCTTTTGATGTTGTTGTAAATTTATCTTTTCTCTGATGTTGTAAATTTTTTAAAAAGAAAAAAAAAAGGAGAGAAAAATATAACTTTTTAAAACATAGATTACCACTTTCTAACTTAATTCCTATCAAATTTAGTTGTGTTTAGAGCCTTAGAGGAGGGAGGATCTCTAAATGAATCCAAAATGAATACCTCCATAATCATCAATTATTGACTATGAATGCACACTTTATTTTCTCATTTTAGACTGTACGTGTTTGTGAGTTGTATAATGAAGACTGTGTTTATGAGTTGATTTAAGAATACAATGAACAATACCCAACATTAGTAATTAATGAAGTCCTGCAAAATGACAATAATGAGTCCACAAAATTTATGTAGTCATGATATTCTTATCATGCAGCTTGTATATATACATACAAGAAGTCATGATAATCTCATCTTGAGATTTCTAGCTGTTCTGATGATTAATGTCACAAGGCGATGTCAAAAAATCAAAACCACAAAATGTTACTCCAATCATATGCATTATGAGTTAATTATGAGGGCGCTTAACGTACCATGACACGAGACATATTAATAATATATATAAACTCACCAAGAAAAAGTGAACTCATCATATATAAGAAGGTATTTATTAAGATAATAAGAAAGAAGTTATTCACGGGTACGTACTAGTTGATTACACAATCGAAATAACCTGTCAAACTTTTGCATTACAACATGACATATTAATAATCGCAAACTATATATTTTCCTTCACAATTGAGATAAATTAAACAGTACCATGATCAGTCCCGGCCCCAACCATCACTAAGAGATTTCATGAACAACGACGCCGACTATGGACCCGGACCCGGACCCTGACCCTTAATCTGTGGGAAAGGCTTTGGTTGAACGCTTCCATCAGCTCCATTCACAACAGGACTAGTCCCAATAATGTTTGGCGGAATAGGATTAGGTGTTGAGCTTGAACCTACGCTTTCCACCGAAGTAGCGCCCATAGGGTTCGTGTTTGGAGTACTCTTGTAGCCAACCATACTGGATCCAGGGTCAGGAAAAGTTCCACCGCCCATTACTTGAGCGTCAATCCCTCCACCAGCCGGAATTTTCATATCAATCTATATAGTAACCTAATCTATATAGTCTTCTCCGTATAATTGTTAAATTGGAAATTAGGAACCAGCATCACAAATTAATTACGAATCCAATTCATTCGAAATAAATCTCCTCAGAAATTAATGATAACCTAATTACAAAATCATAAACCAAAGATCAGTTCATTCATAAAATCTGGATACATAAGTACGTATAATAGATAAAGGAATTAGACCAGGTTAAAGTTGAACCCATTGTCTACAAAGAAGAAAGTAATGAATGATGACAAGAGGATATTCAAAAGTAAATAACCATATTGGTCGAGGGTGTTTAAGTAAAAATTCATTTAGCAATCCTCTTTGACAATTCAGTTAGATAATTCTAACTTATTCTCTCGATCATGTTTGTTTACAAGGATTATAATTCTAAGACTATTAATCATATGATTAAATAGTATTAGTATCATGCTTGTTTTTTATAAAATTATTTATGGGATAACTTAAAATAATCTTATGTTATGTTTGTTTTTTTCAGGATTAATTAAAGAATTGGATAAAAAAAATATCATTTGTACTATTATAACCTTACAAATAATAACATATTTTAAATTATAATTTAAACTTATTTATACATCAAAAAAATGATGAACAATTAATTATAAACCTTAAAATACTGTTGAAATAAGTTAGTGAGTTCACAGTGTTTCGCCATACTCTTTCTATGTGAAATATTTGAAAATCAAATTATCATAAATTAACAAATAAATAGTGCAAAATGGTTATTTAACCGAAATAGTTCATTTTCAAACTTATTTAATAGAAATAGTTGATTTTCAAACTATGAGACTGGTTAGGTCAGGCCTGTAGTTAGGGAATCCAAATTGGAAATATAAAGCTCATAACTAACATAGAAGTTCTTGATGAAGAAATATATATAAAATGCCAATTAAATTAATCAAAGAAGCGACAACAAATAAGAAAAGAATTAATAGAAAGCAAAAAATCTATTGATATCATCTATCAAGATGGGAATTGTAGCAAGAACCTGTAGACAACTAACATGCACGTGGCCCAAAAACATAAACAACACGTGGCCATATAGATAAAGTACTATTAGTGATCAATAACCGGAACAGGATCCTCTCCATTTCATTTGAAATGGAGTCTCCATTTCACCCTATTTTACCAAATATTAGATCATAATAATTTGGTTAGTAATGATCCAAATATGTTAATAGATAGTTAATAATATTAAGATCAATCCTAAAAAAAAAAAAAGCAATCCGACATTTTTTCACCGTTAAAAGTCTAAAAGATTTTTCACCGTTGATTTCTTAAGTATTTCAACGGTTACAAATCTTTTAGACTTTTAACGGTGAAAAAATATCGGATTGCTTTTTTTTTTTTTAGGATTGATCTTAATATCATTAACTATCTATTAACATATTTGGATCATTACTAATCAAATTATTATGATCTAATATTTGGTGAAATGGAGTGAAATGGAGAGTCTCCATTTCGAATGAAATGGAGAGGATCCTATTCCTCAAGAACTGTGCTTGTGGTGAACGTACACCATTTTATAGGAAAATGACATAAAAACCTAAGATGAAATTTGAAAGGTAAAGTATACTTTGTAAATATGCAGTCACCCCATCTGAGGTTTACTCTTTGTTTTGATAGTAGACGGTTTAAATTTTTAGTTCTATAGAAATGAGGTTTACTCTTTGTTTTGATAGTATTTTGATATGACTAAAATTACCTGACCCTTAATCTGTTGGACAAGCTTTGGTTGAACGCTTCCATCATCTCCATTCACAACAGGACTAGTCCCCATAATGTTTGGCATGCGCGGAATAGGATTAGGTGTTGAGCTTGAATCTACGCTTTCCACCGAAGTAGCACCCATAGGATTCGTGTTTGGAGTACTCTTGTAGCCAACCATACTGGATCCAGGGTCAGGAAAAGTTGCACCGCCCATTACTTGGGGAATAATATTAGGGTTCCCGGACGAAGTCATTTTAAGCTAATTTGTCCTAAATCTTAAGCTCTCTGGTTTTCTTCTGGTTAGATCTCTATGGATTTCACATGTACATAGTAAGGGTTTAACCTTTTCTTCTTCTGGAAGTTACTATTTCCACCTTCTCATTATATGAGTAAAATTTATTGTTGTGTAGTAATTATTCCTGTTATTTAAATAGACCTACAAATTATTAATTTTCTATTAGGGACAAAGTGGTAATTAGTGCACATAAAATGACTCGTTTCTATATTTTTTGTTTTGAGTAGACACATCAATTAATTATTTATATAATAAATTATATATGAATGAGGTGTAAAATTATAATTTTATACCCTCTAATAACTACATGACATGTAGGGAATTTAGAAAAATAAAATAAGCGATTTAAAATCTAATATAATTGGTTAAACAGTTTATAAATATAAAATTTATTAATACAATTCAAATCACTTTAATTTATTTTTTTGACGTGACATGTTATTATTGGAAGGAGTAAAACTCTAATTTTACATACGTATAATATATAATTTATTCTCATATGTATTTTTAGACAATTGATATTAACATGGTTGAGATTATGGGTACATAGCAATTAATTATTATTATTTTTTGTTCACAATTCTGCCCTTGTGAAACAATGGTAGTAGTCTATGGACCGGTCTCCTCCTCTTTTATCTCTCTAGTAAGAAATTTCAGACTAGGTTGGCAGAGACATCTTAAAAATGACATTTTACAACAGCTGATCTCAACTATTACACAGATCATCAAATTCGTGTTAACTTCTTTGGAAGAATATAATCGGAACAGCCGGTCATGTGCATAGGGGAGAGTAATTACGATCGGCTAACCACAAAACGTGGGGGTCTCAACCTAACCCTATATAATGACTGTAAGGAACCGCTTGATAATCAATATACAAGTAACCTAAAAACTAGATGTATAGATATTCAATACTTGTATATAATGACTGTAACTCCAATTTCAACGGCATATGATGTTGCTGTTGTTATTATGGTCCGGTTTGATTTTTTTTATTTATTAATTTTATTGGATACCATTCCTTAATTAATGGTTTTCTAGTCAAATGGATGCATTATTTTTGTTTAATGTGTTTATAGCAGCTGAGGGCACAAAGTCATTTTTATTTTTCCCACTAATAAATAGTTTTTTGCCTATCAAAAAAATAAATTCATTTCAACATTATAAATTTATTTAAAAAACTTTATGAAATGTCATTGGATACGCTATAGCTGAATAGTCATTGACAAGAAGAAAAGGTCAGTAATCTTGTTTACTGAGTTGTACTAAATATTTGTATGTACTTTTTCACATTTATACACATACTTATATCAAATAAACAAGATTTTGACTATACTAATTGAATTCCCGTTTTCTTAATTAAATATGTTTCTACAACACTTTGTAGAATATAAAAATTTAAGTTGTGATCGATTCCTTTTGCAAGTTGATAGCAGTGGGGATCAGCCAACAGATCGCGCGATCCATATTCTGTCAACTAGAAAGACCATTAATTATCAGTTTTCTCCATTACTTTATTTCAAAATTGGAACACAATATTATTTTCTTTCAAATTGTTTAGTAATAAAGATTGAATATAAGGAATATATATACATATATGTATATATGTATATACATAAGGTAATCTAAGGTAAACCAACTTTATAAATATTTTAAATGAGTTATTTAAGATTATACTTTTTGTTTTTGAGTCTTTAAGAATCAATGTTAATCATATTACTTTTATATCGGCTTGATTGAATATCAAAAACTTAGTTAGACCGACTTCGGACATATTTATTTAAGGCCCGAATTTGTTAAATTGAAAAATGCTGGACAACTAGTTATTATTGTCGATCCCAAATTTAGCTCAGTTAGGAGGACTGATCCATCCATCTTACAATTAATGTCTCTGTTGGGAGGACTGATCCATTTAAATATCAAAACCGAATTTAGTTTTCTTCACTCCCACTAATTTCGCTGCATCGTTATCATCTCTCTCTCCAAGTCGTTTTCAAAATAGAGTTATGAGCTCACCAAACAAGGTCTAGTGGGGTAGTGTCTATGCCTTTTATTCCGACTAAATTTCAATTTGAATCCTAAATTTTAACTTTAAAATTAATTTACATTCTATGTTTTATTTTAAATTAAATGCACCCTATAATTTTAGTGAGAATACAAAATACACCATCTGCACTATTTTTCAACAAAGATTAACCGAAAGTTCTATGACGTCACTAAAATAACGGTAATATGTTCTAAACTTTAAAATTTTAATAATTATTTTAAAACAATAATATAGACGCATATATATTTAAACTAATCGGTTAAAATCTTAATGTTTAGACCATATTATCCACGTTTTAATGATGTAATTAGACTTCTCTGAAAATGATGCAGAGGGTGCATTTTATTTTCTCACTATAAGTATAGGGTGCATTTAATTTAAAATAAAATTTATGGTGCAAATTATTTTTAGGGTACAAATTGGATTTTAGTTTTTTTTCCGCCCCAACCCCCAAACACATGCTTCTTGTGTTAGAAATAAATATAAATTAATTGGTATATATTAACAATTACTTTAGCTTATTCGGTGTTCTTTTTTAAAAAGTAAAAATATATAAATGCTCAAGACTTCAAAAAGAAAAAAAAAATCAACCAAAAATACTAACCAAGTCGCATTATGACTTTTAGCTTTTGAAAATATTTTACATTAGAGTAATATGTCTGCAAATATTTAAGTAACAGTTAGTACTCGTGCAAATGTTTTGGGTTGACTAAATAAATAAAATTATATGCTTATCATTATATGATAAAAAAAAGTTAAAATTTAATAAATAGTATAAAATCTTGTATACTAAAAAACTATACTGTTTTTATAGACACTTAAAATTTTCACGTATTATTAAATTATGTAACAGGAGGGCAATAAAAGGCCATTAAAATTGAAGATATATCACTCTCAAGGTCCATTTTTCTACTTATTCTTCTTCCTTTTATTTTCTTATGGATTGTTAATGCTTGAGCTTAATTACTTGGTGCTTTTTTCTTCATTTTGAGGCTCTTTAAGTATTCTAGTTTATTACTAGTGGTTACTATTTTAGCATTTGATCAAAATAGCAATGCCAGTGAATTTAGCTTGATTGACATGCCTAGCGAAAGGGCGAGTACATTTGAGGGATTTCTTGTGGATTGTTGCGTTATATGGAAGTGAATGATACTTTAATTGATAGAATTAGACAACAAAGTTTGAATATGTATATGGCTTGTTAAAGACTATGATGCTAAAAGAGTGGTGTTTGGAGTACAAGATTGGGTGTAGTGATGCTTATAATAATAATAAACCTTTTTCATCACCGTAACATTATAAGCGGCCACTGGCTTTTCACCCATTTGATTCTATCGTAGTGTATCTGGATGGATCGCTCGGGTGGGTCGTCACTCATTTTGCTGCAACCTTTCAACTAATATTGTGGAAGTTGTCGATTGTGAAAGCTACTTGAAAGAATCATTGGATGAGCTCGAGGCCTTCCCATTTGTGCTTCCTTAGTTCCTGGCCAACGCCAATTCCTCAATCATCTTGGGAGGTTATATGAAGAACTAATCTCAAATGTGAGTTCTGTGTTTTGTTTACTTTTGTGTTGTACAAGATTTTGGTATTTACTGACTATAAGTGGAACTCTGTGTGTGGAAATTATTGCTACTAGTTAATTTCATTGAAGCATATAAGGAATTATAATCATAAACATGTTGTTTTTCATTCTATTTATTATTCCCAAGAACTGTGTGGTAATTTATTTTGGTCATCATACGCTATGATCACATACGGTTCTTTCAGTGAAAATATTTGGAAGGGAGATAGTAGATGTTCTTCGTCTTAGAGCAGTTTATAAAATTATGGTTTGGTGGAGGTGAAAGGTACCGGTGCTATTAGATTTTATAAGAAAGATAAGAGGTTTTTTGAATGTCCATTTCTGGTTATGGCAATTTATAAAGGCAGTGCAACATGATAACATAGAGGTTCATTCACATAGCAGCTAAGCTAGTTCAAATAGGTTTTGCCCTTGAAACCACAAGAATAGAATAGAATGTATATGTTGATGTTCTAAGGATATAATGCGCTCTCTAAGTAATTCTGTCGAAAACAAACATTAAGCACTTCTTTACTATTAATTATATTTTTTTCAAGGTTTCAATCATGTTAGATTCGGCAACACTTTTTAGGAGGATTAATTTGTTGTTTCTATAGTTGGTTTTAGACCGGACAAAAGCTAGCGGCCCAAGCCCACTCACAAAAAAGTGGGCTTTGGGTTTACATTTTTTAGTTCAAAACAATTTGGGCCTCTTTGGCCCAACCTAATTTTAGCCCAACCCATCCACATCCAAAAGTAAAGTACAAGGGTCAAATCTAACTTTTAAAAAATTTAATCGTAAACAAAGAAAAATAAAACATCACTTTTAGTTTAGTTCGTCTAAATTTCCAATTTCATCCCCTTCGTCTCCCATCCATCTTCGTCAAATTGATTGCTTATATTCTTTTAATTCAATTTTTTTTTGTATCTTAATACCGCTCTATCTATCTATCTATCTATCTATCTATCTATTTATCTATCTATCTATATGATAAAATTGAAGTTTTTGTGGTATATATGCCCTATTATATACATGTGATGTTTGAATCGGAAAAAAATTATTATATTTTATCATTAGTTTCTAGTGTTTTAACTTCTGTAGTTGAGCTATTCGCGAACGATGATGTCGGGTCCTTCATATTATTTTGTTAATAAAAAAGAAAAAGAAAAATTATAAATAGTGGTTGAATTGTGTATAAGTAAACATGATCCCACTACAAGAAAAAAGATTATTTCAGACGGAATATTTTGTTGAAAATAGTCTTCTTCCTTCAGAATTAGTCTATTTTTGACATAATATTTCGTCAAAAATTCTATCGAAAATAATTTCATTGAGAAATTCGTCGGAATTAAGCTATTTTCGATTGAATCTATTCCGTCGAAATTAGACCTTTGTCTTGTAGTGTGATATGTAACAAGAAAAAAACTAAAAAGTGAATAATAATAATAATTAGTGAATTAATCAAAATTGATTTTTTTACCATCGATATCATACTATTTAGGGGCAAAACCAGAAATTCAAATTGGGAAGAGCCAAAATAATTATAAAACATTGAGTAATCACTACAAAAAAATGGGGCTTCAGCAACAACCGATTTTCGTTGCTAAAGGTGTCACATTTAGTTGCAAAAGGGTTTTGGCAACGACTTTACTGTCGTTGCGTCTTTCGTCGCGCAATGAGCGTTGCTAATTGTTCCGCAACGAACGCATTTTTGTCGTTGCCGAAAGTAATATATTTTGCAACGAAATTTGGCTTTCGTACAGAGACATCGATCCTTTAGCAACAAAATGTATTGTTGCAGAATAATTAAAATTTCGTTGCTAAAAATTCCATTTCGTTACAAAAGCCTGCTAATTGGCAACGAAATGAACTCTTTTTTTTTTTTGCAACGCCATGCATTTTCGTTGCAATTGACACCATTTTGCAACGACATTTTTCGTTGTAGTAAATTATGAAAATTGTTGCCTAAGCTTGCTTTCGTTGCGGAATGTAAACTTTTTAGCAACGATTTTCATTGCTGATTATATTATTTGACGACATTATGCTGAATCAGCAACGAAAATGTTTGTTGTTGGTTATTTTTCAATAGCAACGAAAGTCGTCGATTAGCAACGACATTATATGTTGTCGTTTCTTTATATGTGCAACGAAAGTTGATATGATTTGCAACAATAAAAAATGTTACCTTTTATTTTTGTATTAGCAACAATATCCTCTCCGTTGTTATTAGGTTAATTTTTCGTTGCCAAATATTATATTTTTAATGCCATTAGTAACGAAAATTTATTGCTAAATGTATAACAAATTGTTGCTATATTAAAACTTGTTCAATGCTTTGGTAACGAATTATATTATTGCCAAATCAAAATTTGACATTCTTTTTGTGTGTCTGGCTGGCTCAATGTCCCCATTGTAAATAATGGCAAAAATACAAAAAAAAACTAAAATATTATTAACTTAATAAAATCATCCACTACATAATCATTCACTATCTTTACAATTAACCATCTAAAGCTACCACAGTTCTTCAATCAAAGTATATATCTACATATAAAGAGAGAGTACACTTCATAATTTCGTCCCTTCTCATCAGAAAGCGATAGTATATTCTCAGTTCTTCAATCAAAGTTTAATTGCCCTGCCTAAATCTCCGTTCTCATCAAAAAGCGATAGTATATTCTCAGGAGGCAAGTTGAGTTGCTTTAGTACCTTGATTGGCATAACAACAGAAGAAAATCAGTGTGTAGATTGGAGTTACCACTTTCTTTAAGAAAGCCTCATCATCACCACCATAGGCAGGCTTGATATTCTCATCGGTCATTGGACTAACGCTCCCAGCCAACATACCGTACAGTTCAAATGCCATATAGAAGATAATATAAAGATAATTTTAGTGTAAATGGACACATATGGGAATGTTAAGTTCAAAAGAAAAAAGAATAATACACAAGTACTTTGACAACCATCATTTTAATTCTCTAAAAGTCGGGAAAAATAAGATTTTATTAATAAAATATCGATCTAAATAGGTATCATAACATAAAGTTAATGCATGACCCACAAAACTCTAGATCTTAATTGATGAGTGAATAGAACTCCTGCAAGTAATAACACCAAGAAAAGAGTGTTCATTTTCTACTTTCTAGTCGTTATAAAGTAACAATTATGCAAAACTTAACCTTTTGTAAATTAATATCAATTAGACTGAAACTATCAAAGAAGTTGTATATTGAATAAAGCTACTAAATATAGACTTAAAAATCATCACAAAGGGTCGTTTGTTTCAGTAATAAAACTGCTGTTTTGTTTTAACATAATACATCTTCTCCAACTAAGAACATGTAATAGCAGTATTCTTCTGTGCTTCTACACTACAGGAATATTGCTAAATTTATGCAAAATCTAACACTTCTTAGAAGCACACTCTACTTTAGTCAAAACACCTGACTAGAGATGTGTCAAAGACCGCAAGTGAAAAAGGGAATTCTGATGGAAAATACATCACAGTATTTACACACAAATTGAAAATTAAGAACAATATATTAATTCATACATGATGATAGATGTAGCAAAGGCATTCTGGCATGAATCTCAAGTTTGCAGCTTCCCCCCATATTAGAAGATATAGACCCATGTATAACAATTTTTGTTGCTGCACTTCCTGTTGAATAGTAGGTAACCTGAAAGCAAAGAAGAACATAATTTATAAGTATTCCATAAGAATAGGGATATTATTAAGAATGGAAGAAGAAAGATTCAACTAATAGGATTGTAACCACTATAGTCATAATATACACTAAAAAATTGGAACATTCACTCATGAGAGACTACTTTTGCGACCCAAATATTTGCACTATCTTTTGTAGTTTTTAAAGAGTCTTTTCATGACATCAGTAAGGGCACGGTCATCCAGCTGACAAGTATAACATAAGAGGATGATATGAGTTCAAAATATATTTATAAAATCAAATGATATGCAATTATTTTTTTTTTTGTGGATTATAATACCCTAGGCTGCTGTTCTAGCTTTGAAAATTGCCGGATGTGCACATTTTCCAGCAAAAAAATCAAGTGCTCTCTTTGATTTGACACATTATCCTTCTGCATAAATAATAATTTGTAACATGGTATCATCATTACACAACAAAAATGAAAAAGAGAAAAGAAAAAGGAATGGAAACTGACAATCAGCCACCTGAAAACCAAACATAGCCTGGAGCTCATTTCTTATTTAAGTTTGTGAATTTCACAAATGCTGAAATGCATAGCAGAGAAGCATGTAGATGACAAATTCTCATTCAATAACCAGAATATTTATCCACTGACAACACCTCTTACAAGGTTAGTGTTAATTATGTTACAATTGTTGAAGGTCACTTTTACTTAGAACACAATTAGACAAACAATATCTGCATGAGCAAACGAAAAGAAATCTCAGCTAAACAAGTGCATAAAAAACACTCAGCTACTGCTAATACATGCATAGGCTATTTAAAACTTAAGTACTAATAAATTTCATACTCGTAATACAAAAGAAACTAAGTTGAACATATAATCGTGCAGTCCAACTATTTGCTAGCACATCAAAAAGCAACAACATATGACTTGATTAAATCCTCGTCCATATATCTAAATTTATAACAATTGACGATCTACACTATAAAAGTAAAAATAAATCCCAATTTTAATAAAGTAAATGTTTCTAGTTTGCAGCTCCACCAAAATCTGCTTTGCCAATCATTTAATGAAATTTAACAATAATATATTACACAAGCAGCTGAACATAGTTGAAAAGATATATGCTATGGCGAGACACTTAACTAAAAACAAAAACAATTTTTGCCATAAATATTCAGTGTGTCTATATTAAGAATATAAATGAAAGGGTAATATAGAAAACTGATATCTGAATTAACATTTTAACCAAGTAATAACAAATGCCATCAAAACCCAAATATAAATTCTAGTATCCACAATTATGAGGATTGGAAAATACAACTAATCAATTATTGCACTTATATCCTAAGATGGAATCAACTAAATTGGAAATCAGTTACTAAAACTATCAAAACCGTTAAAAAAATCGTCACTTTAGTTCTTTTCTTAATAATCAACTTTATTTCTTCTCAAATTAGATAGACATAAGCTTCATTCAATAAAACACAATAGGTCCAAAAACAGAAAAGTGTAGTACAACTAATATTATCCCAAAAAAGAGCATCACTAACAAAACAAAAACTGAAAATCCAAATCGATCAAATTGAAAGATTTTAATAAAAAGAAGAAAACACATTAGATCTATAAACGATTTCGTACATAAAACACAGAAACTAAAATCAAATCAATACATCATAAGCTTATCGAACAAAACAGATTCAGATAAACATAGAACTAAAACTGAAACATTTACCCAAAAAAATACAAAAACAAAAAACAAAAAACAAATTATTTGAAAAGAGATAAAAGAGATTAGGTTTGATAGATACCTTATATGAGAGATACGGGTTGGATATGAGATATGAGAGTCACCGTAAGCAGAGGAGAGAGAAGAGTCCCGATGAGCCGCGGAGGCTCTGATCGCCTGAGTGGCCAGAGATGACGACGGAGACGGCGACGCCAAAATAGAAGAAGAGGAAGAGGAAGAGGAAGAGGAAGAGGAAGAGGAAGAGGAAGAGGAAGAGGAAGAGGAGAGAGTGTCATCGGGCGGAGGATGGCGTATTTCTTCCTTGAACGTCGATGCCCTTGTAATCCCCTGCCTTCTCCTATACGACATTTCCCCAATCGAGCAAAACTCACTCAACCACACCCACCACCACCACCAAGAAGTAGCAGCAGTGCCACATACCGAATGGAAACTGACAATCAGCCACCTGAAAACCAAACATAGCCTAGAGGCTGCGACAACAGAGAAATCGGGATGGAGATGGTGCAGATCTAGATCTAGATCTAGATGGAAGGGTTTATTTGGTAGAAGGGTTGTTAGAGCCTCTTTCCATAGGAGGGTTGGTATTATTTGTTTTTTTACTGTTGAAGTGTTTGAGGGTTACTTATTTTTTGATTTACTTGTGAGTAAATTTTTGGGTGAATACTTGTAATTGGACCTATTGATATAATATTAAATTTATGATTTGTATTTGTTTCAATGCAAATAAAGAGATTTAACAATTCAAATAAATTTTTTTATTTTTAAATTTCAAAATGAATGCTCTAATTACAACTATAACTATAATAAGAAAAAAAATAATGAGTTTATGGACAAATGAAAGTTATTAATATATATATATATATATATATATATATATTAACTTGAAAAACTAAAGTTATTAGCTTGTTACATATATATTAATAACTTACATTCATTAATTAATAACGCTATTAATTAATACATGTAAGTTATTAATTAATGAATGTAAATTATGAATATATATATATATATATATATATATATATATATATATGTAAGAAACTAATAATTATAGTTTTTTAAGTTTTTATATATATATATATATATATATATAAGTTATAAATTAATTAATATAATTTATTAATTAATGTAAGTTATTAATAAATATATATATATATATATATATATATATATGTGTGTGTGTGTGTGTGTGTGTGTGTGTTTGTGTGTAAGTTATTAATTACCGAATGTAAATTATTAATATATATGTAACAAGTTAATAGTTATAGTTTTGTAAGTTAATATCTATATGCAAGTTATTAATATATATATATATATATATATATATATATATATATATATATATATACACACACACACACACACACACACACACACACACATATATAAGTTATTAATATAATTTATCATATAAATCCATTTTTTCTCAATATCCTAATAAACATTTAAATTGTATTTTATTATTATTAATTATATTAAATTATATATATATATATATATATATATATATATATATATATATATTCTAATTATATATATATAAATAAGTTTTCATCATTGTTCAGAAGGAGATAAGGATAATCAAGGTAATAAAGTCATTTAAAGTGAAGGGTCAAAGTCATTTATTATTCATCATTTCGTAGAAGGTATGTATATATCTATATTATAAAAGTCGACCACTTTTTAGACGGTTTACTTTTAGTGTTAATAATTAATTTGTGTAACTCTATCACAAAAAAAATGCTCAATAACTCCATCAATAATATTGATATTTCTTATCCAAATACTTTAATTTTATCATTCAGTTATTAGTTTTCTTATTTTTTGTACCTTTATTTAATTCTATAAATATTTATGTATTTATGTATACCAAATATAGTTTATAATTTTAAACTTTAGTTAATGTAATTAAAATGATTAACATGTACCTTTAATAGAATATATACTTAAAATTTTAAAAATTATTTTATATTAATTTAATATCTATCTTTAAAATTTGAAATATTTTTGTGAAAATATATCATTGATTCTCTAAGATTTACTTCAAGCAAAGTAATGAAGCATGTTTTTGCTGACGTGGAGCTGGGCTTGCTATGCTTAAAAATTATTTAAAAAAAATGTTGCTCATGAGTGTTGAACTCCAAACCTCTACACACTAGGAACCTTATATTCCAACAAAAGCCACTGAACCAACTACCTATCAAGCTAAAATTTATGTAACAATAATATTTAAACCACCTAGCATCGTGTCTATGCATGTGAAAATGAGATAATACACTTTTTGGCCACTGTACTAGGAATTGTAAAGAGATAATACACTTCACCCATAAAAAGAGGGAGGGGATATTTATGAATTTGTAAATACTAATAAGAATGTAATTTTATTTTATATTTATTTTTAAAATAATAAGTTTATTGTTTGATAATATTGATATGACAATTAAATTATGATTATAAATTTGAGAATATTGTGTCATTTTATATTATTATTAAAAAAAATGAGATTCATTTTACAACAAGAAGACATGGTTAATCATCGAACCAAGAAAAAAAATTATTATAAAATGAGTTATCGACGAACAATTGTTAAACTAATAACGTCATAATTTCATAAAATATAAAAATATTATTACTAATAAGATTTTAAAACATCGCCATTTTGATCAACTAAAATATAATAAAATAGTCATCAAATATAATTAAAAATATTTAATCTTACTAAGAAAAAATTCTTGTTACCAAAATGAATGTTTAAGAAAAATATTTATTTAGCCATTTTTTGGGTTCCCAGTTCAACTAGCTTCATAACATAACATGAGGCTGCAGTGCAGACAAAAGGCCAACAACCTTTATGACGTCAAAAATACGGCAGAAAAAATTCATTAAAATATGGTATATATAATTAATTATATGTACAAAGTATTCCACATTTTCAAAACTGTGGTTAACAACTTCTTATATGTATCTACATTTTTCCATTCCATTCATAATGCTCCGTATTATTGTCAAAAGAATCGTATCGTACATCATTATGGAACTTTTCTCACTAACCTGCAACTAAGTGGAAGCAATCCCACTTAAATTACATTCTTATTAGTATTTACAAATTCATAAATATCCCCTCCCTCTTTTTATGGGTGAAGTGTATTATCTCTTTACAATTCCTAGTACAGTGGGCAAAAAGTGTATTATCTTATTTTCACATGCATAGAAACGATGCTAGGTGGAAACAATGCCTAGTACATCATTAATAAAATTACATTCTTATTAGTATTTACAAATTCATAAATATATACATTTAAATTTAGCAAATTTAAATTAAATAATATGGAACAACTTATAAGTACAATTTATACAGCTTATATGTACAATTTATATTAGTAAATTTTAATTGATTTTTGTGATCAATTATGAATGATGATGTATTTGATATGTCTCCCATTTATGATATGTATTTTTACAACTTTAAATAGTGGTGATTTGTTAGTAATTGGTCAATATTTTTTTATTTTTACTTTTTATAAATAAATTGAATAAATTGTTTATTAGGTGATTGACATTCGAATTCGGATATTTGAATAATTTGTTTATTCGAATAAAAAATAGAAACGAATATTTTCCGCATTTGGACATAATTTTTAAATACTAAATACGAATATTTTTTGACAATTCTCCAAATACCGAATATGGTCTTACAAAAACATGCTTATTGGGATTATCTTAATTTAAAGCAACATTTTAATAATCGTTGCAAAAAGTTATATAAAATATGCAACGAAAATAAAAATTGTTGCCAATGAATGTGGTCCATATTAGGCAACGAAATATAGCAACAAAATAACTTTCGTTGCCCACGATGAGGAGAAATCAAGTGGTTAGAAATTTTGCAACGAATTTCTAACGAATTTTGTTTCCAAATTTTGCAACGACTTATGCATTTCGTTGCAAAAAGTGAAAGCCTGACACAATCTACAACGAAGGACAAGTTTCGTTGCTAAACATACACTTTTAGCAACGCCTTTATAAGTCGTTGCCTGAAAAATCGTTGCTAAAACCCCATTTTTAGCAACAAAACAAACTTTCGTTGCCCACGATGACGGGAAATCAAGTGGCTGAAAATTTTGCAACGAATTTCTAACGAAAATTTTTCCCGCCAATGAATTAGCAACGAAATGTTGCAACGACTTATGAATTTCGTTGCCAAAAGTGAAAGCCCGACACAATCTGCAACGAAGGACAAATTTCCTTGCTAAACATGTACTTTTAGCAACGACTTATAAAGTCGTTGCCCGAAAAATCGTTGCTAAAGGCCCAATTTTTTTGTAGTGAATGTTAAGGATCTTAAAATTTTGGTCTGAAATGACATGACATTGAATATTTTAATTATAATTTATAGCATAACCAATCATATGAGATCTATCCAACCAATATTACGATGACATATCATTTGAGACAAAAAATTTGAGGCCCCTAATAACACCATAAAAATTATAATATTCATATAATAACTAATTATGTGTATATATGTGTGTGTGTGTGTGTATAAACGTTAAATGTCCTGGCTAGTGAGATTAACCCCTCTATTAAAACGACACTCAAATAATATTTTTTCAGATACATAAATTTATTTTTAATTTAAGGAAATTCTAAGTTATTCTTTTCTCGTGTACAAAATCAATGAGTATATCCTTAATGGTTAGTAATAAATAATTATGAAAGCAATAAATTTAACTAAATTACAAAAATAAAATAATTCATTTCTTTGTAAGTGAGAAACAACTAAAAGAATTAGCTAATTATTAAAAATATTAATAGAGTATTATATTTTGGAATGGGCTCACCATTTTATAATGTGTATATATGTGTTTTGTAGTTGTTGAATATTTTAAATTACTACAAAAGAATTTTTGTAAGAGTTTTAAGTTAAAATTTTAAAAATGATAAGGGATTATAGTGAAATTTTGAAAAAACCAGGGTCATGGTCTCTCCCGGCCATAGTGTAGTTCCGCCATTGATACTATTCAATTGAAATTACTTAATTGTTCTCGCTAATCAAAAAAAGATGAATACCTAAAAAGTTGTTAGTGCTTTTATTCATCATTTTTTTAGATGACTATTACTTAAAATCACTAATTCATTTATATTAAATAAGGTTATTTTTAAAAGTAAAGGGAAAAAAACATGAAAAGTCTATGGGCCGGCTCAACCCATTGTACATTGGGATATGGGCTTTACTTTTGTAGTCAAACAAAAAACAAGTCTTTTTAGCCCAATCCAACCATGACCCAATCCATTTGGGCCGGGCCAGCCCATTTGCCAAGTCTGCTTCGTTTGGTGCTATTGATACTAGCCTTCTTAGGTATTCATGGTTTAGACAAGTTCACTCCACCTCTTTCTGAACATCTTTTACTATGTAGTCTCTCAAATGTTTTTTTTCTCTTTTCTATTTCAACTGATCTGCATTTTCACTCTCTCTCTTCCACAGCCACAGCCACAGCCACAGCCACAGCCACAGCCACAGCCACAGCCACAGCCACAGCCACAGCCACAGCCACACCCACACCCACATTTGTGATCACCTCGGTATCTTGTCCATCAAATATCTAACCTGACGCTCAAGCAGATATATGACCCATTTGTCCAAAAAAATTAGTTGTTTTTTTTTTAAAAAAATGAGCAAAATAAAATTATTATAAAATGTATTTTGACGTGGTTTGGCGAACTGGGAATGCACATGTGACGTGTCTTTCTCATCATCTATATAATTAAAGTATAAATTTAATTTAGTTTCACTAATTTTTAGTTCGATTTTTCTAATTTATATTAATATACGTACTATCTAAATTTGTATTAATTAAATACTATCTAAATTTAAAAATATTCTTATTTCTAAGATGAATAGAAAAAAATTAAAGAAGATCTTTAATTTTATCTTAACCTTGGAAAAAAGCAAAACATTTTTCTTTTTAAGATTGCAAGATTTTATAGAAAATTCCGAATGGCCAGCTAATTAATCTCGAAGTAATTAATTCAAAAGGCAAGATGGTACAGAGAAGGAAGATTTTGTCGCCCCACCAATACCTGTCAAAATCAAAAATCAAAATAAAAAATCAATAGTAATATAAACTCCCTCATTTTTATTATATAAGACGTTTAAGACATAATTATATATATATTAAGAAAATTTATTAATTCTAATGTTAGGTAATATGTTGTTTTGAAATTTCATTACTACTCATACAATTATTAATTACTCTTCCTCGTCTCTCTCTCAATTACTCTATATTTTAGGGGTAAAATAAGAAATGATTAGTTTTTTCTTCTAAATATATGTAAAACATCTTATATTATGGGAACAAATTCTTTTAAAACGACTTATATAATGAAAAGGAGGGAGTATAACAAGAACAATTAATGTAAAGAATAATCCACTTTTGAGTAATGCTAGATTTCTCAAAATTTTGGTCAAAAATAGGTCTCAAATGACATTGTGTTGAATATTTTAATGATAATTTATGGAGCTCTTCTATGCGGACATGAAAATTGGACATGAACTCTTTACAATTTCACCTATTTGTATTTTGACCCTCATTTTTTTTATAATAGGAGGTCAATACAAATAGATGAAATTGTAAAGAGTTCATGTCCAATTTTCATGTCCGCATAGAGTTTTTTTAATTTATGGTATAGTCAATCACATGAGATTTACCAAACTAATATTATTCTGACACATCATTTGAGACACTTTTTAAGACAAAAAATTTAAGATCCTTAGCATCACCTTCCACTTTTTACTACCTCTGTCCTCAAAAGGATAACAAATAGACAATTTTCACACAAATTAAGATAGCCAAAAAAGTAGGAGAGAGTATAAATTTTTTTCACAATCTATTCTTGGCTTTTGGGTTTATAGAGAGAGAGAGAGAGAGAATTAATGTGAATCTCTTATTTGTGATGTGAGTGATGTAGTAAATGGTAAATTAGTAAATGCAAGAATTTAGTTGATTTGTTGACTTTGTTCGAACAAATATTTTTATCAACTTAGTCATTCTTTTAGGGACATAGGGAGTAATTTATATGTAGTATTAATTAGTATTGCATTTCAAATGTTTAATTAAGAGGAAAATATGTGACATTAATATTGTTGAGTTACAAACTAAGAGCTCAACCGTAAATATACATTTTTATTGTTTTTTGTTAATTTAGACTGAAATTTAAATACATTCACACATATTTCTTTGGCATATCAAGACTCGATCTCCCAATCTCATGGTTATCATGGGTTGAGTAATACCACTCGGGCCAAAAATCTTCGGTAATCGTAAGTATATTACTTCATCCATTCTTTTATATTTGTTATTTTAGAGTTGAACACATATATTAAGAAAAAATTGTTGCCTAAACATTTACATCATTCCACTCCTCTTCTTTTTTATTTTTTTTTACTTGTTGCCTAAAATTTTTGTTCGCCCTTTTTTTGTTTTCTATCATTTTTCCTTATAATTAAAAAATTATTTTATAGAGTATTTAGATTACGTATGTTCTTATAAAATAAAACAAATTAAACTATATTAGCTATAGATGTAACTAATTAAACTAATAAATTTAAATATTTTATAATTAAAAACACACAAAATTATTTTTACTTTTTTATGCGGAGAAAACATGATTAGTTTTCTTGTAGGAATGTAGGGATGTAGGGAGTATTGGATATCAAGAAATTAAGGTAAGAATGTAGGGAAGGGAGTATTGTGATAAGCACATAGTTCATCCATTTTATTATCCTTAATTTTGTCCTTTTAATTATATAAGTTTATTAAATCAATATGTTTTATTTTATTTTGTAGGATTTAATATTTTATTACAATAAAGTCAAAATCTTGGTGATCAAGCAATATTTAATACTCTTATTCATGTAAGGAAATATCCAAGAAGAATCTTACAACGAGAAGGAAGGAGGTGGAACAATCTTGGTGTGCAAGTCAAATCCAATAAGAGAAAGGAAAGTCAATCTAGAAGATATCTTTGCCACTAGGAAGTTAAAACCTACATGGAAAATGACTTTTGGGAGATTACCATGTAGAGATTGAAATCAAGAAGGAAAAAAGGGGAAAAAAAAGAATAAAAGAGGCCAAGTTCAATTAATGTAAATTATGGCACAAATTTATTTTCCCTATAAATAGGTCTCTTATTTTAGAGAGAGTATTAGGTTTTCTTTTAAGTATCAGTTTAGGGTAGGAGTAGGAGTAAATTAAATTATTTCTTCATTGTACGTTCGTTGGATGATTCGTTAATTAAAGGGAGTTTTCTTATCTTATTTTTAATTTACTTCTTCTTCTTTATTTTTGTTAGTTTATTTATTTTAATGTCTAGCTAATCTCTTGAATCTAGGATGAAGATGAAATTAAATAATTATTCATGATAATTTTTTTATCTCTTCTATTATTTATGCTTTTATGTTTAATTGATTTCGCCTTCATGTTTCATTATTGAAATACCTTCGTTTTATAGTCTTATGTGATTTTAAATTAATTAAGAGGTTTTGATAGATTATTATTAAGATATGAGTTTTTCATAATCCATGCTTGCTCAAAGAAGTTTTGATGGGTTATAATTAATGCTTAAATTTTCATAGTCTATAGTTGCCCACGTTAATTATAAAATTTCTAAATTAAAGGGAAGGAAGATCAAAATCATAATTAAGTTATAAAAATAGAAGAGATTGAATTACTTGTTATGTTTATTATTTAATGGATTCAGATTCCTAGATTGCTTCCTTATTATTAATTAGTTAAATTTTAGTTAATTGATTCTCAATCTTTATTTCTAATTCGCCTAAAATAGATTTTAAGGATACATTAAAATTAATCTAGTCTATGTGGGTTCGACCTGTACTTGTCAGTTCTTCAATTTGACACTGTGCACTTGCAGTTACATATTTTTATCACATCAAGTTTTTTGCGCCGTTGTCGGGGACTAGATTTAATTTAATATTCCTTAATTTTTATTTATTCAAATTAGTTTTTTTTAGTTCTAATATTTTTTTTTCAGGATTATCGAAACGGTTCAAAGGTGCGAAAAGACAAGATTATTGTTGCGTTATTCCTGCTATTTTGTATCTTAACTAAAAATAAAATATAAAAAAAATAGTATTTTAGTTTTTTTTTTAGTTTTTATCGTTAGTTAGAAAACTAATTGCCGCATACATGCATTCACTAACGTAGAGCACATCCTGTTTAGGTTTTTATTTTTTTATTTTTTATTTTTATTTTTTTTGTCAAATATAAATTGTGGTGATTGCTGGAGGATTGATGCACGTCAAATTTCTCTTTACTTTGTAATTCACATAGTTTTAGGATATTTTATTTGTTTACAGTTTTTTTTATTTTATTTGAGCATTTTCATCTTTAATCTAACATTAAGGGCACAACCTTTAAGAAGATAAGGTGGGGATTTCATCACCTTTTTTTGGCCCACAAATCACCCAACTTGCATTTTGCATAACCTTGAGCTAATAGAATAAAGTTGACGTTGGCCCCTAGGACTCTCGAGCTCAATTAGGACAAGCGACTCCAAGAGAAAGCTAAATTTTTAATTAATCAAATTACTGGTGTCTAGACAAGTGGTTCAAAAGACAAATGCCTAAAGAACGCGTGGTTATTCAATTAGTCACCATACCCACGGAGAGACTCCCACCGTTCTTACACTTACCTGGCTAGTGGTGTGATTAATTTCAAATTTTGTGGACCTTAAGGTGTAACTTGGAATAGTTAGAAACTATCTAGATTTTATTTAGGTTAACTGTAGAATTAGAAATTTTAATTTATTTTATTTTTTGTGTGTGACTTTCGTGGTTAGTTATTTATTTGTTTTGTGACTCCTATTATAGTTGGAATAATAATTTTGCTTGGAATCAAAAACCTTATGAAAATTTGAATACATACCAAGTAAATCAATTTTATCCAACTTATGAAAATCCTTATCTAAGTTCATATCCATATCCATATCCGGATCCAAAGCCTCAATATCCACAAGAATTTTCAAAAGAAGAAGAGGAAAGATTAAGTACCTTAGAGACAATTATGGAAGCTTTAATGGAAAATCAATTTAACACGAATCAAGCTATATCTCGTCTAGAAATTCAAATGAGTCAATTAGCCACCATAATAAATGAACAAGAGGTGGGTGAATTTTCTAGTGACTTTGAGGTTAATTTTGAAAATTATGATGACTATGGAAATGATGAGAAAAATAAAAATTTTGGATTTAATTTTACACAGTTTGAGTCAAGTGAATTTGAGGAGTCTAAAAGTTATAAGTCTATTCCTAAAATTGATCATGTCACATTTAATGAGTCGGTTGAAAAAGTCTATAAGCCTAAAGTTCTATATCCTAAAAGACTTATTCCTAGAAAATAACTGAATGATTTTGTAGATCAACCCATAAAAGTAAACATGATCCAAGAGTTGTCCATGACCCAAGAAATAATTGAAAATAGACTCATGATTGAAGATAATCCAATTGATATTTTCTTAAATCACTTTGACCAAAAGTGGAATGAATCTGAATATTTAGATAAGGTCAATGAGATGTTGAGATCTACTTCACATAAGTCGCCCAAATTGGAACATAAATTTAAACCAATTCGTCCACTCTTTGAGCAAATTAGTGAATATTTTCCCGAGGTAGACTTTAACCACATTCCTGATGAAAATTGTGACTATTTCAATTTCCTAAACCTCCAGAAAATCATGAGGAGACCACACTCACATACTCATTTGTATCACTCTTTTATCATTATATGTGTTTTAGAATTTATGAAATTCTTAGGTATGTACATTTGTTTTCTTTTTCACCGCATTTATTGTAACACTACGGCCCCACATACAAGGTACAATTCTTTCACATCTTTGTTCTCTATTTTTCATTTGCATACATTGAGGACAATGCATGATTTAGGTATGGGGGAGTTTGTATTATAGTATTAGATTTTTTTTAGAA
Source organism: Aralia elata (assembly GCA_034770075.1). Taxonomy (NCBI): domain Eukaryota; kingdom Viridiplantae; phylum Streptophyta; class Magnoliopsida; order Apiales; family Araliaceae; genus Aralia; species Aralia elata. The sequence goes on along the minus strand of CM068381.1, from coordinate 46,136,785 downwards.
ACTAAGGAAAAAATTTAAGAATTTTTTTTATTAGATATTTTTTTTCTTTTTCGGAAAAAAATTTAAGATTTTTTTTATTTTAAAAGAATGACACAGAAAATAAAAAAAATTAAAAATTTTGTTTGACTTTTTATGAGTTGGATTAATTCTAATAAGTATCTGTGGAGCAAAATTCATGATTAAGATTAAAAGATTTAGAACTCTTGAACCTTTGATAAGATACAAAATCTTAGTTTGAAACACCATCTTGAGTAAAATAAAGTTCCTATGCATTTTTGGCACTTCACGTTTGCACTAATTCTTAGTTGTGGGATATAAACTATGATTTGAGAAATTTAAAAAAGAAAAGAAATGAAAAAAGTTGGAAAAAAGTTGAAAAAAAAGAAAACTGCTTCAATGTCCATTGAACGAAATAACTGGGTATCCAAGCCTCAGGAAGCATCGATATTCACGCTGAAAAGTGTGATGGATATAAGCAGCTTGACTAGTCTAATTTTGTGGCCTTTGTTACTCGAGTTAGTAAGCCCTTAAGGGTGTCTTTATACCTAGTACCCTAAAGCCAATTGGTTTGGGAGTCATTGGTCCAACGTTCGCTACATGAAAAACTCTGAAAAGCCTAAGAAAAATGAGACATTGCACAAGTCAAGGAAAAAAAATTCAAAAAAATAGGAAAAAAAAAGTGAGAAAAATGAAAAGAAAAAAGAAAAAAGAAAAAGAAAAATGAATTTGCTTGATTTTCATGGTAAAAATTCCTACTAAAAGTTACATCACATACACAATGTATGCATCGCATGGAATTAATTTTTTGACGGATGATGTCTAGAATGAAGATTTGAGTAATTTTGATAAGGTGAAAGTGTAATTTTGAATTTAATCTTGCTTATGTATAATGCCCATGTATACTTAAAAGTTTTCTTTCAGTTTCATAATTGGTTAAACTCAAAAAGATTTTATTTTGAATTTTGTGGGTATATTCACTGCAAATCCTCACGAGACACAACTCGTCCACTTGGGGTAACCTTGGGGTTTAAAGACTTGTTGCACATTCTAAGTGCAATCGTGTTTACTCCGAAAATGGGAAAGTATAATTTTTGTTTTTATTTTGTTTTCTTTTTATTTTACTCGAGGACGAGCAAAAGCTAGATATGGGGGTATTAGATAAGCACATAATTCATACATTTTATTATCCCTAATTTTGTCCTTTTAATTATATTAGTTTATTAAATCAATATGTTTTATTTTATTTTGTAGGATTTAATATTTTATTACAATAAAGTCAAAATCTTGGTGATCAAATAATATTTAATGCTCTTATTCATGTAAGGAAATATCCAAGAAGAATCTTACAACGAGAAGGAAGGAGGTGGAACAATCTTGGTGTGCAAGTCAAATCCAATGAGAGAAAGGAAAGTCAATCTAGAAGATATCTTTGCCACTAGGAAGTTGAAACCTACATGAAAAATGACTTTTGGGAGATTACTATGTAGAGATTGAAATCAAGAAGGAAAAAAGGGAAAAAAAGAGAATAAAAGAGGCCAAGTTCAATTAATGTAAATTATGGCACAAATTTATTTTCCCTATAAATAGGTCTCTTATTTTAGAGAGAGTATTAGGTTTTCTTTTAAGTATCAGTTTAGGGTAGGAGTAGGAGTAAATTAAATTATTTCTTCATTGTACGTTCGTTGGATGATTCGTTAATTAAAGGGAGTTTTCTTATCTTATTTTTAATTTACTTCTTCTTCTTTATTTTTGTTAGTTTATTTATTTTAATGTCTAGCTAATCTCTTCAATCTAGGATGGAGATGAAATTAAATAATTATTCATGATAATTTTTTTTATCTCTTCTATTATTTATGCTTTTATGTTTAATTGATTTCGCCTTCATGTTTCATTATTGAAATACCTTAGTCTTATGCGATTTTAAATTAATTAAGAGGTTTTGATAGATTATTATTAAGATATGAGTTTTTCATAATCCATGCTTGCTCAAAGAAGTTTTGATGGGTTATAATTAATGCTTAAATTTTCATAGTCTATACTTGCCCACGTTAATTATAAAATTTCTAAATTAAAGGGAAGGAAGATCAAAATCATAACTAAGTTATAAAAATAGAAGAGATTGAATTACTTGTTATGTTTATTATTTAATGGATTCAGATTCCTAGATTGCTTCCTTATTATTAATTAGTTAAATTTTAGTTAATTGATTCTCAATCTTTATTTCTAATTCGCCTAAAATAGATTTTAAGGATACATTAAAATTAATATAGTTTCTGTGGGTTCGACCTGTACTTGTCAGTTTTTCAATTTGACACTGTGCACTTGCAGTTAAATATTTTTATCACATCATATTGGATAGCAACAAAATTCAACTTATGCGTCATGACCGGCTAATATGTTCTTGTTATATTCTTCGGAAGAATATATTAAATATTAAATATGTCCATGTCTATAATAGGAGTATTAAATATGGTATTGGAGAAAAGGGCAATACAAACCACAAAATAAAAAAATAAAAAAAAAACAGAAAAAGAAAAAGGAGCTGGCTTTTTCCTTGTCCATTTATGCAATGGTGGTGATAATGTGATATAAAGATGAGAAACAGCATTATCATTTATCTTGCATTATGGAATAGTCAATAGCCTACAACAAGTAGATGAGAAATATTATGCCAACACCAGCATCAAGTAGCTAAATATTCGAAGAAATATTTCTCTGTCTTGATTGTTAATAATGATATAGTCGACTAAAAAACCAAGAGGAGGATAGGAGGATTGAATTAATTAATTAAAAAATTTAGCACCTAATCAAGCAATAAGTCCATCTGTATGCATGAACATAGCCTAGAAGGAGTTTCTTTATCTATATGATCAACTATTATTCTTGAAGGAGTTTGTTTACTTTTCTTTCTGCCTAATTGCCTGGAGACTTATATATAAATTAATTACTTGTTCATTTTTTCTGAAGGTACCAGTTTTGTTGCAGGAGACTTTTTGAATTTTAAAATAGTTGAACTTCTCTTTTTTTTTTTTTTTGGGGGGGGGGGGGGGTGGGGGATGGAAATGGTCTAAAAATCAAATTCATACCATCAATTATAGTACATGGGCATCATGTATTTGGCTAACAAAGGAAGAAACTGTGTGTAGTACATGGGCTTTAGTAGATGAACGAGTTCCCGAAGTTGATGAATTGTAAGAAAGATGATTCATTTCAATCCTTTCGTAAAAAATTTAGAGAAGGAAATTGATATTTTCACAAGTAAAACTTGATATTTACACAAGGTTTCTCTCACTCCGGTGTGGGACCCATGAATAAAGATTTTGCAGAACTATCACTTTTACTTGCGGAAATATCAATTATCTTAGAAATATCACTTTTATTTGCGGAAATATCAATTCTCTTAAGAATATTGCTAGTACAGTAGTACCTATGGCCCCATTTTATAAATTCTTTTGAAATTGTGTTTAAAACTTAGAATTTTAGATACGTGAATGACTAAGATTGTGAAATTGTGCTTATAGCTTAGAATTTTAGATTCGTGAATGAGTAAGACTGTTTTACATTAGTAATTGCACCCTAGCTAGAAATTTTATTTTCTTTCGAGATATTAAAGTAAGAGTATATAGAGGATCATACACTCAGAGTTATATATTCTCATCAGAAATTTAAAGTGGAAATCTTGGAGAAATCTTTATTTGGATTGCTTTATTTTACATATAGAGAACCAATCTAAAATATAGCTCTTAAATAGCATACATATCTTAAATAGCATATTTTTATTAAAACTACATTGTTTTGGAGATTCTTTTAAAAAATAAGTGGGGCCGCGAGTGGTATTTTTGTAAATAAAAGAAAAACAAGTGGGACCACTCTATTTTAATATTATTTTGTTTTTTAAAAGAATTTTTAAAATGACGTAATTTTAATAAAGGTATGTTATTTAAGAGAGGTCTACTATTTAAGAGGTATGCTTTAGATCCATCATATATATATGTATGTGTGTGTGTGTGTATATATATATATATATATATATATATATAATGTAGGAGTGATCCAGAATAAATGTTTGTTATGTTACTATTCGAGCAAACATATTTTTGACAATTCATAAAAGAACTAGTTGTCCAGATAATAATTTTATTTTAATTTTAAATTTGTACCGTCTATTTTTTTCTATAAACGATCAGAAATATGTTTGTCCGAATAGTGTTATAATTAATATTTGTTATAAATTACTCTCTCTCTCTCTATATATATATGTTTTATATATAATATATCAATAAATAATGATGTTCATGGATATCCAGAACCATTACCAAGAGTGGAAACAAATTCCTTAACCCTTAACCTCTATCTCCATCTCAATGATAACAAAGGGGGCAGTTATTGGGAAATTCATATAAAGCATAAAGCCTCACCTAATAAGGGTCTTATGTTGACAAACATTTATCTTAATACACCCTGCCATGGGGTAGTACAGAGGGACATTATTAGCGAGACAAGTTTCTATTTATAGAAAGGAATCTTGATTTGGCGCGGTTTTAGGTAATGACAGGGATTAGATGTTGGCCCTGTGACGAACGAGAATTTTTGTAAATTATTTTAAATATTGATTAAATAAATATTTTTGATGATTTGATTGTTGAATTAATTGATTAATTGATGAATTTGTGGTAGATTAATTTAATTATATGTGTTACATTAATTAGATTAATGTGAAGAATTTTTATATTTAATATATGTGTTTAATTGAATTTATTTGATTAAATACATTATTTAAATTAGTATAATGTTATTTCTAATTAATTTAATTATTAATTAGAGATTCAATAATTTGTCATATTTAATAAATGAGAATTTTATTTATATGACTATGTGATTTAATGTAGAATTTTTCTATTTTATATATTTGATTTTATTAAGATTAATTAGTTGATTAAAGTGTGACATGAAACTATGTAATAAGCTTTTTATTATAATAAATTAGAAGGGAGAATAATGTGCTAGCCAAACGAAGCCTTATTGGGAGTTGAGGTCAGTTAACCCATTATGGGATTAACTGACACCACTCGTCAGATGTAAAACTTCACGTATCCTATTATCAGCCATTCCCATCATCAGTTTCCAAAATTCATTCAGAGAGAAAAGAAAGAGAGTTTGAGAGAATTGAAGAAGAAAATCTACTCACCTTGTTGCATAATCTAATTTCTTGTTAAGGTAATTCTTAATTTTAACCTTTAGTTTATGTTTTTCTTAATTTTTTTTCCATGAATGCATGTCTGAGTTTTCTGTAAATTAAGTTATATGGTTAAATTTTATAGAATGATGATTGAATATTCGAAAGCATGTATAAGCGTCTTTTATATGATGTATATGTGATTTAGAGTAATTAATTCATAAGAATATGCCTTGAATTAGAAGTTCTGAAATTTACAGAGAAACAGAGTTTAAATATGACTTATATGTATGAAAAATTATGCTTGAATTACATGTTAATCGTTAAATTGATAGTTGTTTATGTTTATGCATGTAAAAACGAAAAGAATGAAACTTAAATGGATTGATTTGGTTAAGGAACGAATTTACTGTGATTGATTTCGTTAACTGTATCAATATGTAAATACAGAACATGAACAGTGAAAATTTTAGTTTTAATTGATTATTTAGATTGTCTGTGATGTCAAAATCACTGTTTATGGAATGGGTTTTGATTTCAAACCATATATGATAATTGGGTATGTTTAATTTGATGTACGAATAACAAAATGGGAAATTTTTGGCCTGTTTCTGCGTTCTTCGCGAACTGCAGAAACTGGAATTCGTAATTCTCGCCCCGGCGAGAATTTTGTGAAGGGATCCCTCGCCCCGGCGAGAATTTTGTGAAGAAATTCCTCGCCCCGGCGAGGAGCTCGCCCCAGCGAGAATTTTGTGAAGAAATTCCTCGCCCCGGCGAGAGTTTCGTGAAGGTTTTTCTCGCCCTGGCGGGAACTTAAAAAAAAAAAAAAAAAAAAAAAAAAAAAAAAAAAAAAAAAAAAGGTAAAAAAAACGAGAGTAGAAATTTTATTCTTTCTTTGTGATCATGGTATGAAATCGTGGTTATACCTAAAGCTTAGGCTAATGTATAAAATGAATGTTAAAATTACTGTGAAAAGTGGTAGCATAAGCCCATTGATTGTTTGGGTCAACTGAGCTATTGAGATTAAATGAGAATGAGTTTTGACGTGTTTATAATACTGTAACTAATTATTGTTACTGTTTTATAAACGGAATGTATAGGTTGATTAGAGAAACGTGAGTCTTAAATTTTTAGTCTACGCACGAGGCAAGTATCTTATCCTTACTTTTACGTTTACGCAAGTTTCTAAATTTCATTATTATAGAATACAAGCTTCATAATGCTATTACTTCGTGAGCAAGTTATTGTTTCTATTCCATTCAATTTCATGAATTCAATGAGAAGTTTTTAATTTCCTCATTGTAAAGCTTAAGTTACATAGAAACTATTCAATCGTACCTTTTGTGAGATTTAGTTTTTGATTCTCGAATTACACCTTTTGAACCTTGATTGACTAGCGAACCCTTTTGATTCGACTAGTCCATAGTTGATGAGCGTTCTAAATTCTAGAAACGTTATTGAAGTAAATCCAAACCAAACTTCCTTTGGTGCGGACTCCGATTGTCAAACTGAGATGAACAACCCTTATATAGGGGATATTATTTATGCGTTAGCGTTAAGATGTTGTGCACATACATGGTACAAAGGGCTGATCCCCCTGAGTACGAGGAGAAAGGTCCATATAGTCTTACGACTGTTAAAGGTTTAAAGTAGAAATACTTGATAACCTGGGACATAGTTCGTGGTCTTAAGACCCTCAGATGTTCTTTTGAATCTTGTTTTACATTCTTGACTCAAAGCTAAATCTTCTATTATTCGATATCCGTTGATTATTTCGCATGTTATTATTGTTGTTGTTATACTTGCTGGGCAATCATTGCTCACCCTTGCATAATAACACTGCAGCTAAGGTTGAAAGAACTGACGAGCCATCTACTAGTAAGGGCAAAGGAAAAGCAAACAAGTGATGAAGACTTGTTGTATTTGCTTTATTGTTGTTTCTGTAATAGACTTGATTTATGTTTTCCGCACTGATGTTTAATTAAGGTTAGATAACCTGGGATTTGTTTATGAATGATGTTGTAACCCTCTAATGGGAGATTTCTATTTCTATTTAAGTATTTTCATTTATATTTGAATGGGTAGTTAGATGTGATGTGATGTTTTTGGATTGTGAACACCAAATCCTGAGGAAATGAAGTACCCGGATTTGGGGGTGTCACAGGTTGGTATCAGAGCCGTAGGTTATGAACCTTAGGTGGGGAAACCTTAGGGTAGTAGCCTTTTAAGAGTCAGAAAATATAGTGGTGATAAACTCTCATCGAGTTCCAAGGAATGAATTAAGGAAATTCATTAAAGATAATAAAAGAACTTATGTGCTATGTGCTTATGTGTTAACAACCTATGTGCTACGACTAGTACCGAGTATTAATTTAAACTTAAACTTTGTTGTCAGGATGTCGGATATTGGAGGATCCAGTCAGCCTAGGGAGATTGTGCCCCGAGTGGCTGGAGAGGAGGAGCCCCGCGATATTCATGTTATCAGGGAGCAGTTGGTGCATAGAGAGCCATCTCCATTGATCACGGTTATGGGTCAGGAGTATGAGCCTGAGACAGATCCCGAGGAGGATCCTGAGGAGGTTGAGGAGGAGGAAGAAGACCCTGAGGAGATACCACTATCTTCCATAGGTTTTCAGATGTTTGAGCAGGTGTATGACCGCAACATAGAGTTGCAGGATCGAGTGGAGGAGCTAGAGGGACAGGTGGGCTGAGCGTCAGGCTGTTCTAGAACAGAAGGATGAGGAAAATTAAGGACCTGGATATACGTCTTGGAGATGTAGAATGGAAGTTAGTTCACGTTAGAGAGTGAAAAAGAAGACTTGCTAGCTGAGAATGAAAAGATGAAACTAGAGATTCAGAAGTTAAAGGATGATTTGAGTGAGGAATCTGCAGAACGTGCTAGAGCAGAGGATGCTTGGATGCGTAACGCTCGACGTGCAGAGATTTCCGAAGAAGGTGCACGGGCAAAGCGGGCTAAGATTGAGGAGACGGACTACACATTTCAGAAAGCGATTGATAGAGCCCAGGATCGAGTTTTCCACTATCCGACTCAGTTTGAAGAATTACCATGGTACATACTGGATCGCAGGACGATGTGCCGTATCATGGAGGAAGAAACGTAGACGGGCAGTTCAACGCCTTAGTAGGCCATGATAGGAGAAGTTTTTGAGCTATGTGTAAATATTTATGATGTTTTATGATTGTAAATTCCGGCGTGATTATACACAATGGAATATGAATATTTAATCCTAAAGATTGTTTGATCTTAGGATAGTTAATGTAAATAGCAGTAGTGCTACCTTTCTATGTTAAGACTTATTGAATGAATGAAATATCAGCTTTATTTGAAAATGTTATGTGTTAAATGTTACCTGAATTGTTTTAGTTAAATGTTGAACACTTGAGCAAATTTGAGTGTTAATCTAATAAGCGCATATTCTTGAACAGAATTTATGCCGCCAAGAAGAGCTGGACGACCCCGTCAACAACCACCCCCTGAGGGGTCCACTAACAACAATAACAATAATCCACCCGATGTTAACCCAGTTCAACAACTAGTGAATCTTTTGACTGGAGCTTTTTGCCAATTCAACCGCAAGCTCACGTTACAACCTTTAAGGACTTTAAGGCCGTTGGTCCCCCTGAGTTTAAGGGAGCGATGAATCCGATAGAAGCCCAAAACCTGGGTAATGGAAATGGAGAAAGTTTTCGATGTCGCTAGGGTTGGGAATGACCAGAAGACTGCCTTTTGCGACTTTCATGTTAAAGTCGGAAGCCAGTTACTGGTGGCAAGCTAATAAGACGAGAGCAGGAGAGGGAGTCATATCGTTGGGATCGGTTTTAAGGAAATGTTCTTCGAGATGTATTTTCCGACTAGTTCACAGAATCAGATGGAGGTTCAGTTTCTCGAACTTAAACAGGGAACGATGTCAGTGCCAGAATATTCGGCAAAATTCAACGAAATTAGCGAGGTTTGGCACCATACCAGGTTAACACGGATGAGAGGAAGGCTAGATGGTTTGAGCAAGGATTGAAGCCTTGGCTTTACAATAAGGTTTCTATGTTTCAACTGAACACTTTTGCTGGAGTTTTAGAGGAAGGCGATTATCGCAGAAGGTGGAAGCGAAGCTATGACTAAGTATAACCAAGAACAGAAAAAGAAGAAGAGTGAAAGTGAGAATAATAAGTCAAGTGGTGGTAACAGTGGTGGTCACAACAACAAGAGGAAGTGGAATGATAACGGATCTGCTGGAAGTCAACAGGGAGGTCAAAAGAAGGAAGATAGAAGCGTGTGTTACATGTGGGAAGAATCACATAGGTATTTGCCTGAAAGGGAAGAGGGTGTGCTACAATTGCAACCAGGAGGGCCACATAGCTCCGAATTGTCCGAATCCGAAGAAGGGTGCTTGTTTCACATGTGGATCGAAGGATCATTTGGCTAGGGATTGCCCCAGGAAATCAGCAGCAGGAACAGGATCGGGAGGAAATAAGGGAAACAGTGGTGGTAGTACATTGGCTATAACCGGATCAGCACCAGCAAACCGTGACCAACTGCAAGGACTTTCAACATGACCGTGCAAGATGCTGTGCAGTCTCGCGATGTGGTGTCAGGTATCATTCCGATCAATAATATAGATGCTTATGTATTGTTTGATTCGGGTGCTACTTGTTCATTTATATCCGATGACTTTGCTAAGAACTTAGATTTGCCTAAGGAGGAATTAGACTACCCTTTGAACATAGAAATTGCGAATAGGGAGGTAGTTCCTGTTAGGTACGTACACAAGAACTGTAGAGTGGATATTAAGGGAAACGTGATGACAGTAGATCTGATCCCAATCAAACTTGGGGAATTTGACGTTATTTTGGGTATGGACTGGCTATTCAATTATGGAGCGATAATTGATTGCCAGAAGAAACGTATTAACCTTATGACTCCGTCAAAGGTAGTATTTTACGACAGCAAATCGCCTAGACAAGCGAGTTGTCTGACGATGATGCAGGCCAGGAAGTTGTTAAGACAAGGCTGTGTGGGATACTTAGCCTACATAGTTGATACTCGAAAAGAGAGTCCAAAATTAGAAGAGATACATGTCGTAAGGGACTTTGTAGACGTCTTTCCAGACGGTTTGCCAGGACTTCCGCCAGATAGGGAAGTTGAGTTTGTAATCGATTTGGCGCCAGGAACTGCCCCGATATCGAAAGCTCCGTACCGTATGGCCCCAGTAGAGATGAAAGAATTAATGGTGCAGCTACAAGAACTTTTAGATAAGAAGTATATTCAGCCGAGCGTATCGCCGTGGGGAGCGCCGATGTTGTTTGTTAAGAAGAAGGACGGATCGATGCGACTTTGCATTGATTACAGAGAGTTGAACAAGGTCACGATTAAGAATAAATACCCGTTGCCAAGAATCGACGACTTGTTTGATCAGTTGAAAGGAGCTAGATATTTCTCGAAGATAGATTTGAGGAGTGGGTATCATCAGTTGAAGGTGAGGAAAGAAGATGTACCGAAGACAGCGTTCAGAACTCGTTATGGTCACTATGAGTTTCTGGTGATGTCATTTGGTCTAACGAATGCTCCTGCAGCATTCATGGACTTAATGAACAGGGTGTTTAAGCCGTTTTTGGACAAGTTTGTGGTAGTATTCATTGACGATATTCTAATTTACTCCAAAACCAAGGAAGAGCATGCAGAGCATTTGAAGTTGACATTGGAAGCGTTAAGAAGAGAGAAGTTGTACGCTAAATTTTCAAAGTGTGAATTCTGGATAGAGCGAGTGCAATTTCTTGGACATGTGATTGACAAGGATGGGATTTCGGTGGATCCGTCAAAGGTTGAAGCAGTGCTTAACTGGGATCAGCCGAGAACGCCATCGGAAGTGAGGAGTTTCCTCGGGTTAGCGGGTTACTACAGGAGATTCATTCAGGATTTTTCCAAAATCGCGACTCCGTTAACGAATTTGACTAGAAAGACGGTGAAGTTTCATTTGGACGGAGAAGTGTGAGGAAAGTTTTTTTCAAGAATTAAAGAAGAGGTTGAGTACAGCTCCTGTGTTTGTCTCTACCGGATTAGCACGGGAAATTTTGTGGTGTACAGTGATGCGTCGCATAAAGGACTAGGTTGTGTGCTTATGCAAAACGGTAAGGTCATTGCGTACGCGTCACGACAATTAAAGGACTATGAGAAGGGGTATCCTACCCATGATTTGGAATTGGCCGCGGTGGTGTTTGCTTTGAAGATATGGAGGCACTATCTTTACGGGGAGAAGTGTGAAATATATACAGACCACAAAAGTCTGAAATATATTTTTACACAGAAGGATCTGAACATGCGTCAGAGAAGATGGTTGGAATTGATAAAGGATTACGACTGCGAAATTTTATACCATCCGGGTTAAAGCGAACGTTGTGGCCGATGCCTTAAGCCGAAAGGGACGGGAGAAACTGTTTATGTTAACTGCTCAGGAGGAGTTAATTACAGCAATGGCAAAATTGGAATTGGAGGTGAAATATCCGGGGGAGTGTGACGAAAAATTATTTCAATTGAGAATCGGTTCAACTTTGGTGGATAAGGTTAAGGAAGCACAAATACAGGACGAAGAATGTGACAAAATCAGGAAAAGAATATCTGGAGGTGATGAAGTGAAATTCAAAATGGATAATGAAGGAGTATTGAGATTCGAGGGGAGGATTTGGGTTCCGCCAGTACCAGAGGTTAAGGAGGAAATTTTGAGTGAGGCTCATAATTCAAGATATTCGATTCATCCGGGTAGTACGAAGATGTACCAAGATCTCCGACAACATTTCTGGTGGCCGAATATGAAGAAAGACGTAGCCGATTGTGTAGCCAAGTGTTTGACATGTCAGAAAGTTAAAGCAGAGCATCAGAGGCCAAGTGGGCTATTACAACCGTTAGAAATCCCAGAATGGAAATGGGAGCACATCACCATGGATTTCGTAGTAGGTCTTCCGACGACTCAGAAAGGTTTCGACGCAGTATGGGTTATCGTGGATCGACTGACGAAATCAGCACATTTTCTACCGATCAAGATCAGATTCAACTTAGATCAGTTGGCGAAGTTGTATGTCAAGGAGATTATTTCGAGGCACGGTGTTCCTATATCTATTGTCTCAGATAGGGATCCGCGCTTCACATCGAACTTTTGGAAACGACTACAGGAATGCATGGGAACACAATTACGTATGAGTACAGCATATCATCCACAGCCGTACGGTCAGAGCGAAAGAACGATTCAAACATTGGAGGATATGTTACGAGCATGCATTATGGACTTCAAAGGAAATTGGGACGATCATCTACCGTTGGTGGAATTTGCTTATAACAACAGTTACCACGCAAGTATTGGCATGCCGCCTTACGAAGCGTTGTACGGCAGAAAGTGCAGAACTCCATTATGCTGGGATGAAGTTGGTGAACGTCAATTGCTCGGACCAGAACTGGTACAACAGACCGCAGAAATCATTAAAGTGATCAGGGCAAGATTGATAGCAGCTCAAGATAGACAGAAGAAGTACGCCGATCAACATCGTAAGGATCGAGAGTTTGACTCTGGTAGCTATGTATTCTTGAAAGTATCTCCCTGGAAAGGGAAGATTCGTTTTGGTAAAAAGGGAAAACTGAGCCCGAGGTTCATCGGACCCTTTGAAGTGTTAAGAAGAGTTGGTGAGGTCGCTTATGAGGTAGCTTACCTCCAGCGCTGGAACACATCCACAATGTCTTTCATGTCTCGGTGTTACGACCATACAAGCCCGACTACAAGCATGTCATAGAGTATGAACCCCTACAAGTTGAGAAAGATTTGTCTTACGAAGAAGAGCCTGTTCAGATAGTTGACAGGAAAGAGCAAGTGCTAAGAAATAAAATTATACCTTCTGTTAAGGTGATCTGGAGGAACCACAACGCTGAAGAAGCAACGTGGGAACTCGAAGATCAGATGATGAGAAATTATCCACAGCTATTTGCTTAATCTATGTGTAGCGATTCTGGGGACATAATCTTTGTAAGGGGGGGGGGGGGAGAATGTAACGGGATGAGTTAATTGAGTCGTGATTCTGGGGACAGAATCCTTTTAAGGGGGGAAAGATGTGACGAACGAGAATTTTTGTAAATTATTTTAAATATTGATTAAATAAATATTTTTGATGATTTGATTGTTGAATTAATTGATTAATTGATGAATTTGTGGTAGATTAATTTAATTATATGTGTTACATTAATTAGATTAATGTGAAGAATTTTTATATTTAATATATGTGTTTAATTGAATTTATTTGATTAAATACATTATTTAAATTAGTATAATGTTATTTCTAATTAATTTAATTATTAATTAGAGATTCAATAATTTGTCATATTTAATAAATGAGAATTTTATTTATATGACTATGTGATTTAATGTAGAATTTTTCTATTTTATATATTTGATTTTATTAAGATTAATTAGTTGATTAAAGTGTGACATGAAACTATGTAATAAGCTTTTTATTATAATAAATTAGAAGGGAGAATAATGTGCTAGCCAAACGAAGCCTTATTGGGAGTTGAGGTCAGTTAACCCATTATGGGATTAACTGACACCACTCGTCAGATGTAAAACTTCACGTATCCTATTATCAGCCATTCCCATCATCAGTTTCCAAAATTCATTCAGAGAGAAAAGAAAGAGAGTTTGAGAGAATTGAAGAAGAAAATCTACTCACCTTGTTGCATAATCTAATTTCTTGTTAAGGTAATTCTTAATTTTAACCTTTAGTTTATGTTTTCTTAATTTTTTTTCCATGAATGCATGTCTGAGTTTTCTGTAAATTAAGTTATATGGTTAAATTTTATAGAATGATGATTGAATATTCGAAAGCATGTATAAGCGTCTTTTATATGATGTATATGTGATTTAGAGTAATTAATTCATAAGAATATGCCTTGAATTAGAAGTTCTGAAATTTACAGAGAAACAGAGTTTAAATATGACTTATATGTATGAAAAATTATGCTTGAATTACATGTTAATCGTTAAATTGATAGTTGTTTATGTTTATGCATGTAAAAACGAAAAGAATGAAACTTAAATGGATTGATTTGGTTAAGGAACGAATTTACTGTGATTGATTTCGTTAACTGTATCAATATGTAAATACAGAACATGAACAGTGAAAATTTTAGTTTTAATTGATTATTTAGATTGTCTGTGATGTCAAAATCACTGTTTATGGAATGGGTTTTGATTTCAAACCATATATGATAATTGGGTATGTTTAATTTGATGTACGAATAACAAAATGGGAAATTTTTGGCCTGTTTCTGCGTTCTTCGCGAACTGCAGAAACTGGAATTCGTAATTCTCGCCCCGGCGAGAATTTTGTGAAGGGATCCCTCGCCCCGGCGAGAATTTTGTGAAGAAATTCCTCGCCCCGGCGAGGAGCTCGCCCCGGCGAGAATTTTGTGAAGAAATTCCTCGCCCCGGCGAGAGCTCGCCTCGGCGAGAGTTTCGTGAAGGTTTTTCTCGCCCTGGCGGGAACTTAAAAAAAAAAAAATAAAAAAAAAATAAAATAAAATAAAAAAAAGAGTAAAAAGACGAGAGTAGAAATTTTATTCTTTCTTTGTGATCATGGTATGAAATCGTGGTTATACCTAAAGCTTAGGCTAATGTATAAAATGAATGTTAAAATTACTGTGAAAAGTGGTAGCATAAGCCCATTGATTGTTTGGGTCAACTGAGCTATTGAGATTAAATGAGAATGAGTTTTGACGTGTTTATAATACTGTAACTAATTATTGTTACTGTTTTATAAACGGAATGTATAGGTTGATTAGAGAAACGTGAGTCTTAAATTTTTAGTCTACGCACGAGGCAAGTATCTTATCCTTACTTTTACGTTTACGCAAGTTTCTAAATTTCATTATTATAGAATACAAGCTTCATAATGCTATTACTTCGTGAGCAAGTTATTGTTTCTATTCCATTCAATTTCATGAATTCAATGAGAAGTTTTTAATTTCCTCTTTGTAATGCTTCAGTTACATAGAACGTATTCAATCGTACCTTTTGTGAGATTTAGTTTTTGATTCTCGAATTACACCTTTTGAACCTTGATTGACTAGCGAACCCTTTTGATTCGACTAGTCCATAGTTGATGAGCGTTCTAAATTCTAGAAACGTTATTGAAGTAAATCCAAACCAAACTTTCTTTGGTGCGGACTCCGATGTCAAACTGAGATGAACAACCCTTATATAGGGGATATTATTTATGCGTTAGC
Organism: Aralia elata; assembly: GCA_034770075.1. Taxonomy (NCBI): domain Eukaryota; kingdom Viridiplantae; phylum Streptophyta; class Magnoliopsida; order Apiales; family Araliaceae; genus Aralia; species Aralia elata. Next base: position 46,121,330 of record CM068381.1, on the reverse strand, counting down.
GTTAAGATGTTGTGCACATACATGGTACAAAGGGCTGATCCCCCTGAGTACGAGGAGAAAGGTCCATATAGTCTTACGACTGTTAAAGGTTTAAAGTAGAAATACTTGATAACCTGGGACATAGTTCGTGGTCTTAAGACCCTCAGATGTTCTTTTGAATCTTGTTTTACATTCTTGACTCAAAGCTAAATCTTCTATTATTCGATATCCGTTGATTATTTCGCATGTTATTATTATTGTTGTTGTTATACTTGCTGGGCAATCATTGCTCACCCTTGCATAATAACACTGCAGCTAAGGTTGAAAGAACTGACGAGCCATCTACTAGTAAGGGCAAAGGAAAAGCAAACAAGTGATGAAGACTTGTTTGTATTTGCTTTATTGTTGTTTCTGTAATAGACTTGATTTATGTTTTCCGCACTGATGTTTAATTAAGGTTAGATAACCTGGGATTTGTTTATGAATGATGTTGTAACCCTCTAATGGGAGATTTCTATTTCTATTTAAGTATTTTCATTTATATTTGAATGGGTAGTTAGATGTGATGTGATGTTTTTGGATTGTGAACACCAAATCCCGAGGAAATGAAGTACCCGGATTTGGGGGTGTCACAGGCCCATCAACAAAGGGGATAATACCAAACAAATCCATCTCCAAGTCTTAAATTTAAATTGCAAGTGGGGTGTTTTGTGGGAGATTAATTTAATAATGTTTTGGTTGAAAGGGGATGAGGAATCGTTTAAAATCAAAGCACTTCTATTTTACTTTTGATTTTCTGATCATATCAGAAGGAGACATTGTCTACGTTTGTACTAATAGATTCACAAATAATAATTTACTTTATATTTTTTTTGAAGTTGATGAATTGTAAGAAAGATGATTCATTTCAATCCTTCCATAAAAATTTTAGAGAAGGAAATTGATATTTTAAGATGCCTTTATTGATGGGGATGGCATCTCCTTGTTTGTTATGAAAGTGCATAGCTTCATTATAAACCAGTGCATAGCTTTTATTATAAACCAGTAATCGGATGATCCTTCTGATTATTAAATATGTTATTATTAGTAATGATATAACAGTACAAACGATATTTTTTATTTAATTTTTTAATTAATTTTAAAAAACAAACATAATATGAGATTATTTTAAATTATTCTATGAATTATCTCATAAAAAACAAACATGTGATTAAGACTATTTAATTCTAAAATTAATAGTCTTGAGATTATAATCTTTTGCAAACAAGCATGGCCTAAGAGTATAAGAAAAATGAAAAGATACAATTTTTTTAATGTTTAAGAATATTGTTTTACTCTATAATTACTCCCTTTTAAGATAATAAGTTGTAATGCCACACAGTGATATTCTCAATTAGAGAAAAAATTAACGACTTAAAATTCGCAAAGTTTGGTTTATTCATATATAGCAACCATTCCAAAATGATTTATTTATATATTGATTTTTCTATTTTGGACCAAAAAGAGTCCATATATATATATAGTCACAAATTTAAAGGAATTGGTTTCACTTTCAGCAATTCTGATCACACATGTTGGTCGGCATGTGGAAAAAATCAACCTAGTCAAGAATACGCAATTTTCGCAAACGGTTTTATGATGTTCATGCATGGTGCATGCGTGCCTGCCAACTTTCATTCCATAATAATTTATTTAAAAAAAATTATTTTAATTTATTTATCGTTTACAATTTTTTAGAAGAATAAATTATTACTTTCTTATATCACTTTTAACTTCTCTCATTGTCCCAATAAATTTTCTCTCTTGTATTAGTAGTTTTCAACTTCCTATAAAAGGATAGTGATCATGAAATTTCATATAAATTTTAATTATTAAATGATAGTATTAAATGATATTTTTAATTCATGTACATGAAGCTAAAACGACTATTATTATTGAATAGAGATAATAATAAAATTAACGTCTAATTATTATACAAATATACAGGGGCGGAGAGCTTAGAGGGCTAAAAGGGCTAGTTGTAGCTTGGCCCAAAAACATAAAATTTACTATATATACAAATAATATATAAGTATATAACTATGTTAGTCCAACCCAGCCCAACCCAGAACAAAACTTCCCAGCCCAGACCAAAAAAATCTATCAAAGAAATAAACTTAAAAGTTAAAACCCTTCAGTCATTTTCAGACTTCAGTGTAGAGGAAACCCAAAATCTTCTCCCTTTCTCCGCAGATAGCCCTAGCGGTTGTTGTTCACCGTTTAGTGATTCCCAAAATCAGACATTACTCACAATCAATTTCCAACTAAAGGTATGAACGTTCAATTTATTTCCCCTTCTCAGCTTCTCCTATATATTTAGGGGAATAATTGTATTTTTTAGGGATATTTGATGTATTGATTTTTTTTTTCTTTTTTGTGGGTTTTGTTGATTTGCTATTTTGCTTATTAGTTATTATAGTGTGTTAATGTTGTTATACTCTACTTCATATATGCTTTGTGTCATTGTGTGCTAAGAAATTTGAAGACAAAAAAATAGTTCAAAGAAATTTTAATTGGCCGTTATTGTTAATATACCTAAACAGAACACTTAGTTTGTTAATTTTAAGTGTAAAATAGTAATTTTATTTGAAAGAAGTTAATAAGTTATTTCTCATGTACATGTATGTAATATGATAAATTTGGAGAGAAAAAAACTAAATAGTATTTTTGGACAGAAGAAGGTAGAATTTTTTCCCCCTTTCAAAATGTTACACTAAAATTTGATATTATAATATTCTTAGCCCACCCCAATTCAAATTCTTGTCTCCGCCCCTGCAAATATACTACTCCATATACTACTATTATAATAGCTAGCTAGGTGGCACAAACATTATATATTTCTTCAGGTGTTAATTACACGTAGAGATGATACACGTGGAGAATACTATGTTTGGTTAACTTGCTGTGTTTATATATATCTCGAGAAGAATAAGCCTTGTCCAGCAGTACCCTTAAGATACCTAAGCACTCGTGTAGCAACTTTAAGATGAGGTTCTCGAGGTGTTTGTATGAATTGGCTTAACAATTGTGTTGCATAACTAATATCAGGTCTTGAAATGGTTAGATAAAGAAGCTTTCCTACAATGCTCCTGTATTGAGAAGGATCAGGAAGCAAAACACCATCTTTATCATTGAGTTTCACATGTTGATCAAGAGGAATAGCTAAAGGTTTAGAATAAAGGAGATTAGTTTCTGTAAGAAGATCCAAAATATACTTCCTGTGACTCAAAGAAATTCCAGCAGAAGATTGACAAACCTCCAAGCCAAGATAGTACTTAATAAGTCCCAGATTTTTAATGCTAAACACCTCATCAAGAAATTGTTTGAGCTGCAAAATTGTGGGTTCATGATTGCCAACCACCAATATATCATCCACATAGATCAAGACCGTAGTAAAAATGGCACCTTGAGACTGAGTAAAGAGAGAGTAATAAGCATATGACTGATCAAAACCTACTTGTTTGAGAGAGGCAGTTAATTTGGCAAACCATTGGCGACTGGCTTGTTTCAGACCATATAAGGATTTTTCCAATTTACATACCACATTCGACTGAGAACAAGTGTGACCAGGTGGAAGTACCATATAAACTTCTTCATCAAAATCACCATGTAGAAAAGCATTATTAACATCTAATTGATGAATGTTCCAATTGTTGACTGAAGCCACAACAAGTAAGGTTCGAACAGTGATCATTTTAGCCACAGGAGCAAAAGTTTCATGGTAGTTTATGCCTTTAGCCTGAGTAAACCCCTTTGCCACCAACCTAGCTTTATATCTCTCTATTGTGCCATCTAAGTTATACTTGATTTTGTATACCCATTTACATCCAATAGTTTCTTGCCCTGAGGTAGTTCCATTAAGGTCCAAGTTTTATTTTCTTCTAAAGCAACAAGTTCTCTTTACATAGCTTCAACCCAATTGTGATTAGTAATAGCTTGTGAGTAAGTAGAAGGTTCATGAGAAGCATCAAGAAGTGTGACAAAAGCTCTATGTTTAAGAGAAAAATGGTTATATGATATATAGTTAGATATGGGATATTTTGGTAAAAATACTTGAGACATATGAACATCTGTAGTGGAGAAGAGAGAAGTAGGCTTAGTTTGAACTGCATAATCCTTCCACCATGTAGGCTTTTGCTTAAGTCTAGTAGAATGTCTGAGAATAGATTTATTTTGAGGAATAGGAGAAGGAGAAGTACTTGGCACTGTAACAGGAGATGGAATATGTGAAGGAATATCATGATTAGAAACATGAGAAGATGAAAGATGTTTAGAAGAGGAAGAAGAAGAAGAATGAGATTGAGAGGATTTGGAGAGATCAAGACTAAAGTTGGTAAGAAGAGTGTCATCTTCTGAAACAGATGAAACAGGTAAAACTTGTGATTGAGAGAATGTTTGGTTAAGTAAGGAAAAATATTTTCATGGAAAATGACATTTCTACTGATCAAAGTAGTATGTGTGTGAATGTTATACACTTTGTACCCTTTCTTTCCAAAAAGGTAACCAAGAAAAACACAAGGAATGGCTCGGGGAGAAAATTTGTTTGAAGGATGAGCAGAAACATAACACAAACAACCAAAAATTCGCATGTGATCATAAGTAGGAGGAGTATTGAACAATAATTCATGTGGAGTCTTATGATTCAAGAGAACAGAAGGCAACTTGTTAATGATGTATGTAGCTGTAAGCAAACACTCCCCCCAGAAAGTAAGAGGAACACCAGATTAAAATCTGAGTGCCCTTGCCACTTCTAACAGATGTTTGTGTTTTCGTTCTACCCTACTATTTTGTTGAGGAGTTTCAGTGCAAGAACTTTGATGAATCATGGCCAGAGATGTCAATAAAGTATGCATTCAAGTATTAAAAAATTCAGTCCTATTGTCAGTACGAACTATCTTTATTGAGGTATTAAACTGAAGGTTGACATAGGCAAGAAAAGAATTGAAAAGTTGGAATGTATGAAACTTAGTAGGCATAAGATAAGTCCAAGTAGCCCTACTAAAATCATCAACAATAGTAAGAAAATATCTACAACCTGTATTTGTTTGTATGCGATAGGGACCCCATAAATCACAGTGGATAAGCTCAAACAGAAATGTAGATTTACTATTACTGATGGAAAAAGGAAGTTTGTGTTGTCTGGCAAGAGGACAAACAACACAAGATTTATTACAATCACGAGAAAACATAGATGAAAAAAATCTATATGTTAAAGAACAACATCAGAAGCATGACCTAACCTACGGTGCCATACAGTGCCTGAAGTAGCAGTATTAGCAATAGATTTAGAAGATAACAAGATGGCAGTTTCAGTTTGAGAATCAACTTTGTTTGATGAAACAACTTTGTTTGATGAAACAACTTTATTAGATGGAACAAGTTCATATAAGCCTGCCTTCATTTCACCAACTGCCAGAGTTTTCATCATGTTCAAGTCCTGAAACAGACAATGATGTGAGAAAAATAAAACTCTACAATTAGTATCTTTAGTCAATCTACTAATAGAGAGTAAATTATAGTGGAAAGAAGGCACATAGAAAACATTGTGAATTATCAAATCTGGAGTTAGAACAACTGATCCCACTTGAGTAACCATGATCTTGACATGTGTAGGTAGAGAAATATAAACTGGATGAGACAAAGTTATAAGGGAGTGCATGATATCAATGTGAGAATACATGTGATCTGTTGCACCTGTGTCTATAATCCATGAATGTGATTGAATAGAGGCTGAAAAAGTAAAAGTGGTAGTTAGACCTGCAAGATGATCTTCAGGAGTCAAATGAGACATGTTAAACAACTGCATCATGTGAGTCATTTGGTTTTGAAGTTGCTGGAACTGTTCATATGTTGGCACACTCTGTGATTGTGACAAAGAGTTTTCCATTGGACTCTCAGTGTAGGATGTGATGTTTAAATTTGCTCGTGGACTATCTCTTTTGAAATTATTGTACTGTCTTGATGAATGAGACATCCCCTTAGCATGTCCTTTGGTACCAGCCAAATTATTGTACTGAGGATTGTTTTGAAAATGGCCTGTATCATGAAATCTTCTTTGATATGCTCTTTAACCATAATCTCCTCCCTTTTTAAAGAACTGATGATCAAATTCTCCAAATTTCTTCTTTCCTTTGTTAGCTGGATTAGCAGGATGATTATAAGGAAATCCTATAATCTGGAACACTTATCTATGGTATGATTTTCTCTTCCACAGTTGGCACATCCTGTTTTATTTCCAAATGTTCTTCCTGCATGCCATCTCATTATTTTGAGCAATGGAGTTAGCCACAAAAGTGTTACTTGCTTCAGGTATATAACCTTGTTTCATCCTTTCATCTTGTTTCAACAGAGAATAAGCATGATTAACATCTGACAATGGTTGCATCATGAGTATTTGTCCCCTAGCTGCTGTAAAACTTTCATGTAAACCCATAAGAAATTGAAGTAATTTCCTTCTTCCTTCTCTTTCTTCGAGCACTTGATGTGCACCACATGTACATTCAACTGCAGGTTCCAATGCTGTGAATTCATCCCAATAACCTTTTATCTTGTGAAAATACAATTCAATTAACTTGTTTTCTTGCTCTAGAGAATGTAAATCTCTCTGTAACTGATAGATTCTGTGTCCATTAATACTTGAAAACCTATCTTGTAACTCTTTCCACATTAGAGAAGCACTCGTTATAAAATTCAAACTATCTCCAATTTCATTTGAAACAGTGTTCAGTATCCATGATATTATCATGTCATTCACTCTAGCCCAATGAGGAAATAGTGGACTATCAGAATTTGGTTTATCATAACCATCATTTATGATTACAAGCTTATTTTTCACTGATAATGCTATCTGGATGGACCTTTTCCATGAAGCATAGTTCTCAGTTTCAGTTAGCTTTTTAGAAATTAAAACTAAGCCAGGATGATCACTTGTATGAAGATACAGAGGATGATATACTGAGTTTAGTGGTGAGTTCGAATCATTTACCTGATTCAAAAATGCCTGATCAGCTTAATTATGAGAAATATTTCTCTGTTGTTGATTCTGTGTTTGATTCTGTGTTTGATTCTGGTTATTTCCACTTAATGATGCTACCATAGCTGCGTAAGAAGTCATTTTACTTGTCTAGGGTTTTGAGATTGATAATTGATGAAGATGATACTAAAAAAAATGAATTTGGAAATGGTTTGAGATTTGTAGTGAAGTAATTTCAATTATGTTTGCGGAAAATAGAATCGAATTTCTCTGATACCATATGAACTTTATAAAACCAGATGATTGATAGACGAGAAGAAGATGAACAAAAACATGTATTGCTCAATGATTAAGCTAATACAGGAAACTTGCTACCGAATCAGTTAGCTTACAAATTGTTAACCAAATGTATTTATACAAGAATTAACCGACTATGCTAACCACTAATATTATTACACGTGTTAACTAATCCCAATGCAACAAGTCCACGTTGGCAATCTGTTTGAATCCTTGAGTTAACTTGTGTTGAAGCTGAGGCTGTGTATACTCATGTGAATGCTGCTGCATTATTTGCTTCTGAGGCATTGTCTGTATTGTAGGCATTATGTTCTGCTGCCGCACTATAAGCGTAGTACCTTCAATAATATATATTTCTTCAGGTGTGGTATTTCGGTTGCCAAAAACATAAAGATCAGATATTACTGTAAATAGATGGTATTTTCTATACGAAATTTTAGCTTTGTGATGATCATCTTTAAATGATGGTTCATTTTTCATTAATCTTGAGTGGAATTCCTTTGTTATTATTAAGGGAATCAAGTCCATCTGTCCATGTAGACTAATTTCTGCAATCCAAACGGCTTGTTTGATATCCATACACAATTGTTTTCTGTTCTCTCTCTCTCTCTCTATATATATATATATATATACATATATATATATATACACACACAATAGTCATCTTTGGTTAGCATTATACAATTATACAATAGAAAATGAGTACTGATATATTACACAACTTATAGGAAAGTCTAATTATATTTATCTTAACTAAACTATAGTCAAGCAAACTTAACTAAGGTTCTAACAATCTACAACTGTCTTGATGACATTTTATACAACTGATGTGATAAAAATATGTAACTGCAAGTGCATCGTGTTAAATTGAAAAAGTAATTCATAGAGACTAGATTAATTTTAAAATAAATATCCTTAATATTTATTTTAGGCGAATTAGAAATAAAAATGAAGAATTGATTAACTATAATTAAACTAATTATAATATGAAAACTAATAATGAGTAAGCAATTTAGGAATCCAAATCCATTAAGCAATATACATAATAAGTAATTCAATCTCTTCTATTTTTATAACTTAACTATGATTTTGATCTCATTTTCCTTTAATTTAGTAATTTTACAATAAGGATTAACTATAATTCATCAAAACGTTTTTCGAGCAAATATAGATTATGAAAAACTCACATTTTAACAATAATCTATTAAAACCTCTTAATTAATTTAAAATCACATAAAAAATATAAAACGAATATATTTCAATAACGAAACATGAAGACGAAATCCATTAAACATAAAAGCATAAATAATAAAAGAGATGAAAAATATTATCATGAATAATTATTTAATTTCATCTTCATCTTAGATTAAAGAAATTAGCTAGACATTAAAAATAAATAAATAAACTAAGATAAAGAAAAAAGAGAATAGTAGATTAAAAATAAAATATGAAAACTTCCTTTTATTACCGATCATCTAGCGAGCGTACAATGAGAAATAATTTATTCCACTCCTATTACTAACCTAAACTAATACATAAAAAATACCTAATATCTAACTCCCCTCTTCCTAAAACAAAAGATCTATTTATATAAAAAAAAAATTATAACCTAATCTAAGGTACATTGAACTTGGTCTTTCTTTTTCCTTTTATCTCTTTATCTCTAACTTGACTCCTTTATTGCTTCTGTGCGTGTGATGTTGCAGACATGGCTTGAGATTCTTGGCTAAAGACTTGAGCATTTGTACTTGTGTGAGTAACCTCTGGCTCAGTATGCTCAATGTGTCCAGTCTGTAGTAATTTGTCAAGGTGTTACCGTCCAACTCCAAAAATTTCCATCCGTACAATAAATTTTGTGATTAATAATTTTTACTATATATATACTATATAATTATAATAATTGTATCAACTAAAATTAAAAATATTTACATCAATTTAAAATTTAATATACCATTATTTGATTTTAAAAGTCAAATTGTACTTTTAATTTTCCAACGAAAAGCGTAATATCTAGCAAAATGAGTAGGATGTCAATTTCTTGTTTTCTTTCGAAATAAAATAATAAAACAAAGAGTTTCAATTTTTCATTTGCTAGTTTCTTTCTATCGGTTATTTATTTATTTCACTAGTTTAACGTTGCTTTAGTTTAATTGTGTACGGCCATCACGCGTGACGGATTTAGTCTCCATGGAGTATACTATCTGCAATCCAAACGGCTTGCTTTTTTTCAGCTGTCTTCGATCTTAAATCTTATGCGTCTCTTTTTTTCAAACGGCTTGCTTTTCTTTTCCAAAACTTCTTGTACTCATAAATTTTCATTTTTACTACTACTTTATCATAGAGACATGCATATATGAGAGAGAGCAAACAACAAAAGATGGAGAATAGGATAGGAAGGTTTTGACATCCATAAACTCATACATATATATATATATATATATATATATATATATATACACACACACACACACACACACATATTGAGATTTGGTAAAGATGTCCAGAAACTAAAGAAAGAGAAGACCAACAAAGAATAATTGTTGAGTTGGCCAAACAAAGATAGATGTAGCTTTTGATGTTGTTGTAAATTTTTTTTTCTCTGATGTTGTAAATTTTTTAAAAAGAAAAAAAAAGGAGAGAAAAATAAAACTTTTTAAAACATAGATTACCACTTTCTAACTTAATTCCTATCAAATTTAGTTGTGTTTAGAGCCTTAGAGGAGGGAGGATCTCTAAATGAATCCAAAATGGATACCTCCATAATCATCAATTATTGACTATGAATGCACACTTTATTTTCTCATTTTAGACTGTACGTGTTTGTGAGTTGTATAATGAAGACTGTGTTTATGAGTTGATTTAAGAATACAATGAACAATACCAACATTAGTAATTAATGAAGTCCTGCAAAATGACAATAATGAGTCCACAAAATTTATGTAGTCATGATATTCTTATCATGCAGCTTGTATATATACATACAAGAAGTCATGATAATCTCATCTTGAGATTTCTAGCTGTTCTGATGATTAATGTCACAAGGCGATGTCAAAAAATCAAAACCACAAAATGTTACTCCAATCATATGCATTATGAGTTAATTATGAGGGCGCTTAACGTACCATGACATGAGACATTAATAATATATATAAACTCACCAAGGAAAAGTGAACTCATCATATATAAGAAGGTATTTATTAAGATAATAAGAAAGAAGTTATTCACGGGTACGTACTAGTTGATTACACAATCGAAATAACCTGTCAAACTTTTGCATTACAACATGACATATTAATAATCGCAAACTATATATTTTCCTTCACAATTGAGATAAATTAAACAGTACCATGATCAGTCCCGGCCCCAACCATCACTAAAAGATTTCATGAACAACGACGCCGACTATGGACCCGGACCCGGACCCTGACCCTTAATCTGTGGGAAAGGCTTTGGTTGAACGCTTCCATCAGCTCCATTCACAACAGGACTAGTCCCAATAATGTTTGGCGGAATAGGATTAGGTGTTGAGCTTGAACCTACGCTTTCCACCGAAGTAGCGCCCATAGGGTTCGTGTTTGGAGTACTCTTGTAGCCAACCATACTGGATCCAGGGTCAGGAAAAGTTCCACCGCCCATTACTTGAGCGTCAATCCCTCCACCAGCCGGAATTTTCATATCAATCTAGCAACATAAATGTATATTAATTATAAATTTTTTTTATAAAAAATCTTTTAATTATAAAATGAAATTAACACTTATCAACAAAATATAATTATTTACATAAAAAAAATATATTTAGAAAAACAAATATATGGACGTGGCTCTTATATTCTTTTAATGTACAAATTCTACCGTGATCATGTATATTTCTTTATAGTTTTTTTTTATTTAATATATTTTTAATCCTTCACGTTCTTCTTTTGCCTTCAATATTTTAACCTAATCTATATATTCTTCTTTTGCCTTCAATATTTTAGCCTAATCTATATAGTCTTCTCCGTATAATTGTTAAATTGGAAATTAGGAACCATCATCACAAATTAATTACGAATCCAATTCATTCGAAATAAATCTCCTCAGAAATTAATGATAACCTAATTACAAAATCATAAACCAAAGATCAGTCCATTCATAAAATCTGGATACATAAGTACGTATAATAGATAAAGGAATTAGACCAGGTTAAAGTTGAAACCATTGTCTACAAAGAAGAAAGTAATGAATGATGACAAGAGGATATTCAAAAGTAAATAACCATATTGGTCGAGGGTGTTTATGTAAAAATTCATTTAGCAATCCTCTTTAACAATTCAGTTAGATAATTCTAACTTATTCTCTCGATCAGACTATGTTTGTTTGCAAGGATTATAATCTCAAGACTATTAATCATATGATTAAATAGTCCTAGTATTATGTTTGTTTTTTATAAAATTATTCATGAGATAACTTAAACTAATCTCATGTTATGTTTGTTTTTTTCAGGATTAACTAAAGGATTGGATAAAAAAAAAATATTATTTGTACATTATACCTTTACAAATAATAACATATTTTAAACTATAATTTAAACTTGTTTATACATCAAAAAAAATGATGAACAATTAATTATAAACTTTAAAATACTGTTAAAATAAGTTAGTGAGTTCACAGTGTTTCACCGTACTCTTTTTATGTGAAATATTTGAAAATTAAATTATCATAAATTAACAAATAAATAGTGCAAAATGGTTATTTAACCGAAATAGTTCACTTTCAAACTTATTTAATAGAAATAGTTGATTTTCAAACTATGAGACTGGTTAGGTCAGGCCTGTAGTTAGGGAATCCAAATTGGGAATATAAAAGCTCATAACTAACACAGAAGTTCTTGATGAAGAAATATATATAAAATGCCAATTAAATTAATCAAAGAAGCGACAACAAATAAGAAAAGAATTAATAGAAAGCAAAAAATCTATTGATATCATCAATTAAGATGGGAACTGTAGCAAGAACCTGTAGACAACTAACATGCACGTGGCCCAAAAACATAAACTAACACGTGGCCATATAGATAAAGTACTATTAGTGATCAAGAACTGTGCTTGTGGTGAACGTACACCATTTTATAGGAAAATGACATAAAAACCTAAGATGAAATTTGAAAGGTAAAGTATACTTTGTAAATATGCAGTCACCCCATCTGAGGTTTACTCTTTGTTTTGAGAGTAGACGGTTTAAATTTTTAGTTCTATAGAAATGAGGTTTACTCTTTGTTTTGATAGTATTTTGATATGACTAAAATTACCTGACCCTTAATCTGTTGGACAAGCTTTGGTTGAACGCTTCCATCAGCTCCATTCACAACAGGACTAGTCCCCATAATGTTTGGCATGCGCGCAATAGGATTAGGTGTTGAGCTTGAATCTACGCTTTCCACCGAAGTAGCGCCCATAGGATTCGTGTTTGGAGTACTCTTGTAGCCAACCATACTGGATCCAGGGTCAGGAAAAGTTGCACCGCCCATTACTTGGGGAATAATATTAGGGTTCCCGGACAAAGTCATTTTAAGCTAATTTGTCCTAAATCTTAAGCTCTCTGGTTTTCTTCTGGTTAGATCTCTATGGATTTCGCACGTACATTTTGTAACAACCCAATGGGGGTGTTTATATAGAGCAGCCGTAAGGGTTTAACCTTTTCTTCTTCTGGAAGTTACTATTTCCACCTTCTCAATATATGAGTAAAATTTATTGTTGTGTAGTAATTATTCCTGTTATTTAAATAGACCTACAAATTATTAATTTTCTATTAGGGACAAAGTGGTAATTAATGCACATAAAATGACTCGTTTCTATATTTTTTGTTTTGAGTAGACACATCAATTAATTATTTATATAATAAATTATATATGAATGGGGTGTAAAATTATAGTTTTATACCCTCCAATAACTACATGACATGTAGGGAATTTAGAAAAAAAATAAGCGATTTGAAATCTAATATAATTGGTTAAACAGTTTTATAAATATAAAATTTATTAATACAATTCAAATCACTTTAATTTATTTTTTTGACGTGACATGTTATTATTGAAAAGTGTAAAACTCTAATTTTACATACGTATAATATATAATTTATTCTCATACGTATTTTTAAACAATTGATAGGTTGAGATAGCAATTAATTATTATTATTATTTTTTGACAATTCTACCCTTGTGAAACAATGATAGTAGTGTATGGACCGGTCTCCTCCTCTTTTATCTCTCTAGTAATAAATTTCAGACTAGGTCGGCAGACACATCTTAAAGAGTTTAATTTGTAAATGACATTTTACAACAGCTGATCTCAACTATTAGACAGATCAACAAATTCGCGTTAACTTCTTTGGAAGAATATAATCGGAACAGCTAGCCGGTCATGTGCATATATAGGGGAGAGTAATTACGGTCGGCTAACCACAAAACGTGGGGGTCTCAACCTAACCCTATAAGGAACCGCGTGATAATCAATATACGTTGACAAAAATTATGCTGCAGCCTGCAGAGGTGACAAGTAACCCAAAAACTAGATGTACAGATATTCAATACTTGTATATATTGATTAACAAATACTTATATATATGCAAGCTAAATGATTGTAACTCCAATTTCAACGGCATATGATGTAATAACCACATTTTTTTTTAATAATAATAATAAATAAAATTAAATATTTTTTTAGCATATTGTTTGAACTTTGTCTTTTATTTAGGTCAAATTAGTCATTTAATTTATGCGGGCTAATAAGTATTAATAAGTGATGAATAGATTAATTTGATAAAATTGGGTCTTAAAATTAATTGGGTCTAATTTATAAGTTCACTAGGGCAACTTAATTAATAAATAACTAGACCTAATTTTATTTCATTATATGAACTGAGGGAAAGAGAGGAGAGAGACTTGTGCGGCTGCAAAAAGAAAAGAAAGGAAATTCGCGATCTAAGAAACAATTAAGGTGAGTAAGTATGGTTTGAAAATTTCTTTTGCAGTATTGATTCTTTTACTATTATTATAATAATGATAATGATGATGGTGATGTACTATATATATATATATATATATTAAAGATACATATTTGTCAAAAAAAAACCATAAAAAGGGATTGTGTATAATACATGTTAATATAATATATTATAACTATGTACCAACCAATCTTTCTTTCTATCTCGAATTCATATATATTAAAGATACAGATTTGTCAAAAAAAAAAATCATAAAAAGGGATTGTGCATAATACATGTTAATATAATATATTATAACCATATGTGTGTGTGTGTGTATATATATATATATATATATATATATATATATATTAAAGATACAAATTTGTCACAAAAAAAACCATAAAAAAGGATTGTGCATAATACATGCTAATATAATATATTTTACCCATTATCAGTAATGTATTCAGATTAATTATATTGTTGTTACCTTGACTTAATTTAAACTAATTGGAATGGGAAGTTAAGTTATTATATTATTAAGTGATCATGTATAGAATTGCTATATCAGCAACAGAGTGCACGGGATATGAGCTTCATGTTTATTATTTTGGAGTGGAAGACAACATATATGTTTGGCCTAATCCGTATATATGAACATGAAGCTACATATTATTATATAGAATAATAATAATAATAATAATAATAATAATAATAATAATAATAATAATAATAATAATAATAATAATAATAATAATAAAATGAGTTAATTAACGGGTTAAAGATGGAAGAAATATTTTTGCAAATGTACTTATATTTATTATTATTTTGTTTAATTAGTTCGAACGGAAGAAGTGTAACGAGTTATTTTTGAAATATAAATTTTGGGTATTTCGTTGCTCATTTCAGGTACGGATTTCCGTACTCCTTTAACAATACTCCTGTGAAATTTAATTAGTTCGTTTGTTTCTCATTTCGATTTTCGTTATTATTTTACATAATTATTTCTTGTGAAATTCATTTAATAGTTTCATTTTGGAGTTGATACATATGACTCATATTTGTACTCTTTGAATTAGGTTATCATGTCTAGTATTTATTTTGATATTTGTAGAGCGGTATATATTGTTACCTTCTTTTTGAGACATTACGATTATGATTTGATCTGGTTCAACATGTGCATATAGAACCCTTTTTTGTTGGTATTATGTCGCATGTGTTGTGACATAGTATTTTTGTTAGAATATACTGTAGGGTATACCTAAGTTATAATCACCTATGGGGGTACCACAGACATGTCGTCTCGGCACGAGAGACATGACACTTTCTGTGGCGGTGTGATCAGTCTACGACGTCTCCGTTTTGGGCTCCGGAGGAAGTGGGTCATTTGGTGTTTTTGTTGTGGGAGGCGTATGGGTTAACCCTAGTTTCTGTATGCGGATTGATGATGTTGTGCCAAACACACCTATCCAATTTGCATGCATTTGTATTCGTAGTCCAATGTGTGATTTGCTTGTGTGGCATTATTTTAATTGCCTGTGTGGGCATTATTTGACTTGCCTTTGTGGTAAGACATATTTCTGATTTGTTCTGAGGTCAGTATGAAATTATATCACCCAACCATTTGATTCAGCCTATTAATTCATTGTGTTATTTTTGTTCGGTTCAATTCAATTCATTGAGTCTGTTATTTCAGTTCATTATTTTTGTACTCTATCTGTTCGTCTCTTTAATTCTGTTGAGACTGTTATATTCTATTCAGACTTTGGAGATTTTATTTTCGTCAATATTTAAGCTTGAGGCTTTGTTCAGTATTTTGTCTCAGTTGACTCCGTATTTTCCATTTGTGCATATTTGCATATCTATATCCGTACTGGGCATTTGGCTCATGCTGTGTTTTTCTTCCGACAGATTTGCAGGGGTGATTCAGGACTAGTGTGATGAGAGAGTTGTCATCGACCATCTAAGTTTATTTGATTTTAGGTGTTGATTATTATGCCTTCTTTTGGAGAATTGTATTAATATGGTTTATCACTATTAAATATATTGATGTTATTAGTTCTCTGTTTATTTATTTTGAGGTTTGTTGTGCTTTGCATGTGATATTTCTTTCCTATTTCGGAAAAGGGGTGTTACATATGATGTTGTTGTTGTTATTATGGTCCAGTTTGATTTTTTTTTTTTTAATTTTATTGGATACCATTCCTTAATTAATGGTTTTCTAGTCAAATGGATGCATGGTGTGTATTTTCGTTTAATGTGTTTATAGCAGCTGAGGGCACAAAGTCATTTTTAATTTTTCCACTAATAAATAGTTTTTTGCCTATCAAAAAAATAAATTCATATCAACATTATAAATTTATTTAAAAAACTTTATGAAATGTCATTGGGTACGCTATAGCTGAATACTCATTGACAAGAAGAAAATGTCATTAATCTTGTTTACTGAGTTGTACTAAATATTTGTATGTACTTTTTCACATTTATACACATACTTATATCAAATAAACAAGATTTTGACTATACTAATTGAATTCCCGTTTTCTTAATTAAATATGTTTCTACAACACTTTGTAGAATATAAAAATCTAAGTTGTGATCAATTCCTTTTGCAAGTTGATAGCACTGGGGCCAACAGATCGATCCATATTCTGTCAACTAGAAAGACCATTAATTATCAGTTTTCTCCATTACCTTATTTCAAAATTGGAACACAATATTATTTTCTTTCAAATTGTTTAGCAATAAAGATTGAATATTAGGAATATATATATACATATACATAAGGTAATCTAAGGTAAACCAACTTTGTAAAATTTTAAATGAGTTATTTAAGATTATACTTTTTGTTTTTGAATCTAAAAATCAATGTTAATCATATTACTTTTATATGGGCTTGATTGAATATCAAAAACTTAGTTAGACCGAGTTTGGACATATTTATTTAAGGTCCAAATTTGTTAAATTGAAAAATGTTGGACAACTAGACGCGTATATATTTAAACTAATCGGTTAAAATCTTATTGTTTAGACCATATTACCCCTGTTTTAATGATATAATAAGACTTCTCGTAAATGTTTGGTTGAACATGGTGCAGAGGGTGCATTTTGTTTCTATAAGTATAAGGTGCATTTAATTCAAAATAAAATTTATGGTGCAAATTATTTTTAGGGTACAAATTGGATTTTAGTTTTTTTTTCCGCCCCCAACCCCCAAACACACACTTCTTGTTTTAGAAATAAATACAAATTAATTGGTATTAACAATTAAATTGGCTTATTTGGCGTTTTTTGTTAAAAAGTAAAAATAAATAAATGCTCAAGACTTCAAAAAGAAAGAAAAAATCAACCAAAAATACTAACCAAGTCGCATTATGACTTTTAGCTTTTGAAAATATTTTACATTAGAGTAATATGTCTGCAAATATTTAAGTAACAGTCAGTATGCATGTTTTGGGTTGACTAAATAAACAAAATTATATGTTTATCATTATATGATAAAAAAAATTAAAATTTAATGAATAGTATAAAATCTTGTATGCTAAAAAACTATACTGTTTTTGTAGACACCTAAAATTTGCACGTATTATTAAATTATGTAGCAAGAGGGCAATAAAAGGCCATTAAAATTGAAGATATATCACTCTCAAGGTCCATTTTCCTACTTATTCTTCTTCCTTTTATTTTCTTATGGATTGTTAATGCTTGAGCTTAATTACTTGGTGTTTATTTCTTCATTTTGAGGCTCTTTAAGTATTCTAGTTTATTACTAGTGGACTATTTTAGCATTTGATCAAAATAGCAATGCTAGTGAATTTAGCTTGATTGACATGCTTAGCGAAAGGGCGAGTACATTTGAGGGATTTCTTGTGGATTGTTGCGTTATATGGAAGTGAATGATACTTTAATTGATGGAATTGGACAACAAAGTTTGAATATGTATATGGCTTGTTAAAGACCATGATGCTAAAAGAGTGGTGTTTGGAGTACAAGATTGGGTGTAGTGATGCTTATAATAACAATAAACCTTTTTCATCACCGTAACATTATAAGCGGCCACTGGCTTTTCACCCATTTGATTCTGACGTAGTGTATCTGGATGGATCGCTCGGGTGGGTCACTCATTTTGCTGCAACCTTTCAACTAGGATTGTGGAAGTTGTCGATTGTGGAAGCTACTTGAAAGAATCATTGGATAAGTTTGAGGCCTTCCCATTTGTGCTTCCTTAGTTCCTGGCCAACGCCAATTCCTCAATCATCTTGGGAGGTTATATGAAGAACTAATCTCAAATGTGAGTTCTGTGTTTTGTTTACTTTTGTGTTGTACAAGATTTTGGTATTTACTGACTATAAGTGGAACTCTGTGTGTGGAAATTATTGCTACTAGTTAATTTCATGGAAGCATATAAGGAATTATAATCATAAACATGTTGTTATTCATTCTATTTATTATTCCCAAGAACTGTGTGGTAATTTATTTTGGTCATCATACGCTATGATCACATACGGTTCTTTCAGTGAAAATATTTGGAAGGGAGATAGTATGTTCTTCGTCTTAGAGCAGTTTATAAAATTATGGTTTGGTGGAGGTGAAAGGTAATGGTTGCAAATCTTATTTGCATCATTACCGGTGCTATGAGATTTTATAAGAAAGATAAAGAGGTTTTTTGAATGTCCATTTCTGGTTATGGCAATTTATAAAGGCAGTGCAACATGATGTTAGTTATGCTTCAAATTTTAGTGTTTACCAAAGTCCCGCATTACTTACTTTGAAAACTATTCTTGAGTATATTAGTATATCCTAGTGTTGGACTTGATAACATGGTTGAGGAAAAAGGGATGGGCTCGTGCACATGAGGTTGGCTAAGGAATTGGGTTGGGCCAAGCTTGGATCTAGGACTTCCGGCCAGAAAACCTTAATGCGTTACGCCCGCGCAGGGGTGGGGGTGCAAATCCGGACGATTTGGCCTCATAGGTGCTATTCGTATCTGAATTTTTGAATGAGTCATTCTCAAGTTCCATGTTTTTCTACTCATTAAGTCTCAAGTTCCATATACATTTTTGTCTCTTAAACCTTCTTTTGTGCTTTCCCACGTTTTATGTATTTCAGATTTGAGATCTCATTTCTCCTATAAATATGGATCAGTTCTTGATGCTTAAAACATCCGATAAACCTTAATATTCAGAACATGCTTCTCCTCTAAATACTCTGTTCCTATTTCGTGAGTCGGGCAATCCACAAAGACAAGTCCAAAACCTCTTTCTGTGAGTACACACAATTGGAGGTTTCGCCGTTGAATCCTGAAGGGTGAACGCCGGTAGCCCATTTGTACTGGAGGTTATTACCTGTGGGGGCAGAATCACTTTTTAGGAGAGTAGCTCTGCTATGCCTCGGTTTCATTCTTTCTTTCTAGATAAGTCGTTCCAATTTTATTCTTCTGTTGATCTTGTTAATACTGCTAGAACTCCAACACATGATAACATAGAGGTTCATTCACATAGCAGCTAAGCTAGTTCAAATAGGTTTTGCCCCTGAAACCACAAGAATAGAATAGAATGCATACGTTGATCTTCTAAGGATATGATGCGCTCTCTAAGTAATTCTGTCAGAAACAAACATTAAGCACTTCTTTACTATTATTATATTTTTTCAAGGTTTCAATCATGTTAGATTCGGCAATACTTTTTAGGAGGATGAATTTGTTTTTTTATGGTTGGTTTTAGACCGGACAAAAGCTAGCGGCCCAAGCCCACTCACAAAAAAGTGGGCTTTGGGTTTACATTTTTAAGTTCAAAACAATTTGGGCCTCTTTGGCCCAGCCTAATTTTAGTCCGGCCCAGCCTAATTTTAGCCCAGCCCATCCACATCCAAAAGCAAAGTCAAGGGTCAAATCTAATTTTTAAAAAATTTAATAGTAAACAAAGAAAAATAAAACATCACTTTTAGTTTAGTTCGTTTGAATTTCCAATTTCATCCCCTTCGTCTCCCATCCATCTTCGTCAAATTGATTGCTTATATTCTTTTAATTCAATTTTTTTTTGTATCTTAATACTGCTTCTATCTATCTATCTATCTATCTAACTATCTATCTATATGATAAAATTAAAATTTTTATGGTATATATGCCCTATTATATACATTACTTGTGACGTTTGAATCGGAAAAAATTTTATTATATTTTATCATTAGTTTCTAGTGTTTTAACTTCTGTAGTTGAGCTATTCGCAAACTGTGACGAACGAGAATTTTTGTAACTTATTTTAAAATATTTATTGATTGAATAAATATTTTTCGATGATTTGATTTTTGAATTAATTGATTAATTGATGAATTTGTGGTAAATTAATTTAATTATATGTGTTACATTAATTAGATTAATGTGGAGAAGTTTTATATTTAAAGTATGTGTTTAATTGAATTTATTTGATAAATACATTATTTAAATAAGTATAATGTTATTCCTAATTAATTTAATTATTAATTAGAGAATTAGTAAATTGTCATTTTTAATAAATGAGAATTTTATTTATATGACTATGTGATTTAATGTAGAATTATTCTACTTTATATATTTGATTTTATTAAGATTATTTAGTTGATTAAAGTGTGACATGAAACTATGTAATAAGCTATTTATTAAAATAAATTAGAAAAGAAGAATGAATGACAACCAAACAGTGCCTAAATGGGGGTTGAAGTCAGTTAACCATTATGGGGTTAACTGACAACCATGTACGCCAGTATTAGTATCAGTTTTCTTTTCTTTTCACGCATTGTGCTTAAACCAAATTAGAGATTATCAGAGAGAAAAAGAGAGAAAATCTAGAGAAGTGGAGAATTTCATTCATCTTCTTACATAACTCAAGCCACTAATCAAAGGTAATTCTTCTAATTTAAGTTTTAATTCATACTCTGAAAGTTCTTCCATGATTATACGTGTTTTGAGTTTTCTGTAATAGACTAAATTGGCGATTAACGCATGATATGATTATATGTATGTTACTATGTGATTATAACATGATTGATGCCATGTAGGCATGATTTAAAGTGATTAAATCCATGTAATTATGCTCAATTGAGTTTTTCAAGAGTTACAGAGTATGATAATTGTATGTATGGTCCTCATGTACAAATTATATGCTTTAAATGGTTTATGTAACTTGAAATTGATAGTTGGGTATAATTATGCATGTTTGAATGAACAATACAGAGTTCAAACGGATTAATTTGGCCAATAAACGAGTTTACTGCGATTAATTTTGTTAACTGTATCAAAACTTTATAATAAGTATGAACAATTAGATTTTTGGTCTTTAATTGGGTTGTATAGATTATCTGTGATGTTAAAATCACTGTTTATGGAATGAGTTTTGATTTCATACCATATATGATAATTGGGCATGTTTAATTTGCTGTACGAATAACAAAATGGGAAATTTTTGGCTTGTTTCTGCGTTCTTCGCGAATTGCAGAAACTGGGATTCGTAATTCTCGCCCCGGCGAGAATTTTGTGAAGGGATCCCTCGCCCCGGCGGGGAGCTCGCCCTGGCGAGAATTTTGTGAAGCAATTCCTCGCCCCCGCGAGATTTTTGTGATGAGTTTTCCCGCCCCGACGAGATTTAAAAAAAAAAAAAAGAGTAAAAAGACGAGAGTAAAAATTTTATTCTTTCTTTGTGATCATGGTATGAAATCGTGGTTATACCTAAAGCTTAGGCTAATGTATAAAATGAATGTTAAATTACTGTGAAAGGTGGTAGCATAAGCCCATTGATTATTCGGTGTCAACTGAGCTATTAAAATGAAATTAGATGAGAATGAGTTCTGAAGTGTTTATAATACTGTAACTAATTATTGTTACTGTTTTATAAACGGAATGTATAGGTTGATTAGAGAAACGTGAGTCTTAAATTTATAGTTTACGCACGAGGCAAGTATCTTATCCTTACTTTTACGATTACGCAAGTTCCTAAATTTCATTATCATAGAATACAAGCTTCATAATGTTATTACTTCTTGAGCAAGTTATTGTTTATATTCCATTCAATTTCATGGATTCAATGAGACGTTTTAAATTCCTCTTTGTAATGCTTCAGTTATATAGAACTTATTCAATTGTACCCCTTATGAGATTTAGTTTTGATTCTCGAATTACACCTTTTGAACCTTGATTGACTAGCGAACTTTTTGATTCGACTAGTCCATAGTTGATGAGCGTTCTAAATTCTAGAAACGTTATTGAAGTAAATCCAAACCAAACTTCCTTTGGTGCGGACTCCGATGTCAAACTGAGATGAACAACCCTTATATAGGGGATTTATTTACGCGTTAGCGTTAAGATGTTGTGCACATACATGGTACAAAGGGCTGATCCCCCTGAGTACGAGAAGCAAGGTCCATACAGTCTTACGACTGTTAAAGGTTTAAAGTAGGAATACTTGACAACCTGAGACATAGTTCGTGGTCTTAAGACCCTCAGACGTTCTTTTGAATCTTGTTTTACATTCTTGACTCAAAAGCTAAATCTTCAAGTATTCGATATCCATTAATTAATTCGCATGTTATTATTACTGTTGTTGTTATACTTGCTGGGCAATCATTGCTCACCCTTGCATAATAACATTGCAGCTAAGGTTGAAAAAACTGACGAGCCATCTACTAGTAAAGGAAAAGGAAAAGCAAACAAGTGATGAAGACTTGTTGTATTTGCTTTATTGTTGTTTATGTAATAGACTTTGTTTATGTTTTCCGCACTGATGTTTATTAAAGGTTAGATGACCTGGGATTTGTTTATGAATGATGTTGTAACCCTCTAATGGGAGATTTCTATTTCTATTCAAGTATTTTCATTTATATTTGAATGGGTAGTTAGATGTGATGTGATGTTTTTGGATTGTGAACACCAAATCCTGAGGAAAGGAAGTACCCGGATTTGGGGGTGTCACACAAACGATGATGTCGGGTCCTTCATATTATTTTGTTAATAAAAAAGAAAAAGAAAAATTATAAATAGTGGTTGAATTGTGTATAAGTAAACATGATCCCACTACAAGAAAAAAAATTATTTCAGACGGAATATTTTGTTGAAAATAGTCTTTTTTAGGTATTAGTGTATTTTCGACATAATATTTCGTCAAAAATTCTATCGAAAATAATTTCATTGAGAAATTCGTCGGAATTAACTATTTTCGACATAATTATTTACGACAAAATTTCTGTCGAAAATAAGTTAATTCCGATGGAATAGAATTCTAGCAAAATATTTCGTCGAAATTAAGCTATTTTCGATAGAATCTATTCCGTCAAAATTAGACCTTTGTCTTGTAGTGTGATATGTAACAAGAAAAAAACTAAAAAGTGAATAATAATAATAATAATTAGTGAATTAATCAAAATTGATTTTTTACCATCGATATCATACTATTTAGGGGCAAAACCAGAAATTCGAATTGGGAAGTGCCAAAATAATTATAAAACATTGAGTAATGTTAGGGATCTTAAAATTTTGGTCTGAAACGACATGACATTGAATATTTTAATGATAATTTATAGCATAACTAATCATATGAGATCTACCCAACCAATATTATGATGACATATCATTTGAGACAAAAAATTTGAGGCCCCTAATAACACCCTAAAAATTATAGTATTCATATAATAACTAATTATGTATATATAGATATATATATGTGTGTGTGTGTGTGTATAAACGTTAAATGTTCTGGCTAGTGAGATTAACCCCTCTATTAAAACGACACTCAAATAATATTTTTTCAGATACATAAATTTATTTTTAATTTAAGGAAATTCTAAGTTATTCTTTTCTCGTGTACAAAATCAATGAGTATATCCTTAATGGTTAGTAATAATGAAAGCAATAAATTTAACTAAATTACAAAAATAAAATAATTCATTTCTTTGTAAGTGAGAAACAACTAAAAGAATTAGCTAATTATTAAAAATATTAATAGAGTATTATATTTTGGAATGGGCTCACCATTTTATAATGTGTATATATGTGTTTTGTAGTTGTTGAATATTTTAAATAACTATAAAAGAATTTTTGTAAGAGTTTTAAGTTCAATTTTTAAAAATGATAAGGGATTATAGTGAAATTTTAAAAAAGTCAGTGGGGCTGTGGTCTCTCCCGGCCATAGTGTAGTTCCGCGATTGATACTATTCAATTGAAATTACTTGCTTGTTCTCGCTAATCAAAAAAAGATGAATACCTAAAAAGTTGTTAGTGCTTTTATTCATCATTTTTTTTAGATGACTATTACTTAAAATCACTAATTCATTTATATTAAATAAGGTTATTTTTAAAATTAAAGGAAAAAACATGAAAAGTCTATGGGCCGGCTCAACTCATTGTACATTGGGATATGGGCTTTACTTTTGTAGTCAAATAAAAAACAAGTCTTTTTAGCCCAACCCAACCATGACCCAATCCATTTGGGTCGGGCCAGTCTATTTGCCAAGTCTGCTTCCATTGGTGCTATTGATACTAGCCTTCTTAGGTATTCATGGTTTAGACGAGTTCACTCCACCTCTTTCTGAACATCTTTTACTTTGTAGTCTCTCAAATGTTTTTTTTCCTCTTCTATTTCAACACTCTCTCTCTTCCACACCCACACCCACACCCCCATTTGTGATCACCTCGGTATCTTGTCCATCAAATATCTAACCTGACGCTCAAGCAGATATATGACCCATTTGTCAAAAAAAATTAGTTGTTTTTTTTTAAAAAAAAAGAGCAAAATAAAATTATTATAAAATGTATTTTGATGTGGTTTGGCGAACTGGGAATGCACATGTGACGTGTCTTTCTCATCATCTATATAATTAAAAGTATAAATTTAGTTTGGTTTCACTAATTTTTAGTTCGAGTTTTCTAATTCATATTAATATAAGTACTATCTAAATTTGTATTAATTAAATACTATCTAAATTTAAAAATATTCTTATTTCTAAGATGAATAGAAAAAAAATTAAAGAAGATCTTTAATTCTATCTTAACCTTGGAAAAAAGCAAAACATTTTTCTTTTTAAGATTGCAAGATTTTATAGAAAATTCCGAATGGCCAGCTAATTAATCTCGAAGTAATTAATTCAAAAGTCAAGATGGTACAGAGAAGGAAGATTTTGTCGCCCCACCAATACCTGTCAAAATCAAAAATCAAAATAAAAAATCAATAATAATATATACACCCTCATTTTTATTATATTAGGCGTTTAAGACATAATTATATATATTAAGAAATTTCATTAATTCTAATGTTAGGTAATATGTTGTTTTTAAATTTCATTACTACTCATACAATTATTAATTACTCTTCCTCATCTTTCTCTCAATTACTCTATATTTTAGGGGTAAAAGAAGAAATGATTAGTTTTTTCTTCTAAATATATATAAAAAAACTTATATTATGGGAACAAATTCTTTTAAAACAACTTATATAATGAAAATGAGGGAGTATAACAAGAACAATTAATGTAAAGAATAATCCACTTTTGAGTAATGCTAGAGTTCTCAAAATTTTAGTCAAAAATAGGTCTCAAATGACATTGTGTTGAATATTTTAATGATAATTTATGGAGCTCTTCTATGCGGACATGAAAATTGGACATGAACTCTTTACAATTTCACCTATTTATATTTTGACCCTTATTTTTTTTTATAATAGGGGGTCAATACAAATAGATGAAATTGTAAAGAGTTCATGTCCAATTTTCATGTCCGTATAGAGTTTTTTTAATTTATGGTATAGTCAATCACATGAGATTTACCAAACAAATATTATTGTGACACATCATTTGAGACACTTTTTAAGACAAAAAATTTAAGATCCTTAGCATCACCTTCCACTTTTTACTACATCTGTCAAAAGCATAACAAATAGACAATTTTCACACAAATTAAGATAGCCAAAAAACTAGGAGAAAGTATAAAAAAATTTCACAATCTATCCTTGGCTTTTGGGTTTAGAGAGAGAGAATTAATGTGAATCTCTCATTTGTGATGTAAGTGATGTAGTCAATGGTAAATTAGTAAATGCAAGAATTTAGTTGATTTGTTGACTTTGTTCGAACAAATATTTTTATCAACTTAGTCATTCGTTTGGGGACATAAGAAGTAATTTATATGTAGTATTAATTAGTATTGCATTTCAAATGTTTAATTAAAAGGAAAATATGTGACATTAATATTGTTGAGTTACAAACTAAGAGCTCAACCGTAAATATACATTTTTATTGTTTTTTGTTAATTTAGACTGAAATTTAAATACATTCACACATATTTCTTTGGCATGTCAAGACTCGATCTCCCAATCTCATGGTTATTATGGGTTGAGTAATACCATTCGGACCAAAAATCTTCGGTAATCGTAAGTATATTACTTCTTCCATTCTTTTATATTTGTTATTTTAGAGTTGAACACATATATTAAGAAAAAATTGTTACCTAAACTTTTACATCATTCCACTCCTCTTCTTTTTTATTTTTTTGTTACTTGTTGCCTAAAATTTTTGTTCGCTCTTTTTTTGTTTTCTATCATTTTTCTTTATAATTAAAAAATTATTTTATAGAGTATTTAGATTACTTATGTTCTTATAAAATAGAACAAATTAAACTATATTAGCTATAGATGTAACTAATTAAACTAATAAATTTAAATATTTTGTAATTAAAAACACACAAAATTATTTTTACTTTTTTATGCGGAGAAAACATGATTAGTTTTCTTGTAGGAATGTAGGTGTGTAGGGAGTATTGGATATCAAGAAATTAAGGTAGGAATGTAGGGAAGGGAGTATTGTGATAAACACATAATTCATACATTTTATTATCCTTAATTTTGTCCTTTTAATTATATTAGTTTATTAAATCAATATGTTTTATTTTATTTTGTAGGATTTAATATTTTATTACAATAAAGTCAAAATCTTGGTGATCAAGTAATATTTAATGCTCTTATTCATGTAAGGAAATATCCAAGAAGAATCTTACATCGAGAAGGAAGGAGGTGGAAGAATCTTGGTGTACAAGTCAAATCCAATGAGAGAAAGGAAAGTCAATCTAGAAGATATATTTGTCACTAGGAAGTTGAAACCTACATGAAAAATGACTTTTGGGAGATTACCATGTAGAGATTGAAATCAATAAGGAAAGAAGGGGAAAAAAAGGGAAAAAAAGAGGCCAAGTTCAATAAATGTAAATTAGGGCACAAATTTATTTTCCCTATAAATAGGTCTCTTATTTTAGAGAGAGTATTAGGTTTTCTTTTAAGTATCAGTTTAGGTTAGGAGTAGGAGTAAATTAAATTATTTCTTCATTGTACGTTCGTTGGATGATTCGTTAATTAAAGAGAGTTTTCTTATCTTATTTTTAATTTACTTCTTCTTTATTTTTGTTAGTTTATTTATTTTAATGTCTAGCTAATCTCTTTAATCTAAGATGAAGATGAAATTAAATAATTATTCATGATAATTTTTTATTATCTCTTCTATTATTTATACTTTTATGTTTAATTGATTTCGCTTCATGTTTCATTATTGAAATACCTTCGTTTTATAGTCTTATGTGATTTTAAATTAATTAAGAGGTTTTGATAGATTATTGTTAAGATATGAGTTTTTCATAATCCATGCTTGCTCAAAGAAATTTTGATGGGTTATAATTAATCCTTAAATTTTCATAGTCTATGCTTGCTCATGTTAATTATAAAATTTCTAAATTAAAGGGTAGGAAGATCAAAATCATAATTAAGTTATAAAAATAGAAGAGATTGAATTACCTGTTATGTTTATTATTTAATGGATTCAGATTCCTAGATTGCTTCCTTATTATTAATTAGTTAAATTTTAGTTAATTGATTCTCAATATTTATTTCTAATTCGCCTAAAATTGATTTTAAGGATACATTAAAATTAATCTAGTCTTTGTGGGTTCGACCTGTACTTGTCAGTTCTTCAATTTGACACTGTGCACTTGCAGTTACATATTTTTATCACATCAAGCTTTTGGCGCCGTTGCCGGGGACTAGATTTAATTTTATATTCCTTAATTTTTATTTATTCGAATTAGTTTTTTTTTAGTTCTAATATTTTTTTTTTCAGGATTATCGAAACGGTTCAAAGGTGCGAAAAGACAAGATTATTGTTGCGTTATTCCTGGTATTTTGTATCTTCACTAAAAAAAAAAAAAATAGGAGCACATCCTGTTTAGGTTTTAATTTTTTTATTTTTATTTTTTTTGTCAAATATAAACTGTGATGATTACTGGAGGATTGAGGTACGTCAAATTTCTCTTTACTTCATAATTCACATAGTTTTAGGATATTTTATTTGTTACAGTTTTTTATTTTATTTGTGCATTTTTATCTTTAATCTAACATTAAGGGCACAACCTATAACAAGATAAGGTGGAGATTTCATCACCCTTCCTTGGCCCACAAACCACCCAACTTGCATTTTGCATAACCTTGACCTAATAAAATAAAGTAGACGTTGGTCCTTAGGACTCTCGAGCTCAATTAGGACAAGCGACTCCAAGAGGAGGCTGAATTTTTAATTAGCCAAACTACTGGTGTCTAGGTAAGTGGTTCAAAAGGCAAACGCCTAAAGAATGTGTGGTTATTCAATTAGTCACCGTACCCACGGAGAGACTCCCACCATTCTTACACTTACCTGGCTAGTGGTGTGATTAATTTCAATTTTGTGAACCTTAAGGTGTAACTTGGAACAATTAGAAGCTGTCTAAATTTTATTTAGGTTAACCGTAGAATTAAAATTTTTATTTTATTTTATTTTTTGTGTGTGACTTTCGTGGTTAGTTGTTTATTTGTTTTGTATAAAGATGAACTCTTATTATAGTTGGAATAATAATTTTGCTTGGAATTAAAAACCTTATAAAAATTTGAATACACACCAAGTAAATCAATTTTATCCAACTTATGAAAATCCTTATCTAAGTTCATATTCATATCCATATCCGGATCTAGAGCCTCAATATTAACAAAAATTTTCAAAAGAAGAGGAGGAAAGATTGAATATCTTAGAGAAAATTATGGAAGCTTTAATGGAAAATTAATTTAACACGAATCAAGCTATATCTCGTCTAGAAATTCAAATGAGTCAATTAGCCACCATAATAAATGAACAAGATGTGGATGAATTTTCTAGTGACTCTGAGGTTAATTTTAAAAATTATGATGACTATGAAAATGATGAGAAAAATGAAAATTTTGGATTTAATTTTACACACTTTGAGTCAAGTGAATTTGAGGAGTCTAAAAATTATAAGTCTATTCCTAAAATTGATCATGTCAAATTTAATGAGTCGGTTGAAAAAGTCTATAAGCCTAAAGTTCCATATCCTGAAAGACTTATTCCTAGAAAACAACCGAGTGATTTTGTAGATCAACCCATAAAAGTAAACATGATCCAAGAGTTGTCCATGACCCAAGAAATAATTGAAAATAGACTCATGATTGAAGATAATCCAATTAATTTTTTCTTAAATCACCTTGACCAAAAGTGGAATGAATCTGAATATTTAGATAAGGTCAATGAGATGTTGAGATCCACTTCACATAAGTCGCCAAAATTAGAACATACATTTGAACCAATTTGTCCACTCTTTGAGCAAATTAGTGAATATTTTCCCGAGGTAGACTTTAACCACATTCCTGATGAAAATTGTGACTATTTTTAATTTCTTAAACCTCCGAAAAATCATGAGGAGACCACACTCACATACTCATTTGTATCACTCTTTTATCATTACACGTGTTTTAAAATTTATGAAATTCGTAGGTATGTACATTTGTTTTCTTTTTCATCGCATTTATTGTAGCACTACGGCGCCACATACAAGGAACAATTCTTTCACATCTTTGTTCTCTATTTTTCATTTGCATACATTGAGGACAATGCATGATTTAGGTATGGGGGGAGTTTGTATTATAGTAATAGATTTTTTTTAGGAATTTAAGAAAAAAATTAAGAATTTTTTTTATTAGATATTTTTTTTTCTTTTTAGGAAAAAAAATTAAGATTTTTTTTTATTTTAAAAGAATGACGCAGAAAATAAAAAATAATTAAAAATTTTGTTTGACTTTTTATGAGTTGGATTAATTCTAATAAGTATTTGTGGAGCTGAATTCATGAGTAAGATTAAAAGATTTAGAACTCTTGAACCTTTGATAAGATACAAAATCTTAGTTCGCAACACCATCTTGAGTAAAATAAAGTTCCTATGCATTTTTGGCACTTTACGTTTGCACTAATTCTTAGTTGTGGGATATAAACTATGATTTGAGAAATTTGAAAAAGAAAAGAAATGAAAAAAGTTGGAAAAAAAGTTGAAAAAAAAAGAAAACTACTTCAATGTCCATTGAACGAAATAACTGGGTATCCAAGCCTTAGGAAGCATCGATATTCACGCTGAAAAGTGTGATGGATATAAGCAGCTTGACTAGTTTAATTTTGTGGCCTTTGTTACTCGAGTTAGTAAGCTCTTAGGGGTGTCTTTACACCTAGTACCCTAAAGCCAATTGGTTTGGGAGTCATTGGTCCAACGATCGCTACATGAGTAACTCTTAAAAGCCTAAGAAAATGAGACATTGCACAAGTCAAGGAAAAAAAAAGGAAAAAAAAGTTGAAAAAATGAAAAAAAAAAGAGAAAAAAAAAAGAAAATTGAATTTGCTTGATTTTCATAGTAAAAATTCCCACTAAGAGTTACATCACATACATAATGCATGCATCGCATGGAATTAATTTTATGAAGGATGGTGTCTAGAATGAAGATTTGAGTATTTTTGATAAGGTGAAAGTGTAATTTTGAATTTAATCTTGCTTATGTATAATGCCCATGTATACTTTGAAGTTTTCTTTCGATTTCATAATTGGTCAAACTCAAAAAGATTTTATTTTGAATTTTGTGGGTATATTCACTGCAAATCCTCACAAGACACAACTCGTCCACTTGGGGTAACATTGGGGTTTAAAGGCTTGTTGCACATGCTAAGTGCAATCGTGTTTACTACGAAAATGGGGTAGTATAGTTTTTGTTTTTATTTTGTTTTCTTTTTATTTTACTCGAGGACGAGCAAAAGCTAGGTATGGAGGTATTTGATAAGCACATAATTCATACATTTTATTATTCCTAATTTTGTCCTTTTAATTATATTAGTTTATTAAATCAATATGTTTTATTTTATTTTGTAGGATTTAATATTTTATTACAATAAAGTCAAAATCTTGGTGATCAAGCAAAATTTAATGCTCTTATTCATGTAAGGAAATATCCAAGAAGAATCTTACAATGAGAAAGAAGGAGGTGGAACAATCTTGGTGTGCAAGTCAAATCCAATGAGAGAAAGGAAAGTCAATCTAAAAGATATATTTGCCACTAGGAAGTTGAAACCTACATGAAAAATGACTTTTGGGAGATTACCATGTAGAGATTGAAATCAAGAAGGAAAGAAGGGAAAAAAAGGGAATAAAAGAGACCAAGTTCAATGAATGTAAATTAGGGCACACATTTATTTTCCCTATAAATAGGTCTCTTATTTTAGAGAGAGTATTAGATTTTCTTTGTATCAGTTAGGTTAGGAGTAGGAGTAAATTAAATTATTTCTTCATTGTACGTTCGTTGGATGATTCGTTAATTAAAGAGAGTTTTCTTATCTTATTTTTAATTTACTTCTTCTTCTTTATTTTTGTTAGTTTATTTATTTTAATGTCTAGCTAATCTCTTTAATCTAGAATGAAGATGAAATTAAATAATTATTCATGATTATTTTTTTTATCTCTTCTATTATTTATGCTTTTATGTTTAATTGATTTCGCCTTCATGTTTCATTATTGAAATACCTTTGTTTTATAGTCTTATGTGATTTTAAATTAATTAAGAGGTTTTGATAGATTATTGTTAAGATATGAGTTTTTTATAATCCATGCTTGCTCAAAGAAGTTTTGATGGGTTATAGTTAATCCTTAAATTTTCATAGTCTATGTTTGCCCACGTTAATTGTAAAATTTCTAAAGTAAAGGAAAGGAAGATCAAAATCATAATTAAGTTATAAAAATAGAAGAAATTGAATTACTTGTTATGTTTATTATTTAATGGATTCAGATTCCTAGATTGCTTCCTTATTATTAATTAGTTAAATTTTAGTTAATTGATTCTCAATCTTTATTTCGAATTCGCCTAAAATAGATTTTAAGGATACATTAAAATTAATCTAGTCTGTGTGGGTTCGACCTGTACTTGTCAGTTCTTTAATTTGACACTGTGCACTTGCAGTTACATATTTTTATCATATCATATTGGATAGCAACAAAATTCAACTTATGTGTCATGACCGGCTAATATGTTC
Source organism: Aralia elata (assembly GCA_034770075.1). Classification (NCBI taxonomy): domain Eukaryota; kingdom Viridiplantae; phylum Streptophyta; class Magnoliopsida; order Apiales; family Araliaceae; genus Aralia; species Aralia elata. The sequence goes on along the minus strand of CM068381.1, from coordinate 46,088,698 downwards.
TTATTATATTCTTCGGAAGAATATATTAAATATTAAATATGTCCATGTCTATAATAGGAGTATTAAATATGGTATTGGAGAAAAGGGCAATACAAGCCACAAAATAAAAAATAAATAAATAAATAAATAAAACAGAAAAAGAAAAAGGAGCTGGCTTTTTCCTTGTCCATTTATGCAATGGTGGTGATAATGTGATATAAAGATGAGAAACAGCATTATCATTTATCTTGCATTATGGAATAGTCAATATCCTACAACAAGTAGATGAGAAATATTATGCCAACACCAGCATCAAGTAGCTAAATATTCGAGGAAAATTTCTCTGTCTTGATTGTTAATAATGATATCGTCGACTAAAAAACTAAGAGGAGGATAGGAGGATTGAATTAATTAATTAAAAAATTTAGCACCTAATCAAGCAATAAGTCCATCTGTATGCATGAACATAGCCTAGAAGGAGTTTCTTTATCTATATGATCAACTATTATTCTTGAAGGAGTCTGTTTACTTTTCTTTCTGCCTAATTGCCTGGAGACTTATATATAAATTAATTACTTGTTCAGTTTTTCTGAAGGTACCAGTTTTGTTGCAGGAGACTTTTTGAATTTTAAAATAGTTGAACTTCTCTTCTTTTTTTGGGGGGGGGGGGGGGGGGTGGGGGGGGGGTGGGGGATGGAAATGGTCTAAAAATCAAATTCATACCATCAATTATAGTACATGGGCATCATGTACTTGGCTAACAAAGGAAGAAAGTGTGGTACATGGCCTGTAGTAGATGAACAGAGTTCCCAAAGTTGATGAATTGTAAGGATGATGATTCATTTCAATCCTTTTATAAAAAACTTTAGAGAAGAAAATTGATATTTTCACAAGTAAAACTTGATATTTACACAAGGTTTCTCTCACTCCGGTGTGGGACCCATGAATAAAGATTTTGCAGAACTATCACTTTTACTTGCGGAAATATCAATTATCTTAGAAATATCACTTTTATTTGCGGAAATATCAATTCTCTTAGAAATATTGCTAGTACAGTAGTACCTATGGCCCCATTTTATAAATTCTTTTGAAAATTGTGTTTAAAACTTAGAATTTTAGATGCGTGAATGACTAAGATTGTGAAATTGTGCTTATAGCTTAGAATTTTAGATTCGTGAATGACTAAGATTGTTTTACATTAGTAATTGCACCCTAGCTAGAAATTTTATTTTCTTTCGAGATATTAAAGTAAGAGTATATAGAGGATCATACACTCAGAGTTATATATTCTCATCAGAAATTTAAAGTGGAAATCTTGGAGAAATCTTTATTTGGATTGCTTTATTTTACATATAGAGGACGAATCTAAAATATAGCTCTTAAATAGCATACATATCTTAAAATAGCATATTTTTATTAAAACTACGTTGTTTTGGAGATTCTTTTAAAAAATAAGTGGGGCCGCGGGTGGTATTTTTGTAAATAAAAGGAAAGCAAGTGGGACCACTCTATTTTAATATTATTTTATTTTTTAAAAGAATTTTTAAAATGACGTAATTTTAATAAAGGTATGTTATTTAAGAGAGGTATACTATTTAAGAGGTATGTTTTAGATCCATCATATATATATATATATATACACACACACACACGGTAATCTTTTAAAGCGAACCAAAGATCAACCGTCGTCTTTGGTGTCTATGACGACGATTTGACCCGACGACGAAGACTACATGGCTACGACGACATGTCGAATCGTCGCCATAGACACCAAAGACGACGGTTTGTCTTTAGTTCACTTTTTAAGGTTCGCTTTAGAAACTTACCCTGTATATATAATGTAGGAGTGATCCAGAATAAATGTTTGTTATGTTACTATTCGAGCAAACATATTTTTGACAATTCATAAAAGAACTAGCTATCCAAATAATAATTTTATTTTAATTTTAAATTTGTACAGTTTATTTTTTCTATAAACGATCAGAAATATGTTGTCCGAATAGTGTTATAATTAATATTTGTTATAAATTACTCTCTCTCTCTCTCTCTATATATATATATATGTTTTATATATAATATATCAATAAATAATGATGTTCATGGATATCCAGAACCATTACCAAGAGTGGAAACAAATTCCTTAACCCTTAACCTCTATCTCCCTCTCAATGATAACAAAGGGGCAGTTATTGGGAAATTCATATAAAGCATATAGCCTCACCTAATAAGGGTCTTATGTTGACAAACATTTATCTTAATACACCCTGCCATGGGGGTAGTACAGAGGGACATTATTAGCGAGACAAGTTTCTATTTATAGAAGGGAATCTTGATTTGGCCCGGTTTTAGGTAATGACAGGGATTAGATGTTGGCCCATCAACAAAGGGGATAATACCAAACAAATCCATCTCCAAGTCTTAAATTTAAATTGCAAGTGGGGTGTTTTGTGGGAGATTAATTTAATAATGTTTTGGTTGAAAGGGTATAAGGAAGTGTTTAAAATCAAAGCACTTCTATTTTACTTTTGATTTTCTGATCATATCAGAAGGAGACATTGTCTATGTTAATTTTGTACTAATAGATTCACAAATAATAATTTGTAACCTGACCAAAAATTTACAAGTAATTATTCAGGACTTAACCATAAAAAATTATTAAGAATAGATCTTACTTAAAATTTTAATTGTAAGATGTTAACCAATTAAGCTAGCCCATTGGATTTTTCTTTCCCTTTCACACACATTCAAAGCACACGCAAAGTGAATGATTTGTCAAACTAAACTCAAATCTTCTTTGTGGGATAAAAAGAAAAAAAGATTTTTTTTTTTGATCCTATTCTTTCTCCTCAACTTTCTTTTACCTTATCTTTTATGAAAGAAAACTTTGTCTCATTTGCTATTGGATGTTGTAAAATTTAATCTTTTCTTCTCTTCTCTTCGTGTTATGTTAGTACTTCCATCTCTGAAGAGCTCGCTCTCTCTCTACAAAAGGGCCAATAAGAGGACACAGGCGGTTAGAGTTGGAGAGAGAGAGTGGAGTAGGAGTCAGTGATTTCTAGTGGGTTCCTGCCACAGACCCCACCTTGTTTCCCTTTTTATAATACTAAGATATAAAAATATTTGTTATTTATTATTTTATTAATTTAAAAGTTTTTGTCTTCAAACCCCACAAAGCCAGAAGGCCCGAGAGAGGTTTTGGGAGGACAAGATCTTCTGACCATGGGATGAGTTTCAAATCTGATAATAATTAGTACTACTTGTACTGTTGTACAGAAGAGGATAAAGCAACCCCTTGTCCATTAATGCAATGGTGGTGATATAAAGACGAGAAACAGCGTTATCATATTCATACCTTATATTACGAGTTTCTCTCTGTATATTCAAAGAAATATTTCTCTCTCTTGATTGTTAATAATGACATCGTCCACTAAAAAACCAAGAGGAGGATAAGAGGATTGAATTTAATTAAAAAATTAGCACCTAATCCGGGAATAAGTCCATTTGTATGCATGAACATAGCCTAGCCTAGAAGGAGTTTCTTTATCTATATGATCAACTATTATTCTTGAAGGAGTTTGTTTACTTTTCTTTCTGCCTAATTGCCTGGAGACAGACTTGTTCAGTTTTTCTGAAGGTACCAGTTTTGTTGCAGGAGACTTTTTGAATTTTAAAATAGTTGAACTTCTCTTCTTTTTTTTTGGGATGGAAATGGTCTAAAAATCAAATTCATACCATCAATTATAGTACATGGGCATCATGTATTTGGCTAACAAAGTAAGAAACTGTGTGTAGTACATGGGCTTTAGTAGATGAACAGAGTTCCCGAAGTTGATGAATTGTAAGAGATGATTCATTTCAATCCTTTCGTAAAAAAATTAGAGAAGGAAATTGATATTTTAAGATGTCTTGATTAATCTTGAAAATAATAAACATAACATGAGATTATTTTAAGTTATCTCATGAATAATCTCATAAAAAACAAACATGTGACTATAACTATTTAATCCTAAGATTAATAGTCTTGAGATTATAATTCTTGCAAACAAAAATGGTCTAAAAGTGTAAGAAAAATGAAAAAATTTCCCGGATACAATTTTTTTAATGTTTAAGAATATTGTTTTATTCTATAATTACTCCCTTTTAAGATAATAAGTTGTAATGTCACACAGTGATATTCTCTATTAGAGAAAAAATTGTTTAACCACTTAAAATTCGTAAAGTCTGGTTTATTCTTTTCCTTTTTCAGAAATATAGCTTCATATATATATATATATATATATATATATATATATATATATATATATATATATATATATATATATATATATATAGACACACACACACACACCCGATAAAATCAAAGAAAAAACTGTATCGTGAGAAAAAAGATATATATAGAAACCATTCCAAAATGATTTATTTATATATTGATTTTTCTATTTTGGACCAAAAAGAGTCCATATATATATATATATAGTCACAAAGTTAAAGGAATGGGTTTCACTCTCAGCAATTCTGATCACACATGTCGTCGGCATGTGGAAAAAAGCAACCTAGTCATGAATACGCAATTTTCGCAAACGGTTTATGATGTTCATGCATGGTGGATGCGTGCCTGCCAACTTTCACTCCATAATAATTTACTTTTTTTAAAAAAAAATTATTTTAATTTATTTATCGTTTATAATTTTTTAGGAGAATAAATTATTTACTTTCTTATATTACTCTTAACTTCTCTTATTGTCCTGAGAAATTTTCTCTCTTGTATTAGTAGTTTTTAACTTCCTATAAAATGATAGTGATGAAATTTCATATAAATTTTAATTATTAAATAATAGTATTAATTAATGTGCATAAAGCTAAAATGACTATTATTATCGAACAGGGGTAATAATAAAATTAACGTCTAATTATTATACAAATATACTACTCCATATACTACTATTATAATAGCTAGCTAGGTGGCACAAACATTATATATTTCTTCAGGTGTTACACGTAGAGATGATACACGTGGAGAATACTATGTTTGGTTAACTTGCTGTGTTTATATATATATTTCTTCAGGTGTGGTATTTCGGTTGCCAAAAACATAAAGATCAGATATTACTGTAAATAGATGGTATTTTCTATACGAAATTTTAGCTTTGTGATGATCATCTTTAAATGGTGGTTCATTTTTCATTATTCTTGAGTGGAATTCCTTTGTTATTATTAAGGGAATCAAGTCCATTTAGACTAATATCTGCAATCCAAACGGCTTGTTTGATATCCACACACAATTGTTTTCTGTTATATATATAAAATAGAAAATGGGTACCGATATATTACACAACTTATAGGAAAGTCTAATTATATTTATCTTAACTAAACTATAGTCAAGCAAACTTAACTAAGGTTCTAACAATCTACAACTGTCTTGATGACATTTTACACAACTGATGTGATAAAAATATGTAACTGCAAGTGCATCGTGTTAAATTGAAAAAGTACGTAATTCATAGAGACTAGATTAATTTTAAAATATCCTTAATATTTATTTTAGGCGAATTAGAAATAAAAATGAAAAATTGATTAACTATAATTAAACTAGTTATAATATGAAAACTAATAATGAGTAAGCAATTTAGGAATCCAAATCCATTAAGCAATAAACATAATAAGAAATCCAATCTCTTCTATTTTTATAACTTAACTATGATTTTGATCTCCCTTCTCTTTAATTTAGTAATTTTACAATTAACGTGGACAAACATAGATTATGAAAATTTAAGGATTAACTATAATCCATCAAAACTTTTTTCTAGCAAGTATGGATTATGAAAAACTCACATTTTAACAATAATCTATTAAAACCTCTTAATTAATTTAAAATTACATAAAAAATATAAAACGAAGATATTTCAATAACGAAACATGAAGACGAAATCTATTAAACATAAAAGCATAAATAATAAAAGAGATGAAAAATATTATCATGAATAATTATTTAATTTCATCTTCATCTTAGATTAAAGAAATTACCTAGACATTAAAAATAAATAAATTAACTAAGATAAAGAAAAAAGAGAATAGAAGATTAAAAATAAAATATGAAAACTTCCTTTTATTACCGATCATCCAACGAGCGTGAGAAATAATTTATTCCACTCCTATTACTAACCTAAACTAATACATCAAAAATCCCTAATATCTAAATCCCCTCTTCCTAAAACAAAAGATATATTTATAAAAATAAATAAATTATAACCTAATCTAAGGTACATTGAACTTGGTCTTCCTTTTTTCTTTTATCTCTAACTTGACTCCTTTATTGCTTCTGTGCGTGTGATGTTGCAGACATGGCTTGAGATTCTTGGCTAAAGACTTGAGCATTTGTACTTGTTTGAGTAACCTCTGGCTCAGTATGCTCAATGTGTCCAGTCTGTAGTAATTTGTCAAGGTGTTACCGTCCGACTCCAAAAATTTCTATCCGTACAATAAATTTTGTGATTAATAATTTTTATTTTATATATACTATATAATTATAATAATTGTATCAACTAAAATTAAAAATATTTACATCAATTTAAAATTTAATATGTTGTTATTTAATTTTAAAAGTCAAATTGTACTTTTAATTTTAGAACGAAAAGAGTAATATCTAGCAAAATGAGTAGGATGTCAATTTCTTGTTTTCTTTTGAAATAAAATAATAAAACAAAGAGTTTCAATTTTTCATTTGCTAGTTTCTTTCTATCGGTTATTTATTTATTTCACTAGTTTAACGTTGCTTTATTTTAATTGTGTATGGCCATCACGCGTGACAGATTTAGTCTCCTTGGAGTATACTATCTGCAATCCAAACGGCTTGCTTTTTTTCAGCTGTCTTCGATCTTAAATCTTATGCGTCTCTTTTTTTCAAACGGCTTGCTTTTCTTTTCCAAAACTTCTTGTACTCATAAATTTTCATTTTTACTACTACTTTATCATAGAGACATGCATATATGAGAGAGAACAAACAACAAAAGATGGAGAATAGGATAGGAAGGTTTTGACATACATAAACTCATATATATATATATATATATATATATATATACATATATATATATATATATATATATACACACACACACACACGCACACACACATATATTGAGATTTGGTAAAGATGTCCAGGAACTAAAGAAAGAGAAGACCAACAAAGAATAATTGTTGAGTTGGCCAAACAAAGATAGATGTAGCTTTTGATGTTGTTGTAAATTTATCTTTTCTCTGATGTTGTAAATTTTTTAAAAAGAAAAAAAAAAGGAGAGAAAATATAACTTTTTAAAACATAGATTACCACTTTCTAACTTAATTCCTATCAAATTTAGTTGTGTTTAGAGCCTTAGAGGAGGGAGGATCTCTAAATGAATCCAAAATGAATACCTCCATAATCATCAATTATTGACTATGAATGCACACTTTATTTTCTCATTTTAGACTGTACGTGTTTGTGAGTTGTATAATGAAGACTGTGTTTATGAGTTGATTTTAGAATACAATGAACAATACCAACATTAGTAATTAATGAAGTCCTGCAAAATGACAATAATGAGTCCACAAAATTTATGTAGTCATGATATTCTTATCATGCAGCTTGTATATATGTAATATCCCAGATATTTCACAAATTTAAAATAAAAATTTAATAAATAAAATTCTTATTAAGAGATAAAGTAGATTTGAACATATATGTATATATGTGTTTCATATAATGTGAAGTATGTGATTTTGTGTAATAGGTTAAATGTGTATATATAGATGTGAAATATATACACATATATTGAGTAAAATTAATTAATTAATTAATATTAATTAATTGAGATTAAATTAAATTATATTATGAAATAATATAATTTGAATATTTAGCCTTGGACGGTGATAGAATTATTATGAAGTAAATTTCGTATACGAGTTAATTAATTCACTTCGAAAAATTAGTGGGTTAAAATATTTGTTTTAATTAATTGAATAAAGAAATTTATTTAGTTAATGATGATAATTTTATTTATATTACAATAATTATATGTAATATGAATAATGGTATGATATTTAATGTGGATTAATAGTTGGTCAAAGTTAATTAATTTAATTAGTGTGAACTAACTAACGAGGCGTGTAATTGTATAAAAGAAGTCAAAATTTGAATTTGAGTTTGGAGTAAGAATTTGGAGACGTGAACTAGACGGTTGAGTCCGGAACGTCGAAATTAATAGGAATCGACTACATTCACGAAAATGTTAATTTTTTTTTAGACCCGAATTGACTAAATGGTCAATTAAATGAATAAATGAGTAAATAAGAGAGGGGGATTAAATCTTCTAGAATGGGGTGGCGGCTAGAGCTGATTAATATGGGAAAAATGCTGAAATTATTTCCCACATGTTCCAAACATTTCCCCAAATTTCTCACCAAACCTACATGTGATTGGTTGGTTGAATAATGTTAGGTGAGGGAGGGGCCATGTTGGTTAATTAATTTTGACTTAGTAAGGCATTTCCATCAGCCATGTTACTCATTCCCTCACTCCCTCCCGTAGCAATTAAGAGAGGAAGAAAAGAGAAAGAGAGAGAGAAGAAAAAAAGAGAAAGAAGAAGAAGAAGAAAGAAGGAAGAAAGAAAATCCTAAATAAGGTAATTCTTAAGCTTAAATTCACATAAATTTCTTGAATACTTTTCTTTAAGAATCTGAAAATCCTAATTATGTTTAGGTATTTTATTTATATCTCTAATGGTATGTAACCATGAAGCATGATAGAGGAAGCAAAGCTATGAAACAAAGAAAAGGAAGAAAACTAGCTAAAGGTATATATCTAAACCCTTAACAAAATATTTTGATTTTTCATATGGATGTTAAGTTTTATGAAGTAAGATCATGACTAAACTTAAAAGTAATGTTTTAGCCATGGATTAGCAAGAATCCAACAAAAGAATTCAAGAAAAGAAATAAAATGAAAGAAGAACAAAACAGTTTTTAAGCCTAAAAGCACTAAATTTCAGTCCATTTTAGATTTTTATCATTTGAAATCTATAACTTCTTTTCGCGATCCGTCAAAGAGAGGTGTTAGATCTATGAGTTATCTGATGAACCCAAGTGGAATCACTCAAAAAGATTAGACGGATCAACCGTGGTGTTATTTTTAGTAAAACAGTTCCTGCTGCGAAAAAACTGGAAAATCCAGTGAGCCTACTGTCCAGTTTTTATAAAGATTGTTTCGGTCACTTTAATTACTCTAAAAATTCTGGTCTTTTGTGATATGATAGTATATCAAGTTAACTAGATGCTGTCCAAAGATGAGAATTTTTCGATGTCCTGAGAGGGAGTTATGGCTTTTATAAGAAAATGCGATTTTAAAAGTAAACTGCTATAACGCAGCGAATACAACCCAGACAATTATGAAAATGTAACTGGGATGAGTATATGGTAACATGAGTCTACCGTATAAATTTCAGAATTTTTGAACGAACGGATAATTTATGATAAATGTAACCATTTTGGACTGTTTTAGCCTATTTAAAAATAGGAAACGAAATTGCAAAATTACAGGAAAATTATTATAGAACTAAAATATCATATACTGATATTTCTCAAAAGATAAAAAAATAATAAGTTGTTTTAGTATTTTTCATACCTATGATTAAGTTAAGAATAAATGAGAAAATTAAGTTATGTTAAGTTGAAAAATGTGTGAATGTTATTTTATTGCTTAATGACCTTTAATATGATATGTTAAGATTTTATATGGGTAATTTGGTCATTTTTAATAAAATATTATGTGTATGACCAAATATGTATGTTAACTAAATTAAATAGTAAGGATAAACAATTAAATTAAATTGTTCATGAATCTAATAAATGATTAAAATATTATTAAATAATTAATAATATTAGTTTGAATTATTATTAGATGATTAAAATATTATTAAGTGGTTAATAATATTTGTAATGATTAAGACATTAATAAATGATATTAAGTGATCAAAATATTATTAAAGGGTTAATAATATTTGAAAGTGAATTAAAATATTATTAAATGATTAATAATATTAAAGTGTGATTAGAATATTATTAAATGATTAATAATATTTCTAAGTGCCTAAGATATTGTTAAAATATTATTAAATGATTAATAATATTAGACGAGAGTTTTAAGATGTTGATTAAGTGATTGGAATATTATCAAAGGACGATAATAATATTGATGGTTTAAGGTGTTATCTAACATTTGATTATGTGGCTAAATGTTAGATGATTTATTTATAAAAGTAGTAGTATTATGCGGTATGATATGATATGCTGATTGAAAGATCAATCTTATAAATGATAGGTCTTTCATAAGAGATTAAATTAGATTGCGTAGCAGTAATCAACGGACAAGGCAAGTTCTTAACCCTAAACTTCTTACGTTATTGCAAGTTTCCTAACTCAAACTTGAGTTAATATTTTCAAGCATGTTAGTGGTTTAATTATTGTCAATTATTCCACCTCAATGAAATTTATTGTTAATCGCACTTAGTGCAAATTGCATATGTTTACCTGGTATGAAAGACTGATCACCTTGATTACCAAATTTATTCATGGTCATTGTTGGCCACTCAGCGTTATTGATTCAGTTATTCATTTATTGAAATTTGATTATCGTTCTTTCACAATTATTATATATTGTTGAAAATTCGAAAGCTTATTCTTTTTCAATCATGATATATCTTTCTTGTATTTAAACTTGCTGAGCAAAGTAGTTGCTCACTCTTGCTATATCATGATAATATTTCAGTTAAGCCCAAGTGCTTCAGGAAGGACAAAGCCAAGAGGAAACGTTTTACAGAAACTTAATATGTGTTAACTATTATATTACCTTATGAAAATGATTATGTAAACCTTTTGAGTTATTAAGGTATGTATCAAGATAAAGGTTGTAGACCTTGGGAAATGTTGTAGAATACTCTGAAATAAACAATGTATGTTTATATATTCCGCATTAGTTATGGAACATGTATACGAAGATGATGTATCGTGACGCACCAAGTTCGAGGTTCAAGGGACACGGATTTGGGGGCGTTACAATATATACATACAAGAAGTCATGATAATCTCATCTTGAGATTTCTAGCTGTTCTGATGATTAATGTCACAAGGCGATGTCAAAAAATCAAAACCACAAAATGTTACTCCAATCATATGCATTATGAGTTAATTATGAGGGCGCTTAACGTACCATGACACGAGACATATTAATAATATATATAAACTCACCAAGAAAAAGTGAACTCATCATATATAAGAAGGTATTTATTAAGATAATAAGAAAGAAGTTATTCACGGGTACGTACTAGTTGATTACACAATCGAAATAACCTGTCAAACTTTTGCATTACAACATGACATATTAATAATCGCAAACTATATATTTTCCTTCACAATTGAGATAAATTAAACAGTACCATGATCAGTCCCGGCCCCAACCATCACTAAGAGATTTCATGAACAACGACGCCGACTATGGACCCGGACCCGGACCCTGACCCTTAATCTGTGGGAAAGGCTTTGGTTGAACGCTTCCATCAGCTTCATTCACAACAGGACTAGTCCCAATAATGTTTGGCGGAATAGGATTAAGTGTTGAGCTTGAACCTACGCTTTCCAGCGAAGTAGCGCCCATAGGGTTCGTGTTTGGAGTACTCTTGTAGCCAACCATACTGGATCCAGGGTCAGGAAAAGTTCCACCGCCCATTACTTGAGCGTCAATCCCTCCTCCACCAGCCGGAATTTTCATATCAAACTAGCAACATAAATGTATATTAATTATAATTTTAAAAAATCTTTTAATTATAAAATAAAATTAACAGAATCATCAACAAAATATAATTATTTACATAAAAACATATATTTAGAAAAACAATTATATGGACGTGGCTCTTATGTTCTTTTAATGTACAAATTCTACCGTGATCATGTATATTTCTTTTTAGTTTTTTTTATTTAATATATTTTTAATCATTTAGGTTCTTCTTCTACCTTCAATATTTTAGCCTAATCTATATAGTCTGCTCCGTATAATTGTTAAATTAAAAATTAGGAATCCATCATCTCAAATTAATTACGAATCCAATTCATGAGAAATAAACCTCCTCAAAAATTAACCATAACCTAATTACAAAATCATAAACCAAAGATCAGTCCATTCATAAAATCTGGATACATAAGTACGTATAATAGATAAAGGAATTAGACCAGGTTAAAGTTGAACCCATTGTCTACAAAGAAGAAAGTAATGAATGATGACAAGAGGATATTCAAAAGTAAATAACCATATTGGTCGAGGGTGTTTAAGTAAAAATTCATTTAGCAGTCCTCTTTGACAATTCAGTTAGATAATTCTAACTTATTCTCTCGATCATGTTTGTTTACAAGGATTATAATTCTAAGACTATTAATCATATGATTAAATAGTCATAGTATCATGCTTGTTTTTTATAGAATTATTTATGGGATAACTTAAAATAATCTTATGTTATGTTTGTTTTTTTCAGGATTAATTAAAGAATTGGATAAAAAAAATATCATTTGTACTATTATAACCTTACAAATAATAACATATTTTAAATTATAATTTAAACTTATTTATACATCAAAAAAATGATGAACAATTAATTATAAACTTTAAAATACTGCTGAAATAAGTTAGTGAGTTCACAGTGTTTCGCCATACTCTTTCTATGTGAAATATTTAAAAATCAAATTATCATAAATTAACAAATAAATAGTGCAAAATGGTTATTTAACCGAAATAGTTCGTTTTCAAACTTATTTAATAGAAATAGTTGATTTTCAAACTATGAGACTGGTTAGGTCAGGCCTGTAGTTAGGGAATCCAAATTGGAAATATAAGGTTCATAACTAACATAGAAGTTCTTGATGAAGAAATATATATAAAATGCCAATTAAATTAATCAAAGAAGCGACAACAAATAAGAAAAGAATTAATAGAAATAAAAATGGAGAATTAGAAATATGGAGAACTAGAATAATTTTAAAATATTCTTAATATTTATTTTAGGCGAATTAGAAATAAAAATGGAGAATTGATTAACTATAATTAAACTAATTATAATATGAAAACTAATAATGAGTAAGCAATTTAGGAATCCAAATCCATTAAGCAATAAACATAATAAGTAATCCAATCTCTTCTATTTTTATAACTTAACTACGATTTTGATTTCCCTTCCTTTTAATTTAGTAATTTTACAATTAACGTACGTGGTCAAACATAGATTATGAAAATTTAAGGATTAACTATAATCCTTCAAAACTTTTTTCAAGTAAGTATGGATTATGAAAAACTCACATCTTAACAATAATCTATCAAAACCTCTTAATTAATTTAAAATCACATAAGAAATATAAAACGAAGATATTTCAAAAACGAAACATGAAGACGAAATCCATTAAACATAAAAGCATAAATAATAAAAGAGATGAAAAATATTATCATGAATAATTATTTAATTTCATCTTCATCCCAGATTAAATAAATTAGCTAGACATTAAAAATAAATAAATTAACTAAGATAAAGAAAAAAGAGAGTAGAAGATTAAAAATAAAATAAGAAAACTTCCTTTTATTACCGATCATCCAACGAGCGTAAAATGAGAAATAATTTATTCTACTCCTATTACTAACCTAAACTAATACATAAAAAATACCTAATATCTAAATCCCCTATTCCTAAAATAAAAGATCTATTTATAAATAAAAAAAATTGTAACCTAATCTAAGATACATTGAACTTGCTCTTCCTTTTTTCTTTAAACTCTTTATCTCTAACTTGACTCCTTTATTGCTTCTATGCGTGTGATGTTGCAGACATGGCCTGAGATTCTTGGCTAAAGACTTGAGCATTTGTACTTGTTTGAGTAAACTCTGGCTCAGTATGCTAAATATGTCCAGTCTGTAGAAATTTGTCAAGGTGTTGCCGTCCAACTCCAAAAATTTTCCATCCGTACAATAAATTTTTTGATTAATAATTTTTATTATATATACACTATATAATTATAATATTTGTATCAATTAAAATTAAATATATTTATATCAATTTAAAATTTAATATGACATTGTTTGATTTTAAAAGTTAAATTGTACCTCTAATTTTAGATCGAAAAGAGTAATATCCAGCAAAATGAGAGTAGGATGTCAATTTCTTGTTTTCTTTCGAAATAAAATAATAAAAGAAAGAGTTTCAATTTTTCATTTGCTAGTTTCTTTCTATCGGTTATTTATTTATTTCACTAGTTTAACGTTGCTTTATTTTAATTGTCTATGGCCATCACACGTGACAGATTATTATATCCATGGAGTATACTATCTGCAATCCAAACGGCTTGCTTTTTTTCAACCGTCTTCGATCTTAAATCTTATGCGTCTCTTTTTTTCAAACGGCTTGCTTTTCTTTTCCAAAACTTGTTGTACTCATAAAGTTTCATTTGTACGATTACTGTATCATAGAGACATGCATATATGAGAGAGAACAAATTAACAACAAAAGATGGAGAATAGGATAGGAAAGTTTTGACATCCATAAACTCATATATATATATATACACACACACACACACATATTGAGATTTGGGAAAGATGTCCAGAAACTAAAGAAAGAGAAGACCAACAAAGAATAATTGTTGAGTTGGCCAAACAAAGATAGATGTAGCTTTTGATGTTGTTGTAAATTTATCTTTTCTTTGATGTTGTTGTAAATTTAAAAAAAAAAAAGGAGAGATAAATATAACTTTAAAACATAGATTACCACTTTCTAACTTAATTCCTATCAAATTAATTTAGTTGTGTTCGTAATAGAGGGAAAAGTCACAACTAAATTAATTTACCATCCTTATGTAGAGATGTACCTTTTCATCCGTCACCATCCCGTCTGTCCCATCCATCCGTCACCATCCCGTCTGTCCCATCCACCCGTCACCATTTTGCTAGAGGGAGGATCTCTAAATGAATCCAAAATGGATGCCTCCGTAATCATCAATTATTGACTATAAATGCACCCGTTATTTTATTTAAACTTATGTACGTATAACATAATTTTCTCATTTTAGACTGTTTGTGAGTTCTATAATTAATGAAGACTGTGTTTGTGAGACATAATGAACAATAATACCAACATTAGTAATTAATGAAGTCCTGCAAAACGACAATAATGCGTCTACAAAATTTATGCAGTCATGTTATTCTTATCATGCAGCTTGTGTATGTGTGTGTATATATATATATATATATAAGAAGTCTTGATAATCACATCTTGAGATTTCTAGCTGTTCTGATAATGTCAAAAGGCGATGTCAAAAAATCAAAACCACAAAATGTTACTCCAATCATATGCATTATGAGTTAATTACGAGGGCGCTTAACGTACCATGACACGAGACATATTAATAATATAAACTCACCAAAAAAAAATAAAGCACCCAAAGTGAACTAATCATATATAAGAAGGTATTTATTAAGAATTATCAGAGAAAAAAGTTATTCACGGGTACGTACTAGTTGATTACACAATCGAAATAACCTGTCAAATTGTTGCATTACAACATGACATATTATTAATCGCAAACTATATATTTTCCTTCACAATTGAGATAAATTAAACAGTACGTACCATATATCATCAGTCCCGGAGGACCTGACCCCAACCCAACCATCACTAAAAGATTTCAAGAACAACGATGCCGACTATGGACCCGGACCCTTAATATTTGGGAAAGGCTTTGGTTGAACGCTTCCATAAGCTCCATTCACACCAGGAGTCCCAATAATGTTTGGCAGAATAGGATTAGGTGTTGAGCTTGAACCTACGCTTTCGACCGAAGTAGCGCCCATAGGGTTCGTGTTTGGAGTACTCATGTAGCCAACCATACTGGATCCAGGGTCAGGAAAAGTTCCACCGCCCATTACTTGAGTGTTAATCCCTCCTCCACCAGCAGGAATATTATTAGGGTTCCCGGACGAAGTCATTTTAGCTAGTTTGTCCTAAATCTTAAGCTCTCCGGTTTTCTTCTGGTTAGATCTCTATCGATATCACACATTTTGTTCTAACCCAATGGGGTTTTTATACATAGAGCCGCATGTAAGTAGGGTTGTTCCTGAATACGGGCGGAACCAATCAGAAGGGCCCCAATTTTTTTTATTTATATATATAGTGTATATATATATATATGTGAAATTAAAAATATAAATATATAATGATATATGTGGACAAGCCTAATTTTGAACATTTGATTGAAGATTTTGTCTCTAAAAATATTAGAAGAAAAATTTTTCAATGAAAGTATTCTCATATATTTTGTTATATTAAATTATTTAGTCAAACTTCTCATATATTTTGTTGTATTCGAAGTTCTCATATATTTTGTTATAGTCGAACTATTATGTTTTAAGTTTCGGGCAGACACTTTTTTGGATACAACTTGTATTTTTTATTTATTTATTTGTACTTTTTTTTGGTGAAAACAATGCTTCAAAAAATACCTTATTTTCATTTTATGTTTTGGACCATCAAATTTTAGGAACGGCCCTGGTGGTAAGCTTACGTCGAAAGTAGTCACATGTTTTCGTGTGATCACATGTTGTCACAGCTTACGTGTGTTCTATGCTTACATGCTTGCTGTTCTATGACCGGCTGTTCCGATTATATTTTTCCAAAAAAAATTTTACAGCTTACGTGAGTTCTATGATTACATGCTTAATGGTTTTCCAGTCAAATGGATGGATGGTTTGTAATTTCGTTTAATGTGTTTATAGCAGCTAGGGCACAAGTACGTCACAACAATATTATCCTCCCAACCATGGTTTTAAAAACCGAATCGGTATCGAATCGAAAAAGGTATTAAGTGAATGAGTCATTAGTTCAACCAGTGATCGAACCGTTATTGACCCAGTAACATCATTAATATATAAAAATATATATTATTAGTAATTTATAAAATTTTAAAAAAATCTCGTTTTTTATGAATTAAAACATAATAATTAAGATGAGTTACAATATTAATAAAAGTGGTTAATTTTAATATTAAAAAAAAATTGGTTAAAAAAAATTGGGTTAACCGGGTTTTGACTAAAACCGATTCATTGGTTCAAATCGAATTAGAAAATGGATCGGTTCCGATTTTTATCGATTCAACCGCCGATCCAATCCGAGTTTGAAAACTATGCTCACAACCTTAGTACCTTATAGTAACCAAACCACAATTTACTTTCACATGTACAAACAAAACCACAATTATGTTAAATTTTTATTAGAAACGTGGTTTGTCATCATGATTATATGAGTATAGGGTATTAGTGTACTGGTTTAGTTAATCACTTGAGTGGAGTCAACGCATGCTACACCGCTAAACCATGATTAATATTAGGATAATACTCTTCCACTAAAAAAGACTCGGACATTGTACGCGAAGGTACAATTAACAAACTTTTGACTTTTAACGGCGGACATTGTACGCGAAGTCACAATATTATTTTCAAATGCAGTAAGTTTATGTAAATTTATTCCAGAATTAATAGATGTTGTGATTTTCTCTCTCCATTCTCCAATTCATTTTGTCAAGGGACTAATTATGAGCTGCCGAGGCCTAATGGGGTAGTAGTTAGTACTGTTAGGCTTCTTTTTTTTCTTTCTACTTACCCGGCCCCTTGACATATATAAATGTAAAATCTTTAATTTTCTTAGCTGAAAGTTATAATGCATTCGACTTAATTGGTTAATGCAATTAAGGCATACCTTTTTCTTTTTTTTTAGATTCTTTTTTCTATAAAGAAATTTTTGGGTGTTTTGGTGGATGGGGGAATTGAGAGAATTGTTGGGTGAGCTGCGGTGAGAAAAAGGGGCTGAAAGGGTGGTCTAATTGGTGTACGCAAGGGGAGGGTGAGGTGAGATTCCCTTTGTCCTCTGCTTTGCTTAGATAGTAACACTTAGTACTTATTTCTAGTAAAACAAGTGGGACGTTGATTCATATAGTGGGGCCTTTTTGAGTTTTTGGTCCTGTAAAAACGGAATTTTTATTAGGAGGTCCAGGTCTTCCTAGGACCTTCCATTACTTTTTTAACACGTGTAATGGTCATACATAATTAATACAAATTGGCTCCCACATGTTATGGACTATTGGTTAAAAAGAAAATTATTGTACACCTGTTGAAAATGTAATGAAAGGTCCTTTTCCTAGTTGGAAGACCTGGACCTCCTAATAAAAACTCGTAAAAACGGCTACTCTTTTTCTCGTCTCAGTATTTTAAGAGAATTCTCAGCAATATAATAAGGCGAAAATAGAGAATAATTATATATCAATACATCAATACAAGTACTCCCTCCATTCCTTTATATTTGTTATTTTAAAGTTGAAGACATATATTAAGAAACTTAATTATTATTAATTAAATATGTTATCAAATGCTTAAAACATCATTTTATTTATCTATTTTTCTACTTTCTCTCTTCTCATCTTTAATCAATATATAGTTATCCCATAACCTCAATTTCTCATATAGCTAATTTTTCTCACTCACTCCCTCTATTTACGTCATCTCACTCCTCTTCTTTTTTATTTTTTATTTTATTTTTTTATTACTTGTTGCCTAAAATTTTTGTTAGCTCTCTTTTTTGTTTTTCACCATTTTTTCTTATAATTACAAAATTATTCTATAGAGTATTTAGAATACGCATGTTCTTATAAAACAGAACAAATTAAACTATATTAACCATAGATATAACTAATTAAACAAATAAATTTAAATATTTTGCAATTAGAAACACACAAAATTATTTCTACTTTTTGTGTGTGAAAAAACAAGATTATATTAAAAAGAGTGATTGCAAGAAAGAGAGTCCGATGGAAAGGAGAGAGAGAGTCACTTAGAAATAAAGGTGTAAATGAGTCGAATCGAAGCAAACAGAGAGATACTCGAATTCGACTCAAAACGTTAAATTCATACTCGAATTCGAATTGTATTTGAAAATTTCTACTCAGATTCGACTCAACTCGAATATTTATTACTTGAATTCGATCCGACTCCAATCAAATTATATTCAAACTACTCGCGAGCTTCAAATTCAAGCTCGAATTCGAGTCTTCACATAATAACTAATTTTATAATAAATATAATTATAAATTAAATTTGTTATTTTACTTAGAAATGAGAAAATATATTTACTATTACACTTTATAAGTATAAAATCATAATTAAAATTTAAAATAAAATAATAATAATAATTAATTATCTTAATTTGATTTAATTTTGTATATATTATAATAGAATGTATCGAGTATCTAATTGAACCTGTATCAATCGAGTATGTATCGAATCACAATCGAGAATTCGAGTAGTTTGAATCTTAAACGAATCGAGTATAACATTGTTCAGATTCTACTTATATTTTTATTCGAACTATTTTTTATGCTCAGATTTGGATCATATTATTAACGAATCCGAGTCTCGCTCGTATTTTTTCGAGTCGAACCCGAATCGAGCCCGAACTGTTTTGGCTCGTTTACAGCCTTACTTAAAAAGGAAAGAGAAAGAAAAAGAAAAAGGAGAGAGAGTAAGTTAGAAAGGAGAGAGAAAGTCTGTTAGAAAAGAGAGAAAAGAAAAAGAAAAAGGATAGAGTGAGTCAACTTAGAGAGGAGAGAGAAGAAAAAGAAAAAGGATGGGACCAATCCCATCAATGGATTATAAATATCATATTACCTATAAGAAATACCATTCAAACAAACAATCAAAAAGCTATGATCTTAGATCATGAAATATTCATCTTGATAAGAAATTATCTACATGAGAAAATATGTCACAAGCACTAAGGGCTATAACTCAGTTAGGTAGAGCACCTTGTTTACACGTGCGTAGACTTGGCAAAAAGGGCCCAAGCCAGCGGGTCGGCCTGGTCCAAAAAAATTGGGCTACGAACTTAACTTTTTCAACCCAAAAAAAAACTGGGCCCAGCTCGTGGCCCAATTTATTTATTTTTTTTAAAATAAACAAATCAATACATAAAAAAAATATTAATAATAACTTAATTCATTAACCATTTAGAGAAATTAAAGGCTACCATATCCCATTACATATTTACATGCATGGATGGATGGATGGATGGGATGGATAAGTATAACCCACCTTGATTTGCTTCCAATTCTTAATGTTATTAACCCATCATAGGTTTTAACACAATTTATTTAAAGCAAACAACACTATTTTTTATATTAAATAATTATGTGGTCTTTTTATACGCATCTTATTAATTAATTTGCATGTCGATTTGTCATAACTCATAATTAGTAGGCACTTTTTTTTAAAGATTAATAGTATAATAAAACGATATAATATCGTAATCATAATTTTTTATCGTATTTTAATTAAGTTAATTTTTAGTCAATATAAATATTTTTTTAAAAACAAAGAGAGAGAAAAAGCTTGCGGCCCGGCCCGGGCGGGCCATGGGCCGCATATTTCCAGCCCGTAAAACCTGAGCCATTTTTGCCCGACTCGTCCGCGGCCCAGCCATAACTCGGTCCGTTTCGGCTGGCCCGACCAGTTTGTCAGGTCTACATGTGCGCCAATATTTTCAAGGGAGTTCATCATGCAATCAACAGAATGTGAGTCAGATTGGGGAGGAGAGAGAAGAAAAAGAAGAGAGATGATAGTATGTAAATTGCAAGGATATACATATGAGTTCTTTTAGGTGAACATAAAAATTGGACATTAGTGTATTTGAATTTCACTTATTTGTATTTTTACCCATTGTAGGTAAAAATACAAATAGGTTAAATTCAAATATACTCATGTCCAATTTTTATGTCCACATAGAATTTGTGTATACATAAAGAAGAGAAAGGAGTATTGAAAATTATAGATAATTTATTTTAAGTGTAATTTGAGAAAAATTATAACTAATTCTCTTAAAAATCCTAAAACGACAAATATTTAGGAACAAAAAAATTACCCTCAAACGTCATGAGCTCTTCTATACGGACATGATAATTAAATATGAGCTCTTTATAATTTCAGCTATTTGTATTTTGACCCCCTATTTTAAAAAAATAGGGGGTCAAAATACAAATAGGTGAAATTATAAAGAGCTCATATCCAATTATCATGTTCGCATATAGTTTTTGAAACGTCAGATATTAAAGAGCAGAGGGAATATATAACAAGTTAAGATGAGATAAATTAATTTGGTTGATTATTCCAAAAATAATTTAGTCATTCGTTTATAGTTTTTAAATACAAATTACATAATAATATACATGTTTAAATATAACAAACATAATCAATTAACATATATATATATATATACACACACACACACCCATTATCATTTACCAAAAAAATATTAGACCACATGTTGAGCTCTCCTCATCTAAGTAATTATCATACATACATGCACCCATTATCCCACCAAGAATATTCTCATTAATTAATTGAATCTTTTCTATGATCACTTTAGATATTCTGTAAAAGGAATGTACATTATATTGAATAAACACTAGATGCAACATGTCACATCAGCTAGTGTCATATTAGTTAGTTTACTATCACCAATACAAAAGTGTCACATCAACTAGTTTATAAAATATTTATAAAATAGTTTGTGCCTCTAGCATTACTCTTAACCAGAAGAATAATACTAGAGACACAAACTATTTTACAAACATTTTACAAACTGGCTGATGTGGCATTGTTGTATTGGTGATAGTTAAAAAAAACACCTCCCCACTACTTTACTATCACAAATACAACAGTGTCACGTTAACTAATTTATAAAATATTTGTAAAATAGTTTGTGTCTCTAGCATTACTCTTAACGAGAAACCTTGACATATAATTTAGTTACTAACAATTATAAAAATTAAGAGTCTAATAATTATTTTAGAGTCCTAATTAAAATAAATGTACACTACATTCAATTATTTATCTTAGTATTCACCGGAATAAACTTATAATAATATATAATTCAATTATTCATCTAGCTAGATAAAAATTTAATAAATCAATATTATTTTCTCAAAATTCTAATATATCACACAATTTAAATAAATTTTTAATGTATATATAATAATAATAATAAAGGAACCAACAATTGAATTAATTTGCTTGATCTTTAAATTAGTAAATAGTCGTAAAAAATAACAAACCTAAATTGAAATGAATTCCAATACTCAAGAAAAAAGAAAAATTACCCGTGTCCCGCACGACTTCCAAGTTTATATTGATAACAGTTAAGTATGAAATTAAATTATGTCATATATTTTAATTTATGGATATTTAATATGTCCATTTATGTATTTAAATCCTTATTTTTTGTGAAAAAGGAACTCTTTTTTTTTCTTTTTTATATAAAAAATAGATTAATTTATACTCTAATTAGAGAGCACATGAAGTGAGAGGCAACGTTACGGGAGTTGTCTCCCAAAATAGTATTCTCTCCCTCCCAGAATAATAGTCCTTACTACTATTTTAGGTAGTCTCAAATTAAAAATTTTTACTTACCTTAAACAATCTATTTTTTTACAATCATTTGTCTATAACACTCTTAGAATTAATTGTTATATTTCTATTATCTATGCATATTTATGGAGTATCACTAATCATGTGTAAAAAATTATGCAACTAAATGAAATTTTAAATTTGTACAATTTTGTTATTTTATTATCTATCTTAATATGCGTAAACAGTTAACCAAGACTTTTACCTTAAAACGGAGGGAGTGCTATTTTAAAAAAATAAAAAAAACACCCTTTCATACACACCAAAGGAGGAAGTGCATTTTTATATATATAATTACACAAAATGATGTTTTTTTGTAAGATGACTAACTTAATTATGTGTCTACGGCTCTACGCAATCATTCACCTTTCTTTTGGCCTTAATCTTAAATTAAAATATAAAATTAAAACTTATTTTAACAACTAAGTTATCAAACACGTTTTTTTTATTCAGTATTCAAAAACTATATTTTATTTGGTTCATTCAGATTTCTTAATCATTCAAAATTTTTCATTCAATTTTATTAAAACAACCCGTTAATCCCTACATGGCACCACCATTCGGGTAAAGAAATTACAAATGAACTTTTCAAACAAAGATCTGAACTTCATGGGTCCCAATATAATTGCAGATTTCCAATTTCTCCATAATTATTTGTATAAAACATTATATTTAATGCCAAGAAACAACAAAAACAAAAAACTACTTCCACGAAAAGTAAATTTTCTTAAAAAATCACAAGGTTCATCACAACTAACCATCAGATGAGAAATCGGGACACGAAAAACTATCTCTATTTGCCATGATTAAAGCTACAGGTTTAAAAAATTCTACCTTTAAATCATTTGCACTCAAACTCACAACAAAATATAATAGTATACAATTTTTAACGACATGGTGCTATTTTTTTTGTCTGTTCTGTCTTTTATAGATTTCTCTATGTTCCAAAAAATAGAGATTTTATTTTTATTTTGATAATTTGGAAGGGAGCATTGTAATATATCACTATATTAATACTATATTTTTTTGAGTATTTGAAAGATTTATATGTTATTTAGCGTATACTTTGTAATGTATTTATAAATTTCTAGCAGAAGATGTTTAAAATTTTCATAATGTGTATTAGTGTATAACACTGCCAACTTATAAATTATCAAACCATCTTGTTTAAAATATTTTGAAGGGTTAAAATTGAAAATTACTATTATTTAGAGGAAAAACACAAATTATTACTAAATACTTTTTTTCATTCGGCACTCAATTTCAAATAGAGTAGAGTTCATTCAACTCATTTAGGCACAATTAAACATTCAAAACTTTTTATTCAATTTTATCAAACAAACTCTTAACCTTATTTCTAACATTGAGGTATTGTGAGCATTAAGTTTGAAATTTTGATTTTCATCATTTGTTTGAATTTGTACTTTCTTTTGTTTTTGTGAAGCTCTCCACCCCCTTCCCAATTTTCTAAAGATTTCTTTTCTTCTTATTTTGAGACTTGTATCCTCACATGTAGAGTGAAATTTATTAATATTGAACGAGTGATTCTTGATATCTATTTGATAGGTTTTAAAAAAAATTTGGTTGATGCTTGGGACACTTGAAAATTATTCTTTAATTTGTAGTAAAAACTTTTAGTAATAAAGATTGACTATTAGGAATATATATTATATGTATATACATAAGTTAATCTAAGGTAAACCAACTTTGTAAATATTTTAAAGGGTTCTTTACATAAGTATACAACATATATAAAATAATTACAATAATAGTGCATCAACTAAATATTTATAGAAACAGTGAAATATTGAATATTAATTTTAACAATAGTGCAAAACACATCATTATATTCAATCCAATAAAATTTGAAAACCCTTAATTCAAGGAAAAAACTGCTCAACTTGCCTTGGCAGTTACCAACTAACCCAAATTATTCAAAAATCACGTTGCAGAATAAGGTATTCAACGAAGAACAAAAAAAAACTACATCGATCATTCTATACTGTAACGAAGGATCAATGGAGGAGTAATACAATAGAAATCTGATACAAGATCAACAAGAAGCAAAAACAGAGCATCCGAACACCAAAAATAACCGATCAGAAACGTAATCAACAAATTGATTCTGATACAGAGTATTGAATCTGCAAAAAAGCTACAAAGGTATGAATCAATTAACCAGGTTTAATAGCTTTTTATCAATTGATTTCAAATCATTTTTGGAAAATACGACTGAATTATTTATCCAAATAAATAAATTTTGAAGAATCAACACGCTGTTGTGTAGTATTCAGTACAAAATCATAGTTTGGGGACATTCATATAAAAGTATGGTTACCTTCATTTAAGTGTTCATTAAGTTGCAATTAACCTTCGCTTATGCATAAGTTCTGAGATTCTGATAATCGATTTGTAAACAGTATTTTTAAAAATTGTAGATACTAATAACATATATTTTGGTTACTTTATAATGATAATTTTGAAACCTATAAAGTAATAGTATTAATTTCAGTTAAAAAGTGGGAGATTCATATTATAGTATGGTTACCTTCATTTAAGTGTTCATTAAGTTGCAATTAACCTTCTCATATGCATAATTACTGAGTTTCTGATAAACGATTTCTAAACAGTATTTTTAAAAATTGTTGATACTAATAACATATATTTTGGTTACTTTATAATGATAATTTGGAAACCTATAAAGTGATAGTATTAATTTCAGTTAAAAAGGATGAATGTGAGACAGATTCATGACAAAGATTGTTCTCATTCGTCTATCAATTCATTTTATATTTGACAATGCAAGCAATGTGTTTACAATTTATTATTACTAAAAAGATGAAATTTGATTACTATTTGATGTTGATTTGCTCACTATGAAAATAATCTTATTAATATTATTGTTTCAGTTGCTTGGCCATGGATATGATTCCAGTTGTAATCTACTTCAATGGAACTTGGAGTAACAGTAACCAATATCAAGATTTCCAATTTACCGACGTACTAGTTCCTTATTCTTGTTCTTTCACAGAAATACACAACTTGATATGCACTGCATTGAGCTTAGACTGCAACACAACAGAGTTGTCAATCAAATTTCATATTAGTAGCAACATCCCTCCAATGAAGGTGACAACTGAAGCAACATTAAGATTCTATATGGAAGTAAGTAGAAAATCAGGTGAACATGGAAAGTTTCCACTGATTATAGATTATGAAAACAACAATGGAGGCAATACAATGTTGCAAAATATGACAAATGAAGAAGAAAGTAGACTGCAATCTGAATCTACAATGAGATTAACACAATGGAATTCGGAGCTTGAATTATTGGCAACACAAGAAGACCAAAGTGGATCACATTATGTTGAGCATCTGGCCATTGAATCTGTTGATAAAGAACAAGACAGACAACAATGCATATCAAAAAATGGAGAGCAATGTGATGAGGTCATATCAGATCCAAATAAGTTTGAGGTTAAACTTCATCAAACATACAAAGACAAAAAAATCATAATGCAAGCGATAAGGCTTCATTCAATAAGGCAAAACAGACAACACAAGGTGGAAAGAACAAGTGGAAGAGACTTTGTTCTGGTGTGCATAGATAGTGAAAATTGCAAATGGAAACTAAGAGCATCAAAG
Source organism: Aralia elata (assembly GCA_034770075.1). Classification (NCBI taxonomy): domain Eukaryota; kingdom Viridiplantae; phylum Streptophyta; class Magnoliopsida; order Apiales; family Araliaceae; genus Aralia; species Aralia elata. Next base: position 46,062,507 of record CM068381.1, on the reverse strand, counting down.
TTTCGAACAACAAATATGTTCAAGGTGAGAGAATTTAATGATTCACACACTTGTTCAACAAACATAATGCTTGGAGATCACAGACAAGCAAATAGTCAGATGGTTAGTGAATGCATTATGCATAAATTAACAAACTTCAAGAAAGTTTACACACCAACTGATATTGTCGAAGACATGATGACGGAGTTTAATGTGTCCATATCCTACCAAAAAGCATGGAGATCAAAAGAAAAAGCAATTGAAAAAATAAGAGGGAATCCACATGACTACACTCTCATTCCTTCTTGGTTGTACATGCTGAAAAAAACAAATCCAGGTATGAATTGGAATCTGTTTAATAATATTTTAAAATATTTAAGATACCATACGTTTTTGATTTGGTTACCTAGTAACAAAGGTTTGGCTACTAACTGTATTGTTGAGTTATTTGAAAAAATTATTTTTCCATAATACAGGTATAAAGATGAAATGTAAATATTAAATGTAATTTAACACACCATATGAACAGTATGAAAAAATTAAAATTCTATTTAAATGGATACCTGTAGTAATACAAATAGTGTAGCATAAAATACAATTTTTGATTTGGAAAGTTACTCAACATTTATGATTTGGTTACCTAGTAAATATAATTTGGTTACTAACTGTAATGTAATTTAGAAAAGAAATGGTTTTTTAAGTATACCAGTATAGTTATAAATTGTAAATACTAAATAACATTTTAGACACCATTTGAACATTGTGAAAATTACTAAAAAATATTTAAGTGGATACAGTTATTAATACAAATAGTTCAGACTTTAATTAAAAAGTTGACAATATTTAGTACATCTATTTACATTGACCAAACTGAAAATTAATTTCAGGATCTATCACATCCTTGGAGTTGGAAAAAAATGGTCGATTCAAATATCTCTTCTTTGCAGTAGGTGCATCTATTGAAGCATGGCACCATTGTTTCCCTGTCATTGTAATTGATGGAACCTTCATACAATCAACCTACGGAGGTACACTTCTCATAGCAAGCACACAAGATGCAAACAGAAACATTTTACCACTTGCTTTTGGAGTTGTTGATAGTGAGAATGAGTTATCATGGAGATGGTTTTTCATTAATTTGAGAGATGCTTGCGGAGTTAGAGAAGGACAATGTATTGTCTCAGACAGACACGAAGCAATTATTAAGGGACTTAACTGTGTGTTCCCTGATGTGATGCACGGTTCATGCACGTACCATATTTTGAAAAATATTAAAAATAGATTCAAAAATAAAGGAGATGAAGTCAAAAAAGCATACAACGCGGCGTGTAGAGCTTACACCGTTGAAGAATTCGACATTCACATGGCTCAACTTGATGCAATTGATAATCGAATAAGGAAATATTTGGAGGAAGAAGTGAATCTAGAAAAATACACGAGGCTCCATGGGACTGTAAGCAGATACTCAACAATGACTTCGAACACCGCCGAATCAATTAATAATGCAATCAAGGGAATAAGAGATCTTCCAGTTGCGTCGATGATTGAATGCCTGCGTTGTATGGTTCAAAGATGGTATTTCTCGAACAAACAATCAGCAATGTCTACATTCACTACCCTTTCCACTACTGCAGAGAGAAGATTGCACGATAATATAATTGAGTCAAAGAAACTTAAGGTCAGTCATTCAACTTTTTAATATTTACCTGAATACATTCAAATATTGCATCTGAAATTTTAAATAACAAATCATTCAATTTGGTTTACTAGTATAAACTGAATATGTTACAAACATTTAAATGGTTGGTAACAGGTCTTGGAATAATATTAGTACTATCAGATTACATGAAATAACCAAAATGTTTATCCTTATATGCAGGTTTAGCCGAATACATACAAAAATTGAATCTGCAATTTAAAATAACAAATCATTCAATTTTGGTTACTAATATAAAATGGATATGTTACCAATAATTAAATGGTTGGTAACGGGTCTGCTATAATATTATTACTATCAGATTACATTCAAAAACTAAAATGTTTATCTTATATGCAGGTTTATCTACCAGTTGCAACATTCCACTAATTGACCAGATAGATATTGTTCTAAATAAGTTTTATGAAAATTTGGTTACTCATTTGAAAAGAACATTACATATGAATTTCATTACTCCAAAATACATACTAATTACACAATTGAATGTTGTTGCAGGTTGAGACATCAAACCTCATGATTTACACCGTTTACGATGTCACCAAACAATTTATCGTGGACATGAAAAATAAGACATGCACGTGCCGTAAATTCCAATACCATGAGATGCCTTGCTCACACGCTGTTGCGGTTATTAGCAAAAGAAATATGAGCTGTTATGATTTTTGCTCAAAATTCTATTCAAAGAAAACTTTGGTGGACACGTACTCAAATTCCATTATGCCATTGGATGACAAAGAGAATTGGGATGTTCCAGAAGAGATTAAAAACATATGTGTCAAACCACCAATTACAAGAAGACCAGCTGGAAGGCCTAAGCTAGGTAGATATAAGCATCCATCTGAACTTAAACTTCAAAATAAATGTAGCAGATGCCAAGAAAAAGGGCATAACAAGAAAACATGCAATAATCCTCCAATTTTGAGACCCAGGAAGATTTGATATAATTCAACACCAAAACATTTGTAACAATTTCATAACAGTTTTCTGAGGATTCTCATTAGCCATACAAATTATAATCATTTTTGTTGTGTAAAGTTACCAAGTTTATATTTCACAGTACTATAAGATGCATATTTACCATAATTTACTTTTTACATTAATGTATTTCATCTATAAATAATAATAAACATAATGGACAAACATGTCATAATTGGATAATTAAATTGTATTTCTTCTGTGAGACAATATGGTTACCCTCTAAAATTATATTGGATACCTTTGTATGCAAATATGGCAACCAAATTTACTATATAAAAAACATACATTTTGTAAACTGTAAAATAATAAAACAAGAATGCATTAACATTTAACATTTGAAAATTTGACTTATGTACTATTAATACTATCTAGCTACAAACAAAAAACTAAAATGTTCAGCCTTATATACAGATATGGTGACCAACTGCATCATTCATCTAAATTAAATAATTGTTACTGTTATAAAACAGTATTATGATCATTTGGTTACTCACTAATAATTAAATGGTGTCCTCTATATGCAGATATATCTACTACCTGTTCCATTTTAAAATAATGTATATGCTTATGAAATTTCAAAAGATTTAAAGACCAATAAATTTAAAAATTTGTAAATTAAAACTAAATCAGTTAAGGTTTATGAAAAATAACTATTAAATGTCATTTTAGAATCCATATGAACAATATGAAAATTGTTAAAATATATTTAATTGGATACCAGCATTAATTCCAAAAGTGCAGACTAACGAAACAATGTTGATTTGTGAAGATACCCAACTTTTATGATTTGGTTACCTAATTAGGAGAATTTCGTTACTAACTTTTTATTGTTGAATACATTAAACAGTTGAAAATTGGAATGATGTACTATTAATACTATATGGTTACAAACAAAAATTAAAATGGTTAGCCCTGTATGCAGATATGGTCACCAATTCTATCATTTAACTAAATTAAATAATGGATACTGATTTAAAACATTTTTATGAAAATTTGGTTACTCACTAATAATTAAAAGGATACTTCAATATGCAGGTCTATCTACTACCTGTACCATTTAATAATAATTTATATGATTATGAAATTACAAAATATTTGGAAACCATTTATATAAAATTAATCTTCAATTAAAACTAAATATTTTAAGTTTTATGAAATGGAAATATTAAATGTCAATTAAGACACCATATAAACAGTATGAAAAATATTAAATTCTATTTAAGTGGATACCTGTACTAATACAAATAGTGCAGCCTAAAATTAGAAAAATGATATTTTAAGAAACTAAATTTTATGCTTTGATTACCTAAAATTGTCAATTTGGTTACCTAAAATTGTCAAAAAATAAAATATTTTCAATACAACTGCACATTGCATACAATATATAAAAAACAACTGATAAGTGCCAAATAAAAACCAACAAACTCAAGATCAAGAAACGGATAATATAATCAAATAAATAAGGAATCCCATTTACAGTATCTGATCTAAAACAAAAAATATCCGACATAAATGGTTATATATACCCATTAAAGAAACAATGTATTTAAACCAGTTTAGAAAGAGAACACATTGAAAACCAAACTAAGATTAATCTTGGGCAAATCTGTCTGCATATTCGTCATCAGTCTCGTAACCCTCCAACTGTTTGGTCCTTGCATGCATGTACAGGTTTACACATAATTTCTTTCGGTACTGCGCAATAGGGAAAGGTATAGGCAATTCAACAATCTGTTGGTGAATAACATGCTCAGCAAAACAAATAGTGAACATCCCACAATCACTGCACAAACAAAAAATTATCAAAACAAAAACCAAAAGTAAAATCATACAAGATACAATAAATAAATAAATGAAAACAATATAAACCTTACCCATCACTTTGTTCCGGTACCCCCTTTACAAATTCAAGTTCAATTATGTCTTGTTCTGCCTTATTACAATACGGTTCACTCTCGAAATCAATATCAGTCCTATCCCTCCAAAAACCACAGTTAGACAATATTATGGGAAGGATGAAAATATAAGGCTCACACATATCCATAATTTTTGATTGCATTTGTGAACTGGTTGGTTGCAAAGAATTGTAAACTTGTAACAGTCTACGATGCACATCAAAAGTCAATAGAAACCAGTGTGGTGGAGATGACATGTGAATGGGGAACAACACATAATCAACATTGAACCAGGGTGTATTCACTTCCATGGAAAATCCACGGACATATTTAGCAATAACACAATCCCCCGTTAATAAACTCTTATCTGAATTTTTTGAAGTGTATGTTTCATGCAAAGCAGTTATCTTCGCATGAAACAAGTAGTCCGTGGTCGTTGCTCTGATGTGAACACTATCAGCCTGTCTGACCAATTTCCGGAAGTAGTATAGTGCAACATTGATGTGCTGAGAGTAATAAAGAAAAAATTAATATTTGTACAGTTGATGGAAAAAACAATTATATGTTAACTGTAACCAAAACTGTTATAAATAGTTACTTAAAAAGTCTAATAAGGTAACCATATTTATCACTAAAGTTTTTTTTTAAACAAAAAGGAACTCACATCATCATCCAGCCACTGTCCTGGGGTCTTCAACTTGTAGAACCACATTTTTGAAGAAATTGGTATAGACCCAAACATAAATGAAGGAACAATCTTATTGCTGACTCCCGGAAATTTATCAGTCCTTCATTGTAAAAGCATATCAGAAAACACAGTCTAAATGTAAAAATTACAATATAATCATACACTGTAGCCAAATCATGATTGATGATGCATTAATAACCAATATATAGAACCTCTATATTACAAACAGTTACATGCTAACCAATAAATAGTAAAATAGTAACCAAAACATAATAACATATTAAACATTAACCAAAACATAATAACATATTAAACAGAGCATAATATAACAGTAAACAAAACATAAGTTAATAATAAACTAAAATACATTATAATAATAACAAAACATATACATCATGTAATCAACAACAAACTTGGCAACCTGTTTGAAGTAAACAAATATGAAATAAACAAAAATAATATAAAAGGATCTAAAACAGTACTCTGAGGGCACATTAATATAAACCAAAACATAGTATTCTAAAAACCATAATGTACTGTAATACTTATAATTTGTTTCCAAAATAAAACAGATTTCTTTGTATTATAAAAAAATCCATAATTGTAAAGCTACAACTAACAATACCTTTTTCTGTTGTTTAAGCCAACCTTAAACCACTGATCAAATAATGCTTCTTCGTATTTAGATGGCATGGCCATGCATAATTTTGGGAATGCACAAATGTCTGTACGAATTTGAGTATCACCCTTAGAATATGAAGAAGCAGACCCAAATTTTGTTGTATATGGAGACCTCAAAAAATCACTCTTTGACTGTTCACGAATTGGTCTACCACTTCGCATATGGGCACTCTTCTCCACCTCAACACAATCAGCTATGTCCTGGGTGGTTAATATCATTTGATCAAGTGGGGAAATCTCTTCTGTATCCATTTTATAGCCCTATATCAATTGACAAAAAATAGAACATATAAAATCAACCCAAACACATACAGGTAACAACGTAATTAAAAAAAAATCTAAACTATATTATAATGCACTAACCAAAATAACATATGCAGATAACTAAAATTTGAAGTAACCAATCCAAACAACGAAATATTAACCAATATATGAAGTAATAGGAATAAAGTCATTTATATAGAAAAAATTTGTATTGCATTAACATAAGCTATAATGCACTATTCTATATACTACAATGTAGTAACCAATGTATACTATAATGCAGTACCCAAAATTTGCAATACAAAATTACAAAACAGTAACAAACTGTATATAATACAGTAACCAAATATACATATGCAAGTAACAAAATTTTTGAATTAACAATAAACTGAACAGGGTTAATAAAAAAACTTAAAAATCATCTAATCAAAACCAACAAATGCAATTGCAAATCCAACATATACAGTAAACTGTTTTTTTAAATATAACAATAACCTGATCAGGAACATAAACAACAATCTCCTTCCCACTTGGTTGGCTTAATAAATCAAAAGATGGCATGTCATTGTCCTTGCCAATCTGTGAAAAATTTTAAAGAAAAAAATAATTAATCATTTAAACAAAAAATACAAAAAAGACATAATAAACAAAACTAGGAATGTCATTGATCTTTTTCATATTGTTTAAAAAAACCTACATTTTATCAATAAAAATTGAAAAAATTAAATACAAATGAAAATCAACACAATATGAAAACCTTTGTATCGTCTTCTTCAAACTGAATCCCACCAACACCACCAGCATCGGCATCAACACCACTATGAAACTGTTTTGAATTGCCGGGAACTTCAACTACAACATCATCATCAACATTCATAACATCATCAGCTACAACATTAACATTGCCAGCACCAACATTATCTTCCAACTCAACATCATCATCATCATCGTCGTCGTCGTCGTCGTCGTCAACAGATACATCTTTACGATTGATATTACTAGACTGACGTTTTAAATGCTTTCTAAACATCTTCTTCATGTCCCTACAAATCTGAAAATGAAGCAATTGCATTTGATCTTTTAATTCAACACCCAAATCCTCAATTTCTTTCTTCACCTTCAATTCCAAAGGCTTCACCCGAGCATCTATAACCTTTTTCAAATCAGAAATAGAAAACCTAAAGTCTTTACCCTTCCTTGATGATTCAACTTTAATATCTGAAATCTTGGGACCACTATCACTTGTACTAAAAAAATGAAATCTACCTAGTTCCAACCTCACCTTCTCATCCTCCGTAGGAACAATATTTTGAACAATCAACTGAAACATATTAAAAGCAACAAATATACCATGTCAGAACAATTGAACATAAAACATAAACACAATTATTAAAAAACAGTAACCAATACCATATATAAATGTAGCTAAATATAATGAAACTGGTAACTATCATACCTGATCAGATCCAAACACCAGGTCATTCAACTAGACGTTAGTAGGAGGCTTTCCTAACTCCCTCCATCTAAACAATCTGAATTCTGAAACATTATCATCAATACAAAAGCCCCTGACCTTCAATGTAGGAATTGTTTCAAACAAAAAAACTTGAAACACATAAGGTAATCCATTAAGCTTGTAGGATTTACAATAACCTTCCCTGAAAAAATTGTACATCACTCCACCATATTTATCCTTCTTTACATGACCCTTTAATGCAAGTGAAAGTGATTTCTTTGTTTGTTCAAAAGCAACTTTTCCCCATGGATACCTTTCAAACTCCCCATGACACAAAAAGTTAAACAGAGCTTCATCAACATAATTGTCAGAAACAGTAGCTAATATGAAATTAAAAACCAAGAAAATGATAGACATCCTAACTGCCTCATCATCATCATTAAAAGAAGCACTCCTATATATCCTCCCTATACTAGACCGGGTTACAACCTCATTTCCAAAACATTTTTCCACAAACAAATTTTCAATCCCCTTGTAACCTTCAATATCTTCATCTCCTTTCCAATTTAAACCAGAAAGTAAAGAAAATTCAGGCAATCCAAACCTTACCCGTCTCTCACCAAAAGTAAACCACATTTCCCCATTATCCCTTTGATAAACTTCCCTAACCAAAGCATGATGGATAATCTGGGAAAACATTTGGGGCTGTCCAAATTCTAAAAATTTACCAAAACAAGACAACTTAAACTTTTTCAACTGTACGTCAGACAATTTAGACTTGATATTATTTGGCACTTCCAAATCACACCAGTAAATGACTTTTGTTGTAAAATTTCGATGATGCTCCTCATAGAATAGATCCCAAATCTGAAAATGCAGTAAATTTGATTACAAACACACTACACAAAACAAAATACAACATCTAAAAAACTTCAAAAACAAAGCTATTAAATCAACGATATCCAATTACACTAATAATAGTAACAAAATAATATCAGCAAGTAACCATAACCCAAAATTAAGCAAACTATTTAATTAATAACAAATAATGTTCTAACAAATATATAAAATAAAACTAACAATACTTAAAATCGAAAAAAACATAACCATTTTAACAAATCGTAATGAAAACAGTAATTTTAACAACTAAAAGCTGAACAATCATTCAAACAACTCCAACTCTAATGAAATACAATACATTTTAAAAGGTATATAATTAGCAGTTTCCAAACATATGAATGAAGGTAACTAAAAATCAATTTGCAAGTAACCAACAAAATATATTCAACCTGTATAACCACAATACTGTAATCTAATAAACAAAACAAAATAAACTATTTACAAAATCTCAACTCAATATGCAAACAATAATTTTACCAAACAACAACTTCAACATTAATGACACTACTCACAAACATAATAAACAACAACATAAACCAGAACATCATCATACAAAAAAACAAAAACATAAGTAACCAAAAACAAATAAAAAATCTATATTCATAACAAAAATTAAAAATAGCAAACCTTCAAATGTTTTTGCATGGGAACAATTTTTTGCTTATTATGCTCGACTTCAATTTCTTTCTCAACTATTTGTTGAGAACCTTCAAAATCAGAATCTATACATGCGACTGATTTAACCTTCTTCTTCGCATGTCTCCCCAAACTCTTTTCTTCAATAACTGACTTCAACACTAAATTCTTCCCCTCTTTACTATACTTTGAAGTAATATCCTTCCCATGAACATTTGTCTGCAAATCCTTCAAACCATCATCACCCCTAACTCGTTTCCTCTTCCTATCGCTCTTCTTATCCGCCATTTTTTCCCTGCTCTTCCTCGTAGACACCATCAAACACAAAGACAAAATAAATCGACAAATGTATAACCACTGAACCAGAACAAATCGAAAAACTTACAAATAATCAAGAAGAAAACACGAATACAAAAACGAGAAACTAAAAAGCCAAACAACAACTACGAATATGAACCGGCAACAACAATCACCGCCGACTGATAAGGAGAAAAAAAGTACCCAAACCAAAGAACAAGGGTTTCCAATGATAAAACGCAAAAAAGAAATTTAAAATGAAACCCGTACCCATATCCCACAAAAAGCAGATACGGTTTATTTTTAAAAAAATAACTGAATAATAATGACATCAGCACATTAAATAACAAAGCATAATTAAGGGAATGACTATTATTCACTAATAATGTAAATAAAATTAAAAATACATTAATTGGTTAAATATTTAGTGAGTGCATTATTCTTGTAATTATTTTTAAAAATGTAATATAAAATGTAATTAGTCCTATTTTAAATGAGTTATTTAAGATTATACTTTTTATTTTTGAGTCTAATCAATGTTAATTATATTACTTTTATATGGGCTTGATTGATTATCATAAACTTAATTAGGCCGACTTTGGACATATTTATTAAAGGCCCGAGTTTGTTAAATTTAAAAATTCTGGATGACTAGTTATGACTGGCGATCCCAAATTTTTCCTCAGTTAGGAGGACTAATCCATCTTACAATTAAAGTCTCTGTGGGTACTGGTCCATCTTAAAATTTCGACGACTAGTCCCACAACTTTATAGAAACATGCCAATAGTTATGATTCAAACCTTGAAGATTTTGGGCCCATCTTATTATATTGAAAGGCCCGCTCAGAGTAGTCAATACAAGAAGATTCGATTTTGGGTAATGATTCTAACCAAGAGCAGTTATGGTCCAAATCTTGAAGAGTATGGGCCCATCAATTTTTTTTACCACTTCATATAAAATGTGATGTACTTTAAATATCAAACCCGAATATAGTTTTCTAAACCACTATTCATGTAATTTGTCAAAATACAAATTAGTGAAATTGTAAAGAGTTCATGTCCAATTATCATGTCCGCATAGAGTTTTTTTTTCACTCCATCAATTTCTCTGCATCGTATCATCTCTCTCTCTCTCTCTCTCTCCAAGTCGTCTCGTGGGATAGTGTCTATGCCTTTTATTTCGACTAAATTTCAATTTGAATCTTAAACTTTAACTCTAAAATCAATTTACATCAAAAGTTTTATTTTGAATTAAATGCACTCTATAATTTTAGTGAGAAAACAAAATGCACCATCTGCATCATTTTTCAACAAAGATTAACCGGAAGTCCTATGACATCATTAAAATAGCGGTAATATGGTTGAAACTCTAAAATTTTAACAATTATTTTAAAACGATAATATGGACCTATATATATTTAATATAATCAGTTAAAATATTAATGTTTAGACTAAATTACCCCTATTTTAATGATGTAATAAGACTTCTTGTAAATGTTTGGCTGAAAATGGTGCAAAAGTGCATTTTGTTTTCTCACTAAAAGTATAAGATACATTTAATTTAAAATAAAATTTATGGTACAAATTATTTTTAGGGTTAAAAGTTTAGGGTGCAAATTAGATTTTAGTCTTTTTTTCCCGTCCCCAACCCCCAAACACACACTTCTTGTTTTAGAAATAAATACAAATTAATTGGTATTAGCAATTAAATTGGCTTATTTGGTGTTCTTTTTTAAAAAGTAAAAATAAATAAATGGTCAAGACTTCAAAAAGAAAAATAATCAAACAAAAATACTAACCAAGTTGCACTATGACTTTTAGCTTTTGAAAATATTTTACATTAGAGTAATATATCTACAAATATTTAAGTAACAGTTAGGTGGTGTTTGTTTGTGTCTGAATGCCTCTTAATTCACTTGCCTCTGATTCGCTCAGAGGCAAATCTTATTTGGTAAAAAAAAATTTGCCTCTTAATGCCTCTTAATCGTTAAGACAGAAACTCAAATCTTAACTATTAAGAGTTGTCTCTTAATAGTTTATTTAAAATTTATGGACAAAAATAGTCTCAATAAATATTGTACTCTTTCAATTTCAAATTTTAAGATCATTCAAATAAAATTTTTAGATAACTCAAAGGTTAAAGTGGTAAAATAGTGTCATTCAGATATTTTACACTTTTTAGTTATCAAACAGTTTTTTAGATTCAGATGTTATTTTATTTAGATGATCTAATTTATTAAGATGTATTAACTATTTAGATCTTAATTACTCAGTTTTATCAAACAACACCTTAGTACTCGTGCAAATATTTTGGGTTGACTAAATAAATAAAATTATAAGTTTATCATTATATAATAAAAAAATTAAAGTTTAATGAATAGTATAAAATCTTGTATAGTTAAAAAACTACAATATTTTTGTAAACACCTAAAATTTGCACGTATTATTAAATTATGTAAGAGGAAGGCAATAAAAGCCATCAAGGTCAAGGTCCATTTTCCTACTTTTTCTTCTTCCTTTTACTTTCTTATGGATTGTTAATGCTTTGAGCTCAATTACTTGGTGCTTATTTCTTCATTTCGAGGCTCTTTTAGGTATTATAATTTATTACTAGTGTTTGGATCCTAGTTGGGTTATGGGTTATTTGGGAATAATTCTTACAAATAAAAATTTCTCCTAACTTCCTAAGAAATCTTTTTGAGTGTTATTTGATTTATAATTAGGTTATTGTGATTTTGAGCCAGTTGATGTTATTTTCATAAATTTATAGAGTTTAGGGTTTATAGGCCTCAATCCCTATATCATCATACCATTACTATGCCAAATAATACCATGCAGATATCTTGTCTACTGCATTGTAAATCTTTCTCTAAAATACACCTTAGTTCTAAGGATTTTTTGACTTATCAAAAATTAAATAAAAAAGGTTGCATGGATTTTTTGTTCGGTAAAAAAGAAAAGCTTGTCAATATTCTTTTAAGAAGCGTCGACTGAAGTCAATGCTCTTGTTTTATCTAAGAAATCCAAGCAACTTTTTGGTATGAAGTGCAATTCATACTATTATTTTTAATTGTTTTATGTGATTTTAATTAAACTTTTAATTAGCTATGTGTATGTTGTCGGTGTTTAGTAATAATAATAATACATGGTTATAAAAAAAATATTGATATTGGTCTATACTTCCAATTTGTAGACATGGAATGAAGTTGGTTCCTACTAAATTATAAATTATAATGTTAAATGACATTGCTGAATTGGATTGTGTTTTGATTATGAGCTTTATTATATTATTATATATCAAATATATTTGGTCTGACTGGATCTAAGTTGAAATAATTAACCAATTTATGGTTTTTATTATTAATCGAAAGAGAGGCAAAGGGGCCTGGTCACATCCATTAATTATTGATATTCTTGATTCTTTCATAACTAAATAAAGTTTCTTTCTATATATGCCTCATTGTTGGCATGATCAGAAATATTATTGGCTTTTTCATTGGGTATCTTTGTCTGTCTGATTTACAGATTGGGTGGCTGTTATCCTTTTGCTTGGCTTTGAGGGTGTTGGGGTTGTCTCCATCACTCACCACTCGTTTCATTTTATCTGCTATATTTCCTTCTCGTCCACCTTTGCATTGTATTCGTTTTCTGTAAGTAAATCACGTAAATATAAAGAAGAACCCAGACCCAAATGAACAAATTCAAAAGTTCAAACTTGTAATAAAATCTTATTCTCTTATCAAATAATTGCTTTTAAGTTACAATTTTGCTTTGATTTTACAGAGCAAGGCTAAAGAGATGGTGATGGTCGCAGAGAAAATGCGGCAAAAAACTTGTATCAGACTCAAGCAGTCATCAACTGATGAGGAGTTAGGTTAGGTTATTGAGTGTTGGTATTGCATCCCCTGTTACTGTTGGTGCCTTCCTGCCTGTGCCTGTAATTGTATCATCGACAGTTGTCCTAAATCATACTGCAATATATGGAGGCCTCAGGCCAGGTCCTATATCATCATAACAGTACGTGCATGCGCATGCATTGTGTTTTTAATGTCGATTATAATTTATAAGCCTTGCATTGCATTGGTTAAATAATATTTTCGCAGGTGTTGGGCCCCTGGCCTTACGAGTTAATAATCTCTCTCTACCTCCTCATCCCTCTCCCAAAACCCTCATATTTTGTGTACATTGTTAGAAATCTAGCAGTATTAAAAAGATCAACATGACAATAAAATTGAAACAATTTATCTGATATACGAGTGAGAAACCGAGGCGTAGCAAAGTTACTGTTCTAAAAAGTGATTCCGCCACACTCGTAATAACCTCAATTACAGATGGACTCCCGACGTTCACCCTCCAGGATTCAACGGTGAAACCTCCAATTGTGTGTATTCACAGAAAGAGACTTTGAGCTTGTTTTTGTGAATTACCCAACTCAAAGAATTACAACAGAGTATATGGAGAAGAAGTATTTTCGGATCTGAGTAATTGTATTAATGTGTGTTTTGACCCCCAAGATCATATCTGTATTTATAGGAGAAAGATGGATGGGATCTGAAGCAGAAAATATGTTTTCTATGACTTAATCAACAGAAAACATGTATGTATACAAAATGTGAGAAAGCATGGAAGAAGCTTAGTTGACAGAAAACGTGGATGTAGCTTAAGCAACAAAAAATTTGGTTGAGACTTAAAAAATGGAACATGAATTAATTGACTCAATCAAAAAACTCAGTTAGGGATTTTAGCAAAACGGGTGCACCCACGAGGCATAATTGTCCAGATCGGCACCCTCTGCGTGGGTGTAATGCGTGTACACACACATTGAAATTTTCTGGCCGGAAGTTCAAGATCCAAGTTTAACCCAACCCAATTCCTTAGCCAACCTCATGTGCGCGAGCCCATCCCTTTTTCCTCAACCATGTTACTAAGCCCAATACTAGAGTTTACTAATATACCAAATAAAGGTTTCCATAGTGAGCAATGTGGGACTTTGCTAAAACTAAGATTTTGAAGCATAACCAACAATCCCCATATGATTTAAAATTATCAAAGAGAAATTCAAAAGAAGTGAGAAGGGCAATGAATTTTAGATACATAACGTTGATACCTTATGGGTTTAAATCGACACTTAGTGGAACAAGCTCATGAATGTAGATTATAGGTGAATTAAATTCTTGAACCCATTATCTATGATACAAATAGTTGAACTTGCACACATACCCAAAATCTTGAATCCACACAAGTCCGCGGTTAGGTGCGTTCTAAGCCATACGCCATATCTCAGATTTTCATAAAGGCTCTAAAGAGTTTGCCATAAGTTTTCATAGGAAGCGACCACCACCTCCACCTTTATATAGGTGAACCCATCAAGTGTAAGCTGACATACACCACCCTTTAGGGCTTATGAGTTTCATTAAGAATTTAAACGATTCATCCTATCACAATTTGTCAGTAAGCACATATGCACATAGGGAGAGATATAAATAATTACAGTGCTATAATTAAGTAATTTTGTAACTTGTTGTTACCCATTGGACCCAATTCATGGGATCTCCAATCACATGGGTTGCTTTTCCATAACGTATTACTTACTCAATATGTTGGCAATAGTCTCATCCCTCTGGATGCCTCTTGGACAACTCTTTTAATCAATCCATTTGTAAGCGGATCTGCCAAATTCTTTTCAGATCTCACAAATTCCATAAATATAATACCGTTATTGATCAGTCCTCATACAATATTATGTCTCAAGCAAATATGTCTCTCTTTCCCATTATAAACATAGTTTATTGCCCGACCAATAGCCGCTTGAGAATCACAATGCAGAGAGATAGAAGGAATTGGTTTAGACCACAATGATATGTCTGCCAATAAATTCCTGAGCCACTGTGCTTTTGTACCTTCCAGTTCTAATGCAATAAATTCATATTACATAGTAGATCTAGTAGTACAAGTTTGTTTAGCAGATCTCCAAGAGACATCACCTCCACCTAAAGTAAACACATAACCATTAGTGGAGTTTGTCTCATCATTATCAGATACGGCCAATTAGCATCACAATATCCTTCTAAAACATTAAGATGACTAGTAAAATGTATACTTACATTAAATATCTCATTAGTCGTGACAATGCATTCCAATGATTTTGAGAAGGATTATGAGTATATCTGCTAAGCTTACTAATGGCATATGCAATATCAGGTCGAGTACAATTCATTAAGTACATTACAGTACCAATGATTCTGACATATTCAGTTTGTGCAATACCAATCCTTTTATTTTTCTTTAAGTGTACACTAGACTCATAAGGTGTTCCTAATGGCTCTTCATTAAAGAAATTAAATTTCTTAAGAATATTTTTCACATAATGAGACTGGGATAAAACTAAACCATTTGCATGTTTATTAATTTTCATGCCAAGAATCAAATCCGCTTCTCCTAAATCTTTCATGTTAAATTTAGAAGATAAAAAGGTTTTGGTAGTTTTCACAACATTCTCATCAGTACCAAATATTAACAACTCATCCACATATAAACAAATAATCACACCACAATTCCCATTGAATCTACTATAGACACAACTATCAGATTCATTTGTCAGAAAAGTCATTAGACAAAAGAGTTTTATTAAATTTGTCATTCTATTGTTTGGGTGCTTGTTTCAAACCATACAATGATTTTACAAGTCTACACACTTTTTGTTCTTATCCAGGAACTATAAACCTTTCTGGTTAACACATATATATTTCTTCATTTAACTCTCCATTCAAGAAAGCAGTTTTAACATCCATTTGATGAATTATTAAATTATGAATAGATGCTAAAATAATTAAAATTCTTGTGGTTGTAATTTTAGTCACTAGTGAGTAAGTGTCAAAATAGTCAAACCTTTGCTTTTGAATAAATCCTTTAGCCACAAGTCTTGTCTTAAATTTATCAATAGACCTAGCAGCTTTTAACTTCTTTTTAAACACCCATTTAAATCCAATAGGTTTACATCCTTTAGGCAAATTAACTAGTTTCTATGTATGGTTAGACATAATGGATTCTAGTTCACTATTAATAGCATATTTCCAAAAAAAAAATAGCATCAATTAATTTCATTGCTTCTTTATAAGTTTTAGGGTCATCTTCAGTTATAAAAGCAATTATAAAATTTGGACCAAGTTTTTTTTCAAAACGTTGTCTTTTACTTCTAGTAGATGCAGGTACAATTTCTTTATCTTTCCTTTTAATATAATCATTTGAAGATGAGCTACCCACATTTCTTATTCTCATTGGAAGTATATTTTCAAAAAAAATTTACATCATTAGTTTCTAAAATAAAATTGTTTTGATAATTATTAGTCTCATCTTTAATTACCAAAAATCTGTACGCAGCACTATTGGAAGCATATCCAATAAAAATACAATCCATTATTCTAGGTTTAATTTTATTCCTTTTAAATTCTGGTATAGCTACTTTAGCTAGACACCCCCACACTTTAACATACCCCAAGTAAGGTGCATGATTCTTCTATAAATGATATGGTGTATAGTTTATCCTCTTATGTGGAACTTTATTTAAAATATGATTTGCAAAAAGACAAACTTCTCCCCACATATTAGATGGTAAACCAGAGTTAATTAACATAACATTCATCATATTTTTAAGTGTTTTATTTTTCTTTTCTGCGACTCCATTGGATTGTGGAGAATAAGGTAGAGAAGTTTCATGAATAAATTCATTTAGTTCACAAAGTTTTCTAAGACTTCCCAGATCATATTCACCTCCACGATCGGATCTAAGTCTTTTAATTTTTCTTTCTAACTGATTTTCAACCTCTGCTTTATATTTAATAAACATTTCTTCCACTTCATCTTTAGAGACAATGAGATATATACGAGTATATCTAGACTTATCATCCACAAAAGAAATGTAATATTTCTTTCCACCTCTACTCGTAGTACTTTTAAAATTAGCTAGATCACTATGAATTAATTCAAGAAGTTCAATTTGTCTTTCAACACTTTTAAAAGGTTTCTTAACATGCTTTGCTTCCACACAAATTTCACATTTATTAAACTCGGTATTTGCAAGAATAGGAATAAGCTCAAGTTGTCTTAATTTCTTAATAGATGCCACATCCATATGTCGTAATCTAGCAAGCCACATATCCAAAGATTCAACAATATAAGCAAAAGAAGCATTCTTAAATCAGCAGAAGCATTAAGTACAAATAAGCCCCCATTACAAAAGCCTTTCCCCACAAATTTCCCATTATGAGTAAGTACAAGTTTATCAGACTTGAACACTAGTTTAATGCCAGCTTTGTTCAACAAAGAACCAGACACAGGATTTCTACGAATATTAGACACATGAAGCACATTTTGCAAAGCAATTGTTTTTCCTGAAGTTAATCCAAGTAACACTTTCCCTTTTCCTGCAACTTTGATGGTTCGAGAATCCCCCATAAAAATATTTTTTCCATTAATCATATTTTCATAATTGAGGATCACGTCTCTATTTGCGCAAATGTGTCTAGTGGCACCGATATCTACTACCCATTTCGTGAGATTGTCAACTTGATTTACTTTCGAGACAACAACAACATTAATAATGTCATCGGATTCAGCTAGGTACGCTTGGGACTTAGGCTGAAAGTTATTATTACTATTTTGCCCCTTGCGAAAGTGACATTTCATAGCAATATGACTAGGCTTGTCGCACACGAAATAAGGACCTTTAGTGAAAGGTTTCTGAATCTTGTTGGGATTCTTGAACTTATTATCTTTACTACGAGTTGGTTCCTGGTTTTTGTAGTTTTTGGACGGTTGTTGATTTGAATAATTTTTGGTCTTCCATTGTGACATTTCTTCTACGAGATTGGCCTTGGCAGAATGATTAGCAACTATGTCTCCTCTATCCTTTGCCCTATTTTGTTCTTCAATATATATATGTGACACTAGTTCCTGCATAGTAAAATCTTTAGTTACATGTTTAAGGTTCATCTTATAATTTTTCCATGAAAGTGGTAATTTTTCAATAAGTGCAACACCTTGAAAGGTCCCTAAACCCTTAAGTCAATCCAAATGGTTTAAAGAGGGTTTTCTGGTAGGAAAAGATTCTGGTAACTATTTGGTGGTGAGACTTGCAGAACTCCTATGGAGTTCAATGGTTTTCACTGTTGAAATATATTTTTCTGAGTTTGGTAAATGGAGGTGCTTAAAATCATACTCTCCTTGTCGTATTAATTCCATTGTGAAAAGGCGGGACACAGTGTATTACAAAGGGATAATTCATTGGCTGGTGGATTACTACACTATTTTAGCATTTGATCAAAAAAGCAATGCCAGTGAATTTAGCTTGATTGATATGCCTAGCGAAAGGGCGAGTACATTTGTGGGAGTTCTCGGGATTTCTTGTGGATTGTTGCGTTATATGGAGGTGGATGATACTTTAATTGACGGAATTAGACAACAACGTCTGAATATATGGCTTCTTAAAGACTATGATGCTAGAGAGTGGTGTTTGGAGCACAAGATTGAACTCAGTGAATTTGGGTCTAATGATGCTTATAATAATAAACCTTTTTCACCACCGGAACATTATAAGCGGCCACTGGCTTTTTACCCATTTGATTCTGACGTAGTGTATCTGGATCGCTCGAGTGGGTCACTCATTTTGCTGCTACTTGACAGAATCATTGGATAAGTTTGAGGTCTTCCCATTTGTGCTTCCTTGGTTCCTGGCCAGCGCCAATTCCTCAATCATTTTGGGAGGTTATATGAAGAACTAACCTCAAATGTGAGTTCTGTGTTTTGTTTACTTTGTGTTGTACAAGATTTTGGTATTGACCGACTGTAAGTGGAACTCTGTGTGTGGAAATTATCGCTACTAGTTAATTTCTTGGAAGCATTGTCGAATCATGTTAGTATTAGAAATTATAATCATAAACATGTTGTTATTCATTCTATTTATTATTCCCAAGAACTGTGTGGTCGTTTATTTTGGTCATCACATGCGTAATGCATATGATCACATACGGTTCTTTCAGTGAAACTGATTATTTTCTTTCCATGAATTGACTAGGTGCGAAAGATAAAATTTGCTTGATGGGTTGCTGGAACAAGGTTTAAATATCCGAATTGTCATGGCATTAATTCTGGCGTGTTGCATGGAGTAAAAAAATTAGATAACTTTTGGTTCTTAAAATTAGTTCAGAATTTGGTATGATTTGGTACTTGTTTTATGTAACATGACAAATGGAATTCATGATTGTCCGTTTTGGTGAAGTACAAGAATTGATAAACAGATCGCTTATTTTGGAAGGGAGGTAGCAGATGTTCTTCATCTTAGAGCAGTCTGTAAAATTATGGTTCAGTGGAGGTAAAAGGATTGCAAATCTTATTGCATCATTACTAGTGCTAAGAGATTTTATAAGAGAGATAAGAGGTTTTTTGAATGTCCATTTCTGGTCATGGCAATTTATAAAGGCAGTGCAACATGATTATATAGAGGTTCATTCACATAGCAGCTAAGCTAGCTAGTTCAAATAGGTTTTGTCCC